>CM062288.1:284471647-285671647 GCA_031216915.1 Pictodentalium vernedei
ACACATTGTTGGAAATGTAACAAGTTGATGTACGAGAGATTCGAAAAAAATCGAATGTTGAGACTGTTTCGGGATCGATCTAGAAGCAGACGTATGGCATCGATATCGAATCGAATCTCGAATATTCGCAGGACTCTACACTCGACCTGCCCAGAAAGGGTCCGAATGGTAGACGTGTGTCAATATACTTTCGCGAGGGAGGTTGGTGCCGAGTAAAACACTCGCGGTGCGAGTTCCAACCCCCGCTGTGCAGTTTTCAGTAGTTTGTGATAGTTTGATAGAACTTGGTGTCATGGGTAGAGTGTTTCCAAAAAGCAATTTCACGCTTCACTGGGTAAGTTTATTCTGTAGTAACAACGATTTAATTTTCACTACTCGATTTGCAAAAGTATGGTTACGGCCAAGATCAGAGAAAAAGAATTTTAACTTTTAACCCTTTACCCAACGTAACGGCCAAAACCGGCCAGCGCTATTCTCAAATATCGCCAATTAATTTTCAAAATATTTTCATTTTTTGTCTCAAAAACATAGGTTATGACCCCTCGTTGGAACGAGCTCGTCGAGCTCGTTCCAACGAGGGGTCATAACCTATGTTTTTGAGACAAAAAATGAAAAAAATTAGTTATTCAAGAATTTTTTTTGCAAGTGTCTGCTTTTCATGTTAGGTAAAGGGTTAAAGCTGTTATACATTGATTGTGTGGGAGCGCGGTGTCTCGGTGGTAGATTGTTGGACTTCTATGCTAGAGGTCCCGAGTTCGATCCCCGTCCGGGACGACCCGCGTTGTGTCCTTGGGCAAGGCACTTTATCCTGGGTGCTTACATGGGGGCACGATGACGCCGTGCACTAAGGCGTACTGCGCGTTGATGGTGCACCTGTCTTCAACCACTGCAGCCTTGCTTGAGCGGAGCTTGAACAGAATTAGAATTTTGAGGAGCTGACAGTTGCTCGGTGGTTCTCTCCGGGTACTCCGGCTTAATCCACCGTAGTCTAAACATCGCCTGAAAGTCCATAATATATTTTTGGTGCTTTGGTACGTCCTTTCAAAAGGACGTACCAAAGCAAATAATGATATTACGGACTTTTAGGCCATGTTTGGTCTACCTCCCCGCGCGAAACTGTCACGGTCACGATTAGCCATTGAGCAGAAGCAGGTGACCTTAAACACCAATAAATAAATAAACATACATGATTGTGTAATTTATTTCTCCTTTTTCTAGATTTCAGAAAATGGACAAGGCATGAAAAATAATTGATATGAGTGTGACATGGTAGTATTTTAATATTTAACCTCACATTTCAGATCGAAGAGTGTCTGACTATAGGTTTGGTCACTGATTGTATTCGTAATCCCAGTACAGTCTAAAATCCCAATGAAATTTAAAATGCAAAAATAATTATAAGAAATAGGTACTGAAATAATGATTTTGTTATTAATAAATACATTCAGTGGCAGAGTGTACACAACAGACCAAGGGCTCTCCGTATGTGCAATAAATAAAGCAGTACCGTTGTCAACGCTGTCAATAAAACTAGTATAATATAACTCCTGGGCCTTTGCGCTAAAACGTATTAATGTTCAATATATATTTATGTTAGAATCCACGGGTACATTGCAATGCAATGCCCATGCGACGGGTGGACATTGTCTCTGACAGTTGTTTGCAGTTTTGTAGAAAATATACATGTTGTGATATATTTAATATATCAACATTTAAGGAAGGACTGCTGCTACTGCTTCCAGACATACCGCAATCCAACTCTGTGGAGAAAATGAGGAAGGCGGGGGTTGGAGCATTCTCCACACCTGGAGCCGTGCCGTTTTTTTTTAAATTATTAATCATTTAATCCTTCATCTTACACTAATACCGGATGACTCTAGCAAAAATATTTCGGGAATTCATGAAAATTTCATTTTGTTTCGTTAAAAATATAAAAACATATCTTATGCAGGTGCGCCGGAAACACTTCAGGGTAGAGGGATCAGTCCCCTGGAAAAGGGCATTTATTTACACTAGCAGCCCCACCATGATATGCCAAAGCATGCATGTCTCGAATGCGGAAAGCCCGAGATGAGGGATTTGAGAGGAGGTCCCCCATCGGAAAGGTGTAAGTTGACCACCCCTTCCCAAACTCCTCCAACTCCTCTATTGAATTTCGAAAGCTCCCAGAGCGGATTGAGGTGTATTTTAGTTTTACTTGGAGAAGAAATCATTGACAAAAATTCAGTGACGAACCTGGGATTGTCTGACTCTTGTGGTCAGTGTTTTTGGCAGTACTTGTTGAGTTAATAACGCTTGAGTGACTTAAAATGCACAATAACGTAAGGGAAGCAACTGCTTTTTATACAATAATTACCAATTCTACTATGTATGAAAAGCCTATGACATAAATGTTAGCTTTACACAATAACCGTGGTGAACACGTGTGTCTGGTGAACACGCCAGCAATGGGATTTCAGTAGTTAAAAGTTACACCCACAGTGGAACTACATCCAAGTTGACCTTTGGTGACTTCGACCTAAATGCAATCCTGTCTAAATTTATCGCTCGTCGCCTCGCGAAGAGGTTTATTCGCGGAATTTGTTATCGTTGAGGTTGCCATGTTTATAAAGGTTGCCTTGTTCATTTCAAGGCAAATGAGAAGAACATTAACGGCATGCATTCCAAACCGTAGCAACCGGCATGGATTATTGTCAACAAGAGAGGGAGGGGGGGGGGGGGGGGGTTAGATAATTCCCTTTTTAAAAGAAACAATTGTTTTTTTTCAAATTTACAACTTTGAAACATTAAGGCAAGCAATGGGGGTGGGGATACCTCACACCTGCGGTCATCCTCACACATGCACGCACACTCATTTGCAGTGATCCAGCTTGGAACTTGTAAAGGGTGTGACAACCGTTACTTGTTCCCAGTTCCTTATTCGTCATCCATTACCAACCGATTTGCTCGTTTGATAACGAACGCCGAATAATGAATTCGGAATATATAACGGTTGTCACGTCCCCGAACGTGCAATTTGTTACTTATCTTCAGGGCTCAATTTAGATGCGTAACACCACGTCAGAAATCGAAATTGAGAAGAAAAAAAATGATAATTACTACTTCAGGGGCCCGTAGAGAGACTTGGAAAGTGGGGTCCCCGGAGGGAAGACATAAAATATAAGCGCGTGTTCGGGAACTCTACCTTAGAAAACCGTGTTATTCTTGTGACCTAAGAAGCAACCTGGGCGATTTGAGGAAAATTAGTGGACTACGGCACCACCTGGTGACAACAGTCTACTAATTCCTTAGAATCGTCCAGATTGCATTGTACAGTTAGACATGCCACCGGTCTAGTCACTAAACCATCAACGATACCGGTTTGGAAGAGGTTATGGTTAAGAAGTTCAATAACAAGCAAGCAAGGGTATAAGCTATAAACACATCAGACAGGGTAATAATATGACCGTTGTCGAAACTTGCTTCGTTTACTCTTTTTGTTGGACCAAAAAGGGGGCTGAAGCTAAGATTTCAGAATTTTCCAACATGTATGTGGGGTGAAAGTTGATTTTTTTTAACCCTTTACCCAACAAATCGCCCCGCATCCGCCCGCGTAATATGCAAATTGAGCATTTGAAAAAATATTATTTTTCAAAAACTTTCAACAAAACCATATCATGTGACCCCTCGTTGGAACGAGCTCCTCGAGCTCGTTCCAACGAGGGGTCACATGATATGGTTTTGTTGAAATTTTTTGAAAAATTTAAAAAAAATGATATTTAAAATATTAAATTTTGATATCGTCTGCGTTGGGTAAAGGGTTAAAGTACGTCAGTAAGAACTTGAAACCTAACTAAATATACTTCTTTAGAACAATTATAAACGACACATCGTCGCCCGAGTGCTAGAATGTTCTATGTCCCCTATGGGACTATATTTTATCTCCCCTATTGGACATAGAACATTCTAGCACTCAGGCGACATGTCGAAAACGTCGAAGTCTTATTATTAGACACCTTTCACATAACGAACGATGACTGAATAAAAGTTAGGAATGGTTAATCGTAGTCGTAAATTCGTTAGGCGGTCAAAAAGCCTTTTCGCAGATCCGGCGACAACAAGTCCGTTTGTGTTTTGCAATTTTCTCGTGTTGCGTGGCGACGAATGCTTTGATTGCCAGACAGGAATTTAAGCCGCATGAGGATTACAGTTTAAGGACATAATCTTAGAGTGAACCCGCACATTTAGGGTCCAGGACATTTTCCCCTAGGACATTTTCTTCTAGGATATTTCCCACTAGGACATTATTCCTTAGGGCATTTTCCCCTTGGACATTTTCCCCTAATTATTCATCCCCGGACTTTTTCCCCTAGACTGATTACTCCTAGATTTTTCACCCAGGACATGTTCCCATAGATTTTTTTTAATTTCTCATGGAATAAAATAGAAAAAAAATTGGAAGAATAAAAATAAGAATGTAATTAAGGTTTCATGTAATAGTTTATTTTTAAAATAGCTAGCACAAGATAATAATATACATGTAGCAAGTAGCACAAATAAAACTATGATAAATCAAACAATGATAATACAGCTAAGAATAAATTTACGAGACGATTTAGATGAGAACACTCTTGGTGCAAGTCCGTAATATAATTTTATGTACAAACCCATAAAATTATATTACGAGTTGTATCCATTTATTATCATTGTGCCCCACCCCTCTCTGTTTCTCCCACCCCGCTGTGTTTCTTCACCTTGGTGCAAGTTCTTTTTGCTCAACCAATTAGCACTAAACCCAAGTAGCACAAATAAAACTATGATAAATCAAACAATGATAATACAGCTAAGAATAAATTTACAAGACGACTTAGATGAGAACACCCTTGGTGCAAGTCCGTAATATAATTTTATGGATTTGTATAGCCTCCATGCATGAAGGAAGTACAAACCCATAAAATTATATTATGAGTTGCATCATATATTATCATTGTGCCCCACCCCTCTCTGTTTCTCCCACCCAATGACAGAGACCCATTATCGAGTTTCTCACAAAGTGAAGACAGCCGAGTTTGGAGTTTTCTTAGTTTCATGTCTCACGTGTTTTTGTGGTGGTTCACCGCACTGATTAAGAAATAGTGCTGTTTCTACATAGGCATAATCTCCTTGAATAGCTCTGATCTATGTGCATATTATTGGATGTGAATGGCCAACTTGAGAAGCAAAACCTCTATCCCATACCTCATGAAAATAGTGTGACATTAAAGTGAACAAATTCTTTCTTTTTCTTGTAATAAAATCTTGAAATTCAATATTTTTTTAGTTTGGGAAAAATGTCCATTCTTTTCTTCCTAACAAGGGGAAAATGTCCACCCTCTCATTTTAAATTAGGGGAAAATGTCCCAGGTGACACGTTTTTTAGGGGAAAATGTCCTAGGGGAAAATATCCGGAACCGGTTCATTCCCGCTAGACCAATTCCCTGTAGACCAACTCCCACGAGGCCAATTCACAAAAGACCAATTCCCCTTAGACCAACTGGTGTGTTCTACTTTAAAAATAATTCTATATCAATAATTTGATATATTTATAAATATATTTAATGTTATTGATATTCAATCCTGAAAATAAGCAGTCTGTCATTTGCAGAATGAGGTCCCCAGAGGGGGAATTTGCTGATGCTATCCCATACAGTGGGCCAGTTTATCCTCTGGGTATCTGTTTCTGATTATGTTTGAGACCTTGATTCAGATTGAGGTTCACAGAGGGTAAATTTAGTGATGCTACCCTGCTGTGCAGGCTGGCAGCATCAAATTCACCCTCTGGGGACCTCATTTTTCAGATGATAGTCTGCTCATTTTCTGGCTTGTCGATATTTTATAGATGTTGGGCAGATTTTTATAAATAATTGTTTTTTCTAATTATCCTTAATCAACCCTTAATCAGAAACACTATGTAGTTGGTCTAAGGGGAATTGGTCTAGTGGGAAGACACCCCGGAACCCGCACATTTGGTGTCGGAGAAACGCTCTCAAACTTTTTACAATATGATATACCTGCGTGTTCTTATGAGAAATCGTAATAGCGGGGGAGGAATTCGTCACATACAGGTGAATTGTGCACTTGGTGATACCTTCTTGAAATTTGGCACACTGTTAGTGTAGGCTATGAGGTTCTCAAAAACGATCGGCTACAAGTTGACACCGACCGGTGGCGACCAGTAGCGGCACAATCCAAAATGGCCGCCAGCGGCTGAAGGGAACCTCCTTTTCGACGGTCTACCGACTATACATCCGATTGTAAGGGCGCGAAAGTGAACTCTGATCCACGCACGTGTTGGAAACAGACGTGGGAGATGATGTAGAATAAAACGAGATTCTCTATACGGACGCATCAATTTCTTGGAACTTGAAAAGAGCGTTGTTTCTCCGGGATCAGCGTCATTCAGGCAAACCTGAATGACGCTGATCCCGGAGAAACAACGCTCTTTATGAAGCAGTCTCTTTGCCATACAATCTCTTGTTTGGCGTAATTCCGCAAGCAATTCTGATTTGTCTGTCGAAATTAATTCGAGAACGCGATTGTTCACAAAAATCATTCACAGAATGAGTGAGAATCCTCTTCGTGTACGGACTAGTACTGACTGGGAACGTTGTTGCTTTTGCCAGCAAGACAGTTCCAAGAAATTGATGCGTCCGTATAGAGAATCTCGTTTTCATGACGCCTATAAAGCTATTGAGGAAGACATAACGCGCTTCCTAGATAATGGCGTTGAGCTTCCATATAATTTGACCATTGATTGTTTGATGAGAGAGAGTGATGAGTGTATGTCGATGTCACTGTTGACGAATAAGGCAATATATCATAAGACATGCCGTGACAGTATTCGGACTCACATCGTACAGCGCGTGCTACACAAGCGAGAGCGAAATGAGGCAGTGGCATCCTGCTCCACGCTGAGTCCTAAAAGAACACGGACAAGTTTTGAATCTGGCTGTGACAGGAAACTGCCCCAGTGTGTTTATTGTCACAAACGCGAAGGTGACAGCAGTGAGCCTATTTGCAGATCAATGTCTGATAACAATAAACTCAAAATTATGGCAAAGGAAGCCGAGAACTGGGTTGTTTTTTCTCGGGTCAATGCAGCATTTGATTCCGCTGCTAGTGATCTTTACTATCACAAAACCTGTTATTGTAAGCTTGCCAATGAAGCACGAGCGGCTAAATCTAAAAAGTCGAAGAACGCCGAACATTCCGCGTCAGGCCTGCCCTATGACCCTCTCGTTATGGCAGAGCTCATAACATTTGTTGAACACAACGATTCCGCGATGAAGCTTGTCGATCTCAAGAATCTGTACAGTCGGAGGTTGAAGCAAGTCGGTTCTGATTGGCTTAGTGAAGAAATACATTCCACTCGATTCAAAGAACATTTGTTGCAGAAATTGGGCGATGGCTGGGACGCCTTCACACAGGGTAGAGATGTGTTTATTTCAAGTAGGTTTCGAGTTGGCTCCTTGTTGTCCGAATCTTTAACTCGTATAGTGTCTGAGGAAGAGGCAAAAAAGATAGTTGATGTGGGTCTTCTTCTGCGTAAACACATACTCATATCTCAAGCTCCTTTCACGGGATCATTTTCATCTTATTGCTTGAGCGAGCCTGTACCCAACTCACTCCTGACTCTTCTTAGAGTTCTACTTGAGGGCACATGTAGTATACAGAACTTAGGCGATGATGAGACTGTTAATGCCAAGACTCGAGTGGCTTGTACTATTTCACAGATGTTGATCAGCAATTCAGCGAAACGCTCCGAACATGCACAAAATGTTCACCAGAGACGTGACAGAGAAACTCCAATGCCTCTTTATGTGGGTTTGAAGTTGCATGCCCATGATCGTATGAAAAATCTTATCAGAGATTTTCATCAAATGGGACTCTCTGTCTCTTATGATCGCGTAATGGATGTTCGCAGGAGTTTCGCGAGAGCTGTTTCACTGCGGTTCAAGAACGAAGGTGTTGTAGTCCCAGCTAACTGCAAACGTAATGTTTTCTCGATAGGAACCACTGATAACATTGATGTATCTGGTAGATCTGATATGCATGGTACGTCCATCACACTCATTGGTCAACTGAGCAGGGACAATGTGGGTACTGATCCCCCACCACTGAGTTTAGATGTTCCAGAAGACACACAAATTGAACTCCCAGACGACTATGCATTTGTTCCTTTCGTTGAAGACTTTGGTGGGGACATCAGGCTTGAATCTCCAGATGAATGTAATGTACGGCCCAATGAATATGCAGATTTGAACGTGGGAGAGAATGACTGGTTGTCTCATGTGTCACAGATCAGCAATAAAGGGAAGGTTGATGGCAGCTGGCAGCTTGATGAAGTCCCTGTGACCTTTTCAGGCTTCTTTTCAAAACATGAAGATCAAGACAATGTCAAACCTCGTGCAGTTATTGGGGTATTCCCTGTTTTCAGTGAGCAGAAAGCGGACTCACTCAGTATGCAGAAGCATGCTATGTATGTGGTCAGGGAAGCTACTGCTTTCGTAAACCCCGGCCAGATACCTGTCATTGAAGGTGACTGTCCGTTGTATGCCAGGCAGAAAAAATGTCAATGGCTGTTCCCAGAGGAGATAGGTGAGGATCGAATGGTGTGTATGATTGGATTCCTGCATCTTGAAATGTGCACCCAAGAAGCTGGTGGTAAGCTTATGGGTGGTTCTGGTTGGGAGCGAATGTTTCACCTCGCAAAGATATTCACACCCGGTGTAGCATCATCCCTACTTGGTGGGAAACATGTCAAGAGGACGCGACAGGCATATCTTCTCACTCTAGCTTGGCTTGAGATCCTCAGAAAGAATGCTTATGAGATTTACTGTCAGCAGACTGGGCCCCATGAGTCATTTGAAATGTGGGAACAGAGGATTCTTTCACAATCTCCAACTGCGCGCTATTGGGGTGAAATCGTTCGGAACTTTCTCTTGACAAGCTGTCAATTCGTTCGGAACCAACGAATCGGTAACTGGCCTGGTACACTGTGTTCTATCGATGAGTTGTGCAGTTACTTTTTTGCCCTAGGACATACAAATTATTGTCGGTGGGTCCCCGTATTTCTGAGAGACATGTCTCAGCTACCCAGGCGGCATCCTTCAATCCACAACAAATTCATGGAAGGCCATTTTGTGGTCCAGCGTAGTGAGAGGAAGTTCAGTATGATGGGTTTAGATCAGAGCCAAGAACATAGTATCCAACTACTCAAAGAAGACAGTGGTCCAAAAGGTCTCTATGGCCAGGCTGAAGAGAAAGTCGTTATTGAGCTTTCAAGGTCAGAAGTTCTGCGTGTTATAGATGAGTATGAATATGCAAGTTTCCACACAACATCATCAGATAACACGGAACACCCGGAAAGTTCGGTATCAGAGCAGAAAAAATTTCTGAATCAATTGAAATCTCTCCTCGATCTGGTGAATCAGGGACTCATTATCAACCCTTATGATGAAACTAGTGGTCAGCTGGTGACATTAGATACTGGTGAATATATGGACCCCGAAGTTAGTAAGAGTTTACGGTCATTACCCGAAAGGGGCAAGCATTTATATTCCACTTTCTTGAAGGAAAGGCTTGTGGAATGCACCGTACCCCTGAATGATGTTATTCCCAAGGCAAATATATATACCTTCCTTAACCCACCCCCAGCCAACCTGGACAAAGGCCGAGACAAACTCATGTCAAGTAAAGCAACTGCCGCAATAGTTACCCAGATGTTCGTTTCACTGCAAGCCCGGCCTGATTCAAACATGGATGAGTTTTTCATGCACGAGAATGCACGTGATCCGCCAGCATTATCCGATAGAGGTAAGCTACGGAGTGGGACAAAATCTCAAATTCTCAATTGTTTACCAGCTATTCCTGCACAAGGGAAGAATTCAGCAGCTAGACAAGCTTCAGTTGTCATCTTGGATATGCCTGCTGTAGTCCATGTAATCAAACCACAGAAAGCGGATCTGTTTGGAGAATATGCTCGATTGCAATTATTGCCATACATCGAATCTCTGATTAACACGAACACCACAAGGGTTGATGCGATCTATGACTGTTACCCCGAAGGCAGTTTGAAGAATCAGACGCGAGCAAAACGCCTCGGTGAGACAGCAGTTAGGTTGATACGGGTGTCCGAGAACGTCCCTTTACCTAAAGGGAAGAATTGGCAGGCATTCTTGAAAGTTAGTGAGAATAAAGACGAATTTTTCAAGTTCCTGTCTGCTGAACTGCTGAAATTAACATCAACATCCGAGTACCAGTTGTTAACGACATCAGGAGAATATGTACTATGCAATAAGGATGTTAGCTTATGTGACATATCTCCATCGAACCACGAGGAAGCAGACACGCGCATGATGCTTCATCTCAACCATGCAGTCTCACAAGGTCACAAAATAGCTTTTCTTCGCACGGTTGATTCTGATGTCGTCATTCTGTCTTTGCACCATTTCGCAACATTCCGTGACCTTGGACTCAGTGAGCTGTGGATTGGGTTTGGAATTGGAAAGGCATATAAAGATATGCCAATTCATGAGATAGCTTCACAACTTGGACCTGATTACTGTAAGGCCCTGACTTTCTTCCACGCCTTCACAGGTTGTGATGTAACATCCAGCATGCTCGGCATTGGGAAGAAGACAGGATGGAATGCATGGATGAATTTTCCCGCATCAACTGAAATGATGATAGAATTGACTGAGAATCCGCAAGTCTTTTCAGAGGATTCCCCTCATATGCAGCATATCGAAAAACTCACCATACAGATGTACAGTAACAGTTGTGTCAGTACACGTGTCAATGATGCGAGACGGCATATGTTCACACATGGCCTTAAGTCTATGGAAAACATCCCGCCCACCAAAGCAGCTCTGTATCAACATGTAAAAAGGGTAATTCTTGTGTCATCTTTCATTTGGCATCGTGCTCTGCAGAAACACTTATGTGTGCCAGACCCATCACAGTACGGATGGGAGTGGAATCCACGTCTCAATATTCTGGTCCCATTTTGGACTCACCTAGGAGACGCAAGTGCTGCATGTGCACTGATGCTCCACTGTAGTTGTGCCAAGGCCTGCAAGGGCAATTGCAAATGCTTGAAAGCTGGATTAAGGTGCACACCTTTGTGTAAGTGTGAAGGTGGCTGTTGTAACAATATTGAGTAGTATACTGTCATGTTAGGACCAGTCATCTCCTATTCTGGTATTTTTTTTTCCATTTTCGGCCAGTTAACACATGTCATGTTTCTAGTTGAGTTGATTTTGCTAACAAATGTTCATCCCATGTGGCTTGCTACATTGTCCGGGGTATAGGAATACAGTTTTAGATTTCGGAAAATAGTCTGTTATTTACTGCACAAGACGGTGTTAATTCATGCATAGCATGATACAATATCCCCAACTATTTTGCCTCTGTACAACAGTTGATACCTTCGTTCACCCGTGTGTTCATCTATGGTATCCTTGTCTTTCTCTGGCCATAGGCCACATGTGACTAGTCAGTTCCTACTCCATAGCAAATCAACTTGGAAATCCTTCATCTTGTAGCGCACTCATGTCTCAATGAATCCATACCTGAGTTGATCTAATAAATCTAACGTAAGGTATCAAATTGCCATACCGGATCATATTTCGATAAGTTATTCGCTAAAACATTTCGACCACTCATCGACATCAAAGGTCATGTTTTGGCTCCCAGTGGTGGCTATATCTCTATATCCCTGGTAAAGTAGCATACCATGAGGGATGGGCATTAAGTGTCGGCAACATTAATCCTGACTTGGAACACACCACATCTTAACTGGCCGAAAATGAAGAATACTACTTGTAGTCAAAAAATATTCCTGTACCTCGAATGACTGCAAACATACACTCACCCCTTCTAGTCCCATTTTGCCAATGTTCTATACTGGCAAGATAACATTGTATAATTAACAACGGGAACTAATGCATCCCGAGTTCATTCCAGCACTGCCCTTGCTGGCAGACGTGTCGCTATGGTGTTGAGATTGAACCAGAACTCCTCTAGAAATTTGATAGTTTTATTTTCTTAGAAAATAAATCTATCGAAAATGCCGGAAGTTGAGAATAGACTGTCACTTTAATTGGATTATCAAATGTCCAAGTATCCCCACTGCTGCATACTATCGAGTACCCTTGTTCATGTGTTGACAGGAATCTCTCATACCATGTTCATTTGACCATTGCATTCCCGAGAAACATTCAACACTAATTTATCTACGGACGGACGATCATACTGACAGTCAGACACACAGACGCACACATCGACGGAAATTCTGATCCCATTATCCATTAATCTTCCCCCCAACTTGTTCCAAGGGCTTCACTCCATCATTCACATCAATTACAGCACATGTATGGTGTTAGGTTTGGAGCTTCAGTTGTGCGATCGGCGAAAATAGCTTTTTTTCGATCCGCTTGGCGGCCATTTTGGATTTCGCTGCTAGTGGTGGCTAGAGGATGGTGCCAACTTGTAGCCGATCGATTTTGAAATCTCTGATGCCTACCCTTACATCATGCCAAATTTCAGGAAGGTATCACCAAGTGCACAATTCTAGCGAATTCCTCCCCCGCTATAATCCGGACAAGGAGAAACGACAGATGATTGGAAGAACACAAATTCCGGTGACGTAGTACAGTACAGTTGCCGTGGGCGGCCACTTTTCCACAGTGGTTGTGGAAAACCGTGAGCAAATTACCTTTCAAATCCCCACAGAAATTTCTGTGGACAGAGATTGTTCTAGACCGTGGGCATGCTACCTACTTGCCCACGGAATTAATAACTAACACGGCAATTCCTGTGGAGTCCACGTGATCTGACTTTTTATTACACCACTATAATATTTATGTTACGTAATTTTTCTACACCATAGCAATAAGAAAAAAATCTGTTAACATCGGGACGAGGTTAAAATATCAGACTAGTTTCTGTTCTCCTCTGTCACGACAAATTCCCGGGATAATCCAACTGACGAAAATGCAGAAACTAAAACGCTTGTGGACCATGTGATATTTATCTACTCATCTGTTTGCCATTTGTTAAACCTTTACCTAACGCCAGGAGTAGACGACGCTCGTGAAAAAAAATTCTTGTGTAACTAGAAATTTCCATTTTTTGCTTCCAAAACATAGGTTATGACCCCTCATTGGAACGAGCGTGACGTGCTCGTTCGAATGAGGGGTCTTAACCTATGTTTTGGAAGCAAAAAATGAAAATATAAAATAGATAGAATGGCGATTTTCGTGTATAGCGCTGGCCGTTACGTTCGGTAAAGGGTTAAATAAAAAAGGAGGGATATTTCCAACAATTATGAATTTATCGTCACCAAATAAGGCCTTTCCAGTTCCCCCTCGCGGCGTCATTTTTATCTTCCGCTTCTTCCACAATGTGCAACGCATCTTTATGACAAAATAGGGGGAACGCCGAGAGCGCCTTTGACGGGAAGTTTACCCAATCATTTATACCCATGTTGCCTTTTCAACCCCAAGCATTGGTTACTGGGTCATAATCCACCAGTAAAGCAGGGCTTGTTTACCACAATGAACAAGCACTGCTTCACTTCCCGGGATCCCCACGGGGGTCGGTCCACTACAGGTGGGGGAAGCACCTCTCGAGTATTCGCTTACCAATACCTGATGTTGGTTTTTAATCCTGCCCCGTCGATATTAATAAAAGTTAGCCCCAGTGGTCTGCGTTGAAAGGGCAAGGACACAAGTCGTTTGAAGTTTTTAATCCTTCAAGCGCTGCTCTATACAGTATACACATGCCACTAACTTCTGTAAAACTACTTCAGATGGATAAAAGCAGGTCATAAATCATAAACACAAGAGCACCATTAATTGCCGAGCAACATAAGTTAATCAAGTTAATTAATTTAATCATTGATGAATAACAAACAATCTTTCAGAAAAATAATAACAACCAAGAGAATAAAAATGTTTGGTTTATATTTTTCATTCTTTCACTTTAGCAATTAAAAATATACAAACTGATTTATAGAGGTTCCGGGACGAGAAGGCCCAATAATCAGTTAACCTTTTACTCAATTAAAGAGAAGTGACACCCACTCCCCATCCCCCCCCCCCGAAAATTAACTCATATGAGGCCGCTACAGAATGAAATATCTCAATAAAACCATGCAAATATGGATGTCATGGGAATCGACTGATCAAGCCAGTCCCACTGATATCCATATTTCCGTGGTTTCATTGAGATATACCCATCCAAAGTTTCCTAAAATATAAAAATAAATTTATGGTAAAAATCCTTCATCCCTTCGATTCGCCCCTCTGTGTAATTTTTAACTTTGGTTATTTCGCCTCATTTGAATTTACAAGAACACAGATATTTTCACATTCCGTTCTTTGCGTCCACATTGTATTCACTTGTGTTTCACAGTTTTCTATGTGTCTTGTGATATTTACAAGTCTACAGATCTACAGAGCTCACACTCATAATCTAAAACACAGTTCATAGCCTCCTCTATGGGAGGCACCTGTAGTCGTTTTTTTTTCTTCAGAGGCCGCCTCAAACCTTCATGTATCGCCTCAATCACCTCCTTGAACATCTGGGGATGTCTATATGCGGTGTCGCGTCGCTTTTTGCTATGCAAAACTTGCAAAAAGCTACACAGTGTTCAATTATGTATAGCATTTTGCGATACAAGATAATCAACTGCGTTGATTATCTTTTATCGCAAAATGTAAATGAAAATTTGCAAACAAATTTGAAAACTAGTTCACTGATGCTTTACCTCTGATTGTGGAACATTCCAGGCATAACTCAGATTAACTCTCCATCAAGCATCATTAGCAACTTCATATGTAAGATGAATTCTATTGGTTTAAATTCTTCCTTATTTTACAACATTTTGCATAAAATGTACATTAAAAATAACTTCAAGCCCATCAAATTAAAAATCCCAACTTTTATTTTGAGAACACTATTGAACAACCAAGACGCTATTTGAAAATATCCAAGTTCATGCGACCCTTAAACGCAGTTCAGTTGAAAGAAAAATGTTTCATGTGTTGCAGATCATTTTGGAAATGCCCAGAAATGGTTGGAAACTATTCTATCTACTTAGAAGAATTCAATACAAAACAGCATAACATAACTTTGGTATACAAAAATAGCTATGTAATTTTTACAAAATGCTATTCATTTTTTTGAAATTTGTAGCATTTTGCTACACAAAGAAAAAAAGTTATTTTGCGCACTGGTCTATACTCAGGGAAAAACTTAATAACATAGTGTTCTAAAACCCGTTTCTTTGATGGGTCCATTTCTGTTTTGTGGGTCATGCCACCGCCCCAGTAACTATATTTGAAGCGCAAATGGTCAGGGCCAAACAATTCGGGGAAGAGTTTTTCAGTTACCTTTTTCACAAAATTTCCTGCTCCCCTCGATGCATTATAAATTGTTAAAAGAGTGTCATTGTCTAGCATATCATAATTTCCTTTTCTTCCCCAAGCATTGGTTACTGTGTCATAATTCACCAATAAAGCAGGGCTTGTTTTCCACAATGAACAAGCACTGCTTCACTTCCCGGGATCCCCACTTTTTAGTGAATAATTCCGTAGTAATTTATCGATAGGGTCAGGTAAAAAAAAAAACGAAATTAATTTGACGATGCATTTTTATTGTACGCTGAACTATCAGAATTACTCCGAAATTATCTACTAAAAAGTGTGACTTTCATATTGCACTTTTTGGTGAATAATTCCGAAGTAATTTATCAATAGGGTCAGGTTAAAAAAACGAATTTGAAGATGCATTTTTATTTGTACGCTGAACTATCAGAATTACTCGGAAATTATCCACGAAAAAGTATTACACTTTTTAGTGAATAATTCCGAAATAATTTATCGATAGGGCCAGGTAAAAAAAGCGATATTAATTTGACGATGTATTTTTATTGTACGCTGAACTATCAGAATTAATTTGCCCGAATAATTTTTTAAATTATCAGAACCCGAAAAAGGTTCAAGCCTGGGGGTGCTGCCATGATTGGCCTTTTTCTGCATAAATATATGACATTAAACACAAATAAATAAATAAATAAATAAACAAATAAATGGGCCTGAGTACTGGGCGCTAATTTCCCCGGGCTGATGTTCCTTTGTCAAAATATTTCCAAGCCGAAAATTCTAGAAGCCGAATGATCCCCTTCCCGCCCGAGCTTAGAGTTGTCAACGAATTGTTCAACAGTCGATCGAAAATCACATTCGGTTTAACAGAAAGATCATATCAATACATAATTGCATATCCGCGATATTCCCAGGTGCACTCTTTTATTTTCAACTATTTTTTTTCGTTTTGTACACATTTTTTTTTCAAAGCACTCGTTCGCAATCGACATGGTCAGTTTTCTGACCCAGACGCATTATAAATGATACTTTTTCCGTTTCAGGACTAGTGAAAATTTTCAGAAGGGTTCATAACCCTTTACCCAACGCAGACAGTTTCAAAATTCATTATTTTAAATATCATTGTTTTAATTTTTTCTTTTAAAATTTCAAGAAAACCATATCATGTGACCCCCCCCCCTTTGGATCGAGCTCGACGCGCTCGTTCCAAATAGGGGTCACATGATATGGTTTTGTTGAAATTTTTCGAAAAATAATATTTTTTCAGCAGCTATATTTGCATATTACGCTTGCGGTTGCGGTCGATTCGTTGGGTAAAGGGTTAAAAGATATCACCCAACACTGCAGTGTAACCACCTATCGAAACCACTCACAGTTGGAATTTACACCGGTGGCACCCCCCCCCCCCCCCCCCCCAGCTGAAACCCTATAGCCACATCCTTGGTTGTCGTTCATTCTGCGAAAGGTCTCTATTATTTGAAAGAAGTACTTTCGTTTAAGAAAGATTAACAATACACGAAATTCATCGGTATACATGAATACAGGATTGTCATACACTATATGTTAACCGGCGCTTTTGGACAAAGGAAATGTGAATATAATAAAAATTGCTGTATCTTCAAATGGTGAAATGTTTCTCAAATTAACGGCTTTCATAGCAACTGCTGGCGTTGGGACGACCAATAATTTTTTCATAGCAACTGCTGGTGTTCGGATGACCAATAATTTTTCTGACAGTCGACACAAAATTCCGACAGACAGGGCCACACCCACTAGACATGGGTCAGTCCCCTCTCCGCAAGGCGGCTCATGTACATGATCACATTACGTGCAATACTTGTATCCAGGGCGATGGGAAGGCCGTGGTTACATAATAATAATAATAATAATAACACTTCGTCGGCCGCTGATTTGTCGCGGTTCTCGTATGAGAAGGCCTTGGTTACCCATGTTCTACCAACTGCCTCCCTATTCCCGCGCTTCTTCTCTCCTCCCAACACTCGGAGACGAACTGCTTGATGACATCCCTTGCCCCATTCTTCGCAATCTCTCCGATTAGTATATTAACCCTCTCCTTTGAGTCGCCCCCTAACCACATGTCCTTCATTCACAGTACGCCCGCCGTGGACGGGTCACTTTCCATGGATGTGCGATATTTCCACGGACGCCATAACATTAGATTCCAGACATTAATTACAAGATTAATCATCACAAATTTAATAAATGAAGCACCGGGTACCACCCGGTGCTTCATTTATTAAAATTTTGCTGAGAATGATTTTATTACCTGGAAAACGAATGCGTGAACATCACCGCCCACCCGTGGATTACGACCAGTCCACGGTGACTAGGGCTGTCACGATAAATCCATTAATCGATTATTGATCGATCACGGCGAAATCGATTAGTATTTTTCGTTGTCGAATAATCGGTAAATTGTATCCCGTTTTAGACGTTTAATAATTAAAAGAAAATTTGATGAAAAAACTATTCTTTCCAAAGGTAAAGAGTTAAGAACATCGATGTTAAACCCCAAGAAACTGTTGGAAGCATTTGTCTTTCAGGTACATTCATCAAAGGTTTGGTGTTCTGAACTTTTGAACCGTCAGTGTAATAATCAAGACCGGTCGGCAGTTGCGAAGTTCGCAACTGCCGACCGGTCTTGATTATTACACTGACGGTTCAAAAGTTCTGAACATCGAAGCTTTGAATGTACCTAAAAGATGATCGTCTTCGTTGTTTACTTGAGGTAGGTCAACTGACTTGAACTTCATTTTTATCGACTTCAAAGAGAGGGAGAGGGAAGGTCATCTAGGTACGATTAATCGATTATCATCGATTATTTGCGACGATTAATCGATTCCTAAATTGAAAACAGCCCTAACGGTGACTATACTATATGGGTTACTTTAGACATCCAAATAAAGTTAATGATATTGTCAAAGACAAGAGGGTTGTAACTAGAGCAATAGTAAAACATGTGTCCTCCAAACGAGTAACAACCGTTTTCCAAGGCACAACATCGTCAACGTTTTGTTCACTGTTCGAGCTGTTGCTTATTTTGTTTCTGCTGCGGATGGCACCATTCAAAAAAAGTAACCTTCTGACACATTTCCGAATTGGACGCTCATGGAAACATCGTTGCACTATAACGGCGCCGACTGTTGTAGCTACGCTAACTAGGTATAGGATGTCTATTTGAATTGCAAGGATTGATACGGAACTTGAGGTTTTTGGTAATACATCATAAACTAGATTAAAATAGATGGAATAAGACAACATTACAGAAACGGCGAATGACAGTTTTTCACCACTTTCCACGGGTATTTTGAATGTACATAAATTAGCAACGGATAACATGAACAATGGAAAAATAAGTGTTAGGATAAAGAACATTGATTTACGTTTCAATTCAAGTGTTATCCTCAAAATCGAAAAACCGGTCTGTTCAAATTCTTTCGTTTCTAACCGAAGAAGTTTCCACTCTGCTCTTGGAATTCCCATCCATTCGTCTTCAGTGAAGTCCAGCACATCGCCCATATTGAGTGAGACCTCGGTGTTCACAGGTGCGAAATATAGTGAGCAGCTTTGTTTATCGAAAGGAAATGTTGTAATATCAATATGACATGACGTTTTGAACCAAACCAAAACATTCGGCCTGTAGAGTAAAGAACGGTTGGAATTCCAACATCATCTGTTAGGGTGAACTTGTCCAGATTATTCACCAAAATAAGTCTGGGCACCCATGTATCAGCAGATTGCACATTTATTCTTGTTATATTCCCGTAATCTGACGGTATCCAAGTACGGTATGTATCTAGCCACCCTACAACGCACAAAGCAACAACTTTTAAACTTTGTTCCGTCATGTCAAGTTCCGAAATCGAAAGCAGGGTGAAATTAAAGACAGCGTCAAGCTTCTGTTCATGGCTTGATAATGGGACAAATAAAGAATCTGATTCGTTGAAAAGACGCATTTTCAGTCTATGCATGTCCTGGAAAGTATAACATTCACCAACTGAGATCAAGACAAGTATTCCACACACAAAAATGATTTCATACATTATCCCAAGGACACAGCCAGGCCATTCAAAGGAACAGTGGAATGTGTACTGAAGTTTATGTTGTCTGTGCACACAGTTAATAACCAATCAGATTCGATTATATATGTCGTTGCGTTTAATCTCTTGTAGTGATTTACATCTTCTGCGACAATCACTGGCGTGTGTCTAATTAAGTTATTGATTAGGTTAAATTATGTAAGCGTCTGTTTTTCATGTAGGGAATATACAATACATGGGGTGAATTTTTACGAAAATATCTGCGGAAAAGATTTCAAACAAGATGTAATACTGAGATATCGTTTTATACCATGCTTACCTATTCTACTATATATAAAAAGCCTATGGCATATTTTTTACCTTTATAAACAACCGTGGTTAACACGCCAGCAATGAGATTTCAATAGTAAACATTTACACCTACAGTAGAACTACATCCAAGTTACATGTCGACCTGAATGCGAACTTGTCTAAATTTATCGCACGTCGCCTCGCGAAGAATGAAATGAAAGTGGTAATTATTTATTACATTTTTAAATGAGTTTACCCCATAAAATACCAACAATTAACAAACCTGCATTGTCCCATGTTAATAAAGCATCCATAACTCGAAATAGTATGTTATTATGACGAAAAAGGCACCGTTTCTTTTTCCATTTCGTTTCGGCGATAACATTGACAGTGGAAGTACCGCCCACCGATGCTCAGTTAAACAAAAACCGATTCGCACGTATGTACGTCTGCTGCTCAGTAAAATCGAGAAAACTTTTTGCGACTCTTAATAACCTGACGATCATGGTATAAATAAAATATGCCCAAAGTATCTTGTTGTACCAAATGTTCACCCCTGGTGGTGAACATTTGGTACACTAAGCTACTATGGGTATATTTATATATAAAACACGACCACTGATCTCTATACAACTGAATTGCTGGGTCATCAGCGAAAAACGTCACAAGTCAACTAACCCCGCCCACTCCCTCCCCACCCTCACCCCTACCCCCACACTAAGATAGCGCCAAGTCAATCAACGTGATCAACCTTCACAATTGATGACGTTTGATGGCGTGAAAGTCGTTACACTGTGACTGTAGTCACGGTGTAACAATTATTACTTCTTCAAACGTTACGTGTGTCCTCAGGCAAGGCACTTCATCCCGACTGTTGATGTGGGGCACAGTGTCGCTGTGTAATAAGGAGTACTGTACATCGACGATGCACTTGTATTCAACCAATACTAACCCTATCTGTGTGGAGTTAGTACAGTACATTGGGGTGTTTGACAGTTGCTCTCTGTGGCTCGGTGGTTCTGTCCCGCAAAACTGTCCCACAAATAAATCAATCAATCAATCAATCGATCGATCGATCGATCGATCGATCGATCGATCGATCGATCAATCAATCAATCAATCAATCAAAGTCATGGCGTTAATCTGGCATAAAAAAAACTATTGTCCCTATATCCCTTTAAATTCTGTCTTCTGATTGGTCAGAATGCCTAGGACAAATATCCATGGCAAAGGGCGCACCCAACGTCCAAGGTATATGAGATCGTGCAACATCCAGGGTATAAGGGCACGGAAACATCGGGGGGATTTGGTTTAAATGAAAGCTTTTCGCTTTCGCTCGCCTCGATATAAATATAAAACCAAAAAACCTGAAAATAGTCACCAGTATCATCAGATTTCGGACAATTCGATCATATTTTGCTGCTATAAATAAAACTGTCGAATAAATAAATCAAACAACGTGAGAAAAATAAAATAAGAGTAAATTTATCAACAAAAATAGACCACAATCTGCTTGCGTGTTTCCAAAAACGACCCAATGGATGTAACTGCATAAGTATATGACCTTAAACACCAATAAATAAATATAAATAATGGATGTAACGCTATCTGTTGTCTTCTGCAATTTGTAAAAACAAAACAATTATTGACGAGTTTGGTCCAACTGACTGCGGAGCGTGAGAAACGCGTCCACAAACTTGTTTCCACTATATTTCTATTGTGTTTCAAATGGGACAAAAACGTTATCTCCGCCAACATGTGTGACATATGGAGATTTAATACCTGAATGTCTCATTTAAACACATCGCCTGCGGCTCGGTGTTTAAACACCGACATCCAGGTATTAAATCTCCACATACCATACATGTTGGCGGAAATAACTTATAATAAAACTGCATCAACTTTCCAGTCTCGACAACAGTGACGTAACGGTAAAATTGGGTGCCCTTCAGCCACATACCGTAATTATTCTGTACATTATTATAATATTAGAGCGTCCTTTTCATGTTCTATCGGTCGATAGTACCTAAGTTTGTGTGATTTCTGAAATAAAACCTGAAGCAGCGAAGCTGCTGAAGGTTTTATTTCAGAATCATACAAACTCAGGTACTATCGACCGATAGAACATGAAAAGAAACGTTCTTATTATTTTATTATGCCGAACAAAAAATAGCTTTCATTGTTAAGCGTTAACTGCAACAGGCCATCAATCTTGTAATAACAATGTAGTCGAATCCAAAATCATGACGTCATTTCGAACAAATGGCGTCTCTTTAGGAGTTTCTAGATCACCAAATTCGAAAATGACTTGTCACAAGTGCCGTCGCCTTGGGAGTTTCTATATCACCAAATGCCAGTGTTTACAACTGTATCATTCTGTTCATGTTATAATTCATTATAAATGCTTGTGTGATAAGTGGTATAATGGAATATAATTTTTTCTTGGACGACGACAGTTGTTAGAATTAAGCGGGGTGAAACAATTTATTTTGAACTTGAGGCGGAGGCTCAGTGTGGTCGAGGAGTACTAAACTTGTGGAAATATAATTGACTGGAGTCATAACTGATTTCAGGATTCACTAAAGTGGTGAACAACACGTGAGTTTTTAATATTTCTGATTCTTTTGAATTCATTGTTTGCAGTTAAAATTAAAAACACACCCACTGAAGATGATATATTTATTGGTAAGTTTGTGTCTTTCGGTGACGAAAAAAGTTAATGAGACATAGCGCCAGCGTTTGGTGTTGAAAAATTCCAACCAGAGCGTGCCTAATCGACGCTGATCAATGGTAGAGGAGCTTACATTTTCGTTGTTCTCATGTCTCCAGGGAAGAACGTTCCGACAGTACCCGTTTTTTTTTCCCAGAACTCCAGTACTATGACTTTTAGAAGGTGTCAAATTAACCAATCACGGCTGATGTTACAAACGTGAGTCATAATAAAATGTTATATTCTAGCAGACTGACTGGGTAGAAACACAGAAACATTCTATTCAGTACAATATCCATCCAGTCTTGACTAGCTTAAGAAGTTCTAGTGATGGTTAATGGTTACAATATGGCTGTCGTGGACTGGCCACTTTCCGCGGGTGGGAAATATTTTACCGCGGACGCAATAATTTTAGATTCCGAACACTAATTATAGGAGTAATAGTCAAAAAATTAATTAATGAAGCACCGGGTTCAAACCGCTGCCTCATCAATTATAACTTTCCTGATGGTGATTTTCGTTCGTCCTTTCGTTCGTTTCTGTGTTCGTTAGTTGGTCCGCCCCTTAACCGAAAATATAAGTTATGGGGCTTTCAGTGGGCGGATATGGTGTGATATAAGGCGCAGTGTGATCAATATTAGGCGAGACCGAAGGCCGAGCCTAATATTTATCTTGCTGAGCCTTATATCACATCATATCCACCTACTGAAAGCCCCATAACGTATTTATTATGCCAGTCCTTTGAAAGAGACACAACCATAAGTGTTCAGATTCCTAGCGCAAATGTTCTGTTATCACTATCAGGGAATTTCCCGGTTTTACGTCATGTGAAGGGCACGCTAGTAGCAGTCGCTGAAACAACGGAGTTTTCTTCTCAATAAACAGGAATTTATATTAACAATTCACAACTTGAATTCAGGGTTAAGTACTAGAAAAATTAAACAACTGGAGCAAATGGATTAACAATTCTTTCAAGAAGGTAAGTGGGAACAGTTTCATTCATTATTTGTTGTTAATGGTGATATTAATGTTTCTATACATGTCGTTTTAGTGGTCTCTTTATTGTATTTACTTACATTTGTATATTAAAATTTCTCAAAGACTGGAAGAAACGTATTATAGTTGTACGTTGCTCAACAGACACACACGCAAAATTATTTGTTGTTCGTTGAACACGCGAAATTGGGAGAAACGTTGGATTTCAAAAACAAAATGTCGGAACTGACCGTATATAAGCTCTATATACGGTCAGCTCGACGATACACAGTCTCATATACGATCACCAGATATTGAAGATGATTGATCAATAACAATTACTGGCATAATAAAGAGTCATGTTGGCATTGATTGGTTTCGGATAAAACTTCGATGGTTTGATGTCACAACTTGCACAGAATGCATCCACATTTTTGAATGAATTAAAACCAAAATTGTTTCGACGTTTGAACTACTGTCTCATGCTGTAATGTGCCACGTACATAACCCCTTAATTGATATAACGTTCCGATTATTTATGCAAGCTGGTATTGAAGCATCCAACCACACTGCTTCAACTACAACACTAGTTTGAGACCCTTAATAATGATTTTATCAGAAATGTTGGAATTGTTGGGCCCCTAAAACCGTGCAATTGGCGAGGGTCATTAGGAGACACCCTAACCTCTTTGTACGGACGTTACGCTACTGCTCGACACTCAGTGGCGGCGCCAGAGTTACAGAAGTGAGGGGGTACAGTTGGGTATTGCTTGCCGCGCGTAAGTTTTAAAAAAATTTCTGAGAAAATGTTTAAAACTTACGTTGTAAATGGTGTTCTCTGGAGCATTCTCAGACAATTAAATTAAAACAATTTTATCCTTTTGAAACTTACTGGTTAGGTCTTTCAGTTATAGAAAACGTCGTACATGGTGACTTTTTAACGGAAGAACGCTGTTGTAAAGTGCGAGTACAAAGCACCAAACGACACTCAGATCGAAAATGAAAGTAGGCTGCATTCTAAACGGATGCGTTGCGCGCTCTCGATTCTAGCATTCCTTGAATACTCTTAAGCGGTATGTTTCAGACCGTTTGAACGCGGCACGCTTTGTTGCAATTCGGGACCTCGACTCTTGTTTGTGTTTGCAGCTAATGTGTGTGTGTGTGTGGGGGGGGGGGGGGGGGGGGGGGGCACACACAAACATAATTTAAAAACTTCTCTGATTTAGTAGTGCACTTGGGAATATGGAATTAAGCATACCCACCATTACACCGCAACGGTCAATACAAAAATTGAAATGATAGTATTTTTTTACTACGCTTGGCGAAAAAAGTGGAGGGGTAAATAACCCCCCCCCCCCAACCCCCCCCCCCCCTCCCCCCCTCCCCCATGGCGCCGCCACTGTCGGCACTTGTTTTTATGAATAATAATTAATATACGCCATGAATAATTTGTGTTGCTGCTAAAACTGTGCGCATCATCAAATATTCATTCATATTTTTGCAGACACCATACACAGAACGACACACGCGTGTGCGGCGATAAAATGTCTTCTTTTTGTTGATAGTTGTCAAATGAATTGCTGAGTGTCCAAGTAATAATTGTCTTTTTTTATAGACACGAAGGCGTGAAATAAACACTAACGACACGCGCGTGTGAACGGGTTATTCGATAAGTCACGAGTGCCAACGGGGAAGGATAAAACGAGAGGCCCCAGGCTTCGAGTCTTATCCTTCCGCAACGGCACAACTGCCATATCGAATAACCCATTCGCGCGTGTCGTACAATGTTTATTGCACACCTTCTCGTCTATAAAAAAAAAAATATATATATATTATTTGGACACTCAGCAATTCATTTGACAACTATCAGCAAAAAGAACACATTTTATCGCCAACCAAATGTGACGCACAGGAGCTCTTGGGTATAGGAGTTAGGAGACCTGATGGAACCCCAGCGACCAAAGAACCACTAGGGCTGCTACTTCTTATTCGCAATATCCCTATGGGTCACCGGTTGCTCAATGATACATAAAAATACGGCGAATAGTGAATCAGCGTTGTCACAGTCAGGATGACACCACCCCACGTTTGGGGAAAACACTTTATAAACACTTCAGTGTGATGGGGAGCTCAACAGCCAACAATGACTTGGAAAATAAAATACAAATCTTAACTACTACTAATTTATTCACAACAAACAAAATGAATGGATAAATATATCTATATCTATATATGTTTTTTATGACACAACAGCAAAATTTGGCACACACGAATATATCTCTATCTTTATGGCTCTCAATCTCTAACTGTCCTTAACCCTTTACCTAACCTGAAAAGCAGACGACACTTGCAAAAATAATTCTTGAATAACTAATTTTTTTCATTTTTTGTCTCAAAAACATAGGTTATGACCCCTCGTTGGAACGAGCTCGACGAGCTCGTTCCAACGAGGGGTCATAACCTATGTTTTTGAGACAAAAAATGAAAACAATAATGAAAATTTATTGGCGATTTTTGAGAATAGCGCTGGCCGGTTTTGGCCGTTACGTTAGGTAAAGGGTTAAGCTGAAATCACTGAGAATCCAAGCTGACATAAAATGAGCAACACAGTAGAGTAATCTCCCTTGATGTGTCAACTCAATTTTACTGTGAATTTCACTGCAGTTAACTCAACTTAACATTGCAATGATGTTCAAACCAGTGAATTTCAACTTAACACAACAAGTACTAGGCTCTTGTCCGTACAGTACAGTATCAAACAAAACAAGTTTCACACGCAAGTAATATAATATAACCCCAATTACTAACTTAGAAAACTCTCAGTAAAATTGTGTCCCTGTGCTCTCTGCACAACACAATGTTACCACAAATATTTCAGTATTTGTCTTCTCGATTCTTGAACTCTAATTAACTCGTTCGAAATGGGGACTTACTTCAGTAGCTGCGACTTAGCATGTACAGCGTTAAGGCCCAAACACCTCAAAGTGTACCTGTGCTACCTGCACGACACTAACTGGTAATAAACTGCGTTTATGTGCCCTCTGCACAACACAGAATATAATGTATCGGTGCTATCTGCAGTCTGCACCACACTATGACCAGTATAACATGCACTTATAGACTTCAGTAACTCAAACTGTGTCTCTGTGCACTCTATGCACCACACAGTACTCCTTAACAATTACAAACACCAAAACCACAAATCATAACTCAATGAATCATAACCCTCAATACTATTGAACCCAATGCTATAATTATGCAGTTTATACTCTTAAAACTCAGTATAAACGGCACCCAATAATAAAACAAGTGGATTTCAAATACCTATTATGCATACAGTACTACAGCACAGTGCTCAAAATAACTTTTTTTCTTTGCGTAGCAAAATGCAACAAATTTCCAAAAAATAAATAGCATTTTGTAAAAATTACATAGCTATTTTTGTATACCAGAGTTATGTTATGCTGTTTTATATTGAATTCTTCTAAGTAGATAAAATACTTTCCATCCATTTCTGGGCATTTCCAAATGATGTGCAACACATGAAACATTTACTATGTTTTTTTTTAACTGAACTGCCTTTAAGGGTTGCATGAACTTGGATATTTTCAAATAGCGTCTTGGTTGTTCAATAGAGTTCTCAAAATAAAAGTTGGGATTTTTAATTTGTTGGGCTTGAAGTTATTTTTAAAGTACATTTTATGCAAAATGTTGTAAAAACAGGATCAATTTAAACCAATAGAATTCATTTTACATATGAAGCTGCTAATGATGCTTGATGAAGAGTTAATCTGAGTTATGCCTGGAATGTTCCACAATCAGAGGTAAAGCATCAGTGAACTAGTTTTGAAATTTGTTTGCAAATTTTCATTTACATTTTGCGATACAAGATAATCAAATGCAGCCTAATAGGCTGCAGTTGATTATCTTGTATCGCAGAATGCTATACATAATTGCACACTGTGTAGCTTTTTGCAAGTTTTGCATAGCAAAAAGCGACGCGACACCGCTTATTTTGAACCCTGCTCCAGTGAGGAGTAATAAATTTTGTTATACTGCAAATCAAATTGTCCTATTGTGCCTGGACACTTGTTGCAAAGGTTCTATCCGAAATTATTGGACATTGTGAGGTGTGTATATATATGCATACATGTATCCTTTTGATCTGCCTTATTGCGAAATTTAAATAGGTCTGCCTTAAAAAGTATGCATCTATGTGCATGTATATAAGTATGTATGTGTACATGCGTGTATATGTATAAAAATGCGCTCATGTATATGTGTATGCTTGTGTGTGTATATGCACATATGCAATTAAATGTGTAATTCCGTATCCTGAATCTTCAACCGCCGGAAAAAAAACGTTCATTTGCAATCAACATTCGTTACTTTCTGTTCTTTACCTGGGAGATAACAGGTAGACAGCCAATCTGGCTATGTTATCTCCCTACGATGTATCAATATTTTTGTTTCTTGATGTAGATTATCTGTTATTTGTAAAACTTTGTTGATATATCGTAAAATAAAATATCCATCTATCTATCTAAAGTTGCCGGGCAACCTGCAGCTATGTTCGGGTTTTTGCCGGGGCACATAAAATTGACGTTTTACGTGGTCGCGTGATATAAATTTCATTTGAAAATTGAATCGAGAAGATGATTAAGTTTAACTCCCTGCATGCTGTTGGTGGGTATTCCTGCCCAGGACAGATTTCTCTTGCCGTTGAAGTAAGTATAATTTGGACACATTTAATCAAATTTTACTTCTGTAAATTGTTTGGGAGTTTTCCGCAAGTTATTCCTGAAGTTAAATTTAGATGAATTTTTTATCAAATCTTGTCATATCTGCTTCCCAGCAGCCATGACCAGATTTGATGAAACATATTTTAAAAATACTCAGGGGTAAGAGTTAACCCTTTACCCAACGCAGACGATATCAAAATTTATTATTTTAAATATAATTTTTTCAAATTTTTCAAAAAATTTCAACAAAACCATATCATGTGACCCCTCGTTGGAACGAGCTCGTCGAGCTCGTTCCAACGAGGGGTCACATGATATGGTTTTGTTGAATTTTTTTGAAAAATAATATTTTTTCAACGACTGAATTTGCATATTACGCGGGCGGGTGCTGCCGATTCGTTGGGTAAAGGGTTAAAAAGAAAGAAAAACAAATTTTTGAAGGTGAAGAAACAAGTAAACGTGAAAAGATACGCGAACCATATAGACCAAACTTTGAAGTACCCCAAAATTAGAGCACCTCCCCCCCCCCCCCCCCCCCCCCCCCTGGCCAACACAAAAAATATAACATAACTAGACAGCTGTTTTTTCGTGAAGATTTTGGTGACAAAAATCCAGACACCATCTTTGAAAGTTATTAAAGAGAGCGATGTGACAACAAGGCCTACTTTATTATTTTCGCTTGGATGCTACAGTTGACATCTAATATTTCGTTCTTTGTTTTTTTCCATTGGCGAGGAGAGCCACAGGCATCAAGAATGATATCACAACTCCATGAGCTGCTAAAATTTGTGCTATACAATCGGTTCTTGAGCTTTCTCACCTGTTTCTGCAACACTCATTTATCTGATATCTTGGTATTATTTAAGTCTTACTTTGTTAATTTTCTGTTTATATTCAGTCTTTATAAGCTACAGAACTACGATTGTCATACGAGTATAATTTTACTTAGAAACCTATGTCTAATAATGTCCAATAGTTTTTTGTATTTTTCACAACTGCATCGGAATAAAAAAAAAATAGAAAAAAAAAATAAAAATAAAAAAAAATCATTACGAGAGCTAACCCGTTTGGCAAATTCGTAATGCAGGTCTTTTGCAAGGTGTACACTCATTGCGCCTCAGGTACATACAATTCTGCCAAGGTACACAGGGTTGAAAACCCGACCGAAAGCCCAAAATAAGTAAAGGTTTGCTGGGCGAAAACAGGATAGTTATTAAAACTGAAATGTCAAATTTTGTGAATATCGCTGAGTATGAACGTTACGTTGGGTAAAGGGTTAACGACGTCCTTTTAGTCCTGTTTGTTTTGTTTCCTTCTCTAATTTAGCCAAACCCTTTTATTTCTTTTTTCTGGGGCAAACTCTCCTGACGCTCCTGTAAGGGTTTCACAGACGACACAGCCCCCCCCCAAAAAAAAAAAAAAAAAAAAATAATAATACTATTGCACACTTCCTAAACTAAGTCTTCGAGATCATGTTTGGATGTTCCCGGAAGTGGCTGGTATGATATAATCTCCATAAAAGGCTGGCCCAAAACAGTCGTTCCCTTAACATCAACACAGCGTTGCTTTTCAGTGACGATCTTTTCACTTTCGTCAATTGTCGTAAATAGAAAGAACGCGATGTGTGTTTGAATCGGTGGGTGTTTTACATAAAGAGTTGGAAAGGCGTGGTCATATTTCGCGAGAGCCGTAGGCTCGAGCGAAATATGATTACGCCATTCCAACTCCTTATGTAAAACACCCACCGATTCAAACACACATCGCGTTCTGTGTTTATTACGCAACCGATGCATTAAAATTCATTTAAATAAACAAATTTTAATTCCGATGTCTAAACCCAAAGGTGAAGAGTTTGTTTTGACTGAAGCTGTACTGATCCTTTGGATCGATATAAAATCAAAACAACCTTTTCGGAACCAGTGTTTGTTGAAATTCGTATCGCTGTTTACTAACAGTAATAGCCACCAAAAGGTGCCCATTCACGCCTAACCATTTGGTGGCTATTACTGTTAGTAAAAATATAAGTACAAATATGTGCAGATTTGCAAAACAGCTGGGAGAAACGTTTTTAAAAGAAGTTCGAAGCATGTCAAGATGTACGAAGATTTACCGAAATAAAGTTGGCAAATTTAGATATAATGGGATCCACAAAACGAGACGGTAACGTGACTGGGTTAATGTTCCGGTTGGAAATGATTGTTTTGTTTTTTTTAAAATATTATCTCATTTTTGGATAATTTTTTTGTGAACCGACTTTATTTTGCTTTGGACGTTTTCATTTTCACACGAGGTGCAGGCTGCAAGCCGAGGGGTCCTCGGTTCGAATCCCACCTGCGGCAACCGCGTTGTGTCCTTGGGCAAGACACTTCATCTCCATTGCTCGCGTGGGGGCACGATGACGCCGTGTACTAAGGCGCACTGCACGTCGATGGTACGCATGTCTTCAACCTATCTGACCCTGCCTGTGCTGCAGTGCGGAGTTACAATGTTGGGGAGCTGACAGCTGCTCGTCGTTGCTCGGTGGTTCTCTCCGGGTACTCCGGCTTCCTCCACCCGTAAAACTGTCACGGTCATGATTAGCCATTGTGCATAAATATGTGACCTTAAAACATCAATAAATAAATAAATTTCATTTTCGCACTATGCGACAGACTGTCGATGATTGTATAACGAAATTTGGAAACTTTTCGAAGCGTAACTAAACGGTGCAGTCAAAAAAGTTCCGGCTTGTATATCACCCGTTGAATACAGAATCATTTAAATACAAAGGGTTTAAATAAATAGTGGATATCTAATGTTTTTGAGTGAATACCGAAAATTATCTCATGAGTGATCGAGACAAATGTTTATTTTTCGCAAGCGCTTGCGCGAGCGAACGTCACCATTTCTCTCGATCCCGATGTTACTCAAAAACGCTATATTTTCTTTTTATTGTACGCTTTTTATAAGAATCTGATCATTCCTATCGATAACTCCACTCGTTTCAACCTTGCATTGATGCATGAAAGTACACAGCTGAAGCGCATTGATACGCGAAAGTGATTTGACCGATACTCGGAACAGGTAGCGTCTGGCGATCTGATTCACCTGGCGGGTTTCATGCATCAATTCAAGGTGAATGCGTGTTGAATTATTGCTGGAAATGATCTGTATCCACTCAAAAACCTTATATATTCTTTTCATTATACGGTTGTAGAAGAAATGGATCATTTTCAGCGACCATTTGACTCGTATTCACCTTGTAGTGATGCTTTGGAAGTCTCCATTTTGATTGCTACCGTGAAAGTGAAAATTTATATATCTTCACAGTGGGGTATACGGTTTCTATCTACCGCATGTTTTTCGTTTTCGATAATCTATCGTCTGGTGTGTAATAAATAACTTATATTAATATTTTCATCAAAAAGACAGTTGAGGCATTGCACTGTGACATCTGGTGAATGATTTCAGCGATATGTGGGTGTCTGACAAGCACACATTACACGCACTGAGCTGTAGAAGAGATGGACAGTCACTCAGAAAATTTACCACATTCAGTCCAAACCTCAATAACTTGCAAATCCTCCTCGGTTCGCGAGACAAGCGCGGATCGGACGTGGCATATTCCTCATCAAACGTCCAATATCAGCTTGACTGATGTTATTCCATTCTTCCTGCAGTGCAGCGGCGAGTTCCTGGACATTGGTAAGGGGCTGTTGGAGTTGTTGTAGGCGCCCGCCAAGCATACTTAGTGATGGCCAAGGTAGTGAAGTGATGTTCTGCTCCTGGGGGAACTCTGTAGCGACTCGGGCCCTGTGTGCTCTTGCACTGTCATCTTGGAAAATGAATCGACAGCCGTGACGTCGTGAGCTGCAAACATGTTGCCACGGTAGTATACTGCCCTGTGACACGCCCTTGGATGACATGTAATGCTGTTCTGCTTGTCATGGTTATGGATCCCCACACCATAACCGATCCACCACCAAAACTTTCGTTCTGCCTAACGGTTACGTCATGGTATCGATCGTTCCACCGCCGCCGCCACACTCTGTTTCGCCTGTCATGGAAGTCGAGAGTGAACCTCGATTTATCGGAAAATGTTACGTTGCTCCACCGACGATTGTCCTAGCGCTGTCGTGCTCAACACCAATTACGCCTTTTGCGATGTGACGTTCAGTCAAACGTGGAATTATTCGAGGTCATCGAGCGTACAAATTCCAGATGTGTAGGCGATTTAGTATAGTCTGACCACTGACTCGCACATCTGTCGCTCGGTGCAGCTACTGACCAATTTTGAGGTACTTTGATGGCGGTTACGTAATGCTGTGGTTCGGATGAAACGATTCTGGTTAGCAGGTGTCGCCATTGGACCACCTGACTGACGTCTGTCATCAATATTGCCTTCTGACGACAGCGTGACCACAACCTGCTAATCACTGATTGAGTAACGTTGAGAATTTGAGCCACCGCAGTCTGTCTGTTGCCAGCTTCCAACATACCAAAGACACGTAAACGTCCGTCACGTGTCAGTCATCGCATACCTCAAAAGTTACGTTTCGACTAGAAACTATTGATGAACGAGTTTATACCAAGAAAAGAACGATGATACCTTCGAAAAAGCCCGTCCAGTACAAATGAAAATTTCAAAACGTACCCCACTGACATTAACGCGGCGCACGAAGTTTTCGTAGGCCGGTGATATTTACGATCCACACTAAACTTGGTAACCTATTGATGTGTCCAATCACGCGCATCCAATACCATTTTCCGAAAATATCAACGTCAGTTTGGATATCCCCTCGTTTTTTTTGAATAGTGTATATTATAGGGTTTTGCATCCGTTTACTACATTCTGCCAGTGTTATAAGAGGCCTGTCACCTTAATTGTTCTACTCAATCTGAAAGCCTTCATTTAGAACCTGGATTGACAAAAACCTGGATTGACAAAACGCACTGCTCGAATAATTTTCCACCTACCCTGTAGTATGTACACGGTTATCAACAACGAACATCCCCGAGTTTTTATTCGAACTGTTTCGCTTCGCGATGATCATCAAGTGACATATAATTTTAGAAATCAACCTAGAGTACAACCGCCGTTGATTGGCCACTTTCCACGAGAGAGCAATATTTCATCCGACGCAATAATATTAGATTCCAATCACTAATTAAAGGAATAATCATCAAAAATTTAAGTAATGAAGCATCGGGTATACCCCGGTAAACGCATGCGTGGTCATCCCTGCCCACGTGTGGATTAACCCTTTACCCAACGAATCGCCCGCATCCGTCCGCGTAATATGCAAATTCAGCAGCTGGAAAAATATTATTTTTCGAAAAATTTTAACAAAACCATATCACGTGACCTCTCTTTTGAAGGAGCTCGTCGAGCTCGTTCCAAAGAGGGGTCACATGATATGGTTTTGTTAAAAAAATTTGAAAAAATTAAAAAAAATATATTTAAAATAATAAACTTTGAAATCGTCTGCGTTGGGTGAAGGGTTATGACCAATCCACGTCGACTGCACTATAGATTCAACACATTCCTAACAGTATCATGGATCAAGTATCATGAGACGACTTGGCTACATGTTGATGCAGTTGCGTTGAAGCTACTGATGTACGATGATGTATCAACCGATAGGAACAGAATACTTTGAAGAAGATTTTTGTCATTGCTAATCACACCAGCCCTAGTCGAGGCACCCCCTCCCCCTCCCCCTCCACACCACACAAAGACCAAGTAGTATGAAGAGAATGAGCAGGACGCAGAATTCTCATTTCCATATTGACTGTTCACCATAAAGGCATGCCGGCCCATATGTCCCTCTTCCTCGACAGTTCCACCAAAACTGGAGAACAGCAACGGTGGTGCGAGTGTTCGAGTATTTGGGCTTGTGGCCGGGGAGGGGAGGGGGGGTGGGCAAGTTACGCGCATCTATATCGAAAAGAAAAAAAGTTCTTCGGTATCCCGTATATGGACTTCCATGGATGCCTTACCTGGTTGAGGCTACATTATGTTTGGTGTTCTAACTTTGTTCATCAGAATTCGTTTTATTACAAGTTACTGAAGAGGGCCCACAGGCACTCTTCAATAATTTGTCATAAGACAAATTTATATAAACAAAATATTATTTTTTTTAATTGGATATGAAATTGGAGCAAGGGAAATGTTTGTTTTTGCTCCGGTGCCCTAATTTTCTTTGAACGCCCTGATAGTGGCTTCTAGTACTTGACCAGTTGAAGCACTACCATCACGCTAAACCATTAACCTTTTACCCAACGCAGACGATATCAAAATTTATTATTTTAAATATCATTTTTTTAAATTTTTCAAAAAATTTCAACAAAACCATATCATGTGACCCCTCGTTGGAACGAGCTCGTTAATAAAATTTTTTCAACTGCTGAATTTGCATATTACGCTGGCGGATGCGTGCGATTCGTTGGGTAAAGGGTTAATGGAAGCCTCAATGTTATTACATCATCAACAAAAGCTACATTGTTCTTTCTAACTATGGTCAGGTTCGTTCTCATTAATTTTGTCTTGTATGTAAATGTTCTGTAATGGAGTAATTATCTCTTTTTCTTGAGATATAATTAATCAATTTGCATGACGACAATTTATGTACGGAAATAGATCATTCGTCGAATTTGTGAGGAAGGATGGCCATACTTATTTAGATCAAATATTGCGTTCATCTTCGGGTCTAAACTGCAATAATAGTTCAAATTAATTTGATATACAATTTTCTAAATCATGCAGCACCCGTTTATCTCCAAGAAATTCGGATTAATGTTTATTCATGTCTTAGCGTGTGAATGATGAAGTTCTACGTACAGGCATATGCCGAGTTAAGATGCTTATTTATTTATTTATTTATTTATTGGTGTTTAAGGTCACATATTTCTGCACAATGGCTAACCATGACCGTGTCAGTTTTACGGGTGGAGGAAGCCGGAGTACCCGGAGAGAACCACCGAGCAACGGCGAGCAACTGTCAGCTCCCCAACATACCAACTCCACACAAGCAGGGTTAGCGTTGGTTGAAGCCAGGTGCACCATCGACGTGCAGTACGCCTTAGTACGCAGCGTCACCGTGCCCCCCCCCCCCCCCACGCGGGCAATGGGGGTGAAGTTTCTTGCCCAAGGACACAACGCGGTTGCTACAGGTGGGATTCGAACCGAGGACCTCTCGGCTTGCAGCCTGCACCTCTACCGACTGAGCCACCGCGCCCCCGGTTAAGATGCTATTTTAGTAAGAGAATTTTGTTTATTTTGAAATTCCCACCTCTGATATTCCCTAAATTCAAATTAAACATACATACATTACACATCAAAATGAAGGTTGAGATGAATAGAACACGAAACACATAATGTAAGCAAGTCATAGAGTTAACAGCAGCCACCACTGGTTCCTGGAAGTCTGCTACCATTTCGTACCAGAACTGATAATACAATAATATTCCACGAGAACAACGTGTGACCAACTGTGCTTCACAAATCCAAGAACAAAGCTAGGGCATCACAATTCTTCAAAACACAGCGACAGAGCTGCATGGGGGTAAATTCCAAAACTGTCGTCTTTGTTTACATTGTAAATTACTATCGATTTCCGGTCAACATCATCGGGCGGAAAAGGCATCGATGTACAACGCCGTTTAAAATCAAATAATGATGAAGATCGCCTTAATACGTCATACTATTATTACATAGAGACTGCACAGTTGCAAAATTCTATGCAATGTATCATCACACCAGTTGAAGTTTCTTAGAATTTCGATTTTGTTATTCGATGGAAATTCGTGGTTTCGAGTAATTTGTGCATATCCGTCGAGCATGGAATCCATCTTCAATAAAACATGCAGACATTGCTGTCCTTTTCCCAAATGCAGCCCTACTGCTGCACTCTAACCCTTTACCCAGCGCAGACGATATAAAAATTTATTATTTTAAATATCATTTTTTCAATTTTTTAAAAAAAAAGCAACAAAACCATATCATGTGATCCCTCGTTGAAACGAGCTCGACGAGCTCGTTCCAATGAGGGGTCACATGATATGGTTTTGTTGAAATTCTTTGAAAAATAATCTTTTTTCAACTGCTGAATTTGTATATTACGCGGGCGATTCGTTGGGTAAAGGGCTAAAGTGTTTTGAATGCCTAGCTTTGTTCCTGGATATGTGAAGCACATTTGGCCACAAGTTGTTCTCCGGAAATATTATTGTATTATCAGGTCTGGTACGAATACGATAGCAGACATACAGAAACCAGTGGCGCCTGTTGTCAACTCTATGAGTTGGTTACATACGTGTTTTGAGTTCTTTTCATCTCAGTCGTCATTGTGATGTATAATTTGTGTATATTTAATTTGAAATTAAGGAATATCAGAGGTGGGAATTTCAAAATAAACAAAAATCTTACTTATGTAATACAGTTCGCTTTTCTTTGTGGCCTTGTGGTGAACTTCACGTTTTAGACTCCTCAACAGGTTCTCAAATGAAAATAACCTTTAAAGAACATTACATTTATTCAGACATCAACAGTTTTAACCAGAAGCAATGTATACGGGTCAAAATTTTCTCTTAAATAACCAGGATATTCTCAATTCATAGTTTCTGCAAATGAATCAGATCCATTTTTAGTCAAAATAAAATATACAACTCTAGGTCTGATCAATAGAGTGAAATCTCAATTCACACAGCAAATATATAGGTCCAACAATAAAGTTTGGAGGCCCCCAGTGAAAGGGAAGAGATTCTAGACTAATTCGATAGTAGCATTGTGGATGATGAGTTTTACATGGCCATGCCATAATAGATTCGTGAAAATATGTGGCCATAGTTAGATAATACAGAGGCATGCTAATGGTAGAAATTTTAACATAAAATGTAATAACTTTGAAGTATACTGCCTAGGGCCAGCACGTTTCAGAACGTACATTCCTCATAGCGGGGGAGGAATTCGCTAGAATTGTGCACTTGGTGATACCTTCCTGAAATTTGGCATGATGTAAGGGTAGGCATCAGAGATTTCAAAATCGATCGGCTACAAGTTGGCACCATCCTCTAGCCACCACTAGCAGCGAAATCCAAAATGGCCGCCAAGCGGATCGAAAAAAAGCTATTTTCGCCGATCGCACAACTGAAGCTCCAAACCTAACACCATACATGTGCTGTAATTGATGTGAATGATGGAGTGAAGCCCTTGGAACAAGTTGGGGGGAAGATTAATGGATAATGGGATCAGAATTTCCGTCGATGTGTGCGTCTGTGTGTCTGACTGTCAGTATGATCGTCCGTCCGTAGATAAATTAGTGTTGAATGTTTCTCGGGAATGCAATGGTCAAATGAACATGGTATGAGAGATTCCTGTCAACACATGAACAAGGGTACTCGATAGTATGCAGCAGTGGGGATACTTGGACATTTGATAATCCAATTAAAGTGACAGTCTATTCTCAACTTCCGGCATTTTCGATAGATTTATTTTCTAAGAAAATAAAACTATCAAATTTCTAGAGGAGTTCTGGTTCAATCTCAACACCATAGCGACACGTCTGCCAGCAAGGGCAGTGCTGGAATGAACTCGGGATGCATTAGTTCCCGTTGTTAATTATACAATGTTATCTTGCCAGTATAGAACATTGGCAAAATGGGACTAGAAGGGGTGAGTGTATGTTTGCAGTCATTCGAGGTACAGGAATATTTTTTGACTACAAGTAGTATTCTTCATTTTCGGCCAGTTAAGATGTGGTGTGTTCCAAGTCAGGATTAATGTTGCCGACACTTAATGCCCATCCCTCATGGTATGCTACTTTACCAGGGATATAGAGATATAGCCACCACTGGGAGCCAAAACATGACCTTTGATGTCGATGAGTGGTCGAAATGTTTTAGCGAATAACTTATCGAAATATGATCCGGTATGGCAATTTGATACCTTACGTTAGATTTATTAGATCAACTCAGGTATGGATTCATTGAGACATGAGTGCGCTACAAGATGAAGGATTTCCAAGTTGATTTGCTATGGAGTAGGAACTGACTAGTCACATGTGGCCTATGGCCAGAGAAAGACAAGGATACCATAGATGAACACACGGGTGAACGAAGGTATCAACTGTTGTACAGAGGCAAAATAGTTGGGGATATTGTATCATGCTATGCATGAATTAACACCGTCTTGTGCAGTAAATAACAGACTATTTTCCGAAATCTAAAACTGTATTCCTATACCCCGGACAATGTAGCAAGCCACATGGGATGAACATTTGTTAGCAAAATCAACTCAACTAGAAACATGACATGTGTTAACTGGCCGAAAATGGAAAAAAAAATACCAGAATAGGAGATGACTGGTCCTAACATGACAGTATACTACTCAATATTGTTACAACAGCCACCTTCACACTTACACAAAGGTGTGCACCTTAATCCAGCTTTCAAGCATTTGCAATTGCCCTTGCAGGCCTTGGCACAACTACAGTGGAGCATCAGTGCACATGCAGCACTTGCGTCTCCTAGGTGAGTCCAAAATGGGACCAGAATATTGAGACGTGGATTCCACTCCCATCCGTACTGTGATGGGTCTGGCACACATAAGTGTTTCTGCAGAGCACGATGCCAAATGAAAGATGACACAAGAATTACCCTTTTTACATGTTGATACAGAGCTGCTTTGGTGGGCGGGATGTTTTCCATAGACTTAAGGCCATGTGTGAACATATGCCGTCTCGCATCATTGACACGTGTACTGACACAACTGTTACTGTACATCTGTATGGTGAGTTTTTCGATATGCTGCATATGAGGGGAATCCTCTGAAAAGACTTGCGGATTCTCAGTCAATTCTATCATCATTTCAGTTGATGCGGGAAAATTCATCCATGCATTCCATCCTGTCTTCTTCCCAATGCCGAGCATGCTGGATGTTACATCACAACCTGTGAAGGCGTGGAAGAAAGTCAGGGCCTTACAGTAATCAGGTCCAAGTTGTGAAGCTATCTCATGAATTGGCATATCTTTATATGCCTTTCCAATTCCAAACCCAATCCACAGCTCACTGAGTCCAAGGTCACGGAATGTTGCGAAATGGTGCAAAGACAGAATGACGACATCAGAATCAACCGTGCGAAGAAAAGCTATTTTGTGACCTTGTGAGACTGCATGGTTGAGATGAAGCATCATGCGCGTGTCTGCTTCCTCGTGGTTCGATGGAGATATGTCACATAAGCTAACATCCTTATTGCATAGTACATATTCTCCTGATGTCGTTAACAACTGGTACTCGGATGTTGATGTTAATTTCAGCAGTTCAGCAGACAGGAACTTGAAAAATTCGTCTTTATTCTCACTAACTTTCAAGAATGCCTGCCAATTCTTCCCTTTAGGTAAAGGGACGTTCTCGGACACCCGTATCAACCTAACTGCTGTCTCACCGAGGCGTTTTGCTCGCGTCTGATTCTTCAAACTGCCTTCGGGGTAACAGTCATAGATCGCATCAACCCTTGTGGTGTTCGTGTTAATCAGAGATTCGATGTATGGCAATAATTGCAATCGAGCATATTCTCCAAACAGATCCGCTTTCTGTGGTTTGATTACATGGACTACAGCAGGCATATCCAAGATGACAACTGAAGCTTGTCTAGCTGCTGAATTCTTCCCTTGTGCAGGAATAGCTGGTAAACAATTGAGAATTTGAGATTTTGTCCCACTCCGTAGCTTACCTCTATCGGATAATGCTGGCGGATCACGTGCATTCTCGTGCATGAAAAACTCATCCATGTTTGAATCAGGCCGGGCTTGCAGTGAAACGAACATCTGGGTAACTATTGCGGCAGTTGCTTTACTTGACATGAGTTTGTCTCGGCCTTTGTCCAGGTTGGCTGGGGGTGGGTTAAGGAAGGTATATATATTTGCCTTGGGAATAACATCATTCAGGGGTACGGTGCATTCCACAAGCCTTTCCTTCAAGAAAGTGGAATATAAATACTTGCCCCTTTCGGGTAATGACCGTAAACTCTTACTAACTTCGGGGTCCATATATTCACCAGTATCTAATGTCACCAGCTGACCACTAGTTTCATCATAAGGGTTGATAATGAGTCCCTGATTCACCAGATCGAGGAGAGATTTCAATTGATTCAGAAATTTTTTCTGCTCTGATACCGAACTTTCCGGGTGTTCCGTGTTATCTGATGATGTTGTGTGGAAACTTGCATATTCATACTCATCTATAACACGCAGAACTTCTGACCTTGAAAGCTCAATAACGACTTTCTCTTCAGCCTGGCCATAGAGACCTTTTGGACCACTGTCTTCTTTGAGTAGTTGGATACTATGTTCTTGGCTCTGATCTAAACCCATCATACTGAACTTCCTCTCACTACGCTGGACCACAAAATGGCCTTCCATGAATTTGTTGTGGATTGAAGGATGCCGCCTGGGTAGCTGAGACATGTCTCTCAGAAATACGGGGACCCACCGACAATAATTTGTATGTCCTAGGGCAAAAAAGTAACTGCACAACTCATCGATAGAACACAGTGTACCAGGCCAGTTACCGATTCGTTGGTTCCGAACGAATTGACAGCTTGTCAAGAGAAAGTTCCGAACGATTTCACCCCAATAGCGCGCAGTTGGAGATTGTGAAAGAATCCTCTGTTCCCACATTTCAAATGACTCATGGGGCCCAGTCTGCTGACAGTAAATCTCATAAGCATTCTTTCTGAGGATCTCAAGCCAAGCTAGAGTGAGAAGATATGCCTGTCGCGTCCTCTTGACATGTTTCCCACCAAGTAGGGATGATGCTACACCGGGTGTGAATATCTTTGCGAGGTGAAACATTCGCTCCCAACCAGAACCACCCATAAGCTTACCACCAGCTTCTTGGGTGCACATTTCAAGATGCAGGAATCCAATCATACACACCATTCGATCCTCACCTATCTCCTCTGGGAACAGCCATTGACATTTTTTCTGCCTGGCATACAACGGACAGTCACCTTCAATGACAGGTATCTGGCCGGGGTTTACGAAAGCAGTAGCTTCCCTGACCACATACATAGCATGCTTCTGCATACTGAGTGAGTCCGCTTTCTGCTCACTGAAAACAGGGAATACCCCAATAACTGCACGAGGTTTGACATTGTCTTGATCTTCATGTTTTGAAAAGAAGCCTGAAAAGGTCACAGGGACTTCATCAAGCTGCCAGCTGCCATCAACCTTCCCTTTATTGCTGATCTGTGACACATGAGACAACCAGTCATTCTCTCCCACGTTCAAATCTGCATATTCATTGGGCCGTACATTACATTCATCTGGAGATTCAAGCCTGATGTCCCCACCAAAGTCTTCAACGAAAGGAACAAATGCATAGTCGTCTGGGAGTTCAATTTGTGTGTCTTCTGGAACATCTAAACTCAGTGGTGGGGGATCAGTACCCACATTGTCCCTGCTCAGTTGACCAATGAGTGTGATGGACGTACCATGCATATCAGATCTACCAGATACATCAATGTTATCAGTGGTTCCTATCGAGAAAACATTACGTTTGCAGTTAGCTGGGACTACAACACCTTCGTTCTTGAACCGCAGTGAAACAGCTCTCGCGAAACTCCTGCGAACATCCATTACGCGATCATAAGAGACAGAGAGTCCCATTTGATGAAAATCTCTGATAAGATTTTTCATACGATCATGGGCATGCAACTTCAAACCCACATAAAGAGGCATTGGAGTTTCTCTGTCACGTCTCTGGTGAACATTTTGTGCATGTTCGGAGCGTTTCGCTGAATTGCTGATCAACATCTGTGAAATAGTACAAGCCACTCGAGTCTTGGCATTAACAGTCTCATCATCGCCTAAGTTCTGTATACTACATGTGCCCTCAAGTAGAACTCTAAGAAGAGTCAGGAGTGAGTTGGGTACAGGCTCGCTCAAGCAATAAGATGAAAATGATCCCGTGAAAGGAGCTTGAGATATGAGTATGTGTTTACGCAGAAGAAGACCCACATCAACTATCTTTTTTGCCTCTTCCTCAGACACTATACGAGTTAAAGATTCGGACAACAAGGAGCCAACTCGAAACCTACTTGAAATAAACACATCTCTACCCTGTGTGAAGGCGTCCCAGCCATCGCCCAATTTCTGCAACAAATGTTCTTTGAATCGAGTGGAATGTATTTCTTCACTAAGCCAATCAGAACCGACTTGCTTCAACCTCCGACTGTACAGATTCTTGAGATCGACAAGCTTCATCGCGGAATCGTTGTGTTCAACAAATGTTATGAGCTCTGCCATAACGAGAGGGTCATAGGGCAGGCCTGACGCGGAATGTTCGGCGTTCTTCGACTTTTTAGATTTAGCCGCTCGTGCTTCATTGGCAAGCTTACAATAACAGGTTTTGTGATAGTAAAGATCACTAGCAGCGGAATCAAATGCTGCATTGACCCGAGAAAAAACAACCCAGTTCTCGGCTTCCTTTGCCATAATTTTGAGTTTATTGTTATCAGACATTGATCTGCAAATAGGCTCACTGCTGTCACCTTCGCGTTTGTGACAATAAACACACTGGGGCAGTTTCCTGTCACAGCCAGATTCAAAACTTGTCCGTGTTCTTTTAGGACTCAGCGTGGAGCAGGATGCCACTGCCTCATTTCGCTCTCGCTTGTGTAGCACGCGCTGTACGATGTGAGTCCGAATACTGTCACGGCATGTCTTATGATATATTGCCTTATTCGTCAACAGTGACATCGACATACACTCATCACTCTCTCTCATCAAACAATCAATGGTCAAATTATATGGAAGCTCAACGCCATTATCTAGGAAGCGCGTTATGTCTTCCTCAATAGCTTTATAGGCGTCATGAAAACGAGATTCTCTATACGGACGCATCAATTTCTTGGAACTGTCTTGCTGGCAAAAGCAACAACGTTCCCAGTCAGTACTAGTCCGTACACGAAGAGGATTCTCACTCATTCTGTGAATGATTTTTGTGAACAATCGCGTTCTCGAATTAATTTCGACAGACAAATCAGAATTGCTTGCGGAATTACGCCAAACAAGAGATTGTATGGCAAAGAGACTGCTTCATAAAGAGCGTTGTTTCTCCGGGATCAGCGTCATTCAGGTTTGCCTGAATGACGCTGATCCCGGAGAAACAACGCTCTTTTCAAGTTCCAAGAAATTGATGCGTCCGTATAGAGAATCTCGTTTTATTCTACATCATCTCCCACGTCTGTTTCCAACATGTGCGTGGATCAGAGTTCACTTTCGCGCCCTTACAATCGGATGTATAGTCGGTAGACCGTCGAAAAGGAGGTTCCCTTCAGCCGCTGGCGGCCATTTTGGATTGTGCCGCTACTGGTCGCCACCGGTCGGTGTCAACTTGTAGCCGATCGTTTTTGAGAACCTCATAGCCTACACTAACAGTGTGCCAAATTTCAAGAAGGTATCACCAAGTGCACAATTCACCTGTATGTGACGAATTCCTCCCCCGCTATCACTGCAATCCTCGGCTGGTGGACTCCCAGCAGTAGCTGGAGGCCACCAGGGGCTGCTGGCCCAACACTGTATGTGACCATGGTTCGGCCCTGCGTGAGAAATGTTTGAAGATCAATGTCAAAAGAAGCAAACTCCTTGAATCTATAGATGTACAAAAATACGTCTATTACTCTGCAAATTTTCACGTATTTCGTTTGTGAGAATGGGCACATCATGTGCCCATTCTCACAAACAAAATACGTGAAAATTTGCAGAGTAAAAGATGTATTTATTGTATATCTAGAGTCATGGGGTTTGCTTTCACTGGGCAACAATAGGTTCTTTAACCCTTTACCGAACGCAGACGATATCAAAATTTATTATTTGAAATATCATTTTTTTAAATTTTTCAAAAATTTTCCACAAAACCATATCATGTGACCCCTCGTTGGAACGAGCTCGACGAGCTCGTTCCAACGAGGGGTCACATGATATGGTTTTGTAGAAATTTTTTGAAAAATATTTTTTTTTCAAATGCTGAATTTGCATATTACGCGGGCGGATGCGGGCGATTCGTTGGGTAAAGGGTTAACGACTTATTCGAAGGGATGATTGTCCGTCTTTAGTCTTGCTTTCTCTTCCCCACTTCCCCCTCCTATCTCTTCTTAATTTACTTCTCTCTCTCTCTCTCTCTCTCTCTCTCTCTCTCTCTCTCTCTCTCTCTCTCTCTCTCTCTTAAGGTGGGTGAGAGTAAGACAGTCTAATGGCTACCTCACCCTCCTGCAGAAAGCAAATACTAGTATGACAATTTACATGTTTATTTATAACAAATTGTTGGAATACAGTAAAAAAAATATGAAATGTAACTGTACTATAACGTTTCCTGCAAATAAAGCATTCATTTATTCATTCTTTTGACATTGATTTTCAAACTTTTCTCATGCAGAGTCGAACCATGGTCGGCCATGCGCATCCTTGGATGCGGGGGGGGGGGGGGGGGGGGGCTGCATACAGTGTTGGGCTGGTGGTCTCCTCCACCGATTGGAGTCCATCAGGTGAGGAATATATGTTCTGAAACGTGCTAGCCCCAGGTCGAATTCTTCAAAGTTAGTACATTTTATGTTAAAATTTCTACCGTTAGCATGCCTATGTATTATCTAACTATGGACACATATTTTCACGAATCTGTTATGGCATGGACATGTATAAATCATCATCCACAATGCTACTATCGAATTAATCTAGAATTTCTTCCTTTTCTGCGGGGGCCTCTAAACTTTATTGTTGGACCTGTATAAGACAAACTCTCTAAAGGAAGAGTTGGCTTTTAGTTCAAGGACAAAATTAACAACTATAAACTTAATTTGAGGAGTGTGATTTAAAAATCACTAACCCACATCTTTACGTACTCTACACAAATGTGAATAAATAGCTAATAAATATACAGATTCACAATTTAAGTAATCAGTAACTAGCAAATTACTGATTCATCATTTAAGTAAATAAGGTTCTGAATTCACACAAATGGAAATCAGTAATTAGAAAATTACTGATTCATGGTTACAGAAAATAAGGTTCTGAATTCACACAAATGGAATCAGTAACTAGAAAATTACTGATTCATAATTAAAGTAAATAAGGTTCTAAATTCACACAAATGTGAATAAGTAAATAGAGGTGTGTATTTAAAAATTATCAAATCACAGCAAATATGTAAGCTTCATATTTTGTCCATTAAAAAAAATGAAGGAACTAAAATTCTTAAGATTTATTTAGCACTAATGGATCCTATCGTTTTATAGTTTGTGTCATTTTCACTAAAATGAGCAAACTGCACAACTAAATATGAATCTATAGTTTGTTCACTTTATTTAAAGTGAACAAACATAGCATTGTCAAAACAGCACAAAAATGTCAGGGGAAAAATAAGAATTGGTCATACAAAAAACCCTCTACTCCAGCTACAAAACTGTTACATTCTGCAAGAGAGAGAGAGAGAGGCATGGTTCAATTAGGACCCAATTAGTAAGATATGAGATACCAATGAATGGGTTGCACCAAGTTAACACTATTGCCAAGATTTCCCAGCTTTTTGAACATTCTAGATTAAGAATGACTGGTTACCTACACAATCTCAGTCAATCAGAAGACAAATATGACTAGCAAAAGGTGAAACAGTGGCGCTTTTGACACTCTCAGCCAAACAGTTTGAAATACTGAGAAGAAGGAGCAAAGATGGCAGCCTCTGAGAAACACTAGGAATACTTTCAAAATGAGTAAAAAATATATAAATAGAAAATGGTTTACTGAATCAAGGCAAGTGTTTCATAAAAATAACACTGAAAATAAATAGAAAACAATTCCATCACTGCCCATTCTGAACTGTCAGTAAACAAATAATATAAATTTGGAAATATGAACATGGACATCTGAATACTGAGTTCTGTTGTGGTAATTAGTAACTGGGAATTAAAGCCAAAATGTTGAATTTCCCACTTCACTTGCATACTAAATATTCCGAACAAATACTGACAACAGTACAGTAGTGCCTTTGCAGTGAGAAAACGACTCCAAATGCTTGGGGGTTTAACCCTTTACCCAACGAATCGCCCACATCCGCCCGCGTAATATGTAAATTCAGCATTTGAAAAAAATATTATTTCTCCAAAAAATTCAACAAAACCATATCATGTGACCCCTCGTTGGAACGAGCTCGTCGAGCTCGTTCCAACGAGGGGTCACATGATATGGTTTTGTTGAAATTTTTTGAAAAATGTTAAAACAATTGTATTTAAAATAATAAATTTTGTTATCGTCTGCGTTGGGTAAAAGGTTAAAAAATAATAAAACAAGAACAGACGAACACTGAGCCCTGTTTCACTTATATAGCACCATAGGGTGCTATATAAGTAACTGAATTTTGTTTACTTTGAAATTCCCACCTCTGATATTCCTTAAATTCAAATTAAATATACACAAATTATGCATCGAAATGAAGGTTGGGAGGTATAGAACACGAAAAATATATGAAATCAACTCATAGTGTTGACAACAGGCACCACTGGTTCCTGGAATTCTACTACCGTATTCGTACCAGAACTGATAAGTAAATAATATTTCACGAGAACAACTTGTGGCCAAATGTGCTTGAAATATCCAAAAAGAAAACAAGGGCATCAACATTCTTCATAACACAGTGGCTAAGCTGCACGGTGGTAAATTGCAAAACCTTCACTTTTGTTTACATTCAAATGTATTTTCGATTTCCGGTCAACGTCATCGGACGGGAAAAACATCGATATACAACGCCGTCTAAAATTACACAATGAGAAAGATCGCCTTAATACATAATACTATTATTATATAGAGATTGCACAGTTGCCATATTCTATGTAAGGTATCATGGCACATGTTGAAATTTCTCAGAATTACGATTTTGTTTTTCGATGGAAATTCGTGGTATCAAGTGATTTGCGCATGTCTGTCGAACATGGAATCCACCTTCAACAAACATTGCAGACTGTGTTATCCTTTCCCCAAATACAGTCCTATCGCTGCATTCGAATGTGTTTTGAATGCCTAACGTTGTTGATGAATATCTGAAGCACATTTGGCCACAAGTTGTTCTCTTGGAATATTATTTTATTATCAGTTCTGGTACGAATACGGTTGCAGATTTCCCGGAACCAGCGGTGCTCGTTGTCAACTCTATGAGTTGATTACATATGTGTTTCGTATTCTATACATCTCAATCCTCATTTTGATGTATAACTTGTGTATATTTAATTTGAATTTAAGGAATACGGGAGGTGAAACATTCAAAATAAACAAAATTCTATTACCTACAAAGCACCTTAAGTTAACGTCCCATGTCTGCAAATGTGCGTTTTGGCGAGATACATGTAAATGAAGTGATCGTTACCGATGTTGGTTCACTTCGTGTCGGACAGGTTTAAGGGGGAGGAAGCCGGAGTACCCGGAGATAACCATCGTGCAAATGCGAGCAATTGTCAGTCTTCCCAGCGTACTAATTCCACACAAGCACGGTTAGTATGGGTTGAAGACAACTCCACCATTGACGTGCAGTACGCCTTGGTACACAGCGCAACCGTGCCCTATGTGGACTACCTGGGTAAAATGCCTTGCCCAAGGACACAACCCAGCTACCACTGGCGTGGATCAAACCGTCGACCTTTCGATTCCAAGTCCAATTCAGTAATCACTGAGCCACCACCCTCCCTGTTCCTGATATTATTATGCTAGTAAATTTGTTTATCCAATCAAATGAAGTTACTAAGAGACATAGACTCCGCAATATTAGGTTCAGGATGACTGAAAAGCACCCAATATTAATTTAATATTAGCAGTCCGTCAGCCATTTTGTTTTATCATTATATCCACACGCCTCAGCTTTTAATTTACACATACGTACATGCTGCAGTGCAGTCGTACAGAAGACCCACCATATAAAATAGCTCCGTCGTATAAACATAGCATTCGCTTGAATGAAACTCTTATAATAAAATGCCACACCAGCCCAAAAACATTGGCGGTAATAGAACAAGTCACGAGTGATTTAATAGAATGCAGAAGCAAAATTACTCCCCCTGTTGCGTATGTAAACATCGTCTGCTTTGTTTACATTTTTACTGTTCGTTGAGTTAACTTTCCCAATGACATTTTAGCATGCCGTGCATAATAAATACGTTACAGGGCGTTTAGTGACAGATATAGTGTCATATACGGCTCAGAGAAAACAATATTAGGTGAGGCGACGTATATATCTTCAACGTATATGACACTGTATCTGCCAACTAGGCGCCCTGTAACTTATATTATTACCACTTTATAGGGCGCTCCTTGGGTTATTAAAATGATCTGAGGTGGACGATAAGACTCAATAACAGCCCGCTAAAATAGCATTAATAAAGAAAACGGCCCAGAATTGTGGGTAATTTATGTTCCGGAAAAATGACACTAATATGCTCGAAATTTTGTTGTCCATTTATTCCAACAAAACGGATTAAACCATGATTTATTTCGGATTATTAACTTCATTTAGGATTTAAAAGTGGTGGTGAGTATTGATACGATAAATAATCTTATTTTGTAAATAACGGCGTGAGTTTATAGCTAAAGCGCTTCAGCCAAATTCCAGCAATCCCGTTTTCGAATCATCCAAATAAATTGTACTCAACTTTGAACTTTGACCTTTGTTTGTAAATAAACAGACGACAATCCGATTCTTCTACAATTGCACTTTCTACAATGTTTCAAAATTACTTCTCATTAAATTCAGTTGTTGAATTCATTAGTGATACTAATTAAATTCATTATTGTTCTTCAAATAATTGTTCAAGTTCATTTTCAGTGGCTTGAAATGGCGTTCTTTGGTAAGTGGCAATAATAGTAATAACATATTCCTTTTCGGGCGTCATGGTACATTAACGGCCCTCGAAAAATGATTAACAGCCCTCGGGACCATTAACGGCCCTCGATTTCGTCTCGGGCCTTTAAGTGGCCCTCGGGATGTTAATCATTTTTCTAGGGCCGTTAATAAACCACAACGCCCTCAAAAGAACATGTTATTGTTATATTCCATTTGCAGACATTAAAATGTAATTTTGAAGGATATACCCCACATGACAGCCTTAATTTTAGACATCCGAGCAAAGTGCATGATATTGTGAAAGATAATAGTGTTACGACGGAGATAATGAGAAAACATAAGTTCTCCCAGCGAGAAATAATTGTTTTCCACATAACATCCTGAACATTTTGTTTAGCCTTCGTGTTGTTCATTTTTTTCTTGTGCTGTTTGGTGGGATTCAAGAAATGTAATTGTCCAATCCATTTTCGAATTGGACGCTCATGAAAACAACGTTGCACTACAACGACGCTAATTGTTGATGCAACGCTTGTCAGGAATAAAATGTCTATTAGAATTGCAAGGATGGATACGGTACTTGTTTTCGGTAACACATTGTAAACTAGTTTAAAATATATGGAATAAGACAGCATTACAGAAACAGCGAATGACAATTTTTCACCACTTTCCACCGGTATCTTGAATGTACATAAATCAGCAACGGACAACAAGAACAATGGAAAAATAAGTGTTATGATAAAGAACAATGATTTACGCTTCAATTCAAGTGTTATCTTTAGAACAGGACAGCCATTCACATACAATTGTTTGACTTTTAAACGAATAACTGACCACTCTTCTCTTGGAATTCCCAACAATTCATCTTCAGTGTAATCCTTTAAGTTGCCCATATTCAGTGATATATCTTGGTTCACAGGTGCGAATAAGAGCGAGCAACTTTGTTTATCGAAAGGAAATGCTGTTATATCCATTTGACATGACGTTCTGAACTCAGTTGTACCAGTCCACATTGTGTGACCTGAAGATGTAAGACGTGTCGGGATCCCGGTGTAAAAGGAATGGAAGTCCGTAGGAACGTTAGTCCCTCTGGACTATTATTCCGCGGAATTATAGTCCTAGGTCTAACATTTCTAGGAATAGTAGTCCGGCGGACTACTATTCCTAGAAATGTTAGACCTAGGACTATAATTCCGAGGAATAATAGTCCAGAGGGATTAATTTTCCTACGGACTTCCATTCCTGTCACACCGGTATCACTTATTACCGTGAATGTGTCTATATTATTCACCAAAACAACCCCGGGCACCCATATATCTCCTGATTGAACCTTTATTTGTGTTATATTTCCGTATTCTTGCGGAACCCATGTGCGGTATATATCTAACCATTCCACATCACACATAGCTACCACTTTTAAACTTTGTTCTCACATGTCGAGTTCCTTAACAGAAAGCAGGGTGAAATTAAAGAATACATCAGTCTTCTGCTCGTCGCTCAAAAATGGAATAAATAAAGAATCCGATTTGTTAAAAAGATAAGTTTTTAGTCTCAGCATGTCGGGGAAAGTACAGCTCACACTACTGTTGAAGAGGATAAATATTCCGAACAAAACATTTATAAGAATCATGAATCCTGGTGGATAAACATAAGTGAAGGAACAGTCGATACGGTATGAAACGTCGGTGGTCTATACTAACCAATCAGGTCCGATTACTGACATTTCGTGCGTTTACCTTCATTTATTGTGCATTGCATTTGCACCTGCGGTCACAGGCGGTTTTTTTCAATTAAGGAATCGATTAAGATAAATTATACAACTCTCTCTATTGTGTCTAAGGGATATTAAATACACGTGTGGAAACGTGGATTTTTACGAGTGTCATGAAAAGCTTCAAAACTCGATTCTAAACCATCCAAATTGCACAATTCGATTTGATCTTAGTATATGTAGATCTGATTTGGAAATTTTCGAATCATCGAGATGTTCTCGAAAGTGCGTCCAATTTGACTACTTCTTGGTCACCAGGAGCCAGTACTATAAACCTTTCGTGGCTGTGTTTTCTAGAATTTTATTTTCTACCTATTAATATAACTGACTAAAATGAATCATTAGCGTTTTAAAAGATATGGCAATTTGCCACTTGGCAAATTGCCATATCTTTTAAAATGAAAATGGTTAATTTCAACCCATCTAAACTCATAACTAGAAAATACAATTCTAGAAAATACAATTGTGAAATTTCTATAGTATGGACCCCATGTCTCTTGTACAGGACTCCCGACGATAGAAGAAGAGTTTAAAGAGGTTCCACCTCCGAATCTACTATGATCCCATTTCTGAAATATTCTGGGTTTTTGCTTTGTTTTGTTTCTGATCGACTGGCGAAAAACAGACTACTTCCCTTAAATGCGCTAGAATAAAATCCACGCAAGCTCATGAACAACAGGGTAAGCATAACATAATAAAATAAAACAGTTTCTATTCCGCTTTTTATTGAAAATGAAAAAGAGACATAAACCCACAGCACCCTCTTACAACCCATGCCAGAGAATGTTTTTTTTTTTTAAAAAGATATGTAGTTAATGGTACTATCTGGAAATATTTTTAGGTTCTACTAAAATACTGTAGCATGGGTACCCCCCCCCCCCCCCTTCTCCCACTTCCATCCCCTCCAAATTCCAGTAGTTCTCTTTTCCATACGGTATAAATTGCCCATCCACGGAGATCATAGTAGGTCTATTTGAGGTTCCTTCGCAACTGCCAAGTGGAAGCTGCAAAAAGGTGGTATGGTAATCGTCGAATATTCTCATATATCTCAGGTATAGATTATGTGGAAATGAAGTTTAAGGTGATGATTATTTGATCAAAAATAACTGAAAATTTTGTTTGTCTTCCAAAATATATGGTCACTTTTAAAGGGCCTAAATACATTTTATTTTCAGGTAATGTGTCATCTGGCATAAAAAATTATGATAGGTTGTTATTGTATAAGAAATACTGATAAAAAAAAGAAAACTCATCAAAAATATGTTTTTGATTTTCATCAAACATTCCCAGCACGGGTTTAATAAATGTCTTAACCCTTTACCTAACATAACGGCTAAAAACGGCCAGCGCTATTCTCAAAAATCGCTAATTAATTTTCATTATTTTTTTTATTTTTTGTCTCAAAAACATAGGTTATGTCTCCTCGTTGGAACGAGCTCGTCGAGCTCGTTCCAACGAGGGGTCATAACGTATGCTTTTCAGACAAAAAAATGACAAAAATAGTTATTCAAGAAATATTTTTGCATGTGTCGTCTGCTTTTCAGGTTCGGTAAAGGGTTAATGTTCCCAAATAGTATTGTAAAGATTGCACAAAATAACACACACTTCAATAATGGAGTCATAAAAATCTGAAAACATTCTTCAATAGTAAAGACAAAAACAAATTATAATTCTCTCAACCATGTCCGTTTAAGTGAATTGGGCAGAGATCGCGACCAAGCCGCCAAATGACTGAGAAACAGACCGCCCTTGTGATCACACACGTTATATTTAGCCAACCGGAATATTTCAGTGTTAATCAAAATGCTTCGTTGGTAATTCTGATGCCACGCATAAGTGCTTTCGAGGCATGTGTCTGTAGACTGGTTAGTTACCCTGGCTTAGGCACACCTTCCTCCACTTTTTTGAACCTGGTGCGCATTTATTTTTGAGGCTATTGGCTGATGGATAAAACTGTTTTTACTGGTGTGAGGCTGGCGAGAAGTGACCATGTGATGTGTCTAAACACTGGTTTATCGAAATACACGGGACACATTTACGCCTGAAAATCGAAATGGTTAAATGATCATTCCAAGCCAAGAAAAAGGAAACTAAAGATCGTTTGAAAGCCTGTAATAACAAGCGGGTGTCATCACACCAAACTACAAACATTATCAACTCTTTATAAATGTAGCGGACATTTTCGGCCAGTGCTATTTAAGAATCCATATTTAACTCTTTTGGCGCGACAGGCGACTGAAGTCGACAGACGGCAGAACACGGAAAGGTACTGCAGTAGTCATTTTAGCCAACTGTGTGTGTCCATTTCCAAGTGCTTTTGACCCTCTACCCAACGCAGACGATATCAAAATTTATTATTTTAAATACCATTTTTTCAAATTTTTCAAAAGATTTCAACAAAATCATATCATGTGACCCCTCGTTGGAACGAGCTCGACGAGCTCGTTCCAACGAGGGGTCACATGATATGGTTTTGTTGAAATGTTTTGAAAAATAATATTTTTTCAACTACTGAAGTTGCATATTGTGCGGGGGTGGGGGTGGGGGGTGGTGCGGCCGATTCGTGGGGTAAAGGGTTGAACAAACATACGTATTCCTATGTTTCAGGCACCATTTATGTCCTATCCATGAACAACGATGTCTCTTGAAAGTATAAAGGTGCCATTTAAGTATATACAGGAAATCATTTGAAAAACTGTCAATGAGATCATTAGAACATCTTTTAAAATAATAACGCTTTAATCTTACAACGTATGCTTTTTGTAAAATTCCTGATGGATATTAGGCGCTAAGAATTCGGTTTCCCAGATTATTTCGCGCCAAAAGAGTTAAAGCAAAACAATATGAAAATAGTTAGCTTTTTAGAAAAGAAAGTTTAGCAAATATCGTCTTTTAGTCGTGTTGAAAGAATAAAATACAACTTTACACGCAGCAGCGTAAAATTCCACATTCCAGTCTGCTGACCTGGAGCCAATACTACAAAACTTTTATAATTGTATTTTCTGGAGTTGAATTTGCAACCCATCAATATAACTGACTCAAATAAATCATTAGCATTTTAAAATGTGGCAATTTGCCAACTGGCAAATTGCCACATCTTTGAAAATGCTAATGGTTTATTTCAACCCCTTAAAATCATAACTTGAAAATACAAATCTAGAAAACACAATTGTAAAAGCTCTATAGCATTGGCCCCTAGCCCATAAACTGAAATCGGAATAAATTATTGTTGCATCCGTGGAAATGTTGCCCAACCGTGAAAAGTGACCAGTCCACGGCGGCTGTACTCTATAGGCCTAACAATTATCGACAACTCCTGATGTTTTCCGGTATATATAGGGTGATTCCTCCCAAACAAAAATATTTAAACAACAGCCTATGAAATCTGAAAGCTTCTGGGACAACTAACGCCTTATTAAACTCATAATAGTAGTAGGAGATGGTCCATACATCCCCTATCAGGTGGATCTCTGTGGTGTTCCTCACCCTCACTGTCAGGGCAAAGCCAGCCTAAATATAGGGGCATGGGGCCTCATATATAAAGATATTGTAAGTTCAAAAGATACTCCGCATCAAGGCGAAAAACCTACGTGAATTTCACTTCTCTGTGAAGCTAGACATGGAAAAAACACACGTGGTGTATATCCAGCTTTAGCGCAGGGACCCAGGGGAGAAACGGTATGTTAGATAAGGTCTAATCTCATTTAATTTATGCAGTAGTCGCGAGTCTTACGAGACGTAATCGGTTGGTGGCAGGATATCGTCACGGCCAATTGAGAAACGAGATTCTAAAAGATAGAAATGTCGTGTCGTCATTAGTAATAGCAATGCGTGGCAGGAACGAATCGGTTTTCTCGACAAGTGAAATCACCGTTAAGTCACGCACGAGATGACTTGTATTGATTTTGTCTCGATATATGTCATCTCCCACCGTTTTGACAGGTGGACAGATGAGCGTCGGTCCACCTGACAGTTTAGGGTAAAAAGTATATATACCTTGAAGAGCAGAGCATTAGACACACACTTGGGGTCACACACACGTTGGTGAAGTCCAGGACAGGCGGACTCTGTTTCCTGGCATAGGGGTACATTCGATCACAGGAACCTGAAACGGCTGGAAGCGCCAGAGAGGGCATACCACGATTGATTTAGCTTAAGGTGGATAGGCGGCTCCAGTGCCCAAATTCGTTGAGAAGGGAAACCCAGGTGGAACGTTAAAGTTTAGATTGTCGAGTAGCAGGTATCAGCCTGCAATAGTCAGAAGTGTAGGTTAATTGTATAGTGCGTATTAACCTCTTGAAGCGTCAGACTGATTGCGTTCTGAGTAGTTTGTTTTGCTGTCGAAGCATCGTAATACCGACTGGAGATCGGTGTGAGTGACAATTTCGCCCTAGCACAAAAAGGGGCATTTGTGAATCGTGAATTCAACCAGGAACGGTGAATATTTCAATAGGACTTTCACGGAGGACTTTCAAAGGCACATAAGGTATGAGTAGACAATATCTGACCCAAATCAGATGTACGGTGGCTTTATAGATGACGAACATTGCTGGTCGGAACCCTCCGACAGCCAGAGGTACAGTTACGCGCAGACGTTGACATTTGAGCCTAAGCGGGTGAAGCTCTTATGGCGAGCTCACAGTAGTAACATTTCAGATTTGTGAAGCTTTTATGGCGAGCTCACGGTAGTAACATTTCCAGTGTGTAGACTATAGTGCCAGTACAGGGCTATAGAATGACTATATGATTGTTGAGAATTATTTAACCCTAGCAACTAAATTTCTGTGAAAAGAATCGAATTCTTGATTGTTGAAATATTGAAACGGCTTTATTTTTATGTGTAAATAAAAGAATCGTTGTTACTTTAAGTCATTCTTTCCATTACACAGCCTGAAGTGATTAGGAATCACACCTAACGGAAATCGAACCTATTTCAGGCCAATTTGGCAGAGAAGGAATCACGGCGTCGGTCTAATTCAGCTCCCTGCGCCGAGTTCGCGACACTTGGATTCCGACCCTCCACGTTGGTCTAATTTTCCCGCAACTTCATCAGCGGGACTAAATAACCCCACGTCAGCCCAGGCCTTACGGGGCCTCAGGTGTCCTGACACTCACCTAATGTTATGTCATAGCAATGCATAATAGATGTTAGCTTGGTGATGCAAAATGATTCTGCAAAATTGAAAATTAGGTAGCAATCCGAGGTGGGGGGGGGGGGGGGGTCCAGAAAAAACAGGTATCATGCATCAGTTAAGAGAGGATGTTCATCTTTGATAAAACAGTGTCAAGGACAAATCTTGCAAAGAATTTCCAACAAAATCCATTAAACATCCAGTTGCTGGTCTGATTCATCAAATTTTTTCTTTTGGAAAATTCAGATCTAATGTAAAATTGTACTCGCCTTATATAAATCAGACAAATAAAACAAAACAAAAAGGATTACTCACAGTATTTATTTATTGGTGTTTAAGGTCACCTACATATGCACAATGGCTAATCGTGACCGTGACAGTTTTACGGGTGGAGGAAGCCGGAGTACCTGGAGAGAACCACCGAGCAACGACGAGCAGCTGTCAGCTCTCCAGCATCGTAACTCTGAACTCTGCATCTCGGCACAGGCAGGGTTAGATTGGTTGAAGACATGCACACCATCGACGTGCAGTACGCCTCAGTACCCAGCGTCATCGTGCTCCCATGTAGGCAATCGGGGTTAAAGTGCCTTGCCCAAGGACACGACGCGGGAGTGCGAATCAGTCGCTGAAATGGTCACCCATCCAACAACTAACCGCGCTCGACGTTGCTTTACTTCGGTGATCTGACGAGAACCGGTTACCGCGACGCCACCGCGCCCCCATTACTCACAGTCAGTGCGGAGTCAGTTTTTTTCTCCTTTTTTTTCCTTTCAAAGGATAAACAATACCTGCTTATGTGAGCCTGTAGATAAATATCCAACCCCAATTTCTTCAACCCTCTACACTCCATCCGAAGAGATTTGGTTGTTGCCGGCTGGTATCCCACTGACAGGTCGAGCAGAGGTAATCAGCACAGTAATCTCTCTATATAATACGATATGTTGTTGTCAACAAGATAACGACATAAAGGCTTGGAAGAGTAAATTCACCATTTAAAAAAAAAACTGTTTGGGAGACGGGGTGAAAGGATTAGTGTCAATGTAGGAATGGCATTGAATAACTGGTAACCATCAGCTGAAACCCTCGATTAGCCGGTTAAGAATATGGATCAGCCGTTTCCGTACTAGCATTTAAATTAATCTTCGAAACTTCCCAATCTTTGAGTTTTTTTTCCAATAATCCGGCTTGATTTGACGAAAGAATCGGAACAATGCACCCGGGTCTAAGTTAGCATAGATTGAATTGCTAAGTGGGTTTTCAATGTGCAACTACACATTATTTAAATAATTTAGAAGATTTAGTTTTATTAACGTTATTATTTTTTTTCTGACACACGCCTTCAAGAAAAAGCTCTTCATAATTCATACTGCCTAATTGGATATCCACACTCTCTCCATCTTCGTCATCTGTAATGAGTGTTTCTGCTTTCACATATTTTAATGCAGAAATAATACCCGAACGCTATGTTATAATATTATGCGAATCCTCATTTTTTGCTCGAATCGAGTCTTGCAAGAGATTCGAACCGAGTCGAATCCGTTTCTGTGGCAAATATGACTTCAAGAAGAAAAGGGTATATAAAATGCTTAAATGCGCGGTTTAAGGGGGAAAGTCAGTACTACCACATGTAGTTTATAACCTCAGGTTCAAAGGTAGAGCTGATTAAAAGGTATTGTCCATTGCGGTTTCATCCAACACCAGCACAATTGAATGGTGCCGATAAACACACCTTTCTTCGCCTGTTAATGGGGAGTAACTCTATTGACCCTTGACCTGAAAGAGGCTATGGCCAATCAAACACAAATAATATTTTGTTTATATAAATTTGTTTCATTACAAATTATTGGAGGGTGCCTGTGGGCACTCTCCAATAATTTGTAATAAAGCCAATTTTGAATAAGAAATTCAGTTGAAAAGCTGTTTCTGATAGATATATTGTTCCATAAATCATTAAGATTTAGTATCGTGTTGACTTGACACTCAAATCGTTTTATTCACCCATTATACCACGTGCGCTAAGCACAAATTAACAAATATTACACGTCATGGATATACAATGAGTATGTCCTATTTACCACGATTAACGGTGGGGAGGGACAGCTGACAAGTAAATCGCCACATTCTTATTTAACCACCGCAAAACAGCATTCAGACACAAACTGTCATATGTCACATGGAAGCGTTCGCAGATCTCCTCTATAACAGACGTTATGTCTCTGTCATTTTCTTATCTTATTTCTTTTCGTGTATCACTTGTCTGAGCAAAAAATGCAGCATTTCATTATTCTTGTAAAGCCTTTCGTTCGCGTAACCGCCATGTTCGGCATGTCGGTGGATCCAGAGTGGGGAGGAGACGATCACCCACACATTGAGCCCAAAACATTCCCCTCTTTTTTATGCATCTGTCTTCCAGTGGTGACGTCGTTTTTATTTAGGCCTGTAGGGGTAGTCAGGAGCGGGGCAGGTTCTTCATCAACGAGGATAGGATCATCGAGTGCATCGTTACTTACGGTACAGGTTCTCCATCAAAGGGGGGGGGGGGGGGGGGCATGTTTATAGATTGCATTATTTCTTACAGAACGTATTTATTTAATTATTTATTGGGATTTAACAACATTTTTGACAAACAGGTTCAACTCGTGTTGGACAGTTTTTTGGGTAGGGGTAGCCAGAGTACCCGGAGAGAACCACCGAGTAACGACGAGCTACTGTCAGACTCTCCAACTTTCTAACTCCGCACAAGCAAGGCTAGCATTCATTGAAGACAAGTGCACCATTGATTGAGCAGTACGCTTTAGTACACAGCGCCACCGTGCCCCACATAGGCAGTCGGGATTAAGTGCTTTGCCCAAGGACACTACGCATTTACCCCTGGCTGAGGTCGAACTGTGGTCTTTTCGGGTTGAAGTCCAACGCCTTAAACACCGAGCCACCGCGCACCCTTCTTACGGAACCAAATTATTTTTTCAGCACCTAACCTTACGACCTCCCACCGAACAAGTACTACAAGTTTTTTTTCCCAATAAGAGCTGTGTTTCAGAGACAAAATATATTTAGTGGATTATAACAGCCACACTTAGCAACAGCCTAAGCGGTGAAAAGAGCAAACGGAAGCTGGCCCACCAGATATTGAGAAGGCCTGAATGGAAGATGGCGGTCGCTGGAACGCTGAACGGTACAACATAAACGACATAAAGACGTGCTTCCCGTTGCATCTTTCTAAAATCAGGTGGGTTAAAAATCAATCCAAATAAACTGTGTTGAGTGAGTATGAACCCAATTGGGTTCATATTCACTCAACCCAGTTGATTTGGTTCAATTTTTAACCCAACTAGCTTTAGAGTGGATCCGCCCCTGATTTTTCCAGCGTCCAACTAACTTTAGAGTGGATCCACCCCTGATTCTTCCAGCGTCATTCACGAAAATTGTCATCAAGATTTTATCCAATTTGTTCTAAGTTTTGCCTCCACTAACGCTCGTCCTAGCTGGAGTCATAAACTCTTTGGGAGCCAATAAAGCATTTCTATTTTTATTTTCTCATGAATTGATTTGCAAATGCCGACAGTCCCTTAGCCTCATTAGGTTACACTATAATGTACGCAATATATATCTTTCTGCTTGTCACCTATCGCATACAAGGTTTACTTTTGAGCTTGACGTTGGTATGACAATCAGACCAAACGATAAAGTCAAATTCAAGTTTTACACAACACTATCTTCAATGTGGAGGTGCGACTTTGACATTAACCCTTTACCCAAGGCAGATATCAAAATTAATTATTTTAAATATCATTTTTTAAATTTGAAAAAAAACAAAAACATATCACGTGACCCCTCTTTGGAACGAGCTCGACGAGCTCGTTCCCAAGAGGGTTACATGATATGGTTTTGTTGAAATTTTTCGAAAAATAATATTTTTTCAGCTGCTGAATTTACATATTACGCGGGCGGATGCGGGCGATTCGTTGGGTAAAGGGTTAAATGTAGGTGAAGCTCACGTGGTCTTCAGAATCGAGAATAAAGTTCGTTTTTGTCGAAAGTAAAATCGCCCATACAGATAGACCAAGACTTATCCATTTTTGCCCTCAGTTAACGTTATTGTCGAAAATACTTCAGCATGAAGTTTGTATCAATAAGTATTGTCGAATAAACCTTTGACCTATCACCTTCATCTTGAAACATGACCTTAGATATAAAGGTAAAGTGCCAGGTAATACATTAATGAAAAATGTCAAATTGTTCAAAATGTGTTCTACATGCGCACATGGAGACGAATCTAAGGGCTTTGATCAATCCAGTTTAGTATAGCATGTAGATAGCTGCGCGCCGTTCTGGCCGGAGTCAAAGACATCCGTCATTTAAAATAAAAAGGGGGAGAACAGCGTTGGAAACATCAATAGCACACTATGTTCTTTTATTCACCATCTGTACCATTTAATAGTGGTTTATGAGTGAAATAAAGTCGAATTGGATTTATCTGACACTCGATTTGAAAGGGGTGTACACAGCTGAAGCTTCAAGCAACTAATACGGGTACAATATATTTTTCGTTCAAGTTGATTTAAATGGCGTTACATTAAATATGTTCCCAAAATATACGCCAGAGGATGGACTCATCTGAATGTCACAATATTGACTGGGGCAAGGACATTTTTTCTCTGGCACCTTCTGTCAATCTCCTGCTATTACTACCTTTCTAAGCAGGATGTGACCAAGTGTCTGATCAACTGGGGAAGTTCAGTATTCTTTGTTTGAAATGTTACAAGAGTTACCTCGAAGTGAGGTACAGGAATCGGGAGCCAGTTTTTGTTCATTGGGATCAAGGCAGATAGTTTGTTTCCACTGTAGTTCAGAGTGACGAATCGTTATCATCCACACATGGGGCACACGCTATAAGTCGCCCAAGTATTGCCGCACTGAAATTATAAACATGGAAAAAAAGACATTAGGGACACGTATTTGTGCGAGATTTCCGCTATTCATGCCACCAAAAAGACGTGAGAATGATAAAGGATTACCCCTTCCCTGTCTTTAATTGGTAGACGGCATGGACTGCCAGAGTTAGAACCACGATTAGCCCAATTATACTATGTGTATGAAGAGACTGGGAGCGAGGACAGAAATATGCACACAATTTGATATTGCCTCATATATCACCCGCAATGATGTTGCTCAGTTGTCTCAGATAGGGCAGGGAGTGTCGACAACCAGATTTCCAATTGGCCGCCCCGGATACACAAAATCCCGACTACCACTGCATAATTTCCAACAAGTTAGAGGTCCCATTTGAACGCCCAAGTTTTCAAAACATTTCAGCAAAACTATGTCATCCCACCAAATGTTGGTTTGTAGTTAGAATTTGTGACCACCGAGAACCTCAGTTGGATAATTTACATTCTAAAGGGTGTACAAATGGTGTACAAATGGAATTCTACATCTTGACACTTTACCTGACGCATCGGAAACATCCGCCCGCGGAATTTACAAATTCAGCAGCAAATAATTGATCGATCCAAAGATATCATGTAATTCCTCCCTGGAACGGTCTCATTGTTCTGGTTCCAATTAGGGGTCACATGATATGGTTTTGTTGAAATGTTTTAAAAACTTTGGGGGCATCTAATGGGACCTCTCACTTGTTGGAAATTTTGTAGTCGTACTTTTGTCTATCCGGAGGCGGTCAACTGGAAATCTAGATGTCGAATCCCTCTCACTACTCATGTCGGACGAATATTCGTACTTCAGTGGTATCAGAAGCAGTTGTCTTTCCCATGGACACGTGTCGAGGGGCTAATAGAATGTGAATACATCACCCACATTTGCTTTCAGATTTTCTTAGAAAGTTCTTCGTTTACTAGAATTCGAGTTGGGAGTTAATGTTAATGATTCCGAAACTAGTTATCTGGTGACACTCTCATACATCGCGCAGTTTCAGGACATGTCCCATTTCAGTGTAGCTTCATTGCAGAGCCACACAAATGCAAGGTCAGCATTTGTTTGTTTTCTGACTCCTTCTCCACTTTTGCTGTTGACCGTTTAATAGCTGTGAGAAATGGAAGTTTATATTTAGCTTCGGAAGCTATAAGACCAATCACGCCAGACAATCTGGGGCCAAGAGTACAAAACTTTTCAATTGTATTTTCTAGAATTGTATTTTCTAGTTATGTTTCTAAATGGGTTGAAATGAACCATTAGCATTTTTAAAGATGTGGCAATTTGCCAGTTGGCAAACTGACATATCTTTTTAAAATGCTAATGATCCGTTTTAGAGAGGTATATCATTGGTAGAAAATGCAATTCTAGAAAATACAGTTGTAAACGTTTTGTAGTATTGGCTCCGGGTTCTTCCTTTGTAATCCAGAAATGCAGAATACAGTATTTGGCCACCGACAGTTTTAACCAGTGCAGCACTCGATCGCTTATTAGCGGTTGTTTTTTTTTTTGGACAGAATATGCAACCCTTCTAATGTACTTGCTGCTCTTCCTTTCTCATAATGTGGGCGTGCGAAACTGGTGCGCTATGCTGTGTATCAAGCGAAGCTGAACTGCTTGATTCCTGTATAGCGCAACTGTCTTTAAGCAGTTTTTGTAAACGACATATTCTGGTTTTGTCGGTGAACTTAGCATAACAATTTCTGTGCAAAAGCAGATGGACAGTCACATCTGTTTCAAATACTTTCTCAAGTCTGTTGATTATGTCTAAGTTCTTTGATTCTCGCAACCTTTTCCTGGTATGGTAGAACCTTTTAACTGTCGCAAGTCCTCCTTCATTCGATTCGCATAACTCGCTGCCGTCCTTACAGAGCTGACAACATACGCACAAACTGTAGTCTGAATCTGAACCCTCGATTAACCATTTTAACACGAGCAGCCGCTTTTTCGTCCAGGAACATCATACGTAATTGTTTCATTAAATAGGACTGATGCTAAGCGCATGTGTGTGATCGACAAATCAATATTTCCAACGTGCTGTCTTGCGGCTTCACGTTGAAGATATTAATTGGTCTACCCATTAATAATAAATATGTACCCTACCAGTTGACGTCATTGAACTGATAGGGAAGATGCCCCCAGGGTTCAAAGGGTTATGCACATTACTGGCTGCATCATTTGAAACGATAAATGGAGACGAGACGTTAATATCTGCAGTAAAGAAGGTTGTGCACCCATACACGCATGCACATGCTCACTTATTCGTACAGCAATACGCATACCGTATACAAACTCTCATACATCCCTTTCGCACCCATCACACATTTTCAAGGAACTACTTTCATTCAGTCAAATGGCTCGTCGTCCCCTGAGTTACAATGTGTTATATGTGCCTTTGGGCACATAGAACACATTGGAACTCAACGGACAGCCGAGAGGTCCTTGGTTCGAATCCCACCTGCAGCAACCGCGTTGGGTCCTTGGGCAAGACACTTCTCCCCCATTGCCCACGTGGGCGCAAGGTGGTGCTGTGTACTGCACGTCGATGGTGCATTTGTCTTCAACCAATGCTAACCCTGTTTGTGTGGAGTTAGTATGTTGGGGAGCTGACAGTTACTCGCCGTTGCTCGGTGGTCCTCTCCGGGTACTCCGGCTTCCTCCACCCGTAAAACTGTCATGGTCATGATTAGCCGTTGTGCAGAAGTATATGACCTTAAACACCAATAAATAAATAAATAACTCAAGGGACGTCGTGTCAAGATCGATCCATCGACCTTTCGGTTTGAAGTCCTGTTCTCTAACCAGTGAGGTACCTGTGATTCCCGAGACCCCTTAAACCTGTTGACAAAAGCTTCGTGGAATCATCCAACATCGGTAACGATCATTGCGTTTACATGCATATCGCCAATTTCATAACCTCTCTAACCGTAATGAATTCAAAAGAAAACTCAAACTCAAACTTTTAGCATCATATGCCGCTAATGTCCAATGTAACAATCCATATTGTCCCGACTGTAATGCGTAATACTCCTTGCATAAACACCATCATCATCTTTCCCAGGGTTAAATAGACTTTCCTTAAATTGTTGCATCCTCCATCAGGTCAACCGTAATACACATCTCTCTCCGAGCCTGAAGTACCTCTGAGTATCTCGTCCCGTTGGCTTTTACAGTGAGCCACCGGGTGTAAAGAAAAGATATAAAAAATAGTACTGACTTATGGATTGGATGAATTTGGATTGGATGTCCAAGGTAGAACTACAAATTTAATATTTAATTATATTAGTTCCTAGTCGATTTGCAGTGTTGAGGATAACATACTTATTACAAGGGGGTGACAGGTAGACAACCAATCTGGCCATGTCACCTCCGTTGTATACATCTGATTTATGTTATGTAACAATAACTCTGTAATGAACTCTGTAAAATATGTATATTTTTACCGCAAAATAAAAAATCTGAATCTGAATCTGAATCCAAAACGCACATTTATAGACAAAGAACGGTTAACTGCAACTGTGCGAGGAACTTCATCATTCACACGCTTAGACCTGAATAAAAATTAATCCGAATTGAAAAAGCGGGTACTGCTCGATTCAGTTAATTGTATATCAAATTATTTACACTATTATAGCAATTTATCCCGGACGATGAGCGCAATTATTTATTTAAATGGATTTGTCCATCCTTCCACATAAATTCCACGAATGATCTATTTCCGTACATGAATTGCCACCCTGCAGCTAATTAATTATGGGCTGGTGAAAAATAAGAGATAATTATTCCATTACAGAAGATTTATAGACAAGACGAATGAGAACGAATCAAAACGAAAGAACAATGTAGCTTTTGTTGCTGAAGTAATAACAGTAATTTTCCGTTAATGGTATTAATGTAGTCCTTTAACTGGTTGAGAGCTAGAAGCCACAAGCAGGGTTTTCAAAAATGAGGGTACCATTTTCTCATATCCAATCAAACACAAATAATATTTTTGTTTATATAAATTTAATGCCTACAGTTAAAACAAGAAGTCCTTTCATGAAATGCGCACAAATAGCACGCCGATCTGCGCGTTAATCTACGCGTTAATCTACGCGTTAGGTAAGGCTATCAAATTCTGTACATATGGCCTGTGCACAAGCAATGTATCAGCCAATGGACCTCCGGGTAACCCGGAGGTCCATTGGCTGAAACATTGCCTGTGTTTGCTGTGAGTAACCAGGAGAACCTGCCGTGCTTCGGATGCCATTCGATATGGCAATTGCGCGCAATTCCTACGCGCAATTAAGCCTAGGTAAGCGCAGAGTTCATGACAGGACTTCTAGTTTTAACTGTATGGGCACTCTTCAATAACTGTAATAAAACGAATTTTGATGAAGAAATTAAGACCACCAAAAACTCATGTAGCCTTCTACCAGTTAAGACATCGTAGCCTGTCAAATATGGAAGTACATAATTATAGGCGATAGCGAAAAGCTTTCTTCGGTATAGAGGAGCGTAACTTACAACGCCCCCCCCCCCCCCCCACACCCACAGCCCTAACACTCGAACACTCACACCACCGTTGCTGTTATCCAGTTTTGGTGAAATTGTCGAAGAGGAGAGACCTACAGTAGTAGTATAGCCGCAATAAAGCTGTAGTATAACCGCAATAAAGTAAATTTACTGCTGCTACTGCACTGATATGGTCAGAATCGGGCATCATTTTCTGGAAAGCTCTCAGTGAGAGCTTTCCAGAAAACGATGTCGGCTTCGGGTTTTCTCAGTGTAGGAAGAGAAAGATACATTGTTTATAGTGGTTATCCTACAACCTATTCTGATGACTTGTATTGTTTCGGTCGATATGCCTTCATGGAGAATAGTCAAAATGGAAATGAGAATTTTGCGTCGTGCACATCCTCTTCATTTATTATTATCTTTTCTGGCATGGCCAAGAAAATGTTTACCTTGATGCGATTCTCTATAACATTACCTCCCCTTAATTTAGTAAAGCTGTTCAGGCATTTAACACTGAGAGAGATGGGAACTTCATATAAAAACTTATTTTTTTTAATATTCGTGTATTTTTATCATCGATGTGCGCATCATTTCACAAACTACAGTTCTTTTCCTGTGGCGTAGTATAAGCAAATAAAAGCTATCTTGTTACACTTTTTTTCCCAATCAATTTGAACATTGGACTATTGTTCCCAGTAGAACCCATTTAAAAAACAGAAAACTGCCTTTTCAGACCCTTTTGGTGATCTATAACTTTTTTATATTCATTGTATCAACAGCGTGCGCATGGTTGCATAAAATACAGACATTGTTGTTTTTAATAATCTAAAAGTCTGTCAGATGTGGTTTTCCAATTTTTTTCCTCAGATGAATTGAATCTTCCAAATTGCCATGAAAACACATTCCCGGACTGTACATTGAGATGGATGAGAAATTACGTTGTAATTGCTTTAATTGGTGTCACACTTTCACACCTCATTGTCATTCATCCACGCACATCAAGTCTCAGAAATCTCGACACCTCACCACCCACATTCACTGCCTTCTTAATTGGATTTCGTCTCGCAAGTTCAGTAATCTCAAGGGAGATAATTTTCGCGTATGATATTATTTTAATCAATATTAGTTTAAACAATATTTATTCAAGATGATGTTATATGTATACATTACATAGCAGTACAATATATTAAAAAAAAAAAAAAAAAAACAGAAAAAAAAGTTTTGCTAACAGTATACGATATAACAGCAACAGTGATAATTAGATTGATAGATAAACTAGGATTCGACAGAAAGCCTTAGGCTTATGTGAGTCGTCTCCAAGGCTTATGTGAGTCGTCTCCTACATTTTATAGAACTTTTCGTAAAGATGATGGCAATTATAGGTAGTAACAGGTGAAACATGTATATCGCAGCCCAAGGGGGTGAGCACTAGCAGGCCAATGAATCTGGTTGAGTATCTGACCTTGAACAAGCGCACCACCGACCCGCATCATACTACGTGAGCATTTTAGATGCGTACGTAGTCACCTGCAACTGCATAATGGATCAATTTCCTTTACATCAGCAAGTGCAGCTGGGGAGTGCCGACAGCTCTTTAGAAAAAAAAAAATGAAAAAAAACGATTTATACTAATTTCATGATTAGAATAAGTTGACCAAGAAGCTCAGTCCCTTTGGCAGCTATATAACCGATTGTCTGAACTACACATACGGGAAATCAGAAGTGGTCTAACCGATAAAAAAATAGATGAATAAAAAGATGAAGTCAGAGAGTAAAAAGATACAAGAAGAAGAAGAAGTAAAATAAAGAAGAGGGAGAAGAAAAAGAAGCCATCCCGAATACATGGTGCATTGTCTTTTGATAAAGTTGAATAGAAAATAAGGTCTTGAATTTAAGATACTCTATCAATAACTAGATAGTAAAAATTATGGTACATTGTCTTAATCGCGCGGACACCAACAGAGGAATTCTTAATGAAGGTTAAGCATCTTCAAAAAAAACAAAAAAACAAAACAAAAAAAACAAAACAGGTGTCATCACTCGTCAGAGGAACCGGCCACTCTGTAAGATGAAGTCTTGCACTATATCAACAATTATCATGTTCTCCTCGTTACTGAAAAATTCAGAGCCAAAAAGAAGTGTAGTCGTATCTATAGTGAAAGGGAGTAAATTGATGGTTCTATTGCGTGCGTTAGGAAACAATGGACAATGAAGAAGGAAGTATTCTGGAGTCTCAAGTTCACCACACTGACAAAAAGGACCAGGTGCGAGATGATTATCGTATAAATGGGCATTAAGGCTGCTGCAGTGTAACCGCAGTCTACAGTGGTAAATTTGAGATGTGCGAGATTTCGCGCCATTGTAAAATGATGGTGGTCTGAGTTTGCCACCATTCAAGAAGGTCTTAAAAATACTCAGTGACGAATTTTCGCGAACAGATAAAGGCAGGTTATTCCACTGATCAGTTACATTAGGAATGAAAGAGGATTGGTATAACTGTGTGCGATAAAATGGAACCCTGAGATTATGGCGCGTTCGAATATTGAGTGATGGGTTTATTGAGGATATGAGAGGTGAAACTTTATTGGCAATATGAGGAGGTGTTAAGTGGTGATGCATTTTAAAAAACACTGCACGAGCTTATGTTTTTGGGGTCTTTCTTGTAAAGTGTCCCAACATGTTTCGGAGTATAATGAAGATTTACTAGCACTAATTGTTGCTCCTGTAACTATTCTTGCTGTACCGACAGTGGCGGCGCCAGCAATTTTTTTTTGTGTGTGGGGGGGGGGGGGGGAGGCAACTAGGGGGGCAGACTCCCATGAAGGGGGGCAAATACGTAAAGGATCATATCATTACTTTCTTATGAGGTAGTCCAAACTTGGACCCAAAGTCCGCAATATACTTTTTTGGTTTGGTACGTCCTGTGGACGTACCAAACCAAAAAATTATTTTACGGACTTTGGGTCCAAGTTTCGACTAAATGTGATGGTAATTAGCGGTCCTCCTTTCAAAAAATCCTGGATTCGCGTCTGGTGGGTCTGTGCGTGAGAGAGAGAGAGAGAGAGAGAGAGAGAGAGAGAGAGAGAGAGAGAGAGAGAGAGAGAGACTTCAAATAATTGAACAATGCAAGGGAGATAATGCCCGTCTGTCATAATGCGAAATCGATGAATTTTTTTAGACAAGGGATATGGATAGACATGCCTTTGTTGGCTCATAACTTAATTTTATCTTATACCTGTTGAAGATATAGCCCATGTGTTATAGATTATCTATAACACATACCCCTATGTCATATAGATTGGAGACTCCAGATGAGTCGACATTTTGACAGGAAATCATCCCCAAAACCTTTTTAAAAATGCAGAAAAGAACAAAAATGGTCGGTAAAAGATAAATACAACAATACCATAGTGTGTTCTGATATGTTTGATATCTCAACTCGTTGAAAGTGAGTTTTTTTCGCTCGGCAAGCCTCGCGAAAAAAACTCACTTTCAACTCGTTGAGATATCAAACATATCAAAACACACTATGGTATTATCGTAAATATAACTTATAAGTATCTGCATCCGAGTCTTTAAATCTCTACTGCCTGGATGTGTTCATCAGCTAGCCTGAGGCTTTGGGCTAAGTGTGTATGGGAAATTATTGGGAATAAAAAAGGAGAGGGGTGTGTGTGTGTGTGTGTGAGAGAGTGACTGAATGTGTTTGTGTGTGAGGGTGGATGGATGGAAATGCATGCGAGATGGTTGGGGGGTGGGGCTGGGGGTGGGGCAAAGCCTTCGTTTGGGGGATGCCCCCCACGCCCCCCCTCCCGTAGCGCCGCCACTGTGCACCGATCTGGATTTTTTCCAAGTCAATATTGTTGGTTATGTTTACTTGTTTCTTCACATTCAGTTATTGTGTAATTTTATTTGTAAACAGAATCATCTCTGTTCTATTTTCAAGTGGAATTTATATAACGTGACAACGACAAACGTAAATTTTATGTGGCCCGGTAAACATCGCGACAAGTGACCAGCCACAATAGAACAATTTGATTTGCAGTGTAACCAAATTTATTACTCTTCTCTGGAGCTCCTTCCAATGGGGAGTCATCAGTCATTTTTTTCGATCCAAATAGGAGAATGCTTTATAATGTGAATTCTCCGTTTTCTCGGCTTATTACCATTTCATATTTTCAATAAATATTAATTAGTGTTTCATAACACCTTCAGTTGATTTGATTGGTCAATTACAAAAAAGAACGCTTTCTGATTGGTTAAATTAGTGCTATTTCAAAACTTCAACTTGACTTTTTATGTACTGATGTTATGTTGATTTATGACGCATGGTGTTCAACGTGAAATTCCATTGTTTATCCATTTTCTATATAAAATGTATGTTTCTGGTAACTGTGGGGGTCATATGATAAACAGAATATGAAATTCGTGATTTGGTCACTCGATGTCTATGAAACTCGTCTACTTAGCCTCGTTTCTTACCCCTCTACCCAACGTAACGGCCAAAACCGGCCAGCGCTATTCACAAAAATCGCCAATTAATTTTCATTATTTTTTCATTTTTTGTCTCAAAAACATAGGTTATGACCCCTCTTTGGAACGAGCTCGATGAGCTCGTTCCAAGGAGGGGTCATAACCTATGTTTTTGAGACAAAAAGTGAAAAAAATAGTTATTGAAGAATTTTATTTGCAAGTGTCGTCTGCTTTTCGTGTTAGGTAAAGGGTTAAATATCGAGTGACCCAAACACCTATTCCGTATCCTCTATGAAAGTAATGATTTGAGTTTTTATCATGCAAGTGCTGTCTGCTAGTCAATTTCATAGATCTCTCTTCCACTGTACTGCCGGAACTCTTTGGTTACATATAGAAGTGTCCCACCCACCATCACCTTAGGTTTAGGTGCTGATGGTGGGGATGGGGTCTTGGCAGTTGGAATAAATAAACAATGACCAACCGTTGTTTCCTAATTCCTCGAAGATTTTCCATTTTCTACCGCCTCGCGATCGCCCATCGCTTTTTAAGGGACATACTTTAACATCTGCGAAAAAATGAATATTTTGATGATTTGCGCAGTTGTCGTGGCAATACAAATTATATATTCTTGATGCATTTTACTTATTATTCATAAAAGCAAGTGTCGAGAATGGAAAGTTGGTACAGTGTTATTAGTTTTCGTGCAACATAAACACTATAAAGTTACCGGGGACAGGGCGGGGTGTGTGATGGTGTGTGTGGGGGGGGGGAAGAGGGGTCACCCCCAATTCTGGCAAAACTTCCGACAGTTAGAAATTTGGAGGGCACGTCATAAGTAGTTGGAAATTCCGTCTATCTGAATCTTAGAGCTTCTTTGGTGATGCTGATGTCTCCTTTACTTCTCAAAATTCCAACTCGATTTTAAATCGGCAAAAATTCCAACTGTTACTATTTACAAATACAGTGTACGCAACATCGAGCTTCATAAGTATGAATGATGTCAATTGGTACGATATTTCTAAAGTACGTTACTTATCGTAATAAAAAAAATCTCCGAAATGCCCTTCAAGCAAATCACATCATGTAAAAGCGCTATCCTGAGTTAATTCCATCATTCACAGTTACAAAATGATGAAACATCGAAAAATGATCATTCCTACATAAGATCTGATTTAATGTTAGGATAGTGTGAGTTGCTCAAAGTTCTCAGCTTGAGCATTTGTTTAGCACATATTCAGTTCCCAGAATAATACCAAATAATAATAACCTGATAATTCTATCATAAATGTGTTGGCATTTCAGTTACTAGAATCAATTTTTTGCCCCCTTTCATGACTTCATTTTCAAAATGCTTATCTATAGTGAAATTACAACTATGGGGAGGGACCGGGAGAGGGTTCTCATCCCGGCCCCTCCCCAGTTGGAAAATCACTACCCTACATCCCCCGCCCCAGTCGGGAACCTTTAGCAACGTCCCTGACAGTCACAGTGTAACGACTTTCACGTCATCAAACATCGTCAATTGTGAAGGTTTATCATGTTGATTGACTTGACACCATCTTAGCAGGGGGTGGGGGGGGGGGGACTTGAGGTTTTTTTTTTTTGACGTCCCAGCAATTCAGTTACTTCCCAACCGCGTTGTGTCCTTGGGAAAGACACTTAATCCCAATTGCCCACGAGGGGGTGGGGGGGGGGGGGGCATGTATAATAAGGCGTACTGTACGTCGATGGAGCACTTGTCTTCAACCAGTCGTCGCGTGAGTACTAGAATGTTCTATGTCCCATAGGGGACATAGAACAGTCTAGCACTCAGGGGACGCAATGCTAACTCTGCCTGTGTGGATTTAGTACGCTGGGGAGTCTGACGGTTGCTCGCCGTTGCTCGGTGGTCCTTTCCCGAACACGAGATGACACTGGCTGTCGACAGTGTCGTTAAACCCCAATAAATAAATAAATTCAGTTCTTCAGAGATCAGTGGTCGTGATTTATAATGATATCTCAGTGTTAATTCTTATCTGAAATCTTTTTCGCAGATATTTTTGTAAAAAATCACCCCAGGTATTGTATATTCCTTAGATGCAAACCGGATGCTTACATAATTTAACCCAATCAATAACTTAATTAGACACATGGCAGTGATTGTCGCAGCAAATGCAAATCACTACAATAGATTAAACGCAACAACATATTGATAATCGGATCTGATTGGTTATTAACTGTGTGTTCAGACAACATAAACTTCAGTACACGTTGCACTGTTCCTTTGAATGGCCTTCCTGTGTCTTTGGGATAATGCATGAAATCATTTTTGTGTGTGGAATACTTGTCTTGATCTCCGTTGGTAATGGCTATACTTTCCAGGACATGCAGAGACTGAAAATGCGTCTTTTCAACGAAACAGATTCTTTATTTATCCCATTATCAAGCCATGAGCAGAAGCTTGATGCTGTCTTTAATTTCACTCTGCTTTCTATTTCGGAACTCGACATGACGGAACAAAGTTTAAAAGTTGTAGCTTTGTGTTCTGTACAATGGCTGGATATATATCGTACATGGATACCGTCAGAATATGGGAATATAACAAGAATAGACGTGAAAACTGCAGATACGTGGGTCCCCAGACTTCTTTTGGTGAATAATCTGGACAGGTTCACCCTAATAGATGATGCCGGAATTCCAACCGCTCTTTTATCTACAGGCCAAATGATTTGGTTTGGTTCAACTGAGTTCAAAACGTCATGTCACATGGATATTACACGATTTCCTTTCGATAAACAACGTTGCTCACTCTATTTCGCACCTGTAAACACAGAAGTCTTATTGAATATGGGTGATTTCCTGGACTACACTGAAGACGACTTGCTGGGAATTCCAAGAGAAGAGTGGAAAATTCTTTTGTTCGAAATGAAACGATATGATCAGTACGGCTATTCAATTTTGGAGATAAATCTTGAATTGAAACGTAAATCAAGGTTCTTTATCATAACACTAATTTTTCCATTGTTCCTGTTATCCGTTGCTAATTTATGTACATTCAAAATACCCGTGGAAAGTGGTGAAAAACTGTCATTCGCCGTTTCTGTAATGTTGTCTTATTCCATCTATTTTAATCTAGTTTATGATGTATTACCAAAAACCTCAAGTTCCGTATCAATCCTTGCAGTTCAAATAGACATTTTGTACCTGGTTAGCGTAGCTACAACAGTCGGTGCCGTTATAGTGCAACGATGTTTCTATGAGCGCCCAATTCGGAAATGTGTAAGAAGGTTACTTTTTTTGAATGGTGCCAACTATGTCAGAAACAAAATAAACAGCAGCTCGAAAAGTGAACCAAATTTTGACAATGTTGTTCCTTGGAAAATGGTTGTTTCTCGTTTGGAGGACATATGCTTTCTTATTGCTGCCGTTACAACCCTCTTGTCTTTGACAATATCATTTACTTTATTTGGATGTCTCAAGTAACCCATACAGTGCTGTCGCCGTAGACCGGTCGCAATCCACGGGTGGGCGGTGATGTTCACGCATTCGTTTACCAGGTAATAAAACCATTCTCAGCAAAATTTTAATAAATGAAGCACCGGGTGGTACCCGGTGCTTCATTTATTAAATTTGTGATGATTATTCTTGTAATTAATGTCTGGAATATAATGTTATGGCGTCCGTGGAAATATCGCCCATCCATGGAAAGTGACCCGTCCACGGCGGGCGTACTGTAACCACAACGTTCCCACCGCCCTGGATTCGAGAATTGCACGTAATGTGATCAAGTACATGAGCAGCCTTGTGGAGAGGGGACTGACCCCATGTCTAGTGGGTGTGGCCCTGTCCGTCGGAATTTTATGTCGACTGTTGGAAAAATTATTGGTCGTCCGAACACCAGCAGTTTACCTGGTAATAAAAATCATCATCAGCAAAATTTCAATTAATGAAGGTTGTACCCGGTGCTTCATTAATTAAATTTGTGATAATTATTCCTGTAATTAGTGTTTGAGATCCAAGATTATGACGTCCGTGGACATATCACCCACCCGCGGAAAGTGACCAGTCCACGGCGGGAATACTGTAACCGCGGCCTTCTCATCGACCCTAGATTCTCGCATTTCATGTAATGTGATCAAATACAGAAGCGGCAAGGGGACTAAATCATGTTTGTTGGGAGTTGCCCTGTCTGTCGGAATTTGTTTCCACTATTGGAGAATCATTGGTCGCCGGAATACCAGTATTTTTTTATGAAAGCTGCCACTTTGTAAAACATTTAAGATTCTGAAGATACAGCACCTTTCATTACTTTCACATTCTCTTTGCGTAAACAAAAAAAAAGTGAGATCTATAGATGACGCGAGAGATTTTTCTGTATTTCCATCAGAATTTTTTTTTAGGCTATGAAATAAAAAATCGTGCTTTTTGCCGGTGGCTATGTTAAATCTCTCCGGAAGTGGGGTGCGAGAGTTTCAAAAATAGCTTTTCGTGCATTCTACTAATCTTTCAAAACACAAATCATTTAAAAGTAAATATAAAACGTTTTAATTATCCATTTGTTTTTTATTATTTTTAAATGCAAACATTTTGTTTGCTTTAACGAGAGTTTTATGAGAAATGCAAATTGCGAAACAGTGACTGGGGTGGGGGTGGGGAGCTACCATCGAATGTTTGATCATGCTAAAGGGGCGGAGATATTTGATACTGACGCCACGATGACATGTGTCACGGCGTTGACTTTTGCGTGATGATTGTCGTCTGCAATATTCAATATTCAATATCTTACAACAAACACCGAGGACGAGTTATTCGCAGTTTTTTTGCAGCCGTGAGTAATTTTATTATATACTATTAAAAAAAGTAGCGGATATTTGATAAAAGTGAGATATGTGAAGAAAATAATATGTTTATATTTTCATCAAAAAGACAGTTGGGGCATTGCACTGTGACATCTGGTAATTGATTTCATCGATAGTTGGGTGACTTACAAATACTCATTCCACGCACTGATCTCTAGAAGATATGGACGGTCAGTCAGAGAATTTACCAATTTACCACATTCATTCCAACCTCCTAAATCACCCTCGGATTGAAAGGCAAGCGCGGATCCGACGTGGCATACTCCTCTCCAAACCTCCAATATCAGCTATTCCATTCTTCCTGATTTCAGCGGCGAGTTCCTGGACATTGGTAGGGGGCTGTTGGCGTTGTCGTTGGCGCCTGCCAGGCATATCCCAGACGTGCTCGACTGGTGAAAGGTCTGGACTTAGTGCTGACCAGTGTAGTGATGTTCTGCTCCTAAATGAACTCTGTAGCGACACGGGCCCTGTGTGCTCTTGCATTGTCATCTCGGATAATGAATCGACGGTCATGACGTCGCGCAAACGGTACCACATGAGCTGCGAACATGTTGTCACGGTAAGAGTACTGCCCTGTAACACGCCCTTGGACGACATGTAATGATGTCCTGCTTGTCATGGTTATGCCTCCCCACACCTTAACCGATCCACCACCAAACTATCGTGCTGCCTAACGGTTACTTCGTGCTATCGTTCGTTCCGCCGCCGCCACACTCTGTTTCGCCTGTCGTGAAAGTCGAGTGAGTGAACCTCGATTCATCGGAAAACATGACGTTGCTCCACCGACGATTGTCCCAGCGCTATCGTGCTTCACACCAATTAAGCCTTGCTGCGATGTGACATTCAGTCAATCTTGGAATTATTCGAGGTCGTCGAGCATACCAATTCCAGCTGTGCAGGCGATATCGGACAGTCTGACCACTGACTTGCACATCTGTCGCTCGGTACAGTTGCTGTCCAATGTCCGAGGCACTTTGATGGCGGTTACGTAATGCTGTGGGCCCTATGAAAAGATCCTGGTTAACAGTTGTCGCCCTTGGACGACCTGACCGATGTCTGTCAGCAACATTGCCTGTCTGACGGTAGCGTGACCACAACCTGCTAATCGCCGATTGAGTTTTGTTGAGAATTTGAGACACTGCAGTCTGTCTGTTGCCAGCTACCAACATGCCAACGGCATGTAAACGTTCATCACGTGCCAGTCTTCGAATACCACAAAAGTTACGTTTCGACCAGAAACTATTGATGAACGAGTTTATTCCAAGAAAAGAACGATGAGATCTCCAACAAAGCCCGTCCAGTACAAATGAAAATTTCAAAACGTACCCCCACAGATATTATCTCGGCGCTAGGGCGAAAAACCTGCACGAAGTTTTCGTGGGCCGGTGACTTTCATGATGAACACTAAACGTGGTAACATATTGATGTGTAAAATCACGTGTATCCAATACCGTTTCCCGAAAATATCAACATCAGTTTGGATATCCCCTATTTTTTAATAGTATAATTTTATGGAATGATCTACTGCTCCGCTCACATTCGAATAGGTTTTTCTTCTTTACCGTTTAATCTTTTAACCCTGTTGCTATCTTTCATGCCAGTTCAATGGCAATAATTGGAAAAGAGTCCATATTTATTATATGGGGGTTAACTGGTTGAGTGCTGGAAGCCACTTTCATGGGTGTCAAGAAACATGAGGGTACAATACTAAAGTCTTCATATTCTTTACACAAATTTCCTATTCAGTCATAAGCAAACACAATTGTGTTCATATAGATTTGCATTATTAAAAATTATTGGAGAGTACCTTAAGGCACTCTCCAATAATTTTTAATAATGCAAATCTATATGAACAAATTCCAACTTCCAAAAATAATCTAGCACTCAACCAGTTCAACCAATTAATATTATGGTCTACACACACACATTTATCTTGTAGCCATCCCTCTTAATGACACTATCACGTAGCTTGTAGCTTGTGATCCGACCGGAAAAAACGGCCTCTGGTGTTCAAAGGGATAAAACAGTAAAGACAAACATAGTCCACACATTTCGCCCCATTTTTTTTATTATTATTCAAACATTATATTCAAATTCATGTCCATATTCGCCCACTCACCCAACGTCCACCTCTGGAAAAAAACATAAAATTGAGAATTATTTCAATATTTGATTTATTTTCGGCCCCTATGAATTAACACTTTACCAAACGTATTTTGTTCGAAAAAATAAACTAAATCTCTAGACGTACTTTTTTATCCCAAAACTGCGTTCGCTACTAGGTTGCACCTATTTTCAAATTATATAGAATATGCTAATCCGATGTCCATGTATACCGATTAATTTCGTGTATTGTTATGTTTTAACCCTTTGAAGACTTTAATTATCCTGACGTTCAAAACTAACTGAGAATTCGGTTTCTTCAACATTTTTCAAAATGCGACGTCAAACGTCGGAAAGTGCAAATAAGATATTTTTCACATTAGTGATTATCAGGTTGCGGGCTAGAATATTTTTGGCTTTCTGAATTCGTTAGTTAAAACTTGTTTGAGGCACTCTCCAATAATTTGTAATAAAACAAATTTATTTAAACAAAATATTATTTGTGTTTGACTGAATGTGAAATATAGGCAAGGAAAGTGAGGCTTTTGCTCTGGTATCCTCATTTTTTGAAAATACAAATAACAAGATATTTTTTCACATTTGTGATTATCTGGTTGAGGGCTAGATTATTTTTGGTGAATTTGTTATTCGAAAGTTATTTTATTATAAATTACTGGAGAGTGTCCACATGCACTCTCCAATAATTTGTAATAAAACAAATTGATACACACAAAATATGATTTGTGTTTGACTGGATATGAAATATAAGCAAGGAAAGTGTTGGCTTTTGCTCTGGTATGCTCATTTTTGGAAAGCCCTGATAGTGGCTTCTTGCACTCAACCAGCTAAGAAGTCTTGACAACAGGATTATATTAGTATTTTAAGCTGCGATAACATTTGAATCAACCGTTGTAATTTTTTTTGTTAATATTGTTCGATTTTTCAAAGTTTTAATCTCAATTCCTATTTTTCCGAATAATAATTAATAATTCGGGAAAAACAGGAATTGAGGTTAACACTTTGAAAAATCGAAAAATATTAACAAAACAAATTACCACAAAGTATCAAGGCGCTGTTATCCATAGTTACCATTACGATTTCCCATTAGAACAAGAGGGTATATCGTATTGCAAAACGTTTGAGAGCGTTTCTCCGCATTTAGATGCGAGAATTCACTCTAAGATTATGTCCTAAAATTGTAATCCCCATGTGGACTAAATTCTCATCTCTTACTGGCAATTAAATCATTCGTCGCCACGCAACACGAGAAAATTGTACAACACAAACGGACTCGCAGTCGTAAATTCTGCGAAAAGGCGTTTTGACCGCCTAACGAATTTACGACTACGATTAACCATTCCTAATTTTTATTCAATCATCGTTCATTATGCGAAAACTGTCTAATAATAAGACCTCGGCGTTTTCGACATGTCGTCGCCTGAGTGCTAGAATGTTCTATGTCCCATAGGGGACATAGAGCATTCTAGCGCACAGGCGACGATGTGTCGTTTATAATTGTTTCAACCCTCTGCACACTGATGTCAAAATGGCAAAGTTTTCTGCAGCAGATATTTCCATGATGCAGGTTGATATTTAACAAAATATACCTTGTTTGACCGAGCTCGGTGAGCTCTGTCAAACAAGATATTATTGGTTAAATTCATTATTAAAAAAGGAAAAAAAAACAGAGTGATTGGAGAAAATTCTGCTGCTTTACCAGAGTGCTAGGGGTTAAAGAAGTATACTGAGTTAGGTTTTGTACTAACGAGCAATAACCCGGAAATACTTTCGAAAAAAATATCAACTTTCACCCCACCTTCATGTTGGAAAATTCCGATATCTTAACTTCCGCCCCCTTTTTGGTCCCACAAAATGAGTAAACGAAGCAAGTTTCGACAACCGTCATGTTATTATCCTATCCGATGTGTTTATAGTTCATACCCTTAATTGCTTGTTATTGAACACGTTAACCTTTACTTCGTCATAACGGTATCGACGGCGGTTTAGTGACTAGACCGGGAGCATGTCTAACTACGCAATGCAATCTGAGCGACTCTAGGAATTAGCAGACTGTGCCGTCACCAGGTCGTGCCGTAGTCCACTAATTTTCCTCAAATCGCCCAGATTGCCTATTAGGTCACAAGTATAATATGGTGTTCTAAGAGAGAGTTCCCGAACACGCGCTTATATTTCCCCCTCCGTGGACTTTCCAAGTCTCTCTGTGGCCCCTGAAGTAGGAATTAACATTTTTTTCTTCTCAGTTCGATTTCTGACGTGGTATTATGATATCTAAATTGAACCCTGTCATCACTTGAAGATAAGTGCTTAATTACAAGCGCAGAGACTTGGCAATAACTACTTATTGCCAGTTCCTTATTCGAGAGTCGTTATCAACCGATCAAATCAAATAAGGAATTGGGTACAAGTAACGGTTGCCGCGTCCATTACAAGTTTCAGACTGAGTCGTTGCAAATAAGTGTGCGTGCATATGTGGGGATGGCTGTAGGAGTGAGAGATTTGTCCACTCTCCATTGTTTGCCGTAATCTTTCAAAGTTGTTAATTTGAAGGCCATTTGTTTCTTTTAAAAGGGAATTCTCTACTCTTGCTAATCCATGTCAGTCGGCGCGGTTTGGAATGCTGCCGTTAATTTGCTACTCATTCAGCATGGAATAAGGAAACATTGTACATTATAAGTTATTGTTATGATTTGGTGGTAACATGGTCTGTGGTTCGCGTTTGAACGTACGATCCGAGCCGCAAACCTCTGACCATGTTACCGCCAATTCATCATATTAACGTATATTTTCCAATAAGACCCTACTCAAAACCAATATCATGAAATGATCATCACAACTGCAGTGAACATGGCAACTTAAATAACAAATTTAGTGAATAAACCTCCCGTGTACCCCACATTACTGGAAAACAAACAATCAATAGCTTTTATGAAGGTCGAGGTTACTCCATCTCAGTTCAAACGGAGATGGAGAAACCTCGACTTTGAATAAGTGGATTGGGTGAATACATCGATAGAGTGACCACTGGCTCCGAAAAATATAATTGTATATAACAATAGGCATTTTGAATCTCCTCTCATTGTTTTATCGTTTGACTATTTCTGTTGATGACGTCAGTTTAGAGGTCAGTGCCGTAACCACGACGCCCCCATAGTCGCCGTGGACTGATCGAAATCCACGCATGGGCAGTGATGTCCGCGCATGCATTTCCCAGGTTATCATCATCAGAAAGTAATTAAATAATGAAACACCGGGTAGTACCCCGGACTTCATTAATTAACCCTTTACCCAACGAATCGCCCGCATCCGCCCGCGTAATATGCAAATTCAGCAGTTGAAAAAAAAAAAATTAAAAAATTTCACCAAAACCATATCATGTGACCCCTCGTTGGAACGAGCTCTCCGAGTTCGTTCCAACGAGGGGTCACATGATATGGTTTTGTTTAAAATTTTTGAAAAATTTTAAAAAATGATATTTAAAATAATAAATTTGATATCGTCTGCGTTGGGTAAAGGGATAAATGATTGATGATTATCCCTATCATTAGTGTTTGGAATCTAATATTATTTCGTCTGTGGAGATATTCCCCGCCAGTGGAATGTGAGCAGTCCACGGCGTCCGTACTGTAAGCTTGTCGTTTAAGAACCTTCCAGTATTATCTATGGGTATTGTTCAAAAGTTGTGACGAACTGAAAATAATGATTAATAACAGTCCCTTCACCTGAAAAAATTCATAAATCAGTCTGCGAAATCTTTTTTTCAAAATCACAAAATGCAACAGCGTGGAGTTGTTTTCCGTTCGATGTCCAAAGTAAATCATGTGGCAAATTTTGAAATGAGCTGCTTCAACACATTCCAAAACATTGTCACTTGAAGTGAGCGTCTTTTTAAGTTTACAGCTGCACAATAGTGCTCATATGGGGACCGGCCATTTTTTTTCGCTTGCCGGAAACTTCCAGGATCATATGATGATTTTTAACATTCGAAACATTAGACCATCCAACCTTTTCCCATTTTTTCCATTTTCGACTGATGTGTTCTGTCCAAATTCTGACGCCCACACCCTTTGATGGATATTCTCAGTTCTACTGGCTATTCACTAGTTTAAAATTGTTGACGGGGTGGTCTCTAATGATATATCATTTTATCATATGACTCGTCCGTTTTATTCACTTTAAAACATTTGATATTTTGTTTTCATATTAATCAGTGATAAATAAAGCCTTCCGTCAATCTAATTGGTCAATTTCAAAACTAGACAATTTGATTGGCTGAGCAAAATACAACTGGGCAACATTTTCATAATTTGCATAATTAGAGTTGGGAGCTTTCATTGGTCAATTTCAAAACTGGACAATTTGATTGGATAAACAAAATACAACTGGGTCACATTTGCATAATTTCAGTAGGGAGAATTTACGTTATCTGTCATATTTAGGGTGGGTTATATTGTATTAATCTTTTACCTACAAGAAAAACGCCATTCATTTTTTTATATTTTCACATTTTGCTTCCAAAACATAGGTTATGACCCCTCATTGGAACGAGCTCGATGAGCTCGTTCCAATGAGGGGTCATAACCTATGTTTTGGAAGCAAAAAATGAAAATTTTTAGTTATACGAGGATGTTTTTTCCAAGTGCCGTCTGTAACTCAAGTTAGGTGATGGGTTAAAAAGTCATACTAAGTGGCTAATTTGTCCGTGCGTGTGTCATATGATAAATAGAAAATGAAATGAGTGTTTTTCTCATATAATATTTATGAAACTCGTCCGAATGTACCGTTTGGGCTCGCCAGAGGCTCGCCAAAACAGAAAATTCTTAGACTCGTTTCATAAATATTATATGAGAAAAACACTCATTCCACAACCTCTATTTATCCCATAAATGGACTTTTATTCGAAAAATAAAAGTCTTGGATAAATCTTTGCTTTATTCGCCTAGTAGTATCTGCTAGTAGGGTGATAATTTTTCCCCGTAGGTTTTTCTTTGAAAGAATTTATTCCAAAAGTCGAGACGGACTTGATCACCTCTGACCTCTACCGCATTCGTGTGTCATGACCTGTTTTACGTTTGTGGGAGACACAATGAACCGACGTTTATCAAACGGTGACCGTCGCTGAAATGATTAGTTTTAGAATATATGACACATTTCAACTTGGTCTAACAATAAATCGAACAACAATTAACAAAGAAAACACAAAGTAAATCAATCGAAACCAAGCGTTGAAAAGCTTTCAAGTTCGATTGTGAAAGGTAGGGATATGATGAATGATGTTTCATTTTCCAAATTAGGAAAGTGTAAATGATTTGTTTGTAAAACTCAAGTTGAATCGACGACGAAAAAAAAAACAACAATAAACAATGAAAATAAGAAAGATAAACATTATTCATTTAATAAAGTATTTTTGCAATTTTAGCTCAAGTTTGTTGGGGAATTATTTTTGGACAAAAATGTATCACTACGCCTTGTTTATTTTTGGCAGTTTCGTTTGTCGATCGAATTGGACCAATGTGCTCCTCACTTCTCGCAGTGTTTTGTAGCGAGTAACGGCACGATTTCGTCGCGACAGCCCTGTAAATGATTAATTTTATGGGATAAACAAAATAAACGAATAGTGTTTTCAAGTAAAAAAATTATTCTACTCCTAGGATTATGAATGAAACAGACTCGCCAGAGGCTCGTCGGTTTCATTCTTAATCATACTCTTAGAATAATTCTTTTTCTTGAAAACACTATTCGTTTATACTATATGTCTCCAGAATTACTTGTCCACAGTGTTCACAGAAAGTTGATGAGTTTTTTGTATTGAAAAACGTCTGCCAAATATGGTGAGTGTTCCAGACCTGGCATTTGCATGAGAGTGATTTATTCGCTCGCCTACTGCCCGCCTTAAAAAAATTAAGGAGGACGAAAACTAGCCCGCCTGGCCTTAGAAAATAAAAACACACATCTTTTCAGATCTTTGCTATGTTAGTGCTCTCTGTAAGACGGCCACACTGCCTCTCCCACACCTCCGGGCCTCGCTGAGGCCCGGGGGTGTGGGATGGGTAGTGTAGCCTCTCACAGAGACTACCTTGTTAGCAAAACTAAATAAAATGTACAAAGCCCACAAGGCAGAATTCATTAATAGTAAAACTTCATTTTGCCACTTTTAGCTTTTGTAAGCTTAAGGAGAGCTAATCGCTCCCCTAGGCCATGCAAGGGGAGCGGTTTTTAGCCCTCCTGAATTTTTAAGAATGCCAGGACTGGTGTTCTGTAGGTTTGTGGTCTTTATACTATACTCGCAGTACTGTAAGTTTACAGTTTGGATCATGTGCAAGGGCAAAGAAATGATGACAGTTGGTCAGATGTTGAAAAGAATTGAAGATAGGGTGGTCTCTCCTTGATTCCAAGTTAATTATTGATTTTCATTGAAAGTCACATATTTCTTCACTATGGCTAATCATGACCACAACCGTTTTACGGGTGGAGGAAGCTGGAGTACCTGAAGAGAACTACTGAGAAATGGCGAGCAACTCTCAGCTCCCCAACACACTAACTCCACGCAAGCAGGGTTAGCATTGGTTGAAGACAAGTGCACCATCGGCGTGTAGTGCGCCTTAGAACACAACGCCACTATGCCCCTACATGGGCAGTGGGGGTGAAAGGTTTTGCACAGTGACACAACGCAGTTGCCGCAAGGGGGATTCGAACCGGGGACCTCTCGGCTTGCAGCCTGCACGTCTATCCACTGAGCCACTGCGCCCCCAATCTAAGTTAAACAAAAATGGACGCTGAGATACCAAACAGAGCAATGTATTACTCAGGTTGTCTGGATTTTGTACCACTAAACAATTTGAATTTTGTATGCTGCTCAAACAATTCGAGCATGTGATAAAAAAATGCATTAATACTTATATATATATATTCTTTAATATTCTGGGGTTGAATGACTTTAAGTTTATTTATTGTATTTGATAGAGTATGCCTTTTCATTCTTTAATCTTTTCTTTAGCTTACACATTTAATTTATAGATTGATTTTTCTTATAATTTTATTATTTCATTTCAAACATTGATGGTGAAAACAAGTGGTATGACAGAAAACAGTTTAAAGAACAAATATATTATCAGTTTACTACAATGACTTTGATTAATTTTGAGTACCAGTCTACTGACCTATCTGTAGTTCATGGCAGTGCATGGCAATGTCTCAAATCAGGAGTGTCAGTTGAGAATAATCAATTTCATGGTGGACGGATAAATACCACACCCTTTTCTTCATTATAAATCTCTTCTGTTTTCGACCAGCTGTTCTATTGAGGATATATACCAGGTGTCTCTACTACATGTACTGTTACGGTTAATATTGAATACTTGCGGCAATTCTATTAAAAATGAAAAAAATAACGTGTGTATGGATGTGCCTCTCCTAAAAAGATGGTAAAATCATAAAAAGAAGGAAAGGGGAAAAAATTAAATCATGGAAAAAAGTTGATTTCTGTCCACTCCGAAAACCCACCTAACCCGTCATACGTTCTCGGAAAAAATATCCGACTCACCCTCACGAGGAGAGTACATTTACCTCCGGGTGATTTGTCGATAAATGTGACGGAACATTGCCGTTCTGGTTGATTCACGGACACAGCTCAAAGGTGTGCCGTTTGTATTATCTCTGCTCAGTGCTGTGCTGTGAATGAATCAACCAGGTCCACGAGGTATCATAAGATCACGGGTGCCGGAAGCACGGTGTCAGTGGAGGCAGCTTCCCTCCATGCCATCGGAGCACGGAGGAGAGAGAAACAGACAATGCTTTTCCCAAGTTAATCATTCAATTTTATTCAATGATTTATTCTCGAAGTAAAGCTAAAATACACCCCAAATCCGTTCTGGGAGCTTTCAGAATTCAATAGGGGAGTTTTGGTGGGGATGCCCCCTCCTTCCCGATCGGAGGAGACACCTACTCTCAAGCTCCCCCATTCTGCCTTCGAGACATACATGCTTCGGTATGTCATGGCGGGGCTGCTAGTGTGAGTAAATGCCCTTTTCCGGGTGTCTGATCCTCCTGTACAGAAGTGCATCCTGCGCCTCTGCATAAGATATGTTTTTTAAATGATAGAAAATGATTAATAATAAAACAAAAAAACAAAAAAAAAACGGCCCGGTTAAATAGTCATTCATCAAATGTGGATGTGTGATGGTCCCCCCCCCCCCCCCCCCCCCCGTGTTCCCATCTAGCAGCAGTCCTTCTTAAATGCTGACACTTTACATATATATCACGACGGTGAAATTTAACTCTTGCGATAATACAGTACGACCACCTTGGACTGGTCACTTTCCACGATTGGGCAATATTTCCACGGACACAATATTATTAGATCCAAACTATAATTATAGAAATAATCATCACAAATTTAATTAATGAAGCACCGGGTACAACCCGGTGCTTCATTAATTAAAATTTTGCTGACCACGATTTTTATAACTAGGGGGCATGCATGGACACCACTGTCCACTAGTGGATTACGACCACTGCACCCTCATTCCATTAACAAGTACATTTTCTACGGCACTGCAAACAAATGTAGATGCAATGTCCACCATTCACAGGACATTTATTGCAATGTACCCATGGTTTCTAACATATCATATATACTAAACATTAATGTGTTTTAGTGCAAAGACTCAAAAGTTATATTATCTAAATACCATTTTTATTGACAGCGTTGGCAATGGTACTCCGTCATTTATTGCACATACGGAGAGTCATACACTCTGCTACTGTATTTATTTATTATTAATAAAATCATTATTTCAGTACCTTCTTCTTTTTTTAATTAGGATATTTTTGCATTTTAAATTGCTTTGGGATTGTAAACTGTGCTGGTATAACGCATGCAATCAGTGCACAAACCTACAGACTGACACCCCCACGGACTGAACTGTAAGGTAAAAGGTACAAATACAAACATTTTTCCACGCCTTATCTATCTATCTAAACAATAAATTATTTTCGTGGTATCTTGGTCGGAGCCATGTTTTGAAGATCGAGTAGCGAAAAGTAAATCGTTGGTACTGCAGAAAAAACTTACGCTGTGAAGCCTGAAATTGCTTTTTGGAACTCTCTTCCAATGACACCAAGTTATATCAAACTATCACAAACTATTGTAAATGGCATAGCCGAGGTTTTGAACCCGCATCACGAGTGCTTTCTTCGGCACCAATCATCCTACCGACACCATACTAACCCACGCATACTATTCGAACACTTTCTGGGTGGGTCGAGTTGATTTAAGATAGCTTCGCTTAGCAAATTGTGTCCGGTTGGTATGGGAATGTTTGAATAGCTTGGGCTGGGTGGACAGTGTCGAAAAGACCTCTATCGATGTGGATTCAAGTCCCAGTTATGCCATTTGTAACATAAACTGTTGTCATTTCTTGAGGCTGCATCATTCGGGAAATTTGAAACAAGGTGTGTTCTCGCCGACTAACAGTGAAATACATTATGCGGAGTTAAGTAATGCAATCTTCAGTTATTAATGTCAGAAACTAATCAGTGTACACGCTGGGTCAAAACTGCCTGGTGCTATTTATTTAGACATTTTCAATATTCAGTGCCAAACAAGGTGTTTTGGTGCCAAAACGCTAATAAGGGGATCGGTGTCTGATCCAAATACATTGATCGAACTTTTAAAAAGCAACTGGAAAATATTTCAAGAGTAAACGGACAATTGGTCACTAAAAAAATCCGAAGGTTCTGAAAAGTTCTGATAAAATTCTCTTTTGGAAAGGAGGACGGTCGCCAAAGTTATAGCTATGCCTCTGATTTAATTAACGTCCAAGCTGAATGACGTCGGCAGGAAACCTGTCGTTGCCCTTCGATAATAACAGTTATCCACTAATTACTGTTACTCCACCAGACTTAACGGGTCGTAAGTCTTCACAAAAAGCAATGTTTAACCCTTTACCTAACGAATCGCCGCATCCGCCCGCGTAATATGCAAATTGAGCAGATGAAAAAATTAAATTTTTAAAAAAATTTCCACAAAACCATATCATGTGACCCCTCATTGGAACGAGCTCAATGAGCTCGTTCCAATGAGGGGTCACATGATATGGTTTTGTGGAAATTTTTTGAAACAATTTAAAAAATTATATTTAAAAAATAATAAATTTTGATATTGTCTGCGTTGGGTAAAGGGTTAATTAGATGAATACGTCATACATCCGCGAGTCACAACTGTGGGAACGGAGTTACATGACCAAAAATTGTTACATTACTGAATGTTGCGGTTTGAACCCATTTAATTTGTTGTTGTTTTTTTTTAAATCCCCTGATGATGAAAATGGTCACTGAATGAAATTAATTCAGAACAGACTATTAACACCAATAATAGGTGAGCAAGGGTGGTGTTTATATAGTCATTTAGACTGTGTGACAAATGGGATGTGTAACTTATGGGATGGTACCAATGTTGCTTCTTGACAAAGTTGATAATCTACAAAGTTTTATTGACGAAAATACAATCATTACTGTTCACCGACAATTAACGTTGAAAGTTATCTCAAACACCATTTTAACACATCATTCACAAATCACTGGGTCGGGGTGTATTTCTTGAAAATCGGTTATTGTTTCCACTCTGACGATTACCTTGTACTAGAAGTAATAAACAATTTGTTCGATTTGTCATTGATCGCGCAATGCCTTTCCTCTACAAGTGAAAGGAGCATTTTTTGGTGCCAAAATGTTAGCAACCGAAAAGGTTTTGGTACTAAATCAAAAGTTTAATGTAATTGTTTAAATTAGTACTCAACAGTGTGAGCACTGAAACTAATATCCAGATTGACCTTTGTAAGTATATCTGAATGTAATGACCATCTATTTGTGACTGCACACTGTTTTGATTACTGAACAGTCATATAAAAAGTTAACCCTTTGTACCTTAGAAGCCGTTTTTTTCTGGCCAGAACATGATACGTCATAACGTCATTATATAGGATGGCTTTTCAATAAATGTGTGGGATAGACCCATCAATATTTTCAAGGTGCAGCTCCGAGGCTGCATGTTGAAAACATTGATAGGTGCACCCCAAATAATGAATATAGACTCTTCCAAGTTCTTTCACTGAACTGGCATGGCAGATACCCACTAGATTTCAAAGGGTTAAAATACTGGTGACATTCTTTAGCATGCAATACCGTGAAAAAATCAAGCAAATGCTAAGTTCTAGTGGATAGATAAACATTTTGTTAAAAAATATGTAGTGCTGCTGAATGATAAAAAAATATGTAGTACTGGATTATTATTTATTTATTGGTGTTTAAGGTCACATATTTATGCACAATGGCTAATCATGACCGGTGTAGTAATAAAAATATGTGTGGGGCTGGTGAGTGATAAAATATGTGGGGCTGGTGGTGAAAAAAGTATGTGGTGCTGGTGGTGATAAAAATATGTGGTGCTGGTGAATGATAAAACTGTGTGGTGATGGTGAACGATAAAATGTGTAGTACTGGAAAACGATAAAAATATGTGGTGCTGGTGGTGATCAAAATATGTCATGCTGGTAAATGATAAAAATATATAGTGCTCATGAATGATAAAAGGGTGTGATACTGTGAATGATAAAAATATGTGTTGCTGGTGGTGATAAAAATATGTGTTGCTGGTGAATGCTAAAAACTTTTGGTGCTGAGGAGTGATGAAAATATGTGGTGCTGGTGATTGGTAAAAAATATCTGGTACTGATGTTAATAAAATATGTCGTGCTGGTGAGTGATAACAAATATGTGGTGGTGATAGTGATACAAAATATGTAGTGCTAATGGTTGATACTATTCTTAAGTCTTTCGCAGCAGAACCCAGTTTTCAGTAACATTACATTAGTGAGTTAGAGTACTATAACTGGGATCAAAAAAGGGACCCCTTTTTCGATCAGACCGCGTTCTGGCCACGAAACACTTAACAGAATGCAACATTTGCGATTTACAGTTAAAACTAGAAGTCCTGTCATGAACTGTGCGCTTACCTAGGCTTAATTGCGCATAGGAATTGTGCGCAATTGCCATATCGAAAGGCATCCAAAGCACGGCAGGTTCTCCTGGTTACTCATAGGAAACGCAGGCAATATTTCTGCCGATGGACCTCCGGGTTACCCGGAGGTCCATTGGATGAAACATTGCATGTGCACAGGCCATATGCACAGAATTTGATAGCCTTACTACGATCCTGACGCGTAGATCAACGCGCAGATTGACGTGCTATTTGTGCGCATTTCATGACAGGACTTCTAGTTTTAACTGTAAGCAGTTGAGAAAAATATATCTTTCAAAAAAATAATCAACCCAAATCAACTAGGCTGAGTAAATATGAACCCAACTGGATTCATGCTCACGTAACCCAGTTCATTTGGGTTAATGTTTAGCCCTTTTCGACTATGTTTATCGTGATATTTTAACGTCAAACGCAATCGCTAGCCCTTTGAACCCTTGTGGTGTCTTCCATATCAGTTCAATGATAGCATCAGGAAGAACCCATTTTTATTATTTGCGGGTAGACCAAATAATATCTGCAACGTGCAGCCTTATGGCTGCACGATAAAACTATTGATTAGTTTACCACACACATGCACTTTGCATACATCCTATTTAATGACATTATGAACTATCATGTTCCTGAACGAAAAAGCAGCCGCTCGGGTTCAAAGTAGGAGTAGGTAATATTACGTTCGGAAGTCGCAACACACAGCAATTTTCGTACATAATATTACGTGCCGTAGTCAAGCCAGAAAATAAGCCGGCTGTCGTCTGAAAAATGAGGTCCTCAGAGGGTGAATTTAGTGATGCTACCCTGCATAGCAGGGTATCATCACTAATTTTACCCTCTGTGAACCTCAATCTGAATCAGGGTCTCAAAACTAAACAAAAAGAGGTACCCAGATGATAAATAGGCCCACTGTATGGGATAGCATCATCAAATTCACCCTCTGGGGACCTCATTCTGCAAATGTCAGACTGCTTATTTTCAGGCCTGACCGTAGGCGCAAAAGGTTGACCCAACTGATTTTAGAGGGTATCATAACAACTTTGGGTTCCTCTGAGAGTTTGACTGGTGACCTGACAGATTTTCTACCAATCGTACTAAACCTTAGATGATGCATTCTTTCCAACCTAATTACACATGTTGTCTCCAAAGTCAAAAGGGCTAATATTGATATAGCCGAGGGTTCGGGTCACCTCTTCGAAGTGTTGTTTGAGGTCATCTCCTGCAGTAATGCCAGATTTGACGAGGCCGAAAGTTTTGTTGCCACATTATTTTTCCAATTAGTACCTTCGTGGTCTTTCTTCCGTCGGTCGGAAAGCTGAAAGTGTCTCTCAGCAACGTCATTAAAGCTGGAACATTATTGGACAAATGGTCTCTCGTGTACAACTACATATACACACTGAGAGTTAAGCAGCTAACTGTATTCTTTCAACACGCTCATGTTATCAATCGTTTTCACGCATTTTTTTTAACGCAGATAACGGCGTCATGACTGGGAAAACTCAGATAAAGGTAAGGGAAAAAGTTATCCAGCAAACATTATCTACGAATCTGTGAACACTGGTCAACAATGACGAGCCGCGTTGATATACCAATTATCGACTTCAGCTCTTATAGTTTGGATAAAGAAGTTAAGGAAGTAGAAGATTTGCGCACCCTCTCAGACAACCTCTGTAATGCATTTAGAACTGTAGGAATATGCTATTTAAAAAACCATGGACTTTCAGAGGAAATTGTGAGTTCATTTATTTCTACACCCTTTTTTGACAAAAAAAACCTGTGATAGGGTCCTGTTAATCTTCAATTATCAGTCGGAATGGATCGAGTCGAATCGAATCACGAATCGAACGAATCGAACGAATCGAATCGAACCTTGCAGCTCTTCACAATGAAGATATTATACATTCGTATTGGCATAATTATTGATTGTCTCGACTGATGTATTGTATTCAATGACGAATGTTCAGTATGAGCAAGTCAATCAAAACACGGAATGTTCAAGAACGGAAGTACTTGTAGTCACAGAAGCGGAACATTCTTGAATTCTCATTCTATCACCAGAGGCCGAAGTGTAATTTTTAGTTATGACTTTAAATGGGTTAAAATGAACCATTAGCTTTTTCAAAGATCGGGCAATTTGCCAACTGGCAAATTGCCAGGTCTTTGAAAATGCTAATGTTTTATTTTAGTCCGTTATATTAATAGATAGAAAATACAATTCTAGAAAATACAATTGTAAAAGTTTTACAGTATTGCCTCCTGGTCTCATGTACACGACATTGAAGTGAGTGGAATTGCAAATCCAGAGAAAAGAGTTTCTCATTTACTCGAATGTATGAAAGGCTTGCAAGTTGATTTGAAAGCTCCAACTGCTGCGAAAAGGTTCATCACGGTTCAGTGAAACACGGCTCAGAGACACATTTCTCAAGTGACTCGGGACATAAGGAAGGGGTTACCAGATTTATCTAGGCCAAAGTTGCGATGCTGGACCAGGTCGCACATGAAGATGGGCTGCCCACACAATTTCAAAACACTGCTTTTTGTCACGCATTTTGCAACTGACCGATTGAATAAAGGATCTATGTATTTTATTTGATTTTGAGTTACAAAAACGTGTTGTGCATTTTTCTGCTGATCGCTGTCCAAATCTCTAAAACCAGTTGGGTTGAAAATCAACCCAAATCAACCGTGTTGCGTGAATATGAGCTCAATCGGGACTTGAACCATCACTCTTGGGTCAAATCCGGTTCACAATCCGCCCTAGTCGGTCATATTAGCGACACCCCTGATTAGAATTATAATCTTTATACAGTTTCCCAATCACAAATGTCCCAATCTCCATTCCCATGCAAACAGAAATTTAATGCTCAAATGGTGTCCTGAACTGGGTAGTCATAATGTTTCAGAAAGCCATTGGTTTTCTGAGGGCCTATGACCACCCAGTTCAGGACACGGGTTGTGCATTAAATTGAAATTGCTTACCCAACGAAGCGTAGACAGTGTCTGTTTTGGAAGGCAAACGGCTCTCTCTGAATTTAATAGTATAGGTACAGTTTAGTAGAGACAACAGAGTCTGGAATGAACATGATTCCATGTGGCTGTTTGTTATAAAACTTACTTGTAGTATATATATGTACATGCTTAGGTATTCGTATTAATGCTGTCTGTTCAATTCGAATGTAAAATTTGTTAGTCTTTGTATGTTTCTCCACCCCCCGCAACCAAAATAAAAAAAATATAATTAGAGCTCACATAACGCAATATCTCAATGGCATTGGCCCTGAACCCTTTCCTAAAGAGGGCTGAAGAATCACTGCTGTATATATTTGTGCAAACGGAAACATTGAAGCCTTGGATCAACACAAACTATGATTTAGTTTTGTTTAACCCTTTACCCAACGTAACGTTCAAAACTGGCCAGCGCTATTCTAAAAAATCGCCAATTAATTTTTATTATTTTTTCATTTTTTTCTCAAAAACATAGGTTATGACCCCTCATTGGAACGAGCTCTAACCTATGTTTTTGAGACAAAAAATGAAAAAAAAAATAGTTATTCAATCATTTTTTTGGCAAGTGCCGTCTGCTTTTCATGTTAGGTAAAGGGTTAAATTATGATATTTCCCATTTCTGCACCGTTCGGGTTGAAGACGTTCTTCTGTGCAATAGTTTAACCAAGCCACCCCCCGACCCCCCACCCCCATATCTTACAGTGTTTCACAAAGGAACCAGGGTAAAGGCATTTATTTGGAGCATACGACTGAATGCAACTGTCGGCATGATTCCAACACGTAAATGACGCGAACAGTTTCCTTGCCTATTTGCTATGTATCTCAATATACTAGATTGATGTCGACAAGCGAATCTTGGGATGTCATTTAGTTATGGCCTCTGTCGATTTGGCGGCAAAATCTGAGATGCACTCTGATTATATTTCAGAAACTTCGAAAGGCTGAGGTTCGAAATGAGGTTGAAAACAAAAGGTAAAACAAAATCGGCATCGCTCGCATCGACGATCAAAAGTTGAAATAAAAACATAAAGGTGCACAACTTCAAATGACAAGAAATGGTTGCGTGAAGTTTCAAAACTGTATCCCTTATTGATATACCGCTACGGGAATCACACAACTTGCGTTTTGAGTGACATTGTCAAACATTTGGAGTAACATTAAAAGGTCAAAATGGCAATATATGTACCAACAAAGCGTCACCTGGGTGCTAGAATGTCCTATGTCCCATAGGGGACATAGGACATTCTAGCATCAGACGACGAGAGAATAATTGCCTTCTAATTGTTTGAGGTCTACAAAATACTAAGTTTATGAAAATTGGCCGAATCTTGTTTCTTTACGTTAACGTAAATAACGTCACCCGAAAATCTGTCAATTATGTTTGATAATGTCCAAGGTCGCTACATTACTAGATATTCATTTTGATGAGAATATAGTTCTAAAATTTCAAGAAGAGTATGGGGTGATACACGATTTATAAAACAAACCCATTAATTGGGCCTTGCTTGGGATACAGGTCGAAATAAAAATTCTAATTCCAGAATGGTCAATGTGCCAATTTTGGTGAGTGTAGAGTTTAGTAATGGGGCCATGATTAGGTAAAGAAAAAAGTGAAAGACGGAGAAAAAATAAAGCCTGACGTTCGCTGTATGTCCTTTAAACTTCAGTGAATGACATTATTGATTCAACGTGTAGCTTTTCAGAGTGCATGTGCTTCGGTCTTATCACTGGGAACCTGTGAGGAAAGGTGTTACTATACCATGTCAAAACAAAATCTCATACGTACGATCATACTCATAAAGCCCTCGGGCCACCAGTCTAGTTCTGTAAGTAATCCAACGCTGTTAGGTCCTGGAACCAGTCTAGCCCGTAAATAGTCCATCACCTACGTTAAGATTCATTCTCCCCAGGTTCGTTTTCTTCGACCAACTGATATATTTCAGACCAGATTGATCGAGAAAGAGACAGCACGTTTCCTTTATTTCAGATTGATGAAGTTCAGAAGGTTTCCAAAGAGTTTTTCAAGTTGGACATGGAAACAAAGCTGCAATATCCTTGTATTTCTAGTTCGTACAGTGGCTACAGACCCCTCGAGTGTGACAGGTAGAGTATGCTCTTCGTTTTCTATTGTGAAAAGACCCGCTGTTACCAGAGACGGATTGAGCTAGTGTGGGACCTGTAGCATATGTTATGGATGTTTTTAATTTATTGTAGCGGAATGATCAAAGACGAGCGAATAGTGAACATTTTATGTGATTGTTGTAGATTTGAACGGATCACGCAATCAACAACAAATTAACAACAGTGTTCTGAAAATCTTCTGTTCAGTTGCTAAGTAAAACTCATTTCAGTTGGAAAATTTTAAAAACACAAAACACACGTTTGGGTTCGTAAATTGTAAAGCCTTCAAAATTCATTTATATGGTGTTCCATCTCTATTTTGTTTAGTCGGAAACGATTTGAGGTACATAACGATTTGAACAATATCTTTTTATTAACATGGAATTTGTGAATGGCCAAACCATGTTGATAGCTTGAAACCATTCAGCGCGGGGTCCTTGAGAGCACGTGGCCCTTGAAAACGGGTGACGCATGGTAAATGCTACGTGTACTTCTAGGATAATCCAGCACTGATTTTTTCTCATTTTCTAACAATAGGTCCCATCAACCCAGCAGAGACAGAAAATCAACATACACTGTTTATTTATTTTTCTTCTTTTCCAATCCACATAACTTTATTTCTCTACAGAAGTCTCTTCCCCATTTGTTCTCTATCTTATTTGATTTGGGTTTAATCCCGGGAACGGAAATTCCCGGGTTACCCTTTCCGAAAGTCGGCCACGTCCCACACCACGGAACAGGGAACGAAGCGTTGCACTGTTTGTGTATTGAACTGAGGTTTTCTGAACTGAAACTTTGGATAATTTCGTCAGCCCTTCCACGCCTCAATTTTTACAGTCCTGATTCCTGACGAACCATTTTCAACAAATCACTGTAACTCTCAACCAGTTATGGAGGGCCCCCTTCAACAGCACGATCTTCTTCAACCGCTTCTAAGTGCAAACTCGTCTTCATTTTCAGAATTACTAACATCACTATACACTACCTTCTCCAACACCAACACCCTCTTCACAGCCGTCACAAGTCTTCTCTGCTTAAAGCAGAGGAGACTGGTGATGACAGTGAAGAGAGTGTTGATGTTGGAGAAGGTTGAGGTTATAAAAAAAAATAAAGATGAGATTGAAGCAGGTTTGTGTTTTCATACTTATCTTAGGAGAATAACTTTTCCATTTGGAGATGGGGGATTGCCAATGAAATATGTTTATTGTCATTAAAATAAATGCGTCATATTATCCTCGTAAATTTGATTGATAATGCCTGGGAAATTTCCTGGTTGCCGGAACTGAGAGCAATTTTATTTCCGTTCCCGGTTCCTAGAAAACCGCGGAATATATTAAACCCTATGCTTGATTGAAGATTACCAATTCTTTTTCAGGAGCAACTATCTGTATCTCATTGGAACGCATGTGCAAAAATCCTTGTTGAGCAAAGCTCAAAATTGACTGCAGTGAAATATAAAGACAATAATTAGAGTAAAGATTTAGGAAACCAATGCCTATTTTTGGAATAGCTGAACGTCAATGTATTAAGTTCATGACAGATGCTTTGTGCTGTTATATGCTTTATATATTTGATGTGCTGGTTTTGTATTTCCATTTTCCTTTGAATGTTAGCACTTTTCTTCCTTTACAAATCTATGTAAAAATGTTAAACATCGGCTTAATGGGGCTTGCTCAAAACGAAATCTCTATATCTGCTGCCGATGTAAAAACCTATCCAGACATCGTTTCGCAACGAGCAAAGATTGAACTTTGTTCATCAAAAGGAAAATACAAAATTAATGTGTTTTTCCTCTTACTTCCATTTCACTTCGAGAATGAGTTGCATGCCGCTGGTGGATATTCCTGCCAAAAGACAAATTTCTCTTGACACTGAAATAAGTATAATTTGAGCTCATTTAAGCAAATAGTCTCCCTTTAAATTACATGGTTTTTTTGCATGATTTGTTGAGGTAAATTTAGTTGATCTTTTTTATAAAATCCAGTCATGGCTGCTTCTAAGCAGGGTGACCCGGTGGTCCATGTGATGAAAGTTTGCAAGTGCTTCTTGTGTTTTGCCCTCAGAGGTTTCAGTAATTTCTAAATGAAAAATCTTGTAATCCACCCTCCCCATACTGTTGTCGCAATATTTGTTTTCTCTGTCTTATTGGTTGAGTTGGTGATTTTACTTCCGACCTCGCTAATAGCGCATTACATAATGCATTGCGCAGCGTTAACGCGCTTGTGCATTTCAAGCTACTTCATTGTTCTGCAGTAAGGAGCACATTGACTAACGATCATTTTCTGAGCTAATTGTGACAGAATTTCTAATTTCAACTGTACATTTAGGTCAATATATTATTTACACTACTCATTACGCCACGAGTTACAGATATAGGCCAATGCTTCTCTCGCCTATTCGGAAACAAATGCAACAAAACAAACAAACAAAACAAAAAAAGGAACTGTCTGTTTGATGAGATTTAGTTTGGTTTAACCTTCTTATTCGTCTTGTTTTATATATTTTCGTTATCGGCTTTCCTCTCGTGTTTGGGGGCTTAGTATTTAATATTCTCACAATTTCCGACAGAAAGTGTGTTTGTCTCAGTTCGGTACATTTATTGAGTAATAAAGAGAAACATTTCCCGTACGGGGAGGTGGGGGGGGGATCTCGAATAGGTCTGTCACGATTTTTTTCAATTTAGGAATCGATTAATCGTCGCAAATAATCGATGATAATCGATTAATCGTACCTAGATGACCTTCCCTCTCCCTCTCTTTGAAGTCGATAAAAATGAAGTTCAAGTCAGCTGACCTACCTCAAGTAAACAACGAAGACGATCATCTTTTAGGTACATTCAAAGCTTCGATGTTCTGAACTTTTGAACCGTCAGTATAATAATCAAGACCGGTCGGCAGTTGCGAACTTCGCAACTGCCGACCGGTCTTGATTATTACACTGACGGTTCAAAAGTTCAGAACACCAAACCTTTGATGAATGTACCTGAAAGACAAATGCTTCCAACAGTTTCTTGGGGTTTAACATCGATGTTCTTAACTCTTTACCTTTGGAAACAATAGTGTTTTCATCAATTTTTTTTAATTATTAAACGTCTAAAACGGGATACAATTTACCGATTATTCGACAACGAAAAATACTAATCGATTTCGCCGTGACCGATCAACAATCGATTAATGGATTAATCGTGACAGCCCTAATCTGCATTTGACGCATCTATTTTTTTCTAAGCATCAGTCAGTGATACAGGTTGATTGTTAAAGCAACACTTTTTGTGGAAGTTTATGTTATGCTGTTTTGTATTGAATTCTTCTATGTAGATAGAATAGTTTCCATCCATTTCTGGGCATTTCTATATGATCTGCAACACATGAAACATTTAATATGTCTTTTTAAAATGAACTGCTTTTAAGGGTTGCGTGGACTTGGATATTTTCAAATGACGTCTTGGTTGTTTAATAGAGTTCTCAAAATGGAAGTTGGGATTTTTAATTTAATGGGCTTGAAGTTATTTTTAATGGACATTTTATGCAAAATGTTGTAAGAACAGGAAGAGTTTAAACCAATAGAATTCATCTTACATATGAAGTTGCTAATGATGCTTGATGGAGAGTTAATCTGAGTTATGCCTGGAATGTTCCACAATCAGAAGTAAAGCATCAGTGAACTAGTTTTCAAATTTGTTTGCAAATTTCCATTTGCATTTTGCGATACAAGATAATCAACTGCAGCCTAATAGGCTGCAGTTGATTATCTCGTATCGCAAAATGCTATACATAATTGAACATTGTGTAGCTTTTTTCAAGTTTTGCATAGCAAAAAGCAACGCGACACCGCTTATTTTGAGCCCTGCGTGTGTGTATAAATGCTAACTGGCAGGGTACTGAACAATTCTCGGTCGTTAAAATTTGTTATTTGTTTTTACCTTGTTCCAATATATGGGAGGGTGCATGTGGGCACTCTCTCATATATTGAAACAAGTCATATCCATACATACGAAATACGCAGATAATATGAAACACATGGATAGAATGCGAAGCTTGTAAGTTGTGTTACCTGGACGCCGGAATGTAGCGCAAACTAACTCCACCTGTTAATGAACTAACAGCATTGATAAATAGTAATTATGGCAGCAGTACATTGTTCAATTATTTAAAACAAACTATAATTACACTTTCTGTGTGTTGCAGGCAAGCAGAGAAAATATTTAATTAGCTTCTGGGGAGATCAGGAATTTCTAAAAATCGGTCAGTCGGCAAATCGAGACATTACCCTCGAGAACAAACAGTTGTGTGTGCTGATTCGATATATTTAGGGTTACACTCCCTCTTACTGATCGACACAGCATTTGCGTAAAAGAAACTGAGAAAATAAGCTACTGTCCTTTCCATAACCCCCCAATGGCAAATAAACTCTGGAATAATACAAAATCAAGAAAATATCTTTTAGTTTTCAGCTCCCGGTAACACGTGTAATATATTTAACTTCGCCATCGTTACGTTTCTGTGATTTTAGCTCGCTCGAAAATTATATGAACGAATTTTTTAATTCTCTATGGGACTTTGTGTGTATTTTCGGAAGAGCGTCCATTTTGCAACAATGCACAAGTGACGTAACTGGGACGGTCCATTTGAGAACAGGTAAAATTTGAATTTTCACGGCTTGCCTTTGCAGAAGGCGTGTTTTGACGAAGTTGGAATATCAGTTCGTCGTGATGATGGTTCAAAATAAAACTCAAGTCTTGTTCAAAACGCGTTAGTGAATTAGTGAATAAAAAAATATACACGTATTGTAGTCGTGACGTAAATTATTTTATTAATACGTGCCGTACCAGTTTTCCAAATTTGTCATGTCTTGCCGACAACTGCTCTCAGTAGTATGTTGCTACAGACCTCCAGTTGGGCTTTGTGACAGTGACACGGGTACAGGCGAAAACTGCCCCCATCCAAATATGGCCTAAAATACCTTGTTTTAATTTTTTATCTTGGCACATCCTTTGAATTCGGACTCCACCTCCACCCCCCTCTCCCCTTACACACATACACAAGATTCTGATTTCTGCGTCAAATAACACAGAAGGAGGTGTATCGTGAATCTTGGTTGGATAGATTCCTGGGCCGAAGAAAGGGTGGGGTTGGGGGAGGGGTGTTATTGCTTTTAATGTTTAGAAGTCACTGAGCTAAACAACAAGAAAACCATGAGATAGTTAGGAGGGGAGATATATCCTCTCATTTTTAACTGCTCAATTTTCAACAAATTTATTAGAGAACATTAGGCTAAATACTCGGTTTCAAAACGAAACACAGAAAAAGGCAGAATTTAAATGAATTAATTTCGCCATCGGAACTGGTGCCGTTCTCGCCACAATCAATTGGTGCCGTTTTCGCTCACTCGGTGCCGTTGAATCCAGGTGCCGTTTTCACACGGTGCCGTTTTCGCTATAACCCGACACATGTCAAAGTAAGCAGTTTTCTTTTAAGAAAATATATAACTAATAGCATGAGAGAATTGGCATCTTCGAATACAACCTTGACGAATACGTATAATCACTAGAAAGTTTATTGGAAAATTGTAGGGGGGGGGGGGGGCATCACGAATACGTCACTACGTGATCACGCTGCCCCCCCCCCCCCCCCACCATTTCTCAGCAAGCACCTGATGAATCTTCTGAGGGAGAAATCACTCGGCAAAGATGATCAGAGAATTTATATAATATTAATCATATTTCGTCTTCACTGATTATACCCAGCACAGGCGTATATAGACCAACGGGCCAACTTTTTTCCATGGCTGCAGGGGGAGGGGGGGGGGGGTGGTGGGCTGGAAGATTTTGCCCGAAAAGTAGCCCTGGTGTGGATGTTCGTGAGCGTGTTTAAGGGAACCCTCCCCGGGAACATTTTTAAAAATCTGATCCGCTTGAGGGTTTCTAGAGAACCCAGGCTACCTTTCGAACCTTGTATTTGGAAGGAAAGACGATCGCTTTTGTAGAGGTGCCTGGCTGAATGTGTTCGAGCGGTCTCGTCTCGTCGGGATTCAGCCGGAGTAAATGCGTGTAATGTAAGGCCTGTGTGAGCATAGCAATAGAGGATCGAACCCTACAGATGTCATTTGGCGTTTAGTTTGGGTTTCGGGATTTGTTGCATCACTGATGTTTCATGGTATGACAGTGAATGCATGTCTGACAGGATCGTATCCAGAAATTTTACCATATTATCAGTGTGCGCGCTTAAGCTTCAGGCGCCCCGTGAGAAAAAAATTATCAAATTTATAATTAAGTGTTGGGAAAGTGGGGGACTGTCGTTCCACGTGTAATAGAAGTGATTGGTATCTTGGGTTTTCGGTCATTTCGTCTGTATCAACGATTATAAAAAAATATAAACTTCATCACGCAGGACGCTAATGTTAACTGTATTTCTGAAAGTCTACCTGCATGATTACGTGGTCTTAGTGCGCATGCGCAGCTCGTGTTAGGACGATACGCTGTTCCGTCGGGCTTTTTGTATACTGGCTTTCCTCAAATACCTAAATGAGTCGAAGAAAGTATGTTCATTTGCTCGATGGGATTCGAGTCGTTTGAGAAATGACTTTTCAGTAACTCTTCGATGGATTCGGGGCTTTAAGAATCATATAGGCTTTCGTTATACACACTGAAGATAACTCTGCATACATGTTACGGGAAACCAAGCACTGGTGATTATAAGACTTGGACGAGGGAACGAACTAGAGCTAGTTTGGGCTAGATATACTGCTAGTGTTAGAGTAGTATCCGTAATAGGCACAGAAATAGGATTCTTGGAAAATCTGGACCAGTACTTTAGTGTAAAAGAACATACTCTCGATCCTATAGTACTACGTGCTACTACTGAAAAGCCTAGATGGGGAGTACAAGTTCGCTACGGTTCTTTTGGGCGCATTTTGGTGATTTGAAAGGATTGTCGGCTTGTTTGTGGTAATTCTACAAAGTAAAACTACACTTATACAAATAACGTACCTGTTATTGAAAAAAAGGATTCGTGAGGAATCCGTATCAAATAGTCGTTTTGGGTGGTTTGGATGGATTGGTGGGTCTTTCTAGGTAATCAGATTTACTCTTATTCAAACGAACAAACCCTCCGCACATACCTCCGTCTTGGTGTAGGCCATTCAGACTCATAGCAACCACGTGCTACCTTAGAAACCAAAATGGCGGCCTCCACCAGACAAAAATGGCCGACAGAAATACTATCACCCTAACAACACGCACTGCGCATGCGCACTAAAACCACGTGTCACTATGGAGATGACGTCACAAGATGGCCGCTTCCGCGGGCTGCCATAACAATCTAACATGACGTAATTGGGTCACATGACTGTGACGTCACTTTCGCAACTGTGAGTAGAGTTTTAATACCATCGCGCTGATTGTATCATCAAAATTATTGCGATGTGTATCGTAAAAATTACGACAGATTTGATGGGCGGCGAAAAGACTGGACATGATCAGTCATTGATGATTGACTGTTTGTGTGAAATCTTCCTTGCCTTTAGCGCTGCAAAATCTCAGTCCACAGTGTCCATGTCAAGTCGTTTAATTTCCGATGACTCAATAGCTGTCATCGCGCGGCCGCCTAATCTGTCGCGGCGCACAGTGGATCTGACAACGGTTTTTATAAGAATGAGGAACACCTATTATTAAATATAGATACTCTCAACAGGTATCAGGGAACTAAAAATTTGAATTAGAGTTACCCGCCTTGAATTACAGTTACCCGCCTTGAAAGGTTGCACTCGGAAATGATGCAATTGTTACGGAATTTAGTAAAAAGTCTATCGATCTGTAATCGTAAATTCTGACTCCAAGCGTTGTGATTACTAAGAGAACTACGGGGCCCCATCAACCGCGAAGTCCCATCAGCCCGTGGCGTTTTGTGATACCAGAGAAAACGATTGGTAGTTGAGTTTTGTTTGACAATAAAAATCGTAGATAACTGGTAAACTGGTCTTCGTTGTGCTGAACACGATCTGGAGCCTGCGTCTGGTATCGCCTGGTAAGGAATCACAAAACGCCACGGGCTGATGGGCGTATGAACCCCCCCCCCCCCCGTCTCATACGCCCATGGGTCTTGGAACAAATTCAAATGACCTCCCGTTAATTAATAATATGTGTTAGTTCTGGTGTAGCCTTTAACTTTTTCCCTACATTTCACCCCCACCTGATAGGATGAAATCACGTGTTTCCCCTCTCTAAATATAAAAAAAAAACATTTGATTTTAAAAAGCTTATCTTTGGCTCCCAAGACTGGTGGAAGATAAATGATATACGCAGGCCATGACGGAATATCTCACCCCCCCCCCCCCCCCCCTGCCTCCGCTATGTGACTTTGCATTCGATTTATATATTCTTTCTTTCTTCATATTCGAAGATTTTGTTCGTAAAGTTAAAACTTTGAGCTATAATTGAGACATTATAACTTTTCTTCTTAGTAACGTGGAAGAGATATAATCCACGCACACTGACAACTACTTACGGTAAGTTTTACAAGCCTAAAATTAAACTACCCTCGTGAAGTATGTTACAATTTTTTTTCTAACGATTATTTGAATGATATTAAAGGCTGACGACCCAAAACATATGTAAAAAACGAATGCGAATTACTTTGGCGGAGAACAAGTTCAATGTTATTGAACTGATTCGGGCGGGTGGGGGTCGAAACATGACACGTCCTGAATAGCCATGTTAATCTTTTAAAATTTAGTTCAAGTTATATGCTCCGCCCAGACTTCAAAGAGTATGGGTTATAAATTCACTGGCAGAGAAAAATTGGAACGTGTGTCTATATGTCACTTGGAGAGGTGGAGTGCATTTTTTGTGAGCATCGTGTACACAGTCAGTGATGCCTAATCGAGGATCTGCCGTCAGCTATCTCAACCCATACTGTGTTGAATCTGTTTCCTTGCAAGACGCATATGCGATAAACCAAAGATGGTTAGCCCATTTCCCCAAACTTGATTTCAGTGCGATTCGCTTGACTTAATTGTATTCTACGCAGTTCAATGGCAGGACAGTGCCGGAGTGGACTTCATGTGGTGGTGGTGGTGGTGGTGGTGGTGGTGGTGTGTGTGTGTGTGTGGGGGGGGGGGGGGCATCACCCAAAGTCCACTCATAGTTCTTTGAGAGAATTATTTTTGTTCTTGGCTCGAGGGGAATTTTGTTTTAGGTCTCATTTTGGTAAATTTCGCGAAAGGAAGTAAAAGCCGGTATTCTGACAGCAACATACTTTAGAGCTTGATTTTTCGATAAGTAATCCGCGTTGGATGCAAAAACGTTACATGGGGGCGCGGTGGCTCAGTTGGTAGGGGTGCAGGCTGCAAGTCGAGAGGTAGTCAGTTCGAATCTCACCTGCGGCAACCCGGTAGTGTCTATGGGCAAGACACTTCACCCCATTGCCCACGTTGGGGTATGGTGGCGTTGTGTACTAAAGCGCACTGCTTCTCGTGGATGGAGCACCTGTCTTCAACCAATACTAACCCTGCTTGTTTGGAGTTACCATGTTGTGGAGCTGAAAGTTGCTTCCCATTGTTCGATGGTTCTCTCCGGATACTCCGGCTTCCTCCATCCGTAAAACTGTCACGGTCATGATTAGCCATTGTGCAGAAATATGTGGCTTTAGACACCAATAACTAACTAACTAAAAACGGTACATAATTTGGTTCTTCAAACAGAAATCTGTTGAAATCAGTGTTTTGGTCTTCAATCAGAAATTGCTGAAATCAGTGTTTTATCGCCGATTGAGGTGGGGATAAACCCCATATATTGAAAAATATGGGGTTTATCCCCACCCCAATCGGCGATAAACTTCGACTCTACTAAAGAATTTTCATCAAAAAGGAATTTTCGGCAGAAAAACATTATTAAATCATTCACAAGTCTGCTTCCGTGCACAATGTTTCTGAAGCTGTTACAAAATTTATCAGTGTGAACTTCAAAATTTTATTTAGAAAGCCTCAACAGTTATTTTCCGACGTATTTTATTTATTTTACAGAAACGGTCATCACTTTGTGATCGTATGTTTCACTTGGGCCCGAATTTCGCAACAAACATACCGATGTTGTGGAACGGTTCAGATTTATGTTTTGATCTGTATCCAAATCCATCAAAACACAACTCCTTGCAACAACCTCGAAACCCTCAGGTAAAATGGATTATGCTATCCGTTACGTCATTGGTAAACAAACATGTCGGCTGCTGGCGTAAAATGACAACAACGGTGAGCTTTTGAGTGAAATCAGGGGAAAATGAAGACCCGCCAATAAGGTAGTAATGTGAAAATTCGCTCCTTCACCTATTCTTTAATTTGAGTGGTTGTTTATAATTGAATAACAAACAGAACAGGAGATACGCGATATAGTCTCACTCCAAGTATGTTATGGAAAATACAGTAGTGTTCGGAAGCGTATTGGTGCCATACGTGAGAAATTTTGTCAACAGTTATATCTTAAATGAAAACTTATGTATCTCTAAATTAAGACGTATTATCTCCAATTTATGAATTGAAAATATTTGAATTAAGACTTACATATTTCCGAATAAAGGCTTACATATCTCCGAATTAAGACATATTATTTCTGAATTAAGACCTGTATATCTTGGATTTAGGATTTCATATCTACGAATTAAGAAGTATTATTTCTAAATTAAGATCTTCGTATCTTGGAATTACAGTATCTTTTAAATTAAGTCTTACTTATCTCTGAATTTAGTCTTACCGCATCTTTTAATTTACACCTTGTTTATCTCTGAACCGAGAACCAACATCACTGTATTAAAGACGTATTAAGACTTATTTTCTCTGACGTAAGCCTCATTACCTCCGAATTAAGACTTATTTTCTCTGACTTGTTATCTCAAAATTAATACTTACTTACCTCATATATACTGTAAGTCTAAATTCAGAGATACGCATGCCTTGATTGCTGGATAGTAAGTCTTAATTCAAAGATGATAAGTCTAAGTTCGGAGACATGTAAATCGTAACTCTTTTGGTGCGACGGCCGACTAAAGTTGACAGACGGCAGACCGCGGAAAGGTACTGCAATAATCATTTTAGCCAACTGGATGTGTCCATTTCCAAGTGCTTTTAACCCTTTACCCAACGCAGACGATATCAACATTTATTATTTTAAATATCATCTTTTCAATTTTTTTCAAAAATGTCAACAAAACCATATCATGTGACCGCTCGTTGGAACGAGCTCGACGAGCTCGTTCCAACGAGGGGTCACATGATATGGTTTCGTTGAAATTTTTCGAAAAATAATATTTTTTCAACTGCTGAAGTTGCATATTACGCTACGGGGATGTGGCCGATTCGTTGGGTAAAGAGTTGAACAAGCATACGCGTTCCTATGCCTCATGCACCTTTTATGTCTTATCCATGAACAACGATACCACCCCTTGAAAGTATAAAGGTGCCGTTTAAATATATACAGAAAATTATTTGAAAAACTGTCAATGAGATCATTAGAACATCTTTTGAAATAAGAACGCTTTAGTCTAACAGCCTATACTTTTTGTAAAATTCCTGATGAATATTAGGCGCTAAGAATTCTGTTTCTTAGATTATTTCGCAACAAAAGAGTTAAGTTCAACGATAGCTGTAAAAAGAGTTTCTCGAGTGTCGAAAACGACTAAAACGGACCAGCGCTGTCCACAAAAAATAACCAAACTTATTGTTGTTTTCAGTTTTTGTTTCGCGAACATAGCTTGCGACCACTCATTGGAACGCGCCCATCGGACGCGTTCCAATAAGGGTCCATAATCTATGTTTTGGAGACAAAAAGTGAAAATTTTCGCCGTTCAACTGAAATCTTTTTACTTGTGTCAGGTAAACAGTTAATGAAATATAAGAGAAGATAAACTTAAATTCATCTTCCGAAACTGAGACAATCACAATATTACGACTTCAACGTTAACTTCTGGCGCCACGGGTTTAAAAGATGTATTGTGAATGATTTTACATAATGACTTATCTCTTGGTGATTATGTGATAAAATAAAATTACCTCAACAATTTCTTTTCAAGCAGTAGTCCATTTTGTTAAGTTGTATCTCTATTTCTGTGTATAATACCACTCCCTGTGTCCACAATAAAGAAAATAGTAAATACTAAAAATACAAAGAAGAAATTAATAATCAATCCAAATTCCACAATACCTTAGCAGCAGAGAGTTACGCGAAATAACATTTCCCCCACCAAAATAAAATAAACCACTGACCTTGTCAAACCTATAGTATGGTCTTCGACGACTTTCTATTGTAGAGCTGTCATGATTAATCGATTGTCGATCGGTCACGCCGAAATCGATTAGACTCCTTCGTTGTCGACGAATCGGTCAATTTTACCTAGACGTTAAATAATTTTTAAAAAATTGATGAAAAACTATTGTTTATAAGGGCAAGAGGTCAATAACGTCTACGTTAAACCCCAAGAAGCCGTTAGAAGCATTTGTCTTTTAGGTACATTCAAAGCTTTGATGTTCTGAACTTTTGAACCGTCAGTGTAATAATCAAGAGCGGTCGGCAGTTGCGAAGTTCGCAACTGACGACCGGTCTTGATTATTATACTGACGGTCCAAAAGTTCAGAACATCAAAGTTTTGAATGTACCTAAAAGAGGATCGTCTTCGTTGTTCACTTGAGGTAGGTCAGCTGTCTTGAACTTCATTTTTAGTGACTCACAGGGAGGGAGGGGGGGGGGGGGGTGGTCGTCTAGGTACGATTAATCGATTATTATCGATTATTTGCGACGATTAATCGATTCCTAAATTATAAAATCGTTACAGCCCTATTCTATTGACTGCATTTTTCAACCAGTTCTGGAGTCCAATCAGATTACATCTTCCATCTTAACATCCATTTGTCCCGACAGAGTTGGATAAATCGATATCAGTTTGGTTTTCCTGTTTGAGCCTCTGAGGTCTATAAAGATATTCGACGACGACATGAATCGCGGGGCCAGTTTTTGACGCCTTTTAACGAAATAAAGAGCCATATGTGTAACTACTTGTCACAAACATCTGTATGTGTAGATCGTCACTTTATTGACGTCATAAATTCATATCGTCACTGATTACCTGATAGATGCAAAGTAACGACCTTGAACTATGACTATGGGATTATAACATGCGCTACAGGAAAGCATATTGTTTCCAATGATGCATTTAGTGTGACGTCACAAATGCTATCACATCCGGCGTGACATAACAAAATGGCTGCCACAACGTTCACTTTTGACAACCAATATGCACTGTGACTACGACATCACTTCCGTTTCAATATCACTTTCCCCTGATAACTATCCCCCAAAATGTAGCCTCCAAAAGTACATCACTGTGTCATAGGTATACCCAATACCGAGATGATTCCACGAACTAGCAATTAATGTAGAATCGATTGGTTAACTTGCTCTTCAGCTCATTTGAAGAAATCGTCATCTCCGTTTCTCGGCACCTATTCACATACCCACCTTGTCTTCAGCACCCTTTCTCTGAAATGAGCTTATTAACAAATTTCGCGCCAAATTTTATTTAATTTATTTTTAGGTATAATACAGAACGCCCTGCCAGGGACTTAACAGAGGCATTTATCATTAACATGAGTGAAGTGGTAAGTTTATCTCCTTTAGGATAACCCCCTCTCTAAAACAATTGGAAGACTGTTATCAGGGAGGAAGAAAGCTACAGTTCTCCATTACACCTCCAACTGAGTCTGTGACCAATGCAATAACTTAGAGTCAGAATAAAATCCCATCAAATCTTTCGATTCTGTTCACCGTCTGTAGTCTTATTTAAAAGGTCAATAAGAATGCATACACGGTTTATTGTTCAAATATTACCATATGGTTAGCATTGAATATTGACGCTTTCATATCCGCATTTGACCCCTTCCTCAGTTCAGTAAATGTTAATCTGCTCTGGGCTGGGGAGAAAGGCTGCCAAATACTGCTATAAGAATATAAAAAAAACTACACGTTTACCTCATTCGCAAAACAGTGAAGGCTCTCACCAATCGCTTTCCTCTCACCCTCATATGAGAAAACCCGATATTTCAAAGATGGTGTAACTTCTGGACTGAGGAGTGTGTGCATGTCAGTTACCGACAAGCGGGTACGAGGAGATAACCTCTGCCTTCCTCTTTGTTGCCCTCGCAAAGAGTGAGCGACTCTCACCATTCGCTTTCCTCTCACCTTGATACGAGAAAATCCGATATTTCAAAGATAGCGTATTTTCTGGACTGGAGTGGGAGTATAAAAGCTACCTCTTTGTCTCTCTCACATGCAGCGAGGGACTCTCACCATATCCCATAGCCGATACGATGATAAAAGGAGCACCCCGACCCAACTTTTGGAATTCCTTGCGATTAAGCCCATCTGCTTATTCGTCACGTGAGCCTATAAGCGGTTGGGTAAACTGTAAGAGATATTTTAAAAATTCCGACAGACTACTGACTGAAGACGTCAAGATCTATTCACACAACTATAAAACTTTTGATCTTTTTCTCATTTTAGTCTGTGACGTCATAAAATGGAATGTGCAAATTTTGAAATTGCTTGCTTCTGTTGTGATAGTCCTTGATAAGTAGATATGGAAGAGATAAATTTGAAATCAGAAAAAAAAACAATGTGCATTTAAATGCAACAAATTAAAACAAGAATACTTTGCAGTTACTATCCATCAACGGTTTATAATTTATCGAAAGTTTTTTGCGAAATTCACAACTTGAGTCATGCTCCATTGTACACTGGAAGTGGAAATTTAACGGTTTCGTATTTGTTTCGAACTCCCTGCGACAAGAATAGTGAAAATTGTAATTTTTGAGGAAAACGTATAATGTGCCATAATTCCTGAAGAGTTGTGATTTATTTTTGTTAATTAAATGGCTCGACAAAATCTGAAGCTTGAAACTTCGTTTTAGAGGTTGGGACTATTGGGGATGTCATGATTTTTTAGTTTAGGAATCGATTAATCGTCGCAAATAGTCGATAATAATTGATTAATCGTACCAAGACGCCCCCCTCCGTCCATGTGAGTCGCTAAAAATAAAGTTCAAGCAAGCTGACCTACCTCAAGTAAACAACGAAGACGATCTTCTTTTAGGTGCATTCAGAGCTTTGATGTACTGAACTTTTGAATCGTCAGCACAATAATCAAGACCGGTCGTCAGTTGCGAACTTCGCAACTGCCGATCGGTCTTGATTAATATACTGACGGTTCAAAAGTTCAGAACATCAAAGCTGTGAATGTACCTAAAAGACAAATGCTTCTAACGGCTTTTTGTGGTTTAACGTCGATGTTCTTGACCTTTTGTCTTTAGAAACAATAGTTTTTTCATCAATTTTTTAAAAATTATTTAACGTCTAAAACGGGGTAAAATTTACCGATTTATCGACAACGAAAGATGCTAATCGATTTCGGCGTGACCGATCGATAATCGATTAATCGATTAATCGTGACAGCCCTAGTGACTATTTTAGGATGTTACGTCATTCTCGTAGTGTGCGAATTCGTAGGAAAATGTCTATCGGCTTACTCCCACATTAGCTCTTTACCTTACGATATGACGCACCCGCCTGCGCAGTTTACAAATTGCGAAGGTGTAATTTTTTTTTTTAAATAAACAAACCATATCTTGTGACCCCCCCCCCCCCACCCCACCCCAGTGCAACGAGTTCGACGAGCTTGTTCCAATAAGGGTTCAGTAGATATGATTTTGTTTACCTTTTTTAAATTACTAATTTGATATCGTGTGCGAAAGGTAAGGGGTTAAATGGTCATTACATACGTAGTAACATACACCCTAAATCATATGGGTTAAAAGTCAACCCAAATCAACTGGGATGGTAAATAGGAATCCAGCTAGATTCATATTCACTTAACCCACTTGATTTTGGCTGATTTTTAAACCAACTGATTCTAGAGCTTACATAATTTGAAGATAATAACTGAAACCATTAAAGAACTATCAGAACAATTTGTTGTGTGCTTTTGTTTTGTTTTCTGGATGTGTTAGATTAAGGCTAAAACATTTAAGGTTTTTTACCATGCCCAGAATTCCGATGCTGTAACTGAACTCTGATGATTTGGGTTATTTTTTAAGCCAACTGATTCCAATGTGAATTAACGGAGTAAAATGATTTAGAAGAACCATCGAGAAAGTACACAAAATGCCAGAAGACAAAAAAAAAAAACATATAAAAGACCACTATTTCATTACAGCTCCCATCTTCAAATGTAGCCTTGGAATTCGATAATAAGTAACTCAATGTCGGCAATAGATCAGATGTTCCATGCTCTATGCAATATTATAAGCATTAAACCTCCAGTATATCATTTTTATTAAAAAAAAAATGAACAACAATAACAACAGCACCCCCCCCCCCCCTTCCACCCCTGGAAATGTCCATAGTAACTCTGTCAACCACGGATGATCTCGTCTCATAGGATACTGTCGAATCGATTTTCTATTTGTTGGTAGTTGCAGTGACAAAAATAACCCTATAGCTATGTGTTATTATAGATCTTCATTGCCGTTGTATCGTCTGCTCGTCCACTACCAAATCATTCTTCGTGTAAAAATGTATGCATACCGTATTTAACGGCTAATTTATTCTTTTATCTCTTGCTTTCAGAAATGGCCGAAAGAGGTTCCCCAGATGGAGGAAGCGTATGTCATACTTTGGAAACCTGCTATGGAACTTTCTCTGCGCGTTTTGGATGTCATTTCTTTGAGTTTTGGCAAAACAGTAAGCGCGGGTTAAACAGTTTAAACTAACTATTAAGGGCAATGATGTATTAAGGAATTTGTATTTGGAACGTGTCAACTTCTCTAGCAGTATAAGGATCTCAGGGATCTACCGGAGCTCACGATAGGGCATTTGACCTCTGGTGAATCTGCTTCCGATACAATCAAACGCCTCGATGTTCCCGTGTTTCGTGAAGGATCTCTCTCTCATAACTATATCGCCTCGTGAAAGCATCACATTTCTTTGTGTTTTCGAGGGACGATATTACATTGTTTCAAATAATTTAGGTCACATTGTATTTATTTTGACTGTAAAATTACAGAAATCACTAATCTCCACAAAAATCCTACTAAATGCACGACACAACATGAAGCTTTATCGGTTGTAACTGGTGGTTCGGACTCAAATTTCGGACTGATAATGACAATGAATTAGAATCGGCAACACACAGTCGAACTTTGTTGTTCCATAAAGACGACTGCGCCATTTGAATGCAGCCGTGTTTACGATTCCGACCGCAGTCAACTCACGCCCGCCTGTAATTATATAAATACCACCACACAGATGGAAAAAAATGGTTCTTCCAAATAGTATTCTATCGGGTTCGTGAAGTTGGTCTTTTGAATGGCTTCATAATATACTACTCAAAGTTTACTAAGCTCCAAATATTTGACACATCATTGTGAAATTTGCTTCTGACATGTATTGAGATGGTCCCCAGTGTTTACATTAGCTCTCTTGACAGACAGACTTTTCGTGACAGTCATCTACCCCTTGATTTTCATGATGTTTTCGTGTACTGTCTACATGTACATGACATGTGTAGGGTATTCAATCTTCATTTCAACACAAACCCTTGTGATTTAATGACTGAATATGGCAAATGAAAATGTAAGAAGACATTTGTCTGAAGCAGAAATGTGACGTCTTGTAAGGATGGTGGAGCAAGGGACTACCCATCGTCAGGCTGGTGAAGCCCTTGATGTGAACCAAATGGTGATCACCAGAGCCTGGGCAAGATTTCAGTCAATTATGGTCTGGGGCGGCATCAGCAGGGATGGACGTAAAGAACTCCGTGTCCTTGAACGTGCTACATTGACTGCACAACGGTATATTGATGAGATCCTGAATGTCCACGTCAGATTGTTTGCAGGTGCAGTGGGTGATAGATTCATTTTGATGGACGGTAATTCCCGTCCCCATGTTGCCCATGCTGTCGGGGAGTACCGACAGAGGGAGGGGATTGGGCGTATGGACTGACCAGCAAGATCCCTTGACTTCAATCCAATCGAACATGTCTGAAATGAGTTGCAGCTTGCAATTTCAGCCCGTCCAGTTCAGCCAGATAATGCTCGTCCTCATGTTGCCCATGCTGTCGGGGAGTACCGACATTGGGAGGGGATTGGGCGTATGGACTGACCAGCAAGATCCCTTGATCTCAATCGAATCGAACATGTCTGAAATGAGTTGCAACTTGCAATTTCAGCCCCTCCAGTCCAGCCAAGAAATGTTCAGGGGCTTGGTTCTATGGTGGTCCAAGAATGGAACAGCATCCCACAAAGGACCACCAGGAACCTGATTGGGGGCATGAGAAGGCGTTGTCAAGCTGTAATTAACAGTAATGGGTCTCATACTCGATATTGAACCCATACCCGTTCGCTCCGTCAACTTTTTGGCATATTGAAAAATTTCCTCTTTTACCAATAATATCCATTTTCATGGTTATCGTATTCAAACGCTAAACAATAATGCCAAACATAAATAAAATCTTAATTTTGTACTTAAATCATTAAAGATATAATTAATTAAAAAATATATAACTTTTCATTACAATATTTCAACTAAAACGTAATACAGGTAGTTGGATATATTTGGTGCTTAGCAAACTTTGAGTAGAATATATAAAACATCATTTTCCCCTTCTGAAGAATAAAAACAAAACTTTCAATGAGATCCCTAGAATGGTTTTAAAATTATAACTCTTTAGTCTAATAATCCATACTTGGATAAAATTTATGAAAAATATGACACGCTGTTTCTAAGAATATTATGCATAAAAGAATAAATAATGTCATGTGTGCTGTATTAGTAAATGATTATTTTCTAAGTTCAAAATATCTCTTTGCCTAGTTTTGGTTACTGAAGATGGGGATATTGTTGAAGCAGCAGTACAATGATAACAAAAAAAAAAAAAAAAAAAAACGGACAGAGAATTTTGATCGGTTCGGACAGAGACCGGAACCTTTCGGAGTGGAATGTTTCTTCAACGTGGAGGAACTTGGTGAAAGAAAAAAATCGTTATATCATGTATAGCCAAGGGCGTATGGAAACTTACACTGATTTAAAAACAGATACATCCCTCGGTATACCAGTTTTCAAACCGGTGTAAATTTCCATACATACTGGAATATACATGGATAAGTAATATCCTCTTATCCCTCTTGTACTAGTAAATGCATTGTACCAAAAATATGTTGTGCCTGATACAGTAAATACATGTTATCCTCCCCGATAATGAACATCACCTGGCTCAAACTATAGTGTCGTAGACCGTATTCGCTCTTCCGCGAACACCTTGAAAGTTTTGGGAACCACCCACGGCAGAAGCAATGAACACCGAGGAGAGCCCCACCTATCACGCGACATGATGCAGTTGCAGGCTTTTATTATGATTATTATGAAGGCAGGGTAAACATTTAATAATGTACATCGTAGGTGATAACTCCCTACACATATCTAAAGTTACCCCTTATTTTGGATAACCCAGTTCGTACATGCGCGATGTGCCAGGGGCGCAGCTAACGTTCGAGATTCTTTTCGATTTCGAATCTTTCCACTTATTCGATCGATTCGAACCATCTAGATTATTTGAAGCAATATAATCCCCGTTGTTTTGGATTTCATACATTTTGTTATTCGCGAATATCTGAAGACGATAACTCATCATGTAGTTTTGTAAGATAACACAAATTTAATCGAAGCTCTCCTAAATGTCATTTGAAACAACTATAGAGATAGCATCACGTCTTGTTTTCTCAATACATAACACCTTGAGTAGAAAATGGCACCAACTGTTTTGCTAATGCTTTACACTTGTTCAACTCAAGGAACGTCAAGTTTTTTTTCTACGACCACCTTGATGATACCTGGTCAATTTTCGTTTGAATCTAGCTAATCTAAGATAACTACGGAATGAGTTGATATCACTGTAACCACTGTCTGTAACGCGATACGGAGCGGACAAATCCAAATTGCGGAAGAAGACCGACACGAAAATAGGTAGGTTTGTTTACCCTAATCAAACGACTGCCATAGATATGTTTCAAGAGTACATTTTGTTTCCTCTGTAGATAAAGGGATAAGCAACATATTCAAATAGTAAACTTACCCCGGAAATTGCGTTGATGTGCGTGTTTATTGTGCAAAATGGTCGCTGAAAATGAAAACTTTCGCGAGGCGGCAAACTGTTCATTTTTTGTCAATTTCTCTCACTAAAGCAAAGATTTGACAATTTTATGAAATGATATCCATAGGAATATTACCTGTACATATTTCGGACCTAAAACTGGTTTCGTTTATATGCAATATCTCAACAAATCGAGGTTCGAAAAATATGTCCAATGTTTAGGAGCGAAAACGCTTTTTTCCCGTCGATTTTGCAACTATTTATTTAGGATCGGATTCCAAGATCGGAAGCGACACAAAGTCCAGTTCCTTTTTATGGAATCATCGTCGGTTTCGGCTCAATTTACGGCTGATTCCTTTCTCAGAAGGGGTTATCTTGTTTTGAGAAAACAAGAATGTCTCTTCTTAATCCAAAACTGTGATAATTTTGACAAAATAACACGTCTTTCCACTCAATATCTGAAAGGTTTTTCTATGAGTATGTATATGTGTTTAACAGGGCTCAAAATAGGCGGTGCCGCGTCGTTTTTTGCTATGCAAAACTTACAAAAAGCTACACAATGTTCAATTATGTATAGCATTTTGCGATACAAGATAATCAACTGCAGCCTATTAGGCTGCAGTTGATTATCTTGTATCGCAAAATGTAAATGAAAATTTGCAAACAAATTTGAAAACTAGTTCACTGATGCTTTACCTCTGATTGTGGAACATTCCAGGTATAACTCAGATTAACTCTCCATCAAGCATCATTAGCAGCTTCATATGCAAGATGAATTCTATTGGTTTAAATTGTTCATTGTTTTTACAAAATGTACTTTAAAAATAACTTCAGGCCCATCAAATTAAAAATCCCAACTTCCATTTTGAGAACTCTATTGAACAACCAAGACGCTATTTGAAAATATCCAAGTCCAGGCAACCCTTAAAGGCAGTTCAGTTGAAAAAAAAACATAGTAAATGTTTCATGTGTTGCAGATCATTCGGAAATGCCCAGAAATGGATGGAAACTATTTTATCTACTTAGAAGAATTCAATATCAAACAGCATAACATAACTCTGGTATACAAAAGTAGCTATGTAATTTGTACAAAATGCTATTTATTTTTTGGAAATTTGTAGCATTTTGCTACGCATAGAAAAAAAGTTATTTTGAGCACTGGTGTTCATACATCTTATACCTTCTGCACAAGTACAGAACGGCCGTCGTGGATTGGTCTAAATGTAGGCGTGGCTAATTATTAGCAGCATCATAGTTTACGATAGAACATGGATCTTTGGTTTATTTAGGTTTGGTATACCATTAAATTATAAGAAATAACTCGTGTTTCAATTAGGTTTATGCAGTTATAATCGGAAAGTTTAAAGACAAATTCTATTTTTCAATAAATATTTACTACATAACAGGCGTAGCATTTTACAATAAATTTGTCTTCAAATTTTATGATTATAACTGCATAGACCTAATATCGAAACACGAGTTACTTCTTATAATTTAATCGTATACCAAACCTTAGGGCACTCCTTATGCAATAAATGTCGAAACAATGACAGACAGGATTTCATTCATTACATAACAAGAGTCCCAGAAACCCCGCTCCTAATATCGATGTCTTTGGGTCACTCCAGCTATCTCTGTCAGTCGACAAAATCTAGCTAACCACAGGCCGACAAGTTGATTAGTGTAAATAATTCAGAACCACACCGACGAGTTAGGTTTATAAAGTAATAACCTTTGTCTGTTCACCCGCATTAACCAAGGGCAATTTTTGTTGAACCAATGACTAAATTATTACAAAATAACTATTTGGCAGGGGGTGGGGATTTAACTCTACTAGTCTTGGCTGTTCTCCTGGAAAACTGGCGGCGTGATGGTAAAACTTAAGAGACAAAAGTTGTGAACTTAATGCGATTACTTTATCTAGAGGTCAACGTTCGGTCATGTATATAGTTCAGCCTGATGTCGAAAAAACAATATGTCGTAAATTACGCCGAAACCGACGTTTATTCCATAAAAGGAACGGGACTCTGTGTCCATTCCAATCCTAAACGAAAATGTCCTATCATAAGCCATTCTTGGAATCCGATCCTAAACAAATAGTAGAAAAATCGACGAGGTAAAAGCCTTTTCGCTTCAAAACATTGGACAGTTTTTTCAAACTTCCATCTGTTGATGCATGGCATATAAACGTAATCATTTCTGTGTCCCACAAATTTCCGGTAATTTTTCCTAACCGTATCAGTGTATAAACTTGTCGAATACGTGTTTTAGCAGTGGCGGCGCCAGATATTTTTTTATGGGGGGGGGGGGGGGGGGGGGGGGGGGGCAACTAGGGGGGCAGACTCCCATGAAGGGGGGCAAATACGTAAAGGATCATGTCATTACTTTGTTATGAGGTAGTCCAAACTTGGACGCAAAGTCCGTAATATACTTTTTTGGATTGGTACGTCCCGTGGACGTACCAAACCAAAAAATTATATTACAGACTTTGGGTCCAAGTTTCGACTAAATGTAATGGTAATTAGCGGTCCTCCTTTCAAAAAATCCTGGATCCGCGTCTGGTGGGTCTGTGCGTGAGAGAGAGAGAGAGAGAGAGAGAGAGAGAGAGAGAGAGAGAGAGAGAGAGAGTTCAAATAATTGAACAGTGCAAGGGAGATAATGCCCGTCTGTCATAATGCGAAATCCATGACTTTTTTAGACAAGGGATATGGATAGACATGCCTTTGTTGGCTCATAACTTAATTATAACTTATAAGTATCTGCATCCGAGTCTTTAAATCTCTACTGCCTGGATGTGTTCATCAGCTAGCCTGAGGCTTTGGGCTAAGTGTGTATGGGAAATTATTGGGAATAAAAAAAGAGAGGGGTGTGTGTGTTAGAGAGAGAGAGTGACTGAATGTGTTTGCGTGTGAGGGTGGATGGAAATGCATGCGAGATGGTTGGGGGGGGCAACTGGGGGGGGGGGCAAAACCTTCGTTGGGGGGGGGGGGGGGCAAATGGACATTAAGGACAGAAAGTGTAAAACTATTTGCGGTAGTGATCTATGCAAGGTGATAGCCTCAAGAAACCGGAAAGTCAGTGGGTAAGATCCTGTCCTGTAAGTCTGATATGCATGAAAATATATTGATCACCGGATCCATGCACTGGTCCGTGCAACATTTCTACAAGGAATACCACTGGTTGCCATATTAATAAAAATATTCAACAGTTCAGAGCCAAGTGATATATCCATCTTCTTGTACTTGCAATTCGATGGATGGTACCAAATAGTGTTACACCCATATTGATCACACAGGAAATATCCAACATTAGGAAGACGGCCTCGTATCGTGACAGTTGGGAAGTAGATTCGATTTTAGATAGATATAGATTGATATTTACTATTAATTTAATATATGTTCCAATAAGAGTAAAATCCTTGCCCTCTGATTGGATGAGAACTGAGGTAGTTTCTTGTATGTTTTCGGCTCTAGTAGCAAATGTTACCGTCTGACGACACAACGCGAAATGTTTGAAATGACGTCGCCCGTTTCGTAATTGTTTCAGCAAGCCGCTTCATTTTTCTGGATTTTTTACACGTGTAGCAGACCGTGTTCCGAATGAAGTGTTGTTTAAATTACAAACAAATTTACGATTTGAACTAAGATGAAATGGATTTATCTGATTTATGGATTATTTATTCACTGCTGTCGTGGGGTACACGAGAGGTTTATTTACTAAACATGTGATCGTAAACAGTTGCCTTGAACAAGGCAACTTTTAACGATCACAAGTTTAGTTAATGAGCCCCTAGCGTTTCACTGTGTAGGTTTTGGGCTGTGAATGGGGTCGCATTGGAACATATATGTTATTGTGATAACTTGACGGTAGAATGGTCTGAGGTTTGCGGCTCGGAGCATATGTTCAACCTTCACGTCTTGTTTGAACATTAGCTCCGGGCCGCAAACCTCAGACCATGTTACCGTCAATTCATCACAATAACTTGTAATTTTAAAGTATGTAAAAACATATATGTACTGCAGGGAGTTGACATAACCACGTGGGATATCTTCCTGCCATTCCCATTTGACTGAAACAAAAATTCAAAACAATAGATTCATTTCGGTTTCGAACCTCTTGCTTGATTCGAGCGAAAACGCGTGCCCTTGTTTCAATTTCATTCCGACACACAGCAAGAACGCAGCACAGAGTCTCATGATGTGACCACTGCAAATAGATATGACAGACCACGTCCCGATCCAAGTCAACATAAGAACACCGAATGAACATGATCACTTCCAATAAGCACAGTACATTATGAACACTAATCAGAAAAGAATGATACCCACAACTTGACGGTAACAGACTTTTTATCGTTCTTGATAACAAAGCTGAAAACACCCACCAGATCTCTGAAAACAAAAGCACGAGGGAAATTAAGTGTGGTGAACGACAAAAAAGCAAAGGACGAAAAAAAAAGAATATAAAAAAAACCCAAAACACAAAAGATACACTAGGATTCGTTCTATTTGGCTTTTAGCATGCCATTTGTGTTTATCAAATGGGAACTTCAGTTGTCATTCAATGTTCAGTGAGAAAGCTAGCGGGTTGGCTGTTCTAAAATCTTTGCTCTCATATAGTTCCCTGTTATCTGTTTCAGAACATGCAGATCATACGTAGATGTCACAAGGCAATGCCGAATTTTGGAGATCCACAAAGCAACTTCTGCTTCCGTGCGTGTTTTTACCCCAAAACTGAAAAATCAGGTAGGCTAACTGACGAAATACCAGCTCCAGCTGGTTGGGCGTAGTCGCCGTTCAGGTACATGGTTACGTTTCGGCTTTTATTGACTTATATACTACTCAAAGTTTGCTTAGCACCAAGTATATCCAACTACTTGTTTTACGTTTTACTTGAATAATTGTAATGAAAAGTGTATATATAATTTATTTAATTATATCTTTAATGATTTAAGCATATAAATTAAGATTTTATTTGTGTTTGACATTATTTTTTAGCTTTTGAATACGATAACCATGGAAAATGGATATTATTGGTAAAAGAGGAAACTTTTCAATTTTCCAAAAAGTTGACGGAGCGAACTGGTATGGGTTCAATATCGAGTATAAGACCCATTACCGTTAATTACAGCTTGACAACGCCTTCTCATGCTCCCAGTCAGGTTCTTGTTGGTCCTTTGTGGGTTGTTGTTCCATTCTTGGACCAGCTTGGCACCAAGCTCCTGGACAATTCTTGGCTGGACTGGACGGGCTGGAATTGCAAGCTGCAACTCATCCCAGACATGTTTGATTGGATTGAGGTCAGGAGATCTTGGTGGCCAGTCCATACGCTCAATCCCCTCCCTCTGTTGATACTCCCTGGCAGCATGGGTAACGTGAGGACGGGCATTATCGTCCATCATATATATATGTCACAAGCAAATTTCACAATGATGTGTCAAATATTTGGTGCTTAGCAAACGTTTGAGTAGTATACAATCGTGTGTACTACACAACGGACGAAATTGTTTTGTTTGGAGACGCAGAAACTATTTAATTCTGCTACCCACTGGACTGAACGATGACTACAGAACGACCACATCATGACTAGATCAGGGCGCAGTGATATAAAACTTTTACAGTTGTATTTTCTAGAATTGTATTTTCAAGTTACGACTTAAAATGGCTTGAACTGAACCTTAGCATTTTTAAAGATGTGGCAATTTGCAATTGGCAAATTGCCATCGCTTTTAAAATGCTAATGATTCATTTTAGTCGGTTATATTTATAAATATTATATCTCACGTGACTTCCTTGCATTCTGATTGGCTGAAAGATGATGCCCTATTTCGAGTAGTTTTGCATCCACAGAGCTGACCAGGCACTACACGTTTTCTATTTTTAGCACACTACTATATCAGTTTTCTTTTCATACTGGCCGAATAAAACTGATCAGGCTAAATTTAAAAATCAATTCACAGAGGCACAACATCCACAAAACGACCCGGAAAGAAATCTTTGTGGAAAAATGTATCGTTTTTCCATTGTTGAAGTCACATTTTTCGAGGCGTTCATTTTATTCCTCGAGAAGATGATCCATATCTCGTTTCGAAGAGAATGATCCATACCTGGGTCCAACTTTCATGAGAATGCGCCCGGATATGAAAAATCGGTTGTTTCGCTGCTCATATTATTTCGCTATTTAATTGTATGTTTTGGGCAGTAAACGAATAAATAATGGAATTCAATTGAATCTTCGGAGTTTCTATCCCGTGCTGACCCATTCGGTAATGTATATGTGTGACAAATGTGTGGAAATTATCAAACTGCGTTGTCAAATTTCGAAAAATTTAGTTTTCCTTCGCGAGTTGCGCGATTCTAGAATACACAGTTCCGTTTAGGGGAAATGTTTTGTTTACTCTTGCCGACCGATTCAAAATCTGTCTTCTTCTCATATCAATAATCCAAGTTAGCCGTGTTTTGGAAGAAGAAAATGTTTTTTAAAAACTACATGGTATTTTGTTCTATATAACGCTGGTTGGTAGGGCTGCTACCTTGGTTATAGATTAACAAATCGGGCAGCTGTTTTTCTTGATGGGTGTTCGATATAATATAAGGATTAGTGCATGTCTTGTCGTTGACTACGCCCATATAGTGCCCAGTGAGGTGGTGTAGTTCCCTCCGCTTTGCGGCGGAAACTACACCACCTCACTGGGCACTATATGGGCGTAGTCAACTCCAAGCCATGCACTATTCCTTAAGTAGAAAATACAGTTCTAGAAAATACAACTGTAAACGTTTTATAGTAACGGTCCCAGCTTGGTTAATTTACTTTCCATGTACTGTCTATTAGTAGAAAGCCAAAGTCTTCTTATTTGTAATGGCATTCTAGGTTGGAAAGGTCAATACAGGTATAAAATATAGTGCTTGTTCACCTGTCGTGTTTTGCTGGGCACAAGCAGCTGTTATGTTTGATTTTTAGAATGTATTGCACTGGAAGAATATTTCGTAAACTCCGACTACTTTGGGAATGTATTTTTCCAAAAATATTGTATAACGCGTATGATATATCCAACGAGTTACAAAGCTCATGGTTTATAACCTTATTAAATTTTACACAATCCTCCTTTTGTGACACAATGTTGGTTGGGTGTCAATAGAAAGCCACACCCCCCCCCCCCCCCCCCCGCGTAAAAAGAACAGTTTTATGATTTTGTTTTCGAATTTCTCACTCATTCGATTCGAAACCATCTCGACTGTTTTAAAAAAAAAATCATCTCGAGATGTTTTTTTATCATAAATTTCCTACATTTCTTTATTGTCAACCTTCGGAGAGATGACAGTTCATCGTACAGTGTTCTGAGGAACGAGATTGGTCATATCCAGCCTAAATAGATAGATAGATAGATCTTTATTTTGCAGTATACTAGTACATTGATTACAAAATAACATTACAACAAACAGGAACATAAGCTAGTATACGGCATGGAAATGGCGTAGCCTATAAGGCTGTCTTCCTGCCATTCCCGTAAAAAGAAAGATATCAAGTTTCTTTGGCATCAGTGTATCAAAGTGCTTTCCCAAAGACGGGGTTGTCTGATCTTTTATTTATAATTCAGGGGGGCTAGAATGAATTTGATAATTAAGGGATGGGGGTAGGAGGATGAGATGTCAGAAGACTACAGCTGGCAGATGACACAGTCGGGGCACGTTGGGTTGTCACATTTGGAGTTAGGACGCGAATAATTATTCAAGGCTTTATCAATTAAGGACTTTTTAAATCGGGGTCTATTTCATTGCTGGATTTGTGGGTCTATACTATTCCAGGTTCTTGGGAAGGAGTGTAATGGCAGCACAGCAGAGAACTGTGTTCTTGGTTTGCGGGTATCTAATTTACCGGTTTGCCTTGTATTCATTCCTGGGGGGTTTCTATATACTTGAAAGGTATCATCGAATGACCTAGGGAGTTTTTTGTTCGTCCAGTCGTGCATAAAAAAGGAGACGTGAAGGCTGTAGAGATCATTGAATTTCAGAATGCCACAATCTCTGAAAAGGTGATCTGTATGGGAGAGATATGATTTTTTTTGTTATGACCCGGACTGCTCTTTTTTGTAGTTTTAGAATTCTACTGGAGTAGGTCGAATGGCCCCAGACCTGACATAAATTCCTCGAAAAAACAGTTTGGTTGTACATGCCTCACTCCCATAATGTCATCTCAGGGTTCCTATGCCCCTGTTGCTGCCACCATTAAATTGACCTCAGACCTCAAATTGACCGTTTAACAGAACACAGACAACAATATGTACAATATTATGAGCGTAAGAGTAGTCTCTTTTGCTACCAGATCACACTCTGATCGCGTCAAATTTACACCATTTGATCGAGAGTTTATAACTAAAATATATCGAAATCAGGAAAAGATAAGAAAAACAAACGAACATAGAATCTAGGATGCGATGTTTTTGCGTCTCCTAGTCAACAGGTTATATTCTATTGTTGTGGGCATGAAAGCAGACTCGGAATTTCGCCTCGATCGCGACCCTGTCGGAATTCTCTAACGGATTTTCTAATCACATTGCTATTTTAACCCTTTACCTAACATCAAAAGCAGACGACACTTGCAAACAAAATTCTTGAATTACTAATCTTTTTCATTTTTTGTCTCAAAAACATTGGTTATGACCCCTCTTTGGAACGAGCTCGTTCCAAAGAGGGGTCATAACCTATGTTTTTGAGACAAAAAATGAAAATTAATTGGCGATTTTTGTAAATAGCGCTGGCCGGTTTTGGCCGTTACGTTGGGCAAAGGGTTAATATTACTGACTTCCGAATAAATGAAACAGCAGGGAGAATTCAGTTCGCCACCACTCATTCGAGACTTTGGGGAAGCCACTTGGTAGGATGTTATCATTAGCTCTGCACATTGGTCCTCTTTATACACGATCCAAAAAGCGAACGGGGTTCTTCCCGGGAAAATTTTCTTAGCTGAACCCAAATAACTTCGCATTACATACTTAAACTTTCCAATACCACTTTTTTCACTTTGTCGATTGTTTAATCCATTGAACTCTAGTGGTATCTTTCATGCCGGTTCAATTAGGGCTGTCACGATTTTTCAATTTAGGAATCGATTAATCGTCGCAAATAATCGATGATAATCGATTAATCGTACCTAGATGACCTTCCCTCTCCCTCTCTTTGAAGTCGATAAAAATGAAGTTCAAGTCAGTTGACCTACCTCGAGTAAACAACGAAGAAGATCATCTTTTAGGTACATTCAAAGCTTCGATGTTCTGAACTTTTGAACCGTCAGTGTAATAATCAAGACCGGTCGGCAGTTGCGAACTTCGCAACTGCCGACCGGTCTTGATTATTACACTGACGGTTCAAAAGTTCAGAACCCCAAACCTTTGATGAATGTACCTGAAAGACAAATGCTTCCAACAGTTTCTTGGGGTTTAACATCGATGTTCTTAACTCTTTACCTTTGGAAACAATAGTTTTTTCATCAAATTTTGTTTTAATTATTAAACGTCTAAAGCGGGATACAATTTACCGATTATTCGACAACGAAAAATACTAATCGATTTCGCCGTGACCGATCAATAATCGATTAATGGATTAATCGTGACAGCCCTAAGTTCAATGGCAGCAATTCGAAGAGTCCATATTCATTATTTGGGGAATATTTTCATCTGGACTGCACGTTGAAAATATTGATTGGTCTACCGGGTTAAGACATGTTTCACTCTTTTTCTGAAAACTGGACACAAATCTCAATCACCATAACAAATCAGAATGCACCAACAACTTATACGTCGAGAGCAACGGTGAAATCCGTAAACTGGAGTCCGAGTATCCGGGTAATGGCGAGAGCAACGGTGAAATCCGTAAACTGGAGTCCGGGTATCCGGGTATCCGGGTATCCGGGTATGCAAGCGATATACTTCAAATTGTAGATTTGACTTCAAAGCCTTTCATGATACAGCCCAGACCGTACCCACGGCGTATTAGAGGAATAATGGTTTCACACTATTGTGAAATAAGATACGCCACAGCTCAAGACCGATCAGAACAAATTAGACTTATCTTTTCACGCCTAATGAAATTACTAAAGTACAATTTATCCTGATTTTCCCTGTTCATCTTCAAACACACGCCACTAACAAGATTCAGAAAGGTGTAGATGACTGGGAAGATTTCGGTCTCCAAATGACACATTTATTCCGGTGTAACAGGAATGGAAGTCCGTAGGAACGTTAGTCCCTCTGGGCTATTATTCCGCGGGATTATAGTCCTAGGTCTAACATTTCTAGGAATAGTAGTCCGCCGGACTACTATTCCTAGAAATGTTAGACCTAGGACTATAATTCCGCGGAATAATAGTCCAGAGGGACTAACGTTCCTATGGACTTCCATTCCTTTTACACCGGATTCAATGGAAATTTGGAGCCTCTCATGTAGTGTCCAATACAAAAAAAAACAACTTCGTTGTGAAATTATATCTCTCCTTCAGTGAGAAAAACACAACAAATGAGCCTTGTTCTATTCTGGACATGTTCTGCGCAGGGTTTTACAACACCTTGACGATGCAACACTCGCTCGTTTTGGGGATTGTTGGTGGGAGTGGGAGGCCCAGGTTATTATTGAAAACATGGGAATAGTTGAACGCAAATATCGGTTTTTCAGGAACAACCCACATCCTCTCCTGTGTTCGAGTAATCCAAATAAAACTCTCTTTTCCAGATGTTAAAGAACGTCAAATCCGCCTAGGTGAACATTGTGATTTCGGAAGTGTAACTATTCAGTTTCCAGATGGCGTCGGGGGATTAGAGGTATCATCTACATGTATGCGTATTTTTTTTATTACTTTCCAAAGTGTGATTAACTGGAATTTCAGGGTTTGATTATAAATGATAAATTCACAAGTGAATTATGCAATCAACAATTGGGTCATGTATTCGTGCGCGCAAACGAAGACGCTTTGCCGTGGGTGTAATGGATACTTCATTGTATTTTTGTTTTTTTTTTAACCCTTTACCTAACATGAAAAGAAGACGACACTACACAATGTAGCAAAAAAAATTCTTGAATAACTAATTTTTTCATTTTTTGTCTCAAAAACATAGGTTATGACTTCTCATTGGAAAGAGCTCGATAAGGTCGTTCCAATGAGAGGCCATAACCTATGTTTTAGAGACAAAAAATGAAAAAAATAATGAAAATTAATTGGCAATTTTGAGAATATCGCTGGCCGTTTTACGTTAGGTAAATGGTTAAATAATATAATTATCGTTAATAATGAAAAGTAATAAACAGAGTAATCTCTTGACTGGACTGGTTACGTGAAATAATTCATTCAAGGCGAGGCACTATATTGTAAAACACTCGTGCGCATTCGCGCACTCGTGTTTGTACAACGTCCCTCACCTCTCATGAATTATTTCACGTAACCAGTCCAGTCAAGCGATTACCGTCTATTTATTTTTTTTTGATTGTTTTTCAAGTATACAAGAATACATCACATGAGAAATACAATTAAACAAAATAACCTACGATATGAGGTGAAGAGCAAAATTTTTAAAAAACACACAAGAGAGGAAAGGAAAAAAAAAACGAAAAACATATACACACACAAGAAACAAAACTCGATCTAGATCCGACATACCCGCGCCCCAAGTCCGGGCAGACTTGAAACGCCGGGGTCCCATGGGTGACTCGGTCAGACAGAGTGGATGCGAAACAGGTGATTTCTTTTGGGGGTGATAGGTGATCTATGCCCATCACCATACCCAGAGAGATGAGTTTAGTGTTGGCACAGATTATCCATTGTAATGTCGAAAGGTCCATTCACATTGCAACCCCTAGCTTTTACGCGAATGTACCATGGGACCACCGCATCCCACAACGACCGGGACCCGAATCACGAAACCGATCGATTAAAATATTTTCAGTAAATGAAATCGAAAGAGTTTTGTTTTCTTTAAATTATGCTTATGGGATCAGTTTAGTTTGATGATATTCCTTTTTTTGGGGAGGGAGGTTAATCATTTATCTGATGGCTCTACTCTCTGCCTTAAGTCTCCGCTAACAAAATTCCTGGAGAAATGCCAAATCGTGCTACAGTGAGGTTGGGGCGGAGTCCATTTCTGACTAGCGGGGATATTAAACGGTTTATGTTTATATAAACTGCCCCCACCAAAAAAATGTAATAATAATAGTAATATATGTTATGTAAAAATTGGTGATATACTGTCCCATTTCAGCCTAGTTCTGTTTGCCCTGTCGGCGGAGTACATATGACTGGAGTACAACTGTATGGTTTTATATCTTTTTAGAATTTCCCCATATACTATAAAGATTGGAGAACGGTGCACAATTACATTCTCGCTTCTAAAAGGTTCCAATAATTGTGGCCAGTATAATTAAATTAAATTAAATTAGATTAGATTAAATTAAATACTTGGTGCCTAACTCCTTAAAGCGGTGTTTGCCGGTTGCTTGGCGGGTGCTATGCGGCGGGCGATTGACAGGTGTAGGACATGACAAATCAGACATTTATCTTTTCTCTCTCTTGCGTGTGTCTGAAGCTGCATTCATGGTGATATATATCGCCACCTTGGATGGGAGGTGCCCCAGCTGCAGTGCTTTGGCAATGCAGCTGGCGCCCTTCCCCTCTAAGGTGGCGATATTGTCTGAACAAACTAGTCAAGTTAGTAAGTTATATCCCTAGGTTAATCAGTGAGTGTCTCATCATTGGCATCAGAGACACCCAACTCTCTCGATCTCTCTTTCTATCTCCCTTCTCTATCTCTCTCTCTCTCTCTCTCTCTCTCTCTCTCTTTCTCTCTCTTACTCGTCATATTTATTCCCTTATAAATTAATGTAAGCAAGAGGTTAAGGAACAACTACAAACTTATAGCGTTGTGAAATTAATTCTGATCTTCTTGCCATTCTTCAACTGTATATATGTAAGTTTGTTTGTTTTGTGGAGACGACGAATAATAAACTTTTAGCTTACAGTCGAATTCACTACATTGTTCGCATTCTACTTATGTTTGCTTGTACATTTGGAAATAAATATTGTTTAAACTAGATTGGAGAACGCTTTTCCCTGCTGCATGAATAGATATATTTCTTATAGATTTTTAGGTTCCGCTCCACAGTTTTCCAGGCATTTCCAAATATGACATGCCATACACTCTCTTCAAATGCAAATATTCTGTAGCTTAGTTATCTAACTCATAACATGTATTACATTTCCCAAATCCACAAAAAACATATAACACCATCTGACTAAGTAGAAATAACCAATCTGAATGTGGGTGGAATAATTTATTGTCAAAGGCCAGACTTCAACCTGAAAAATTGCATGAAAAAATGCCGAAACCATCCATTTTCAGCCACCTAGCAGCCTCAAAAGCAGAATTTTCCCACCAACCCCACCTACCCACCCCTCGAACAGAGCATCCCCTGTTTCTAAAATGCAAAAAAAAAAAAAAAAAATTATATGTTTCCGTCTCATTTTTTAGTTACCTGTCTGGTAACAAACCCGTGTAAAAATTACATTTTAAAAAATAGCCAATTTTTCGAAGCCTCTGTTTCCCATAATTCATCTGGTAATTTACCCCTGTGTATCAGAATCCAACTTTGGGACCAAAACTTCAAATTCTCTTGTCCAACAAAAAGCCTAATGTAATCATATATCTGATACTAAAAATATATCTCAATTTTACATGGCCTTAGAATTTCACCCCTGTGCAATAGTGCGAATCTGTGGAGCGGAACCTTAGGCACATATCCAGCGGATCACCTGATTCCGTGGCCAAAATTGGCCCTAAAATGATATAACGCTTGCTTGGATTGAGGCTCGGCTGACATCTTTCATCGATGAGTACTGATTGTGTAGATTTACTTACTTTTTTAACATTAATTTACCAACACAGCGTGCTCACATAAATTCTCTCACAGTGTGTTTCACATTCGCCACACATTGATAAACTCTTTTGGCGCGACAGGCGACTAAAGTCGACATACGGCAAACCGTGGAAAGGTAGTGCAGTAGTCATTTTAGCCAACTGTGTGTGTCCATTTCCAAGTGCTTTTAACCCTTTATCCAACGCAGACGATATCAAAATTTATTATTTTAAATATCATTTTTTCAAATTTTTCCAGAAAATTCAACAAAACCATATCATGTGACCCCTCGTTGGAACGAGCTCGACGAGCTCGTTCCAACGAGGGGTCACATGATATGGTTTTGTTGAATTTTTTTGAAAAATAATATTTTTTTCAACTGCTGAAGTTGCATATTACGCAGGAGAGGGCTGCGGGCGATTTGTTGGGTAAAGGGTTGAACAAACATACGCATTCCTATGTTTCATGCACCAGTTATGTCCCGTCCATGAACAACGATATCCCTTGGAAGTATAAAGGTGTCATTTGAATATGTGCAGGAAATCATTTGAAAAACTGTCAATGAGATCATCAGGACATTTTCAAAAATAATAACGCTGTAGTCTAACTATGCTACTTACTTACCTCGGAGACATTTTTGTCAAGGCGAGCATGTAAAGAGATCCTAGTTCTTACGCTTTGTATGCTTTTAATTGTTCTCTTCGGAAAGTTTGGATTCTTCTTGGTTTAAAATGATAAGTCATTGCTGATGTGCACACGAGTGGAGAAAACCTCGTAAAAGAGATGAAAAAGGAATGACACGGAGGCTTGCGGAATCTTGGAAAATCTACATATTTTGCATTATATAAAGAATATATTATTGTAGCTACAAAAGCGGACTGACAACTTCGGCCGTGTCGCGTCTTGGTCTCGATCCAGTCGAAATTGCCTCCCCGCTTTCTTTGTCGCAGCAGTGTTTGGATTCTCACCTAGAGCTTCACGGTGTTTCGATATTATTCTTTTCAACTCGCTCGATACACCGACCTTCACGACATCGTCGATTTGTAATGTCGATATTCTCAAACTAATGATAAACTCAACTTTTTGCACTTGAACTTCATCTAAATTCATCACACGCACACTATAAACTACCATACTTTTATTTAATTTAGATATGGTTCCAGGCCAGAAAATAAGCAGACTGTCATCTGCAAAATTAGATCCCCAGAGGTGAATTTAGTGATGCACAGCAGGGTAGCATCTATCTGTGAACCTCAATTTGAATCAGGGTCTCAAAACTAAACAGAAAGAGGTACCCAGAGGATAAATTGGCCCACTGTATGGGACAGCACCATCAAATTCACCCTCTGTGGACTTTATTCTGCAAATGTCAGACTGCTTATTTTCAGACCTGTATGGTTCCTCTGCAGAATCAAATACACGTGGTTCTATTCTTTCCAAGCAAGAGCTATCGCAAAGTACGAGTAGTGTTGCGTGCGTTTGGAATTCTACATGGTCACATAAAACAAGAATTGTCAGTTCTCAAATACTCGATATTTACTCATATCGCGGAATTTAAAAAAAATATACCGTACTCGGTATTACAAATTGGCATACCGTGAAGCCCTATTCTCACCTGTCGAAACAGATAAGTGAGAACATTGAATTTGATATGGTACTATTAGTTACCCCGTGTCTGATCACGTGCTACGGGTTTTTACCTACCCGAAGCCAGCCGTATCCCATTCGGCCGAATGGGATACGGCTGGCTTCGGGTAGGTAAAAACCCGTAGCACGTGATCAGACACGGGGTAACGAATTTATCTATTGACATTCCGTTTTAGAAGAACAATCCATTTCATGTGTGAAACAATCTTCCATTGTTGAGCCATACAGGTTTCTGTGGAATTTTTGTGCAAAAGAGTTTTTGTGAAAATATGCCGATATGACTAGTATACAAAAATTATTGAATTTCTTTTTTTCTCTCAAAAACATAGCTTATGAACCCCACATTGGAGAGTACTCGACAAGCTCGTTCCAATAAGGGGTCATGAGCTATATTTTGGAGATAAAAAATTAAAATATAATACATGTACACTGTAAAACTGGAATGACGCGTCTTCTACGGGGTATGGACAATTTGTAGATTTCGGAACGAGGCTTCCACTGGGTATGGGAAATTTGTCAGTGGCTCGGCGGACGTATCGTGGGTTTCAATGAATATGGGCTCAAACCACGTATCTATCAACCAATCAAATCAAAAAATTCACTTTAGTCAATAGATAAATGTATTTTCGTTGGATTTTCTTGAAGTCGCAATACCTTATTTAGGAAATCTCGACCCATTCGTGTAATTTTGTCTCTCTCGAATCATCCTACGATCGAGAAAAAGACTGCTTCATTATCACAGAAGTGTGGGGCGCGGTGGCTCAGTTGGTAGAGGTGCAGGCTGCAAAACGAGAGATCCTCGGTTCGAATCCCACCTGCGGCAACCGCGTTGTGTCCTTGGGCAAGACACTTCACCCCCATTGCCCACATGGGGGCACGGTGACGCTGTGTACCAAGACGTACTGCACGTCGATGGTGCACCTGTCTTCAACCAATGCTAACCCTGTTTGTGTGGAGTTGGTATGTTGGGGAGCTGACAGTTGCTCGCCGTTGCTCGGTGGTTCTCTCCGGGTACTCCGGCTTCCTCCACCCGTCAAACTGTCACGGTCATGGTTAGCCATTGTGCATAAATATGTGACCTTAAAACACCAATAAATAAATAAATAAATCACAGAAGTGTAGGAAGTGATTTTATCTTATTTGTTTGCTCACACAGATCAAAACAGGAGATGGTGAATATTCTCCAGTGCCACACATACCAGGCACGGCTATAATCTTCATTGGTCATATGATTGAACGATGGGCTTCTGACGAACTAATTGCTGTTGTAAGTATTCACGCATATTTAGTAATAATTCATCACTTGAGTAGAACAAGGCACCATATGCAGTGCTTTAACCTTTGCATCTGGCACCTTATCTCAGAATCACCAAGTAGCTCATTACGGAAAAGCACAGGACGACACACGCATGGGGATGGGTTAAACGAGATGGCACGAATGCCAGTGCCTACGGCCTCTTGTTTTGCCCTTAAGCGGGGGCACAAGTTCTGTGTTTATTACACGCCTTCACGTCTATAAAAAACAGTTATTAGGAGGACACTACAATTCATTGACAACTATCAGCAGGTTAGTTCGCAATCGGTTCACCTTCGGGTGCCTAATCGTCTGCTAATGTTTACAAACACTAATCACAAAATAGCTCATTACGGAAAATATCGGTCTCAATGCGTCTAATACCGGGATGACGCCAGTTGGTTTCGGAAGTAGAATTGATCTTCTCCTATTTTTCATTAACCCTTTACCTAACCTGAAAAGCAGACGACACTTGCAAAAATAATTCTTGAATAACTAATTTTTTTCATTTTTTGTCTCAAAAACATAGGTTATGACCCCTCGTTGGAACGAGCTCGTTCTAACGAGGTGTCATAACCTATGTTTTTGAGACAAAAAATGAAAAATATAATGAAAATTAATTGGCGATTTTTGAGAATAGCGCTGGCCGGTTTGGCCGTTACGTTAGGTAAAGGGTTAACTGTATACCTAATACAAATAACAGACGACATTTTCAGAAAACATTTCCTGGATAACTAAATGTTTTCATATTTTTTCCCGAAAACGGGGTCGTTGAAATCTTTTCAAGGCATACGTTAAAACAATAATAACTTTTGTGAATAACAATTGCAATTTAGTCTAAAAGTTTAAACTGCACATTATGTAATAAAACGAATCCTAAAGTCATCACGATTTCATATGAAATTTCTGAACCTCGTTTATTGGTCGAGGCGAGGTTTTAAGAAGAATGCAGATGAACGTGTTATCCGAAAGTAGCATTTTTCCGCCAAAGTATAACACAAAACCATGGTTCGATCCGAGACGACCTCAAGGTGTGGAAGCTCATTGAAGTACTTGTAGGATGGTGTGAAAACATGCTCTTGTAAACCATGGTTCATCCCAGTGGTAGAACGTTTGAATAGAATGATCCGGAGAAACATCAGTTCGCTGACGTAACATTTATAATGGTATATCACTCAATGGATGACGATTCACTAGCATCCCTTTTTCTCCTCTGCACACACCTTCTGATCGTCTTCCAGTTCATCCACATTTATAAGAAAAAGGTTGGCCAAACGATTTTAACCCTTCACCTCAAACGACAGCAGACGACACTTGCAAATAAAATTCTTGAATAACTATTTTTTCCATTTTTGCGTCAAAAACATAGCTTATGACCCCTCATTGGAACGAGCTCAACGAGGGGTCATAAGCTATGTTTGTAACACAAAAAGTGAAGAAAAATAATGTGAATTGAAAGGTGATTTTTGTGACTGGCGCTGACTGTTTTGGACGTTATGTTGGTTACAGGGTTAAAGTAGACGAAATAGTCTAAACTGGGCGAAAGAAAAGTTCCTTGGCCAAATGCAGCTGAAATTCACCATTGTTGTTGACTACCGGTATATTACAAGAATCCCTGTATACTCTTACACGTCTTACTCTAAGTTACTAAACCAAATGTGTAAATAACGAATAGCTACCGTCTGAGCGATCGACTCGGACTCCCGCGTTGTGTCCTTGGGCAAGGCACTTAACCGCGTTTGTCCACATGGGGGCAGGATGACGCCGTGTACTGAGGCGTACTGCACGTCGATGGTGCGCATGTCTTCAGCCAATCTAACCCTGCCTGTGCAACAGTGCGGAGTTACGATGTTGGGAGCTGGTAGCTGCTCGTCGTTACTCGGTGGTTCTCTCCGGGTACTCCGGCTTCCTCCACCCGTAAAACTGTCACGGTCATGATTAGCCATTGTGCATAAGTATGTGACCTTAACCCTTTACCCAACGAATCGCCCGCATCCGCCCGCGTGGGGGGGGGGGGGGGGGGGGCATGATGGCGATGTGTACTAAGGGTACTTTGAGAGTGCACTTGTCCTCAACCAATGCTAACCCTGCTTTTGTGGAGTTAATATGTTGAGGAGTCTGAGTCGCTTGCCATTGCTCGGTGGTTCTCTCCAGGTACTCAATGGGAGGGAAACCACCCTCCCTCCATACCCACATTTGGCATTTCCTCCTGAGATTCAACTTTTTCGGGCTAAAAGGGTTCATTCCCCGCCCCCCCCCCCCCCCGCCCCCCCCCCCCCCCCTGAAAAATAGCCCTGTACGCCTATGCAATGAATACCTGGACTTGAATAAATACCTATGTTATGGTCATGATATAGCTGTTGATGCTGAAAGTGACCTTAAATATCAATAATTAATTTATTCTCTAGAATTCTGTCTGTTTGTGAATGTGTGGGATTTGTTAACAAACGAGGGTAAGCTTCCTACTCCATGATTTCACAATTTTTCCAACATATCTGTTTCAGATACAATGAAATACATTGTAATAAGAGTTACTGTCACACACAAATTAGTTGTTTATTTGATATGGTTTAAACCATCAAGAGAGCTAGTATACACAGTGATGGGTACAGTTCAAGTCAAAATGAATTGATTAAAGGGATGTTGAACAGCTTGTTAATACTTCTTGCATTACATTACTACTTTGCTATTTATTGACAGAAGGATTTCACAGAGGGTTTCCCTGACGGTATTTATTTATTGGTGTTTACGGTCACATACTTATCCACAATGGCTAATCGTGACCGTGACAGTTTTACGGGTGGGGGAAGTCGGAGGACCCAGAGGGAACCACCGAGCATCGACGAGCAACTGTCAGCTCAACATTCTAATTATGTTCAAGCTCCGCTGAAGCAGGGTACCAGCGGTTGAAGACATGTGCACGATTGACATGCAGTACGCCTTAGTACATGGCATCATCGTGCCCCCATGTTGGCAACCGGGATAAAGTGCCTTGCCCTGGGTCGTCCCAGATAGGGATCAAACTCGGGACCTCTATCATAGAAGTCAAACAGTCTACCACTGAGAAAATGTGCTTTCTTTCCTGGCGGTATTCATATTTGTACCGCCAAACTGGTGTTGGATTACACGGAACACCAAAACATATAACACAAAATTTGTTCCCCATTGATTTTTGAAAGCAGTTATGGAAAGCTCAAAGAGCTCTTTCCTTTTTGTTTTTGGACAAGTGAGTATTCACTCAAAATCATTTTTTTTGCAGACAGTGCTATTTTTAAGTGGCCAAAGCACATGTTTCATCAAGTCCCAGAACATAACTAAAGCCGGATTTATTGATTAAACATCTCCGTATATAGCAAAGCAGTGTCTCAAATTAACCCATTCCAAAATGATAGTAGAGAGTAACCAGAGTTGGATAATTTGGGTATTTCCAAATGGTACACTTATTCTCACTCTCATTGTGCTTGGGGGTTAAATCTGAGATTGAAAAGGTATACCAATCTTACTCAGGGAAGGTGAGTACAGAAAAGTACGAAATTAATCAGAAAATGAATTTTGTCTGACGGTACTAATATTTGTACGAGCAAAACTGGTACTGGATTTATTTATTTATTTATTAGGTTTTAACGACACATTAACAGCCAAGGTCATATTATGTCGGTGATAGTTGTATGAGTGGAGGAAGCCGGAGTACCCAGAGAGAACCACCGAGCAATAACGAGCAGCTGCCAGGTCCCCAACATAGTGCCTCCGCACTGTACCACAGGCTGGGTTAGATTGGTTGAAGACATGCGCACCATCGACGTGCAGTATGCCTTAGTACACGGCGTCATGGTGCCCCCATGCGGACAGTCGGGGTGAAGTGATCGGGATATAATTGGAATATATCCGACAGATACAATGCATCTGAGACAGGGATTGCGTTAAACTTTACAGCAACCTTATAACAGAAAATATTCTTGGAACTGAACTGTGAATCCGAATTTCGAAAGCATTTTCGGATATTCTATTCCAAACTACCTCTGCACGCTTATCAATATTCAGTGATTTTATGAAAATTAAAATTATTCCGACCATACCCATTTGGGCAGTCTCGAATCTGCCAACGGTTAAACTTTTAATAATGACATATAAAATAAAAGTTGTCATACTATGACTGCTGCATACAGCCATAGAAAACGTTCAGCGCTCAATCAATTAGGAATGGAGTAAATCGTCACTTAAACTTACCAAATTCTGAAAATGAGAGTTTTTGTGGACTGCACCTATCTTTATGCAAACAAAACGAGCATAGGGATAAACTTTACAACCAAACTTACAACAGCAAATATGCTCGGTAGGCAATTGTAAATACGAACAAATAAATCATTTTTCGATATTCCTTTCGAAAATGGAAGAAAAGTGAGCTCCAAATTAGCCATTTTTATGAAGAATTTTAGGGCACTCAAATTCAAGGCACGAAAACTGGGTGAACGTTAAAACTTTGAATAAAATATATAACAGCAAAATTGTTCTTGGATGAAGACCCAATCCTCTCATGGAAAAGGTTTTGAGACAATATGGCTCAAGTGCTGAGAAAGTGCATGTAAACGTTGGCGAAAATAACAATTATTCTGACAGTACCCTTATGGGAAGTCTCAACTCTGCCAAGGGATAAACTTTTAATAATAATATATAGAACAAAATTTGTCATGCTTTGACAGCTGCAAGCAGCTATAGAAAACATTCTGAGCTCAAGCAATTAAATATGGAGTAAATCGCCACCTAAATGTACCAAATTCTGAAAAAATTGGATTTTTTTTTGGACGGTACCTGCTTTTATGCAACCAGCAGAGGATAGGGTTAAACACTACAACCAAACTAACAACAGCAAATATGATCGATAGTCAATTGTGAATACGTACATGAAAAGTGTTTGAAATTAACCCTTTCCAAAATGATAGAAAAGGCAACCAAGAATGGCTAATTTTTGCATTTTCAAACGATACTCTTATTCTCACCCTCGTTGTGCTTGAGGGTTAAATCTGAGATTAAAAGGTAAACAGTAACTTTCTTCCGCAATCATTGTTGCATCTATCCAAACCGAAATAATTGTTACAACAACCTTGTTATTAGAGATATTTGCCCTTGAAGTTGGTCAATTGTGAAGAAAAAATTCTATATTCATGTCATTTTTGGCCAGTAGGGGTTAAAGTTGAAAGATCTGAGTGGTGATTGTGGTGTATCATATTATGCTCTAAATGTTTGGAGAATTTGAGCTAAATAACTGTAAACAATTTTGAGACATTGGAAAAATGGTGAAATTTTGAAGGTTGTGGCAGAATATTTTGAAAATACGCGTTTTCACAGATATGACGATACCGCATTTCACTAGATTTTATGACATTACATAAGTGTGCCAAATTTGGTCAAAATCGTACAACTTGTTTTCGAGCGGTTCAACAGACAAAATTCAGGGAGGAAAAAAAATAAATAAATAAATAAAAAAAAAAAAAAAATAAAAATAAAAAAAAAATAGAGAAGAAAAATTTTGAAAAAGAAGAATAACAATAGTCTTTCCCAAACTGGGTTTGGGAAAGCCTATTTAATTGGCGATTTTTGAGAATAGCGCTGGCCGATTTTTGGCCGTTACGTTGGGTAAAGGGTTAAATTATTTCGTTTCTTTTTTATCTGTTCTAGAAATTTTATTCAAATTTCATTTCATTATACAAAAATTACAGATAAAACTTAAGATAACTATTACATTGAGTCCACAAGTACGACTGAAGTCAAAATTTCAGACATCAAATATTTCCCATGATGCAACTTGGATTATAACCAATTCAGCCTTGTTTGACAGAGCTCAGTGAGCTCTGTCAAACAAGACTGAATTGATTAAATTCCTAATTGCCTTGTAGGAAAAAAACTGAAAGTTGACATTTCGACATCAGTGTGTTTCTTGACGCAGAAGGCGTTTTTCTTTTCTTTTTCTTTTATTCTTCTTTTGCGGAATTTTTGGAATGGCCAACAAAAGTAGGTCACACGTAATTTCTCTATTATTAACTTTGTGTCAGATAGAATGGTTACTGGAAACTACATATATAAATAAACATTTTTAATTATGTTCTGTATTTGTAATGTTCTATGTGGTATAATACTTGAAAAAAAAAACTACAAATAATTTGAAGATTAAACCTACTGTTCTCTTCAACACCAAGTTGCACTCGGCTAACATTTAAAAAATGAGTTAATGATAGGAAAATTCAAATGGTTGGCCAGGTGGAAAGTCACTGAATAAACTATTATTATGCTAGTAAATTTGTTTAACTAATCAAATGAAGTTACTAAGAGACATAGACACCGCAATATTAGGTTCAGGATGGCTGAAAAGCACCCAATATTAATTTAATATTAGGTGCCCGTCAGCCATTTTGTTTTATCATTATATCCACACGCCTCAGCTTTTAATTTACACGTACGTATATGCTGCAGCGCAGTCGTCCAGAAAGACCCACCATATAAAATAGCTCCGTCGTATAAACATTGCATTCGATTGAATGAAACTGTTATAATAAAATGCCAAACCAGTCCAAAACATTGGCGGTTATAGAACAAGTCACGAGTGATTTATAAGAGTTCGGAAGCAAAATTACTCCCCTTGTTGCGTATGTAAACATCGTCTGCTTTGTTTACATTTTTTCGAGAAGTGCGCATCATTTAACTATTCGTTGAGTTAACTTCCCCAATGACATTTTAGCAAGCCATGCATAATAAATACGTTACAGGGCGTTTAGTTGGCAGATACAGTGTCATATACGGCTCAGAGAAAACAATATTAGGTTCGGCTTCGCCTCACCAAATATTGTTTTCTCTTCGCCGTATATGACACTGTATCTGCCAACTAAACGCCCTGTAACCTGTATAGCTAGTCTCAAGATTCGTTCGAGAATAAGAAAACTGGGCCTGTATGGTTTTAGACCTCAGAAGGTGTGTTTTCCTACTTTGTTTACTATCTGCCACACACGAAAGATAAACATCACTTCCTGAATAACTAATAAACTTATTGTTTTTCCTTGAAAACAAATCTTATATCCCCTCCCCCATTGAAACCAAAAATGTCCAGTTAGCTCGTTTCAATGTGTGGTAATAAGTTTTGAAGTCACAAACTGAGAAAAATGATAACATTTATTTGGTGAATAGCTGATGTTGTGTATGAGCGTTAGGTTGGGTAAAGCATTAAAATGGAAGCAATTGTTAAGTTGGAGGATTACCTTCGTCTCTAGCTCTACTCGATATACCCAGATCCGACAAAAGGGCGATAAATGCATATTATCTCTTCAGTGAAGTAATATGGGTCGTCGTATCACGTTCAGTTGACGATGGTCAGATTTTCGAACAGCTGAAACTAGAAGTCCTGTCACAATTAGCGCAGAAAATCCTCGTTAGTTAATGCGCTCCTTACTGCAGATGAATGAAGTAGTCTGAAATACACAAGAGTGTTTGTCCTGTGCAATGAAGATATAATGCGCTGTTAGCCTGGTCGGTAATGAAATTGTGAACTGAACCGATCAAACAGAAAGGAAATATTGAGAATATTGGAGGGTGAATAGCTACTAAATCGCTGTGGGATAGATTTTTCACTTAGAAGCTATTTACAAGTTCTGGGGATAAAACACAAGAAGCACTTGCAGACTTTCGTCACATGGACCACTCAGTTGCATCCGGTGGTCCATGTGATGAAAGGTTGCAAGTGGTTCTTGTGCTGTTTTGAACAATTATAAACACTTTTCGAATGGAAAATATATGGTTCTGCGATTAAGTAGGAATCCACTTTCTTCATTCTATATATACAGTCGAATTTTAATATCTTTTTACGTCATTTTATGTATATGTATCGCAGTAGAGTTTGGGAATGATGTTAATGTCCTCTATTTATACAGGATTGGACACGCTGTTATTCTACAGGAATTGAGTTACACTAATGGTGCAGTTTGACAGGGACACAAGTTCACTTACTCAGTGCGCTATTACTTCAAAATAGTGCACAATTCAGTCACAGGACTTCCAGTTTCAAATGTACCAAACGAGCTGCCAAAGACAGCGGGTTTGATGCGACAATCTGACCCTCGCCAACTCAACATGTTACTACCAACCCATATCACATTATGGAACCGACAATATGCCTTTTATGTGACATTATTGTGTATCCCATGCCATCAATTCACTTCCGAATCAATCCATTGAAGCGAAATGAAAGTCACCCTCAGTCCTAGCCGACACGTACTAAATACTGCTTAAATAGTTCCGTCCCTTCCGAGTTTCAAACCATACTGATTCGGATTCCAAACAATACCGACTGAAGATCAGACACATGGTATTCAAACAACGGAGATTTGATTGGCAAACAATTGTGGGATTTTGAGGAGACATTTCGTCGGCTGAGTGCTAGAATGTTCTATGTCCCATAGGGGACATATAACATTCTAGCACTCAGGCAACGATTTGATAGTCACATCTCATAAAGTTTTTCTCTAATTTATATGACAAACACCGGACACTGGTGTCATAGAGTTTTTCGAACAACTGAAGCTCGTCAGAAAAAGTTATTCTGGAAGATTGTGCATCGCATCACCATAATTACGTTCACTAAACTGAAGCTGTGCCAGAGAGAGGATGGAAAAGCCTGGATAGGAACTTTGGAATCCCTGGAATCGGGAGGATCGGATATGGCCCAAAACTAGCAACACAAGTTCCCCATTTAATTTAATTGGAACAAAGGCCGTCAGAAATTATACTAAATTTACAGTCGAAGTTTCTGAGCCGAACTGGAGACGCATGGCCTGTTTTCTAGGTAATTTCCTTCATTTCCCGTAGATATTCGATAAAATCACAATTTTTGCAGTCCATTTCGGAAACATTCCCAACAGACACGTTCAGGGCGTTTTCCTGCAGCAGATTGCTAAAGCGCTAATGGCGATCGTACCCTCACTCAAATTCTCCCTCTCACGACTTCGAGACTCAGAACATATTGTTTGTTTCTTTGAATGGACTTGTCGACACTTTTAATAGCCAGGGCCACATAGTATTGGAAAGTTTTACGGGAGGGGAAGACGGAACATCCAGGAGAGAATTAGAGTAGGAGGGAGCAACTGTCAGAACCCCCAACTTACCACCTCTGCACAAGCAGGGTTAGCATTGGTTGAAAGTAAGTTCCCCATCAACGCGTTGTACACCTTATTACACAGGGCGATCGTACCCACACCTGGGCAATTGGGATTAACCCTTTACCCAACGAATCGGCCGCATCCGCCCGCGTAATATGCAAATTCTGCAGTTGAAAAAATACTATTTTTCAAAAAAAATTAAGAAATGATATTTAAAATAATAAATTTTGATATCGTCTGAGTTGGGTAAAGGGTTAAATGCCTTGCTCCAGGATACAACGCAGTTACCGCAGGTCGGGATCGGACCGTGGAACATTCGATTTGAAGTTCAGTGTTCTACCCAGTGAGCCCCCGTAATCCATGAGAGAGAGAGGGTAGAGAGGGTAGAGAGAGAGAGAGAGGAGAGAGAGAGAGAGAGAGAGAGAGAGAGAGAGAGAGAGAGAGAGAGAGAGAGAGAGAGAGAGAACTTGCCACGAAGTCAAATTTTGTTATTTTAATAATTATTACAAATTCAAACAATTTCAACAAACCCATATCATGTTACCCCTCACTGGAAAGAGCTCGGCAAGCTCGTTCCAATGAGGGCTTACATGAAATGGTTTTGTTGAGAATTATTTTTAAGCTTTTTTGTTTATTTTATTAGGGTTTTACGACATATCCGTCCGTCAGGGTTACATCGTAACGGACAGTTTTACAGGTGGCGGAAGGTGGTTTACCCGTAGAGGACTTTCGAGAAGCGGCGAGCAACTTTCAGACTTCCGAGTGTACTTAAACTGCACATGCAGAGTTAGCAGCGGTTGGCTGCAAGTACAGCGACGACCCAAAGTACGTCTTAGTACACAGCCGCGTGGACAATTGGGATTGAGTGTCTTGACCATGGCCACAATGCGGTTACCGCTGCTCAAGTTCAAACCGTCGACATTATTTTTCGAAGTCCAGTGCTCTAACCATTGAAACACCATGCTCCACTCAGGCCATATATTCATCACCATGGGCAATACATTATCAACGAGCCTCGAGTTCGAATTTCTCTCACCGGCCAGAACTGAAGTAGTAAACAGAATATATCTAATGGTGTCAGGTTACCATCATTTAATGAGCCTATATTGCTGTCACATCCCAACGCATTTGGAGTGTCTTCGCTAGAATTTCTTTGTAATTAATTTCCAATTTTGTTGAATTACAGTTTGTTTGTCTTTCAGAAGCACCGCGTTGTTTTCCCAGAAGGACCGACCACAGCAGAAGAGCGTCTGTCGATTGCTGTATTTTGTGGACCGGACTGGGATGCAGAGATAAAATGTTTGGATGGTTCCAATAAATACGAACCTATAACTTCGAGAGCCCACGTACGGAAACAGTTCGAACGAGCTACTTCTCACTGAGGAAGTGCAACAAACTGTTATTGTTTTATATTTATACCATGATTACCTATACTACTATCCATGAAAAGCCTATGACATAAATTTTAGCTTTACACACCAACCGTGGCGAACACGTCAGTAGTGGGATTTCAGTAGTTAAAATTTACACCTACAATGGAACTACATCCAAGTTGACCTTTGGTGACGTCGACCTGAATGCGAACTTGTCTAAATTTATCGCACGTCGCCTCTCGAAGAGTTAATTAAAAGTGGCAATTATTTATTACGTTTTTAAATAAGTTTACCCCATAAGACACCAAAAAATAACTAACATACATTGTCTCATGTTAATAAAGCATCCATAACTCGAAATAGTATGTTATTATGTTGTTAAAATGAAAAAGGTCCTCTTTCTTTTTCAATTTCGTTTCGGTGATAAAACTGACAGCGGAAGTACCGCCCACTGATCCGCATGTAAACAAAAACAAATTCGCACATATTTACGGCTGCTGCTCAGTAAAATCGAGAAAAAATAATAGCGACTTTTAATAATCTGACGATCATGGTATAAATAAAATATACCTAAAGTAGCTTTGTATACCAAATGTTCACCACTCGTGGTGAAGTGGTGTTAACTGCGCGCATATACCCAAAGTAGCTTTGTACACCAAATGTTCACCACTCGTGGTGAACATTTGGTACACCAAGCTACTATGGGTATATTTTATATATATATATGACACAATCATTAGATGTTCTCTAAGCTTTTCTTCTCTCTTTTTTACACACATTCAGCTGACCAAACCCACTTAAATTCTAATCACCAACGAACGATGCGACCTCTCCTCCAGTTATTTCTTCTATTATACAGTTCACGGCATTACACAGTTCGTGGCAGTCGAGTCACACTCATTCAGTCGAGGGGCCACAGGCCATAACCTCATTAAGTATAATAAGTTATCACCAATTATGTTAGGTAAGGTGCCAATGAAGAGTAGGGTAACTGTGCGTTGTGCACAGCTTGACACATCACATGTGAGTTAATTAATACCCACTTTTTCTGGTGATTACATGCGAAAGAACGAGCAAGACCCGTGAAATTATCGCACGTCTCGTTCCGAAAGAGGAAAAGGATGTTAGGTCGAAACAAATGACCTTATAACTTTTAGAACACTTCATCATTCCAAGCAGACCAACTCTCCGCTGCACTTTATGCTTTAGACCCCGTGCATCAGATAGACTGATAAGCTGTTATCCGCATTTTCATGTTCATATGATCCATTCCCAGATTCTAGTTTTTGAGTTATACGACGGAAGCGACACTTCTGCCCAGGCGTGCTTTGAAAATAAAAATGTTATGCGTTAAGTCGCTGTCTGTTGAGTAATAATCCGGTTTAATCCTGACCCATTTCGTGAAAAACTATAACTACCTCGGTTGTAACATACCGTGAAACGGAGTAAATTCAGATAGTTGTGCGATCTCTCCAGGAGCGTCGTGATAATTACATAATTCATGATTTTCGCCTAGTACTGTCGTTACGGAACTGTAACATAATGGAGCAGAATGGAGGATGTGCCTCCAAGACAACAGCTGTGTCGCATCACTTACTCGCTGTATTAACCCTTTACCTAACATGAAAAGCAGACGACACTTGCAAAAAAAATTCTTGAATAACTAATTTTTTTCATTTTTTTTCATTTTTTGTCTCAAAAACATAGGTTATGACCCCTCGTTGGAACGAGCTCGTTCCAACGAGGGGTCATAACCTATGTTTTTGAGACAAAAAATGAAAATATAATGAAAATTTATTGGCGATTTTTGAGAATAGCGCTGGCCGGTTTTGGCCGTTACGTTGGGTAAAGGATTAACTTTTAAACGTCCTATATTAAGCAATGGCCTTATCTCCGCCCCGTTATTTCTAAAAGTCTCCTTTCAAAATCATTATGCTTTTAAATTTCACCTCAAAAACATAGGTCACGGATCCTTGTCGGCAAACGTTGGTAAAGCTCGTTGCAATAAGGGGACACAACTTATGTTTTTGAGGAAAGAAAATTAAATTTTCTAGTTATTCAAGATATTTATGCAAGTGTTATCTGTTTAACACTACCTCCCCCCCCCCCCCCCACACCTCCCCGCCCCACTGAAAAACCTGTCCCCAGCCTACTTTTACATAAATAAAAATCGGATGCTGTATCTGCGAAATTGAATTGTCACATTTGCCCAACTGTCAGATTTTGGATCGAATTTGGCAGGTTTACCACGAGAAGGGGGTGTTTTTATTACACTGGTAGCACTCGAGTGTACTTTAAGACTTTAACCAATATATTAGTTCAGTACGGTACTGATTTCTTATGGAAGAAACACAATTCTCAGAAAAATGGGCAAAGCTGGGCTAACCTGTGCTGTTGACCATTCGTGTCGTGAGTGCAGTCGTTAGCGCGCCCCACCTAAACGGCGTTTTCGGTAACAGGTGTTTTGTTACGCTAACCGTGTTTGAAAGTAAGTTAGAAACCACCCTCTCAAACCACCAGTCAAATTTTGTGAAGAATTTGACGCTGTTGTAGCCTGGGGCTGTTCTAGCTCTTTTATAGTCCATCGCCAATGTTTTAGATTCACTCTCCTGGAATATTTCATGTTAGGGTTCCCAATCAAAGGAAACGTCCTTATATTTTGGAACCTTCCTTTAAACGTGCTCGAAATCGCTTCACTCAATAAAGAGTACTTAAATTCAGTTTAATCATAACCTGTAAGACAAGTAGTTTCGTGATAATCCACCCCATATACACGCAATACCTAAAAATCCGTCACTTATATATGATAATAAACAAAAAACTTAATAAAACTAAAAATTACATGACTCTGATGATGTTGTGCTTGCCTTGATCTCTGAAGATTGTGCACTTTCAAGCAACTATATAATAAAATAATATTATCGTAAATTATCCTAAATTCAAAGATGATTGTACAGTTAGAACAGTATAGCAACACAATAATCTTTGAATTTATAATCACAATAGTTCTCTGCTCGGATTCAAGTACGATTTTTATCCCTGAGTCGGGCGCGCGGAGGATTATTTCACGAGGCGTTAGCCGAGTGAAATAATACGCGAGGCCCAATTTACACTGCTGCCTCTACCGTCTTTGCCGGGGTACTGTGCTCCCTGTTATTCCCACTACTGCTATGCTCACTCACTAGTGGTAATGGTACCACTGCATTCAAAGCCTGCTGTGATCACCACTACAAGAGTCTCCATCATCCCTCTCACCATCGCTTTTTTCACACTTTTTACTCCACTACTAGCCTTTACCGCTGCCAGTCGCAGTGTGTACCACTGTCACTGCGGATCACGTTCCGTGGACACCACTACATGGTCTTCTGCTAAACATTATGTCAACTCCAGTCAAGCCTGGATAGCATTTTTTTTTTTTGGGGGGGGGGGGGGGGCGGACAAAATGACAGATACAAACTGACATATTTAGAGACCCTGTCGGAGAGTCGTTTGGCATCAGTCGCAAACAGTAATTTTCAGTCTATTCAAGGCAGTCTAATGAGAAATGCAGTATATGTAACAGCTGTCCTGTATATTGTATTTAAGATATACATGTAACAGACTGACGACAGAACTTCAATTGAAAACACTGCATTCGGGTTTCATTTGACAATTGTGAATTCGGAAATTCAAATCACGGGAAGCACTGCATGTTCGATACGTTGCCGGAGTAATCCCCTGGGAAAGTGTCCATCTACAAAATCCTTGTTTTATGTCTTTGTTTTGCATTGAATTTTTATAACGTGGCATATGAAGTTCGTAAATGATTGCCGTATATATGATGACGGGAAATAAACACTAAACAGACGACACAAAACAATCAACAACGAGCATCAGCGTTTATAGCCCCCACTCCCGGCTCCACTTATTTAATTGGTGGTTAAATAAGAAATAGAATATGACATTCGGGTTTCTTTAATGTGATATTTATGAAACTCGTCCGAATTTTCAAAAAGCTCAGCAAAACGGAAAATTCTGCTCTTCCATAAGGTCCAGATAAAAGGATCAAAGTATTAAATGATAGCTTTTAACTCTTTACCCAACGTTATGGCCAAACCCGGCCAGCCCTATTCTCAAAAATCGCCAATTAATTTTCATTATTTTTTTTCATTTTTTGTCTCAAAAACATAGGTTATGACCCCTCGTTGGAACGAGCTCGTCGAGCTCGTTCCAACGTGGGGTCATTACCTATGTTTTTGAGACAAGAAATGAAAAAAATAGTTATCCAAGAATTTCTTTTGCAAGTGTCGTCTGCTTTTCATGTTTGGTAAAGGGTTAATAGAGTAATTTCTTCGGAATATTCTACACTCATTCCATAAATATCATACTGAAGAAAGACTCACTTCATATCCTCTACATATCCATAGCGCTTTTCACACAGTAGATCACAAAATAACCATTCGAAAGCTACAGTAAAAACAAATCTCGGCAATGTTGGTCATTGGAGTAGCTTGGCTAGTGTCAGGCATGTACTTTGTTAAGTTCGTTTTAAAATGCACACTCTGTGTGTTGCTTTTTAGTTTCAACATTACATTTTGTTGGGGAATCAGGTATTGATACATTACAAAACTTTTGGATCCTGGTTAAAAAAAGTAAGAACATGATTCAGAACAATGTCAACTGAAAATTGGATTTTCAAACTAAAATATCGTTCACTGATTTAACACTGTGGTGTCGTGATTAGTACAGTCTGTAAGAATATCCCTCCTTTGCGAAATCTTGGCCACTATAAAAACCTGGAATTTCCGAAGTGATCTACAGATGTTTACAAAATTTAGAGTTCATACAAATGGATCAGGCTGTCAAAGAGGAATATTCACTGCATTACAGTGCACTATTTGTTTTATTTTATTTTCATTCGTTTTACTCCCCCCCAAAACAAATCGTATTTCCATGCACATTCGCCGAATATGGTGTTCCACTCCCAGCATCGTACTCCACTCTCAGCAATGACGGACTACTAGCTTTTGTTGTTTTTTTTATAGCGACGGAATCAGTTATAAAGGATTGTCTTGGGGAAACAAATAAGGAGAAAATAAAATAAATACAAAAGTTCAATGTCCTCTCGTGGACCACGCGGATTATTTCACTCACCTAATGAAATAATCCTCCTCGCGCCCCACTAGAGGATAAAAATCGTCTCGAATCAGAGCAATGGACTATTCGTCCCCTGAGTTCCAATGTGTTCTATGTGCCAGTAGGCACATAGAACACATTGGAACTCAAGAGACGAACTGTCTTTATTTTCATTCATGTAACACGAGCTGTGATTGGTTATTTCTACTTCTACTAAAACATCTAGGTGCTGGAGGATTTTGACAAAACACTGGCGCTATCGAAAGGTTCTTCCATACGAACACGAGAACTACGTTATTGTTAGCTACCCTCTCAATGACCCGACTCCGTAAAACGCTGACATGAATTTACCAATAACAAACGTTCGATGATGTTGAGGCTTATAGATGTGGGAAGGCCAGCATATCGACCGATTTTTAATGCATGGATTTTCAGTTTTAAAATCCAATAACACATCAAAAATAAATATACCGGATTCAGACTGGGGAGGTTGTATTTTGCGTATGTCTTTTAAACTTTTTTCAACAGACTGTATCACCACATTTTACCACATGGAATCATCAGCAAACAATGTATTACGGCTCACACCATGTCCAGTGAATGCGTGACGTCAGAAGTCAACGTCGAGGTGAAAACATTGTAAGTGATTTGATTGCGGATGTAGGAGGATTGAATTAATCTTCTCTTATATACTTACGGAAAAAATGAAACGCAAGTTTTCAAGTTTTTTCTTATGGTAAATATTTCAAATGTGTTATGGATGATTATTTCATTGTGTGGATTTTGATATTATTTCTTCATTGCTGATTAAATTTTGACGATGTTTGTTGAATCAACACAGACGGCGTTTGCATGAATAACGTTCAAACCTGGGTACCCCACGCCATTTCCTGATCAAAATAAATAGCTGTGTGCCCACCCGGGCTTCAGTCGCTGCTCTAACTCTCCTTACCATACCCCATCAAGTTCTGTATGGTCCTTCGTAGGATATTATTCCACACCTGAAGACGGGCCTGCGTGAGCTGATCGAGCGAGGTTGTTTGGTACCGTGACGCGCATTTTTACCCTCCTGCCCTGCTCGTTACACAAATGCTCGATCGGGGACAAGTCTGGACTGTAAGGTGGTCAATCGAGAACTGGAAATCACGACAAACCCTAGCAACGTGCGGCGTCGCATTATCCTGCTCCAACGTAAATTGAACTCCCGTAACCGATTCCTATCTGTTCTTGGGCACATTCGGCGACCAGTGTCTACATCTTGACTCACCGTCTCCGTCGCCGTCTGAAATCGGTTACGAAGGTGTAAGAGACGTATGCCCCTATATTGACGTGGCGAGTTGATACGAGATTTCTGAATCTCATTCATTAAAACATATTGAGTCTCGGAAAACCTCTGCTCAGTGCCATTTATAGTAAACTCGGTTCAGATATTTCATATCAAATCGTGACTCATTATAGATCATATAAATAGAGTGTGATCGCTTGGCTGGACTGGTTACGTGAAATAATTCATGCGAGGTGAAGGACGTTGTACAAACACGAGTGCGCGAATGCGCACGAGTGGTTTACAATATAGTCCTTGGCCACGAATGAATTATTTCACGTAACCAGTTCAGCCAAGCGATTAATCTGTTTATTACTTTTCATTATTAACGATAATTATATTATTTAACACTTTACCTAACGTAACGGCCAAAACCAGCCAGGGCTATTCTCAAAAATCGCCAATTAATTTTCATTATTTTTTTCATTTTTTGTCTCTAAAACATAGGTTATGACCCCCTCATTGGCACGAGCTCGTTCCAATGAGGGGTCATAACCTATGTTTTTGAGACAAAAAATGAAAATAATAGTTATGCAAGAATTGTTCTTGGCAAGTGTCGTCTGCTTTTCATGTTAGGTAAAAGGTTATAAAAATAAAAAAAAACAATGAAATCCCCATTACACCTACGGCAAAGCGTCCTCGTTTGCGCGCTCAGATACATGACAGAATTGTTGATTGCATAATTCACTTGTTAAGTTATCGTTTATAATCAAACCGGGAAATCCCAGTAAATCACACTTTGGAAAATAATAAATAATCTTAGCATTCATTTTACAAACGATCTTTTCGTCTTAAAAGTCCCCTCTGATCCCTATGCAACCGTGTTTTTCTGGAACGTGAACTGAAAACGTCAGACTGAATTTGCCCACCCCAAGATGACTCCAACGGCAAATCCTATAAAACGTTTACAAATGTATTTTCCAGAACTGTATTCTTTACTTGTGTAAATAAATGACCGAAATTAATCATTAGCATTTCGAAAGATGTAGCAATTTACAGGTAGGTCGTTTGATATGCCAATGATTAATTTCAACAATGCATTGTCTAAAAAATACATTCTGGAAAATACAAATGTAAACGTTTTATAGTATTGGCCCCAGGTCAATTGACGCGGTAACTTTTCTCATCAGAGACGTTTGATGTCGTGAAATCGGTTTCGCTGCGATTGTGGTCACATCATAACAAATATCACAAGTAACTGGAAACGAAAGCCTAGCACGAAAACTCCAATATTACAAAAAAGTGGCGTGTGTATAACACTTGAGGTGCAAGATCGAGCGTTGATGCAGCCTTGATTTTGAGTTAACTATTTCAAAGAATCGATGTTTAGGATTATAAACTAGTTCGTTGTTTTCTTCATTTTTTTTATTTTTGTTTTGTTTTTACATATTTAGTTATTGTTTTGGTGGAGTGAGGTGGATGAAGGCCGGAGGATTTTAATAACAACTTTAACCCTTTACCTAGCCTGAAAAGCAGACGATACTTGCAAACAAAATTCTCGAATAACTATTTTTTTTTCATTTTTTCTCTCAAAAACATAGGTTATGACCCCTCATTGGAACGAGCTCGTCGAGATCGTTCCAATGAGGGGTCATAACCTATGTTTTTGAGACAAAAAATGAAAAAAATAATGAAAATTAATTGACGATTTTTGAGAATAACGTTGGCCGGTTTTGGCTGTTACGTTGGGTAAAGGGTTAAAAATCAATCTATTTTTCTATCTTTTTATCATCTTTACCTACCATTTATTCCTGCGTTGGGAGAAAATTATTATATATTGATACCAACAACTTACAAATGAAGACATCTAACACACAAATGGAAACCACGTAGTGACTGGAGGTAACCATTCAATTAAAAATGTTTGGCATTTCAGACATAGCTGGTGAAATATGTAAAACAACTGTAGCTCTATCCCCTTCATTAAACAAAAACTCGTTCGTGGTACCCAATAATATAAAACTTTTACAATTGTATTTTCCAGAATTGTATTTTGTTCTTATGGACTATGCATTGCTGAAATTAATCAATATAATTTCAAACAAAAGTTGCCAGTTACCTGCCGGTAATGTTAATGATTAATTTCATTCATTTATTTTCACAAGTATGATTGCAGTTCGTGAATTGAGCTCTGCCTGACAGATTGCGGTGTGATAAGTATTACAAATAATATCCGTGTCAAGTCGTTCCAGAAACGACCATTAACAAGACATTCTTTATTTTGGGAAACAACGCGTCTTCTGTGCTCTGAAACATGATAAAATTTCAGTGGAAACACTTTTGCGAACATGTCCAGGCGCGACCACGAGGTTATGACGTTGTTATGTGTTCATGCTTTTTGGCGTTCACATTGTCCGTTGTATTTTGAAATTCTGGTATCCCTTTAATTCACGTATCTTCTTCTCTTCTTGAATAGTAGAGAATCTGAAACATGCACAGTCATCCAAGTAAAAATCATTAACCCCGACAGCTTCAGCAGACAATTGTTATCTTACATTTTTTCAGACGTAAACAGCTTCCGATGACTAAACAGAGTTTCTTCAACATTGCTGCCTGCCCGTCAAGACAGTCGGCAATGAAGCGAAACCACTGCAAATTATGCCAAGATAAATGCAGCCTATCGGTTGAGTTCGCAAGGAAGAATACACTTGGGGGCAACTTTTTTAAAGCAATACAGCTGTATAAAAGTTTCAGAGTGTTGCTGTCTGGAAGCTTAAGGGTTAACCCTTTGCACAAACCAAAGAGCAAACTACACTTATAGTGATCGATGTCGATGAGCTCTTTCCAACCAGTTGTCCCATAAGCCATGCTATAGCGGCAAACAATAAAACAATTGAATGGGGACTTTTGATTGTATCACTGGCCGTTTTTTTTGCCGTCACGTCGGGTTAAGCGTTAAACAAATCTCCGAGCTGAATGCGTGCTGCTCATTGCCGTGATGCTTCGCGTGATATACAGTACAAAAACAACCGTAATATTTATTTAATAGGGTGTATCGACATTTCCGATAGTCAGGGTCACCTAGTGTCGGACAGTTTAACGGGTGGAGGAAGCCGGAGTATACGAAGAGCACCACAGAGCAATTGTCAGACTACCCAACATGCCAACTCCGCACAATCAGGGTTAGCATTGGTTGAAGACAAGTGTATCATCGATGTTCAGAACGCCATAGTACGCAGCGCCACCGTTCCCCCACAAGGGCAATTGTCATTAAGTGCCTTGCCCAAGGACACAACATAGTAAGTCCTGGTGGGCTCGAACCGTGGACCTTTCGGGTTGAAGTGCAATGCCGCAACCACTGGGCCACCGCGCTCCCGACAACCGTACTGTGGCTTCGTATAACGCTTTGAGACAACCCGTCCAAGAACTTTATAATTAATACCATACTGTCTTCTATGCCTAGTACTTACTTTCCCTGGATATCTGGGTGGTGGGAACCAGTGATAATGGTGAAGCCTTATAACAAGGGGTTGTAAACTATCGTTTTAAGACGGGGGACTTAAAACCCAATACAGACACCAAGAAGAAGAAAATACCGGTGCTTTTTCTCCAACCATGCAATCCACATCCATATTTGTCGTTGTGCCCAAATTAGACTGATCTGAAGGTCTGACATCGACTCCTGAACAGTTATGAACACGAATATGCATCACACCAGGGTGGATGCCTATAGGCAGTAGCGACGAGGAGTGTAACCTCTGTTCACCGCGTACACCAACCCCCCTTCCCCCCAACGGAACGCAGGGCACGACTGATGGCGGACTTGGTTGCTGGGTACTGATCTTTGATGGGTCCTGCTCCGATTGACTTAAAGGTCATGGACATTTACAGCAACAAACTTGTGTACAGCCACATGACTCCTTGCATGGATTTCAGGCTATAAAATTAGCTCGAGCGCGAGAAAAAAAGAAACAATCAAATCACGTCTTTTAACCTTTTCCTCACTCACTATCAATACATACAGTACGTGGGGAGTGTATTATCACTAAATCACCCGCAGAGTGGAGATTCCACCCAAACAATAATTGCAAATTTGTTTCAAAGCATAACAAGCACAAACAAAGTTTCAGCCAATGGACCTCCGGGTTAAACCCGGAGGTCCATTGGCTGAAACATTGCTTGCGTTTTTTGTCGATATGGACAAAATTTGAAAGTTATAGTTTGGGTTATAACTCCACTCCGCGGGTGATTTAGTTACAATCCACTCTCCACGTACTGTACATAATTATTTCCTTTCTCGCATTTTTGACAAGTGTGATTCACGTCTCCCCAAATTTGGTAAAGAGTGTAGTTGCTCGAACGAGTGAGTCCTATGACCCTTCGAGTTAAATGATATTTTGTAAAGAGAAGAGACTACTGTTTGGAGACTTGTGAGTCCCAGTCTTTATTGGTGTACTGGTGCTAGAGGGGTACTGCCTATAGCTGATACGTACTCAAACTGTGGGGAGCACGGTGGCTCAGTGGTTATGGAATTGAACTTCAAACCGAAAGTTTCAGTTAGATCCCCACCAAGGATAACTGTGCTGTATCCTTCGGCAAGGAACTTAATAACGACTGCCCATTTGGGGGCATGGTGACGATTTGTACAAAGGCGTACTGCACGTCGATGGTGCACTTGTCTTCAACCATTGCTTAGCTCTGCATGTACCATTGATATGTGCCACCTCGACTCCTCCGTTCAACAGCTTCGAACTCCCTGATATCCCAATCAGGCGTCATTGTAACAGCAGGCGATCGAGCCCTTTCCGTGGCTAGCCCTACTCTTTGGAATAGGCTGGCCGATCACTTAAAGGCACCTCAGACGCTAGAAAGCTTCATAAAGGCACTGGAAACCCACCTTTTCGCCCGCGCTTTCGATGTTAACTTTGTATCAACTTTATAATACATGTACAATGTAGCAGCAGAGCATTGTAAAGCCTGAGAGCACAATTTTGTGGATTCATGGCTCTAAACTGTATTTATTATTATTATTATTATTATTATTATTATTATTATTATTATTATTATTATGTTTATGTGCGGAGGTAGGAAGTTGGAAAGTGTGACAATTGTTCGCCTCTTCATGGTGGTTCTCTCCGGGTACTCCGGGTTGATCCACCTTTCAAACTGTCCGACACGAGGCTGTCAAAAGTGTCGTTAAATCTCAATAAATATACTGCAAGTGTGACCACCTTCTACTCAGTCCAGGCACATTAGACATAAAAATGAGAAAGTAAGGAAAAAAATCGGAGAAAGCTGATTTTTTTATATGTTTCCGGGACACACATTGCGGATAAAGTGTGAAAAGTCCCCGCGAATCCGAGTTGAGCTTTTTTAGTTATAGCGTTTTTTTGATGAAAAAAAAAAATTAAAAAAAAATTCGACCCAGCTCCATATTTCTCATTCTTATTCGCCTTAGTAGGGTGAGAATCATAAATATCGTGCTGAATTATATTGAGAATACATATTCCCAACAGAAAATGCCAACTTTGTACCAATCTTCACACTCAATGGTGAAATATTCACGAAAATATACAAAATTACGAAAAAAAAATTATTGTTTTCATACACGCAACGGTACACAACGTCCATTAAATCAAAGTCTACGACTACTTTGGGAGTTAAATTATATATCAAAAATTGCAGAAAAGCAGTGGCTTTATAATGATATATAACAATAGTCATTTATTCCATAATAAACTGGTGAAACGTGTGAACTATTAACCATACCCCCTAAACTCAAACGGCATCGACTTTTCTCATTCAAATACCGCATTATAGCATCATTGTTTCAATTTCCATGTTCGATTAAATCACATAATGTGGTGTTCGCCTACACTCAAGATGCATTGGCATGTAAACCACTTTATATCAAAGCAGTGGAGATTGTGTCTTCGTCAGATAAGTTGACAAAAGTTTTCGTTAGACTCGGCGGCTTCCATATGATTATGTCATATTTAGGGGCAATTGGTTCGATCATGGCTGGTAGCGGCTTGGATGAACTTTGGGGGACTGTTTATGCTGGTGGGTCAATCCATCATTTGTTCAGTGGTCATGCATATTCAAGAGCAGTTCGTGCCCATTTGCTAACACAAATTGCCATTACAAAACTTGTGTTTGAAGAAAGCCGAACACTAGATAACATAGACTGCACAGAAGTCAATGAAATATTATGTGGACTTGCCAAAGGTGACTGTACAACAGCTGACGCTGTCAATCAAGAAAGTGTCAACCATCTACTGTCAAAATTACACGAACTGGTCCAGAATGCGTCCGTAGGACGCACAGGAAAGCTTTGGGTACAATACTACGAGCAAATAGGTCTTCTCCAGTTGTTCTTGAGAGCAGAGCGCACAGGCGACTGGGAACTCCACACATATTGTGTTCGCAATATGATTCCAGTATTTCACGCAGGTGGTCATTTTGCATACGCAAAAAGTTTTCATCTCTATTTGCAGCAGATGAATGAGCTAACAGAAATAATGCAACAGGATGATTTGAAGTTGTTCACTGAGAAAGGTTACTTTATCATAAGGCGCTCAGATAAATTCTGGGACGGGATATATTCTGATCAGACCATAGAGCAGTGTTTAATGAGAATGTTCAAGCTCCCTGGTGGTCTCACACATGGCAGGGGAATAACCGATAGCACTGTTGCGAAATGGGTACATGGACTACCTCTTTGCCTTCCGATATGTAATGCTCTCGAAAATTTTGTTCATGTTCACACTGGTCATGGCGAACAACATCGGGATCTCCGTCAAAGTTCACAATTGACTGATGCCAATGATATCACCAAATTATTGAACTGGCTCAGAGTGCATTCCCCCTTTCAGAATAGAGATCCACTACAATTAGTCTCTATAGCGACCGGGCTTGTGGCCGACGAAACTGTGAACTGTGACCAAGTTCGCAAAATTGGTGAATGTTGCGTATCGAATGTTGTAAGCAAAACGTTCAACAGCATCAAACTACGACGTGTTGACACTGTGAAGTCTCTCGCATCGATGGCAAATAGCATCAAAGTCCGTGGAAGTAAGGTAGTGATTGACCCCACAATTCTGTTCAACCGCATCACATGTGTTATTCAGTCACAAGGAGAGATGGAAGAGTATCTCAAATATGAACTCGCCCCGAAACCACCAGCATTGTTTGATTCTGCTGGAATGAGGAAGACACAGAAAAGCACGCTCGGTAAGATCCTCAAAACATACGGTTCCGAGCAAACTAAAATCCCAGAACATTCTCTGTTTGTTGTAGATGGTGGATTTTTATTGAGGGCAGTTGTATGGCCTAAACAGTCGTCATATAAGGACATATGTACATCATATTCCAATTATCTAGTAAGACATTTTGGGGCGAACGTCGTTGTTGTTTTTGATGGTTATGCTTGTACAATGTCGACAAAGGGCATGGAACAAGCCCGTAGATCTAAAGACAGGTATTCCATTGATATCAATATCTCATCCGAGTTACTAGCCACCACACCCCAATCCGATTTCCTTGCAAATGCCAAGAACAAAACCCAACTGATCGATCTTCTAATGCAGGAGCTATCTGCTATCAATATTCAGTCCAAGCAGGCCGAGGCTGATGCTGATGTACTGATAGCCGAAACTGCACTTGACATCGCTCAAGATGACAACAATGTTGTCGTTGTGGGAACAGACACAGACTTGTTAGTCATTCTTACCTCTCGAGTTCAACCGGGATGTAATATCCACATAATGTATTCCATTACCCCAAACTTTCAGTTAGTGAAATAGCAACCAAAATGGGTGACCATAGAAGCAACCTCCTTGTAGCACATTCTATAAGTGGTTGTGACACTACTTCTGCACTCTTTCGAGTTGGTAAGAAGAAAGTATTCAGTACAATTGTCTCCGATGTTACTAGCGACTCACAACAGTATGTCAACACAATTTTGGCGGATGACAGTACACCAAGTGCTGTAGCCGCTGCCGGGGAACCACTTCTCCTGATCTTATACGGGAGTAAAACTGTTTCCTCTCTCGACCAATATAGATATGTCACTTACAAGCGTTATGTAGCAAAATCTAAACTGAATAAACCCATCGACCTAGCCTCACTCCCACCAAGCAGCGATGCTGCACAACAACATGTCTACAGATGTTATCTCCAAGTCCAACAATGGCTGGGCACTTCGCTTCCTCCGACGGATTGGGGGTGGTCGCTAGACAATGGACTTCTTGTACCAACTGCAGCCACAAAGCCATGTGCCCCCGATAACCTACTGAATCTGATCAGTTGTGGTTGCAAGAGTGCTTGTACAAAAAGGTGTGGGTGTAAGAAGGCAGGACTCTCTTGCTCAGGTTTGTGTAATTGCAGTTCGGATTCTTGTAACAACCACAGAAACACTGTCCTGTCGGAAATTTCTGAGTTCGATGAATAATATGTATATAGGTGATGTCATTTCTGTATATAGCGTTGATAATAGTCAATGTAACTTAATCCATGTTGATTGATTTGTACATTCTGTAAATATTATTTATTGATTTTTGTACATTCTGTAAATATTATTTATTGATGTAATGCTGCCAGACACAGACGTGTCTGTTCGGTCCCAAGCCCGAAAATAGTTGAGTTCTCATGCTGACGAATTTTATGCCAAAAGGGGAACTCGGCCAGAAGCAGAGGGGGTCTTCCATAATGTCTATTTTGTAAGCAATGATAAAAGTCTTCAAATGGTGGTGGATTTTTTATCGTCTGTCCAACTAACATCCCGTTCTGTACTACGACCCTTTGGGCAAATCCATTAGGAAAATCGTCATTTTTTGCGTAAATCCGATACTTTTTTGTGAATTTTCAATAATTTTTCGCAGAAATTGTCACAGAATGCACATTTTCCTCTAGGTAAATGTATATTAGACATTATGTAGCTCGAAATACGCGTAAACAAAAAATACAGTTGGATCAATTCGAGGTTACAAAGTTCGTGCGATTTTTTTTTGATTTTTTTCAAACGCGTTTTCGAAAAAAGGCTGTAGAAAAAAAAGCTCAACTGGGATTTTAGGGGACTTTTGTCTAATCGTTCAGTGACATGTACTCGACATTCCCTGAACAAATCAGCTTTTTCCGATTTTTTTCCCTAGTGAAACCTAATGTTCTTGGGCTATACTGTCATAGTTACTACTTTGACGCTTTGTGTGATTAGCCAAACACAGCATTTTAAAACGATGTCAGGAAGTCATTAACAATGCCTTTCCAACATGGAACCCCTTTTCTCGCAGCCGTGTTCACACTAGTTCCAACGAATTCTTTTTGGTGCCAAGTGGATTTGGTTGGTGCCAAATGAACTTTCTGGCGCAACCGGGATGTTCACAAATCAATAAAACGGTGGAGTGCACAATACTACACTATTGGACAAGGAGACTCCCGAGTACAATTGCATGCAAAAAGCTCGCAGAATTTGCAATATTATTTCAACTTATTCTGGAGCGCGGTGGCTCAGTGGTTACGGCATTTACCTTCAAATCGAGAGGTTCACGGTTCAGGGGTAACTGCGTTGGATCCTTGGGCAAGGCACTTAATCCCGATTGCCCACGTGTGGGCACGGTGGTGCTGTATACAAAGGGTCATTGCACGTCGATGCTGCACCTGTCTTGAACCAATGCTAACCCAGCTTGTGAGGAGTTCGTACGTTGGAGAGTCTGACAGTTGCTTGCCGTTGCTTGGGGGTTCTCTCTGGGTACTTCAGCTTCCTCCACCCGCAAAACTGCCCGACACGTGATGACACTGACTGTCGAAAGTGTCGTTAAACTCAAATAAATAAATACATTTTTCAACTTATTCTATTTATAAATCATTTACAAACATCGCGGATACACAATCGGAAAGCAGAGCCATGACTGACAAAAAGAAACAGATAAACAGTAACTAACTCCACAACAAACACTACCCATGCAAACTGGGTCACTTGACAACAATGGCGAGTCGTGTTGAAATACCAATTATTGACTTCAGCGCTTATAGTTTGGACAAAGAAGTTAAAAACACAGAACATTTACAGACCCTCTCAGACGATATTTGTAATGCTTTTAGCGGTGTGGGAATATGCTATTTAAAGAATCATGGACTTTCAGAGGAAATTGTGAGTCTATTTATGTTCATTTAGTTTTAAGGGCCTATATAAGTAATGGAATTTTGTTTAGTTTGAAATTCTCACCTCTCATATTCCTAACATTCAGATTAAATATATACAAATTATACATCAAAATGAAAGTTGGGATGAATAGAACACGAAACACATATGTAATCAACTCATAGAGTTGACAGCAGGCACCACTGGTTCCTGGAAGTCTGCTATCGTATTCGCACCAGAACTGATAATAAAATAATATTTCGCAAGAACAACTCGTGGTAGAATGTGCTTCAGATATTCAATAACAAAGCTAGGCATTTAAAACACTCTCTAATGTAGCGACTGGACTGCATTTTGGAAAAGGGCAACGCTGTCTGCATTTTTATTGAAGATGGTTTCCATGCTCGACAGACATGCGCAAATCACTCGATACCACGAATTTCCATCAAAAAAACAAAATCGTAATTCTAAGAAAATTCAACAGGTATCATGATACCTTGCATTGAATATGGCAACTGTGCAATCTCTTTCTAATAACAGTATACTGTATGAAGGCGATCTTTTTCATTATTTGATTTTAGACGGCGTCGTTTTTACATGCTTTTTCCGTCCGATGACGTCGACCGGAAATCGAAAGTATACACATACGTAAACAAAAGCAAAGGCTTTGGAATTGTCCCCAATGCAGCTCTGTCGCCGTGTTTTGAAGAATTTTGAATGCGACAGCAGACTTCCAGGAACCAGTGGTAACTACAGTCGACTCAATGAGTTGATTACACATGTGTTTCGTGTTCTCTACATCCCAACCTTCATTTTGATGTACATTTTGTGTATATTTAATTTGAACTGAAGGAATATCAGAGGTGAGAATTTTCAAAATAAACAAAATTTCATTACTTATATAGGCCCTTAACTAGCATCCCCGTGAACTCTCATGACCTGTACAGTCCATTAAAAACCCAGTCACAGATTGACAGCTAATTACACCCCCCCCCCCCCCCCAGTCAATCTATAAATAGACTTTCACACTTGACTAGTTGGTAATGATTGACGTTGACTGCTGGGACAACATTCACTATGTCAACAAACAAGACAGCTGATTATAGTGTTTAATTAAATGATGTTGTTCATAGAATAAATAAAGTGGTTCGGCATCTTCAGGACCATGGCGTAAATATCGTAGTGGTTGAGAGCCTTAAGGTGCTATATAAGTAAGGGAATTTCGTTTATTTTGAAACTCCCACCCCTGACATTCCTTAAATTCAAATTAAATATACACAAACTATACATCAAAATAAAGGTTGAGATGTTTTGAACACGAAATACATGTAATCAACTCACAGAGTTGACAGCAGGCACCACTGGTTCCTGAAAGTCTGCTACCGTATTCGTACCAGAACTAACAATACAATAATATTTCCGGAGAACAACTTGTGGCCAGATATGCTTCAGATATCCAATCACGATATTGTCGTTTGCAGTTTATCTATGATTAAGGTTGGTAATCAGTTGCGGTGTTTTAGAATCAATTTTAGTAATAAGTGAGCGGCGATTTTAATTGATGTTGATTGCGGGTTTGATTAGGTTTCCAGATATTTACGTTTTGAAGAGCCGTGGCGCTGAGCAGCTCACGTCTTGACATTTGTCAGACATGTTTGTTTAACACTGAGTAAAGTGTTCCTGTGACTGGAGAGCATTGTGTATGGGGGAGGATGCATTTTCGGTTTTTTTAACCCTTTACCTAACCTGAAAAGCAGACGACACTTGCAAAAATAATTCTTGAATAACTAATTTTTTTCATTTTTTTTGTCCCAAAAACATAGGTTATGACCCCTCGTTGGAACGAGCTCGACGAGCTCGTTCCAACGAGGGGTCATAACCTATGTTTTTGAGACAAAAAATGAAAAAAATAATGAAAATTAATTGGCGATTTTTGAGAATAGCGCTGGCCGGTTTTGGTCGTTACGTTAGGTAAAGGGTTAAGTTTAAAATTTTTAGTTCAATGTTTGCTTTTCCATTTTGATAGTGGGGGCACCTGCGATAATTACTCGGATGACCACCCTTGCAGTTAGGGCAGGTGGGGGAGTTTATCCGCATGATTTGATGAGGTGGTTGCCTCCATATTTCATGCCGGTCAAAGTCCCTCTTCATTTATTCGCTACGTGCCCAAACGATTGACACTTGTGGCATTGGACCGGAGGAGGGGTTGACCTATACTCCCTCGCTCTGTGACTCCAACCGTTAATGGTAACTCCGTTGACAATAATTTTAAGTTTGATGTCGCGGCTAGGACAGGTCACTTTTAGTTTCCACGTGCTCTTGCCCGTGGCCCTTGAGGTGAACATGTCCCAGTTGCACACTGGGATGCCTTGATTAATTGCCTGTTTGGCTGTGTCGGGGTATACCCTGGTCACTACAAAAATGAATGGTGATAGTTTTTTCGGGGGGGGGGGGGGGTGGGGGCTTGGGCGGTTTGCCCTGCTTTTTTTGGCTATGCATGGGTACATTGTTTGTCGTTTTGACCACCGCAGAGGAATCCATGCTCATAAGGGGTGTTGGTGCAGGTGGCTTTGGCGTAAATAAAATAGGACCGCTTGAGATTTCAATAGATTTATGGTGCCTGACATCTAATGAGATCAATGGAATTGAGATACTTAAGACAGCACCTGCAACTCACCCTCTATTAACTGGTAGAGTACTGGAAGCCCATAGTTGGGCTTTAATCTAACGTGCAGGTAACCCATCTTAAAGACTTCATATTCAGTGGATGTACTTCATTTGTCCTTGAAGTGAAATATTTTGTCTGTAAGGATTTGCCCTGGTACAATTTATGGGAGAGTGCCTAGGGGCACTCTCCCATAAATTGTAACAAGACAAAGACATGCAGACAAATTTTAATGATCAGAAATAATTTAGCACTCTACAAGTTAAACACGGCGAAAACACAAGTCATGTCAGTGTCGTGCCGACAAGTATGCACAAAAATTTGGCAAGGCCTTAGACAAGATTGGATTGGTGGAATGAAAAAAGTGCACTCTACCACTATTTGATCGAGTCACGAACTGTTCTATTTGATTTTTTGTCAAAAACCAGTTTTTCGACACTTTATGAGGTGCCCTTCACTTTTCCGGTGGTTATCGTATGTGGTACAAGCTCTCATGCAACCCGTCTAACGGTATAAGGAATTCGACGCTGCCATGGCCTGAAACCAACCTACCCTTAAATAGTCCATCACATAGGTTTAGGTTCACATGAGGTGACCCTGGCTGTCGAAAGTGTCGTTAAACCCCAAACAAATAAATGAAATGTTTAGATTCACTCGTCTGGAGTATTTTGTTAACTGGGGAATGAAACAATATTTGCATATCTCTGTGAGTGACGGAAAACCACATTACATCAACGCGTGACAAAACAAATAGCCCATAACAGCGTAGGATATCCCACAGACTGTTAGATGATAGCTTGATGCGGATACTGACATTTCGTGGCGTGAGAACCATAAGGCTCTGGATGATAGACCCTTATGGTTCTCACGCGACGATTTGTAAAGTCGAGCTCTTGGATCGAACTTTGGATGGAATTCGTTCAGATTTATACCTTCAAAGATACTGCTGCCACCAATAGTTCTATCAACGACTTATTGATAACAACTGCGCTTCACGAGATATGACTCTGAACTTGGATCATTTGCACAAGCGTCATAAATAAAATCCACTCTCGAATACCTCCACCCCTGTAAAGATTTGACCTCGCACATAATTCACAATGCCTTGGACAAGCCCTCCCACAAAATCCCCATTAAAAAATCCACCATCACAGAAAAAGATCTGCTCTGTCCAGCTTTCGTGGAAAGCTTACTGGCCACCAGCGTAATTCTGTAAGGACTCCCATGCTGTTATGGGCTGTTTGTTTGCAGTTTGTGAGCGCTGACCACCGTTGATACAATGTGCTGAATGTGCCGTGTCTTCACACACGGAGATAAACACATGTTCCAATATAAGTAAAATCCTCGCCCTCTGACTGCATGAGAGCTGGCGTAGTTTCTTTTATGTTCCAATAAGACTAAAATCACCCTCCTCTGATTGGACGAGAGCTCGCTTAGTATATTCTATGTTTACAGCTCAAGTGGGAAATGTTACCGTCTGACGTCACAACGCGCGAAATATTTGAAATGACGTCGCCCGTTTCGTAATTGCTTCATCAACCGAGTGACAAGCAAGCCGCTTCGTTTTTTTCTGGATTTTTCATACGTTCAACAGAGGCTGTTCCGGATAAAGTGTTGTTTGAATTACCAACTGATTTACGATTTGAAGTAAGATGGAATGGGTTTATTTGGTTTATTGATTATTTATCCAGTGCCGTCGTGGGTACACGAGAGGTTTATTTACTAAACCTGTGATCGTTAAAAGTTGCCTTCCAGAAGGCAACTTTTAACGATCACAGGTTTAGTAAATAAATCTCTCGTGTTTCGCAATGTAGGTTTTGGGCTATGGGTAGTGTCTTATTGGAACATACACGTTTTTGTGATGAGTTGACGGTAACATGGTCTGAGGTTTGTGGCTCGGAGCGTATGTTGAACCTCGACGCTTCGTGTCTCTGTTGAACATAAGCGCCGAGCCGCAAAACTCAGACCATGTTACCGTCAACTCATCACAATAACCTATAATGTTCCAACAATACTAAAATCCTTCTCCTCTGATTGGACGAGAGCTCGCTTAGTATATTCTATGTTTACGGCTCAAGTGGCAAATGTTACCGTCTGACGTCACAACGCGAAACATTTGCAATGACGTCGTCCGTTTTGTAACTGCTTCATCAACGGAGTGACTAGCAAGCAGCTTCATTTTTCTGGATGCTTCACGCTTGCAGCAGACGGTGTTCCGGATGAAGTGTTGTTTAAATTACAAACTGATTTACGATTTAAACTAAGATGGAATGAGTTTATCTGGTTTATTGATTATTTATCCAGTGCCGCCGTGGGACACACGAGCGGTTTATTTACTAAACATGTGATCGTTAAATGTTTCCTTGAACAAGGCAACTTTTAACGATCACATGTTTAGTAAATAAGCCTCTCGTGTTTCACGATGTAGGTTTTGGGCTATGGGTAGTGTCTATTGGAACATATACGTTATTGTGATGAATTAACGGTAACATGGTCTGAGGTTTGCGGCTCGGAGCGTATGTTCAACCTCGACGCTTCGAGTCTCGTTTGAACTATGATCCGGACCGCAAACCTCAGACCATGTTACCGTCAATTCATCACAATAACTAAAAATGTTTACAGCTCGAGTAGCAAATGTTACCGTCTGACGTCACCACGCGAAATGTTTGAAATGACGTCGCCCGTTTCGTAATTGCTTCATCAACGGAGTGACTATCAAGCCTCTTCATTTTTCTGGATTTTCCACACGTGCAGCAGACGGTGTTCCGGATCAAGATCTGTTGAAATTACAAACCAATTTACGATTTGAACTAAGATGAAATGAGTTTATCGGGTTTATTGATTATTTATCCAGTGCCGTCGTGGGTACACGAGAGGTTTATTTACAAAACCTTTGGTCGTTAAAAGTTGCCTTGAACAAGGCTACTTTTAACGATCACAAGTTTAGTAAATAAGCCTCTCGTTGTACCCCACGATGTAGGTTTTGGGCTATGGATAGTGTCTTATTGGAACATATACGTTCTTGTGATGACTTGACGGCGACATGGTCTAGGGTTTATGGATCGGAGCGTATGTTCAACCTCGAGGCTTTTCGTCTCGGTTGAACATAAGCTCCGAGCCGCAAACTTCAGACCATGTTACCGGCAATCCATCACAATAATTTATAATATTGTTTCGTGTTCCAGTTATTCGTATCAATAAGTATTTAATAAGCGCTTAATTCACAACGAAACCACCTACATATATTTAGTGGAACTACGCTGCATCGTCATAAACTACAGCTGAGGTGAGTCATGTCATCAAAGATTCGGCGAAACAAAGCCTCGACTGAAAAACACTTCTTTCGCTGATTCATAGAAAATGAACGTTTGTGGCATATCTCAGACTCATTTGTCTGGAATATTTCAGTTGGTTGGAAAATCAAGCCAAAGGTTCCCTTTTCCGACCGCCTGGAATATTCTAGACAAGCGAATCTAAACATAGGCATTTTTAAGCGGTAAACTGTGTCCAAGTCATAAGAGTGTCGGATTTTTTTTACATAATATAACTGGTGGCTTGAGAGCATGCGTTTGGAGTTGGAAAGATGGAGATTGTGAGTCGCTGTGACTTGTAAAATCACATGTAGTGTCATGGTAACTAGCGTGACTAAAGCAATGCAGGGATTTAAAGATAATAATAATAGCACTTTGGCCAGCCGCTGATTTGTCGCGGTTCTCGGACGAGACGTCCATGGTTACCCCTGAACTCCCAACTGCCTCCCTATTCCCAAGCTTCTCCTCTCCTCCCAACACTCGGAGACGAAATGCTTGATGACATCCCTTGCCCCATTCTTCCCAATCTCTCCGATTAGCATATTAACCCTCTCCTTTGAGTCTCCCCCTAACCACATGTCCTTCATTCTCCCACCCCACTTCCCCATTATACTCCCAGTGAATCTCATTCTTTTAGACTGGTACTTTGGGCATTCTAGAAGGAAGTGTTCCAGGGTCTCCACCATGCCCAAGTTACACATCTGGCACTCCCTTTCACCGCTCTTCCCAATTTTTCCCCTCAGCTCCAGGGATCGCGACCTCAGCTTGAACAACAGTGACCCCCCAAAGGCGCCATCAGGGTACTCTTCAAAACCTGGCCTCTCGTTATCACGCAGGCCACCCAAAGACCTCTTTACGGTTACAATCCTCCATGACCCTTTCTCTGACGATTTTTTTTACCCTGGTTTGTTCCAACGTCCAGGTACGAGATCTCCAATGAGTAGTTCTCTACTAGCTCCCTCACTTGGACCATCCACCCCGTTTTAATATTTGAGCTAAAAATTCTCAGGAACATTACTTTACACCATCGGCTGTCAGGTAGATTTACCAAATAATTATGATAACCGAGTTTCAACAGGCCTATCCTGTCCTTGATCCTCATCCACCCAAGCTCACCCCTGATTGCTTCTAGCGCTGCGGCATTGCTCGACCCTGTTATCCATCGGCCTGCATCGTTCTGCAAGATTTCCAAGCTCTTTACGGACGCCTGGTTTAGGGGTACCACTTCCGTACCGTATGTTATACTTGGCAGCCCCACCATTTCCCAAATGGTTTTCCCCACGAAAACCTTATTGAAACTGTTTCTCCCTATAAGTTTCATTTGGTTAAGGATTCGCTTCCCCTTCAGAATCAATTTATTTGTGTGGTTTCGGTAGATGTCTCTTCCTGTAATGTTTATATTTACCCCCAAATACTCGTAATCACCTGTCTCTCCTACACTGAGAAGTTTGCTGCTCCCTTCCGGAAATGCAGAACTCACCCACTCTCCACCTTCGAGTGGGTCCCACTTTGCGCCCCACAGGTATAACTTTGCTCTTGCATTCATTAAGTTCGAGTCTCCATTTGTTCCCATATTTCCCAACAATTCCCAGCATTTTCCTTAGCCCCTCTTCTCTTTCTGACACTAGAACCATATCGTCCGCAAAAAATAGCCCTGGGATCTTCAAGTCCCCAACTGCTACCCCCTCGTCGCTACGCAGGAGTTCGTCTCCTAAACCTTTGATGTACAATGCAAACAGGATTGGCGAAAGGATACACCCCTGTTTAGGCCTATCTCCATAGGCACACGTTTTGTTGTAATGTTTCCCAGGCTAAGTTCACTCTGTATATCTTTATATAATGCTTTCATAATTCCAAAAACTCGCCTCCTAAGCCCAGAGCTAACGACAGGACTACTGAATGTGCCATACGTGTTGATGCAGTTTTGTCTCCACCAAGTGGACACTTTTTAATAACTTTTATTAGCAATATAAGAAGTTACCTACTGCGGGTAGTAGATGTCATGTGTTTACACGGATACTAACGTGTCCCCTGGTCTCATTGCATATGAAAAGATGGAGTTACAAAAAATAAGGGGGAGGGGGGCGGAGGCGCGTCAGGTGCGCCCCCCCCCCCGCATTGTTTTCCCATCTGTACATTCATACTACAACAGAGCTTACATAGGTATGTCAATATGGAGTGAACTAGTGAATACATTTGTTAATTCATTCAAATTTAATAGTTATGGGGAAAAAGGTAGTTGCAATTGCAGGCGGAGTTGGTATCGATGGAAGGTGATGAAGAAGTCACGGGAATAGGTGTTATTGATGGCCATAATGTTTCTCCGGCCTCTACTACAAATATGGTATCCTCGTGATAGCCAATGTTTAACCCTTTACCCAACGTAACGGCCAAAACCGGCCAGCGCTATTCTCAAAAATCGCCAATTAATTTTCAAAATATTTTCATTTTTTGTCTCAAAAACATAGGTCATGACCCCTTGTTGGAACGAGCTCGTCGAGCTCGTTCCAACGAGGGGTCATAACCTATGTTTTTGAGACAAAAAATGAAAAAAATTAATTATTCAAGAATTTTGTTTGCAAGTGTCGTCTGCTTTTCATGTTAGGTAAAGGGTTAAACAGATAAAAGCCATGTAGTCGGGTGATCAACGAAGGACCTACGCAACAGTTAAGTAATAGTAAACTTCAAGAAGGTCTCCCCCCCCCCCCCCCCCCCCCCCCCCCCCATTGACGCTTAATTCTTAATTCTTATTCTTAGATAATCTATATAACGGTATAAGCGTTTACAGTACAATACATTTCAAGATGGTAAATATCCATAACAAGTATACTTTACCGTTGGAAGATGTCATTGCCAGAATGGCTGTCTACCTGGCATCTCCCCACAAAATAAATAACGAGAAAAAATATTTATATTTATATTTACAGACCACAGGAAACGAGTTGGAGAATCGTGTAAGCCAAGTGATCTAAGAGTGGTATTCGAAATATAGCAATGTGCAACAAAATTACTATTGTACAAATCCACTATTGTTGGTTTGTTGCCATCTCAGTCTTGTGGAGGTTTTGTGTGCTTGGAGAGTAGCGTGAATATTAGAAATTACACTCTTGACAATAAGAATTATCACACTGGATGCTTGTGGAATATGACGATAAGAACTGCGATGTGAGCTTTTTCTTAAACTCTGCTCTATTTAAGATATTGTGTACAGTTTGCTGAGTGGTAGACTGTTGGACTTCTATGCTAGAGGTTCAGAGTTCGATCCCCGTCCAGGACGACCCGCGTTGTGTCCTTGGGCATGGCACTTTATCCAGGTTGCCTACATGGGGGCACGATGACGCCGTGTACTAAGGCGTACTGCAAGTCGATGATGCACATGTCTTCAACCGCTGTAACCCTGCTTCAGCTGAGCTTGAACAGGGTTAGAATGTTGAGGAGCTGACAGTTGCTCGTCGATGCTCGGTGGTTCTCTCCGGGTACTCCGGCTTACGCCGCCTGTAAACATCAATTGTGCATAATTATGTGACCTTAAACACCAATAAATAAATAAATAAATAAATAAATAAATAAATAAATAAATAAATATACAGTTTGATTCAGATTATTTCAAAATCTTGGTTTGGCAAACATTGGCAATCTATCTGATGCTTTTGTACCGGTTGTTCCGACGCTCAATAGTTGAGACTGTCTAGTGTTTACGTTTAATGAATATAAAGTGACAAAATAATCGTTAAAGGAATCCGGAAGACTGCCATTTTTCCAATCAAACACAACGACGTTTAAAACATTTGCAAAAAACTGCAAAAATAATAATAAAAAAAATCTTTTCTGTCTCCACGAGAAATGTTATGATCCTCCATTTTGGTTACCCCATTCGGCTGGAGGGGTTATAACTCATCACCTATGTTTTTTAGACAAATGTTAGTATACTAAACCAGCTCTGCCCATTGTTATACTACCTGAAGAGAAGCCGATTGCAAAATGGGAGGCAGAAACAAAGGCATGCTTACAGGCAGTTGCGGGTGTCCGTTACATGACTTTTTGTAAATAGAGTTTCGATGTCTCAATAGCTACTCTTGTGGCTGCATGTTTACCACTGCCTGTTCGGTGCGAGACATTCGGTGGGTCCGGCCCATTGTGTAAGTGGGGAGAGGTGTACCTCTCCAATACTCTTACATAATGCTGCCATGACTCTATGTACGCCGAGTATATGGGTAGAACATTGTTTTTGATTTTGGTCCATGTTTTGGACACGAATATAGGTGGACCTCCACTCCTTGGAGTTATGTAACTTTTCACTGCTTATGAAAATAGAGTGCGCTCTATCGGCTGTAGGCTGAGCTTTGTTACGGGTTTCTCATTTGGCGCCTGATACGGTGCGTTGTTTGTGGATTTTAAGTAACTACTGCGTGTGCGGAATTGTATTTCACTAATAGGATGCAGTTCGGATATACACTGTTTAATATGTGAGATCGTATCGAATCTGGCATGCGTGATGGTCGATGACACTGGTGGAAGACCAAAGGTGAATGGCTTAGCTACCTGTTTCATCCTTCCACCCCTAGCCCTCGCTCTAAGGCTTATCTATAAGTGCATGCTACATTGCTGAATGCATGTGCTTTCCATGATACGATGTCGAGGCCGTCGGTGTTTACAATAAAAGGATTCGGCCCTATTTTGAGGTCGGTATAATGTTTAGCGTATAAAATTGTATCACTGTCGGCGCGCAATATGAGATACGGCCGTACTAAAAGGCTCATTGGCATGTGCGTGCTGTATTGTTGGAGGTATGCGCTTTCCAATCATTAGGCTCAGTCCATTATCTGAGTAATTAACTGTCGACAATCAAAGGATACTGTCGGTAGTCTGAAAGCAAGTGTGCAATGTATGTCGTTCTTTGTCAGCTTGTGACCTTTATTTGCACTTAATTTTTGCTGAACAACCATGTGGGTGGATTTCAACACATTGGGATTACATAACTCTTGACTGCTGTTAAGAACAGATTAGGCTGTATCAGATGTCAACACCCTTATTTATGTGTTACTTATTTGGCTCTTGGCTGCTTTGTCGAAGAGCAAAATGTGTACACGATTGGTATCAGTGTGTTAAGAACGGTATTTTACGTAGACCTTGATGTTACAGTACGCATATAACTGGTATATGTATATCAGCTTGTTAAATTTTCTCGTACAGTGCATCATCCACACAGCTGTTATCAGCGTGCAGAGAAGTTGGTATAAGCCGTAGGTTCTGTTTACACTACGTGCAAGGCTGATGCAGATATAGTTTTATCAGCTATTGGTACTCGGGTGGGTACACCCGTGTTATGTCGAGGTATTGTTTTCGCGAGTTCATCTCGCACAGCAGTTGTGGAGGAATCATTTCGCACAGTTGTTGCAGAGGAATCAACTCGCACAGTAGTTGTGGTGGAATCGTCTCACGCAATTCGTGGAAGTCACCTCGTGCTAAAAGCAGAGGATTTGTAATCATAGAAAACAGACTCGAGAAGTTAAGTTTTTAAATTCAAAGTGGGTAGGATAAACCTCCGCTGAAAAGAAAGATCCGTTATAAAATCATGAATGTAAGCACGTGAAAATGTAAAACGAAACGACACATATCTATTAATAAGCCAATTATAATAAATTGGCGAGATATTAGATGATTCCGTGTAATCAATTTATCAGTTAGCAGTGGTGGCAAACGTGTTGTTTTAACAATCAAAATGGCGTCGAGAAAACAGTTGCTATTTCCGATAGATTGGGAACGCGGTGGCTCAGTGGTTACGGCATTGGACTTCAAACCGAAAGGACCGTGGTTTTATCCTTCCGCGTTGGCACAAATACCATATCAATTAACCCATTCACACGCATGTGTCGTTCTGTGTTTATTACATGCCTTCACTCAGCAATTCATTTGACAACTCGTCCTCTGCGTTCCAATGTGTTCTGTGTGCCAGTAGGCACGTGGAACACATTGGAAGGCAGGGGAAGAACTATGAACAAAAAAGAGCACATTTTATCGCCAACCATATATGCGAGGGAAGCCCGTGTAACTATGTTATCTATCGATCGCCAGCGATTCAAATTGTAATTGCGTTGCAGGAATTGTAGAAAATTCCAGAGAAATTTCGCTTCTATTTAAACATAGTCCGTCAACGATTTCCGTTCCGCACATATGTGCTGAACAGATTTTCATCTTCCGCATGGTTTAGTGTTGCTGTAGATGGGGATTACAGAGAAAAGGCGTGTAACAAAAAACTATCCGACACGATGTGTTCCTAGCTGTCAAATGTGTCGTTAAACCCCAGTTAAAAAAATCTCCGACATGAAGGCATTTCAACCACACTGATAACGGATTTGATTTTGCGCGTGCTCCCGCTTTTCATTGGGAGAGCAACTCACGTGTATTAGAGGCACAGAGAAGATGTATGTGCTGAGAGGTGAATGGTACTACTCGATTCAATTATATATTTTATTTTGCAATAAATGTACCCTAAGAGTGTACAATAAATACAAACCATGTTGGAATTACAAATAATGATATAAATAATGAACATGTTTTGATTCTGTAGCACAAAAATTGCAAGGGGAAGGCATAGCCAGATTGTCTGTCTGTCTACCTACCATCTCCTTGATGTAAAGTCGGATTCATCTCTTGGAGACCAGAACCCCCCCCCCCCCCCCACAAAAAAGAAAAATAATAATAATTTGTCTCATTTCAGTAAATATTACTATTTGCCCAATTTATTTATTTATTGCTGTTTAAGGTCACATACTTATGACATTGGCTAATCGCAACCGTGACTGTTTTACGGGTGGAGGAAGCCGGAGTACCCGGAGAGAACCACCGAGCATCGACGAGCAACTGTCAGCTCCACAACATTCTGTCACTGGTCAAGCTCCGTTTAAGCATGGTTACAGCGGTTGAAGACGTGCAGTACGCCTTAATACACGGCGTCATCGTGCCCCCATGTAGGCAACCAGGATAAAGTGCCGTGCCCAAGAACACAACGTATTTGCCCAATAAAAAAACGGTAGGGATTGGCCAAATAAATCCACAATGTCCGGAGTATCCATCGTCCCTTGTTCAATTAATTCAACGAAAAAAGGAACCAGAATACTAGAATGCGTCGCGAGGCGCTGCAGGGTGATAACCTACGATTCGTCAAATATACTGCATTGCAGTACAGAGACAGGCATGACGGGCGAGGCACAAAATCACCAGACACAGATCTGTCCCATCATCATGTAGCTTCAGAATTGTGTGCGGTGAGACAATCTAGAGAACACTCATCTGGAAAATAATAAAAGTGTGACGTCAAACGGCGTCATTTGAGGTGGGGGTGTGGTGTGGTGAAACTTTTAATTTGAGAGTTGAAAAAGCTCCTTTAATAACACGTTAAAATGGAATGTCTCATCAATGGCAGTTTTATGCAGTTATAATCAAGAACAAACCCCCACAAATATGTGGCCTAACAATGTATCAGTCACCGGGGTGTTGGCTTTATAAGAATCCAAATTATTTATTGGCTGGTTGACAGTGCACAAGAGGGTGCGCGGTGGCTCAGTAGGTAGGGATGCAGGCTGTAAGCGTTGTGTCCTTCGGCAAGACACTTAATCCCGATTGCCCACGTGGGGGCACGGTGGCGTTGTGTACTAAGGCGTACTGCACGTCGATGGTGCATTTGTCTTCACCATGCTTGTGTGGAGTTATTACGTTGGGGAGCCCGACAGTTGCTCGCCATTGCTCGGTAGTTGTCTCCGAGTAGTCCGGCTTCCGTGAAACTGTCAGACACAAGGTGACTCTAGCTGTCGAAAGTGTCGTTACACCCCAATAAATAAATAAATAAATAAATAAATAAATAAATAAATATAACATTACATAAGAACCAGCGTGTCAGTAGCCCCCTTTTCTCTTCCATATTTGAAAACTAATGATTTCTGAAGCCTGTATAGAGGCTTCAGAAATCAATAGTTTTCAAATTGGGATACCCATAACTTGAAGTTATTTAGTTATTGGAGTTTTAAGGTCATATACGTATGCACAATGGCTAATCGTGACCGTGACAGTTTTACGGGTGGAGGAAGCCAGAATACCCGGAGAGAACCACCGCGCATCGACGAGCAACTGTCAGCTCCTCAACATTCTAAGTCTATTCAAGCTTCGATGGAGCAGGGTTACAGCGGTTGAAGACATGTGCACTACCGACGTGTAGTACGCCTTAGTACACGGCGTCATCGTGCCCCATGTAGGCAACCGGGATAAAGTGCCTTGCTCAAGGACACAACGCGAGTTGTCCCTGACGGGGATCGAACTCGGGACCTCTAGCATAGAAGTCCAACAGTCTACCACTTAGCCACCGCGCTCCCACCCATAACTTGAAATACTCGTTGGTACATGGCCGATATTTTTCCATTTCGCTATCTAATCTCAAGTATTTTTTATGAGAAATGTATACGGCAAAGAAGATACATACCCGTTAACGAAACTGATAATAACGTGGTGATATGGCTTACATAATACGCGAAGGGGGTTTACAGGAATGTTCAAAACAAATTATTTTAGATTTTTTATTTTTTATTTTTTATTGACTAAGAATCATCACGATTTTTTTTCTTATCAACGATCGATAGAGCTTCTGTCGGGGAACCTGGTGAATTTATTCAGAAAAAAAGTTTATTTTATCTGTGCCTACCACAGACAAGTTCTCAATATTACAATAGTCTGCTCGTCAAATCTGGCTCGCTGAGAAACGAAAGTCTCCACTTTTCCAAAATCATACTTTTTCTACACCCTACGATGCTCATGTGACGTCACTGGCGTTTGCAGATTTTCGAAACATCAGTTTTACAAACGCGAAATGGAAACTCGATTGCCTTTGTTGTGAACACTCTGACAACGATCCCGTAATTTCTTTTTTTCTTTACATTTCAAGCTTTTGTTAGTTTGTTTACACATACCGTTATATAATTGATAAATTGTTGCCACATTCAATCTGTGTGGGATGTCATATTCGACATTCTCACCAGGCCAAATTAGTCAGATGAAACACGACTTTTAACCCCTCAACTCTACGGAATACGAGAAGCAAGAACAATTAAAATAGTTCGTATTTATTAGGGGTTGCACGGGGGTACGGGGGTTCTCTCCAGATCACCGAAGTTAAGCAACGTCGAGCCCGGTTAGTCCTTGAGTGGGTGACCGTCTGAGCGATCTATTCGGACTCCCGCGTTTTTGTCCTTGGGTAAGGCACTTTACCACGATTGTCCACACAGGGGCACGATGACGCCGTGTACTAAGGCGTCCATGTCGATGGTGCGCATGTCTGCAACCAATCTAACCCTGTCTGTGCTGCAGCGCGGAGTTACGATGTTGGGGAGCTGGCAGTGCTCGTCGTTGCTCGGTGGTCCTCTCCGGGTACTCCGGCTTCCTCCACCCGTAAAACTGTCACCGACACGATACGACCTTGGCTGTTAAAGTGTCGTTAAACCCTAATAAATTAGGGTTTGCACAGCGAGAATCTGAAGTTCACAAGCACACAGTCACGGCCTATTTAGAAAAAACGAGTTTTTGTTTCCCGCGAAAGAGTACTGGACAAGGTTTGATCCCAAAGGTAACTTATACATGTACCGAAAATTCACACATGATCTTGCAATAAATAGTTTTTCACAAAAAGGAATTTTTTAAAAATAACATTAAATCTACAAAAGAGAAAAAACAAAAACTGTTCTACCTTTTGTTGTTGTGAATTGGGAATACTTGGCACCCATTTTGCGCAGTATGGCAGGTGGAAGTAATGCCCACGTGATCCAGACCAGTGAAATCATACCGTTTTAAAAACCTTTTTGCGATATTGCAAATGTTACCTACCATAGGAAGTCCATACTAAATTTAGTCATCTTGGGGAACAATTCTCGACATTCCATCCAAATTTTTAATGACTTAAAAAGTACATTGGGATTCTCTGTACAAACTATTATTTGATCGACAAGCTCCAGACCGCCATCTTGATGTCAGAATTATCTGACATTTTCCAAATTCACCAAAGTATAATATTTACAGTAAACAGCTTTTAACTTCCCATTAAGAATATACGACATAAAGGATGTTATAGAAAATGTCGTGATGGACTGTGCATTACAGATGCTGTTGTTTTTATCTTCTCATCAAGAATACACGCCCTCAAGAGAACGATAGAACATCCCTGACTTATATTGACATAAAAATTTACTTTCAATTAAATTGTTTTACTTGTAATATTTAGACGAACCAGGAAGGTCCAAAAACGAAGCAAGTAATTGCTGAGTAGGGCTGCACGATATTCAAAACTGAATACCGGTATCGGTATTCAAACAAATACCGCGGTATACCGGTATATCGAAAACTGTTCAGATATATGAACATAAGTACCACAATCGAGACTCGAGGCATCACAGTCAGAACGAATTGGCATGCCTTGATGATGCGATTCGAAAAACCTTTACCCGACGCAGACGATATAAAAATTTATTAGTTTCAAAATTAGTTTATCAGATTTTCCCCAAAGATTTCAACAAAACTATATCATGTACCCCCTCCCCCCCCCCCCCCCCCCCCATTGGAACGAGCTCGTTCCAATGAGGGGTCACATGATATAATTTTGTTGAAATTTTTGAAACTTATTTTTTTAAACTGCTAAATTTGTATTTTACGAGGGCATAAGCAGACGATTCCTTGTATAAAGTGATAATGTTATTCATTCGGGGCTACAGTTAAAAAAGTCAGTACATCTTGAAAATTAAATTGTGGGTAAATAAATAATGACGATAAACCGATATCTTTTAAATTACACCGGTATTCAATCGATATTAGTTTGAATACCGGTATGTATCGGATTATCGACATACCGCGCAGCCCTATTGCTGAGAAAACAGATATGACATCGATAGAAATAAAACAACGTTTCCTTTCTTACTTTTAATAAACTTAACCCATTATCTAACATGAAAAGCAGACGACAATTCCAAGCAAAATTCTTGAGTAACAATTTTTTTTTCATTTTTTGGATCAAAAACATAGGTTATGACCCCTCTTTGGAACGAGCTCGACGAGCTCGTTCCAAAGAGCGTCATAATCTATGTTTTTGAGACAAAAAATGAAAAATTAATGAAAATTAATTGGCATTTTTTGTGAATAGCGCTGGTCGGTTTTGGCCGTAACGTTGGGTAAAGGGTTAATTAATAGGCAGTCTTCGAAGCTGTCTGCCGATAAAGTCACCTCCCTTGAAAGTATTAGACGAATTTCCTTTTGTTAATTTTAATAAACGGAAACAACAGACAGCTCCTCATTTATTAAAAGTAACAGAAGGAAACTTGTTTTTGATGGCAAGCTAAATAGAAACAATTAATTCATAGATTATCCGCCATTAATCTCTAGCCACACTTGAAGCATGCATTGAAGACATTCGGCAGTGGATCAAATCTTCGACTATTTGTCTGAAAATCGGTGATATCAGCATAAATTCCAGCGAAACCGCTCAGAATCTTGAGTTTGCCTTTAGTAGTCACTTCGACATGGGTAATCAAATTACCAAAGTTAGTAAAAATTGCTTCTTTCAGATTAGGAACATCAGCAAGATCAGAAAACTATTGGACAAAAACACACTGAAAACTGTTATGCAATCTATGGTCATGTCTTGTTTAGACTATTGTAACTCACTATATTCTAGACTTCCATTGAAATCAAAAAAACGACTTCAACGCATTCAGAATAACACAGCTGGGATTGTCACCGGCACTAAAAGAAATGAACACATCACGCCAGTTCTCAAATCATTACATTGGCTACCAATAGATTTTCGAATCGGATACAAACTTCTAATGACAACACACAACATCATTCATAAAAACAACGCCCCTACCTTCTTAAAAAATATCATAAATTTACACAAACCCTCCCAGAATCTTAGGTCGTCACTGGATAACCTTCTTGACATTCCACGTGTGAGAGCGACGGCAGGAAAGCGATCTTTCGCTTTTTCTGCCCCTTCACTGTGGAATGCATTGCCAAAGAACCTACGAAACATCTCCAAAACCGAAGGCTTCAAAACAGGTTTAACCCTTTACCCAACGCAGACGATATCAAAATTTATTATTTTAAATAACATTTTTTTTTAATTTTCAAAAAATTTCCACAAAACCATATCATGTGACCCCCTCGTTGGAACGAGCTCGACGAGCTCGTTGCAACGGGGGGTCACATGATATGGTTTTGTGGAAATTTTTTGAAAAATAATTTTTTCTCACCTGCTGAATTTGCATATTACGCGGGCAGATGCGGGCGATTCGTTGGGTAAAGGGTTAAAGACTTATTTGTTTAAGTTGGCTTTTGATTGTTAACCACTCTTTTTTCAATTCCCTTTTCTCTTTTTTAAAATCTAAGCGCTATAGAACAGATTTGTATTTGAATTAAGAGCTATATAAGTAAATTATTATTTATTTATTTATTAAGAATATTTGTTAGTATTACACCTTCCAATGCTAAGTTTCAACTTTGTCCATTTGTTTGGCGAATGTGTTTTTATAGTAAATTACAAGTTTTTATTTTTCCCAGGAAAAAAAAAACAACAAATCGCACATCCTAGAATTTTATAGAATCAAAAGGACAATGTCTATATTATATGTCACGATACGCACGTTGTTCATATTATGGATATGAACAGTTACAGAATACCAAAAGATTGTGAAAACGCCGTTTTCTTATTTTTAAATGTGTTTCAACGGAGACCAAATTACGTCCCCTGAGTTCCAATGTGTTCTATGTGCCTACTGGCACATAGAACACATTGGAACTCAGGGGACGTAATAGCGACAAGTTCAAAATGATTAGGAAAATTACAAAAAGCCAGCGCCTGTATTTTTATACTACTCTCTGGGAAAATGCCTTAGGATGTAAAATGATACGCATATCAATGATATACATTCGCTAACATTTCGAAGTATCAATGTTTATATTACATTCCCATACCCTTAGTGTTAAATTTACTATCAGTTTTAGGAAATTAAGGAAAGATAATTTTCCGGTAAATCTCTTCCAATAACGAAAATTACCAAATATGAAATTGAAGCTGAAATGAGAAAAGGAGTAATCACGTAAACTAACGACATGAGAAATATTTAGAAAAAAAATCCATTTCCAGTTTGCAACTTTGGGAAATCTGGATAATGTGATATTTTGGGAGCCCGGTGGCTCAGTGGTAGACTTTTGGACTTCTATGCCAAAGGTCCCGAGCTCGATCCCCGTCCGGACGACCCGCGTTGTGTCCTTGGACATGGCACTTTATCCCGGTTACCTGTACAGGGGCACGATGACGCCGTGTACTAAGGCGTACTGCCCGTCGATGGTGCACATGTCTTCAACCTCTGCAACTCTGCTTGAGCGGAGCTTGAACAGAGTTAGAATGTTGAGGAGGTGACAGTTGCTCGTCGATGCTCGTTGGGGTTCTTTCCGGGTACTCCGGCTTCCTCCACCCGTAAAACTGTCACGGTCACGATTAGCCACTGTGCATAAGTATGTGACCTTAAACACCAACAAATAAATAAATAAATAAATAAATAAATAAATAAATAAATAAATAAATGTGATATTTAATAACAATCAGTGATGTTTTCGCGTATGCTACTTTCTTTTCGAAGATATATTTTTATTACAATGTTTAGTTAACTCGTAGAGTGCTGAAAGCCCAAATTTGGGCCTCAATCCGAACCACCAGAACCTCAAGTAAAAGGCTTTGTATTCAATGGAGGCGCTTCATATTATCTTTGAAGTGAAATGATTAAGTCTGCAAGGATTTGTCTTGTTACAATTTATGGGAGAGTGCAGGCACTCTCCCATAAATTTTAACAAAACAAAGGCCTGTGAACAAATTCTGACGCCAAAAAATAATTTAGGACTCTACCAGTTAAAATGTCGATTGCTCACATGGCCAGCTCTGTGACGCTGGTACTAAGGCGAAGTGCACGCTGATGATGTACATGCCTTCAACCAATACTAACCCTGCTTGAGTGGAGTTAGTACGTTGTGAAGTCTTAACAGTTCCTAGCCCCTGCTCAGTGGTTCTCTCCAAGTATTCAGGCTTCCTCCACCCTTAAAACTGTCCGACATGAGGTGACCCGGCTGTCGAAAGTGTCCGTAAAACAACAATAAATAAATAAATTGATAAATAAATAAATAGTGCGTCATATTTCAGGCATGGAAATAAAGCGCGATCTATCGTTTCGGTTTCGCGGGATGTTTAACTTGCAAAATACGCGAAATAACTACATTTCCGGATGACGCATGTTTTGACCAACAGCTCTGACCAACTTTCCGGACTGACTCGACTCAAATATAGTAAATTGTAGACACATATGAATACGGTGACATACCGTTCACATCTCAACAGAAATGATATCTAATAACGCGCCAAGATGTACGACAGCGTATTAGCGTCATCGCGTAAATTATGCTAAATTGTAATTACAATTTAGCTAGTTTGTTTACTCGATAGTCGTGCAACCAATCAAAAACGTTAAGTAAGCTGTAATTACAATTTAATATATTGTAATTACAATTTAGCTAGGTTGAAATTACAATTTAGATAAGTTGTAATTACAATTCAGTTCAGTTAAAATTACAATTTAGCTAAGTTGAAATTACAATTTAGCTAAGCTGAAATTACAATTTAGATAAGTTGTAATTACAAGTTAGATAAGTTGTAATTACAATTCAGCTCCGTTGAAATTACAATTTAGCTAAGTTGAAATTACAATTTAGCAGAGTTGAAATTACAATTTAGCTAAGTTGAAATTACAATTTAGATAAGTTGTAATTACAAATCAGCTCAGTTGAAATTACAATTCAGCTCAGTTGAAATTACAATTTATTTAAGTTGAAATTACAATTTAGATAAGCTGTAATTACAATTTAGATAAGTTGTAATTACAGTTCAACTCAGCTGAAATTACAATTTAGCTTAGTTGAAATTACAACTTAATTATATTATAAATAAAATTAGTAACTTGTAATTACAACTTAGTAAATGGTAATTACAATTTAGCAAATTGTACTTACAATATAATTAAGTTGTAATTACAATTTTACATAAGTTACGTGATGATGATTAATGTAGTATTGAAATGGTTAACCGGATAACCGGTTTGAAACCGGTTACCTACCTAACCGATTAAAAAAACGTCAACCGGTTATCCGAAATATCGATAGTGATCGTCATTCCACGGTTAGAACGTAATCAATCTGCCGCTTCTTCTTTGGTATAGATTACACCTCGAGCCAGTGCGTATATATTGAGAAATAATCGACTTTGGTGTTCAAGACTTCGTTAATGATCGGCAATTTCCGTTATTTCTGAGTATCCGCATAAACTGTTCCGTAGTATGTATACAAACGAACGTTGTCGAGTACTCGACAACGTTCGTTTGTATACACACTACGGAATAGTTTCTGACAAAATACTGCTTTCCAATTTCTATAGTTTTGATCCCAGATTCGGTGAAATAATGTCTGCTGTTAACCGGATATTATCCGGTTATGGCTCTCGGTTAGTCGGTTGTGAAAATGAGCCAACCGTTTCAGCCCTAGATTAATGAAGCTAATACACTGCCGTAAAGATGAGATCTCGCGTTAGTTGGTGCCATTTACTTGGGCGGAAACTCTGTTAAAACGTAAAATTCATGACTGACGTAGTAAAGTCAATGGAAGAATGCATCACAACACTTCTATCGGTAACTATCGTATTAAACAACGCAGTGGACTGACTGGTTACGATGTGATCCATTTCTTTCCAGACCAGCTATTGTCGAATACCTTAGTCACGAACATAGTATTTTGTTTTGTCTTGGGGGAAGATTATCATCTACAGTTACATATAGATTATACCAATAGTAGTTTGGTGTACCAAATGTTCACCACGAGTGGTGAAGTAGTGTTAACCGCGAGCCTTTGGCGCGCGGTTAACACCACTTCGCCACGAGTGGTGAACAATTCGTACACCAAACTACTTTTGGTATATTTTATTTATACCATGATCTCCAGATTATTAAGAGTCGCTGTTATTTTTTCTCGATATTACTTAGCAGCAGACGCAGATACGTGCGAATCTGTTTTTGTTTACATGAGCGTCGGTGGGCGGTACTTCCGCTGTCAGTTTTATCACCGAAATGAAATTGAAAAAGAAACAGGACTTTTTTCATTTTAATAACATATTAACATACTATTTCGAGTTATGGATGCTTTATTAACGTGAGAGAATGCATATTTGTTAATTTTTGGTGCCTTTTGGGGTACACTCATGTAAAAACGCAATAAATAATTGCCACTTTCATTTCAATCTTCGCGAGGCGGCGTGGGATGAATTTATACCCCCGATGTTTCGCGTGCACTTATACCCTGGATGTTGTACGCTCTCATATACCTTGGACGTTGGGTGCACCCTTTGCCATGGCTATTTGTCCAAGGCATTCTGACCAATCAAAAGACAGAATTTATTGGGATATAGGGACTAGTATATTTATATGGATACTGCACGCAACTATCTGTATGCTTCAAAGACTTTATTACCATAGGAATTTCCTTAACCTAGTTGCTATCTAAAGTGCCGCTACGGGGGTTGGACTGAGGCAATTTGGGCACTTGCCACCTAAAAGGTTTGCTATCCACGACCCCCCCCCCCCCCGCCTCCCCATAAGGAAAAAAGAAGCGAAAAAGTGGCTTAATGCAACTTTTACACAGTAGCACACAACGGAGAGTTTCAAAATGCTCTCCACTTTTCGGGCTTCACACGCTACAAATGTCTCAGATTCGCTCTTACAGCACTAAATATTGCAAAGCTTTAGTGGAGTGCGTGGTGGGTAGTAGTTCTAACTAGAAGTATCCGGTCGTTGCTTCCGCTCCCACTTTTCTGAGAGAGAGAGAGCGAGAGAGAGAGAGACACAGACAGACAGACAGACAGACAGACAGACAGACAGACAGACAGACAGACAGACAGACAGACAGACAGACAGACAGACAGACAGACAGACAGACAGACAGACAGACAAACAGACAGACAGATACATAAACTATAATTGGGTTCAGCAACAAGCATTGTTCTTATTTATGATGTCTCTATCCAAAATATTACGGTTTATTGCGAGAGGTACAAATAACAAATATCAGTTTTAATAGATGCGCTGAAGCTTCAGATGTTTAGACCTTTGCAATTGTTGAAAAAGGCAAAGGAAACTGAAACTCACTTGAAATGCAGTCTGACAAGAGTTCACAAACGTAGAAAAAACGATAGCGCACTCCAAATCAATTTTACGGAAGGAATTTATCAGTGTGCTGACATTTAGAGAATTGTTTATTTAGAGTGAGTCCTCGTTGCAAGTCCCGAGTAATTTCGCAAAAATTGTGATTCTTTTTTAAAGTCGCGATCCAGTCGTGTAACGGTAAACTTGTGTGGCAACCAGACTGCATTCTGATCGAGAACGAGGCCACTATAGTGATCAAGTTTTGTAAATACCTTCTGCCATCAATTGTTTTTTTACTGTGCAATGTATTGTTTTTACTTTCAGATTAATGAGGTCCAGAGGGTTTCCAAACAGTTTTTCAAGCTGGATATGGAGACAAAACTGCGATATCGTAGTTCAACTGAGTCATTTCTTGGTTACAGAGCACCCGAATGTGATAGGTAAAGAACTCGTTATTTCGTAATGTGAGCGATCAATTGTGTATTAACCTTTCACTCAACGTAACCAACCAGCGTTATTCGCAAAAAATACCATTTAATTTTCATTATTTTTTTCATGCACTGACCATTCAATAGTCCTTCACCTATGGCTATATTCGATCATCTGCAATATTTCAGTTCTACCAGTGAACCGTAGATTCGCTTTTTCGACCAACTGAAATATCCCAACCGATTGAGTACATAAAATGCCATAAATATTGAAATTTCTTTGAATCAACGCAACAAATGTTCCACAAACGAGACTTGATTTGACCGAATCTTTATATGCTTTATCAATGGTGTGTTCTCAAAACGTCGAAAAATTAAATTTCACACGTCAGTAAGTTTGTTTTGATAGTAATTATAGTTTATATCCAATTAGTGGGCACTCATCGGTAATGGGTAAATTGTTTACATCAATAATGAATAATCGATTGCGGATGGTGGATGGGCTAATCTGTGATGAACAGTTTGGGTTTCGCAAAGACAGTAGCCCAACTGACGCAATATTTATTTTAAATTCGATTATAGAAAAAAAACTCTCTGCGAAAAGTAAACTGTTCTGCTGTTTTATAGATTATTCAAAGGCATTTGATACGGTCAACATCCCCATTCTTTTGTCTAAATTAGCCTCACAGGGTATAACAGGAAGATTCCTAAATATTTTGAATGATATGTATAGCAAAATTCAACTTTCGGTCAGGTGGAAAGGTGCTATCTCTGATAATTTTCACCTGAATACTGGCTTACTTCAAGGCGAGTCATTATCGCCAACATTGTTTTCATTATTTGTCAACGACCTCAGTTGCCGTATACGTAATGAACACCCAGATGCGGGGCCGGAGATGAATTGTTTAAGGATACCAATAATTATGTACGCGGATGATATGATTTTAATGGCAAATACAAAGCAAGAATTGCAAGATATGATAAACACGGTTGTAACATACTGTAATGATAATAAACTTACGATTAATACGGATAAAACAAAAATAATGTGCTTTCGCAAAGGAGGGAGGCTAAAAGAGAATGATATATGGACATTAAATGGTAAAATATTACAAGTAGTTGATGAATTTAATTACCTAGGTCTCACCTTTAAATGGAATGGTAAGTTCGGAAACGCCCAAAAAATACTTGCCCTCCAAGCTAGGAGAGCCATGTTTATGTTAATTTCAAATATAATTGATATGCAGGTAGACGCTGATCTAAGTATGTCTTTGTTTGATATATATGTATCTAGTATTCTTAACTATGCATCTGAAATATGGGGATTAAATAAGAACAATGAAATTGAGAAAATACATACCGACTTCTGTAAAAAAATATTAGGCACTCACAGTAAAACAACAAATGTAATGGTTTTAAGTGAGTTAGGGAGGTATCCCATGTTATTATGGAGAAAAATTAAAGTTATAAAATACTGGTACAAAATCATACATACACGGAATAACATTCTTAAAGCCGTATATGCTGACCGTTATAATGCATGTGAATACATGAATGTGCAAAAGACATGGGTGAACGATGTCAAAACATTATTAAATGAATTGGGACTTGGGTATGTCTGGGTAAACCAGGGGGCCTCAAGTTGTGATGAAGTTGTGATAAGATCAAGTTTAACACTGAGAGATAATTATATTCAATTTGTAAGGAGTGAACTAAGTAGTAGGCAAAAATGTGAATTATATAAAAATCTTATAGACACGTATGAAATCAGAAAATATTTGACTTTTAATATACCAAGAAACTTAAGGAGTCTTATTACTAAAATAAGAATCTCCTCACATAAATTAAATATAGAGGTGGGGCGGTACACTTCTTGTGAACGGGGAGGTAGGATATGCCGACTTTGTGAGAAGAATCAGATTGAGGACGAATATCATTTTATTCTAGAATGCAACAAATATAATTCAGTGAGAAGTGACTTAATAAAACCCTATTACAGAGTCCGGCCGAGTATGCATAAACTGTGTCAGTTACTAACAACTGATAATAAAACAACGTTAATAAAGTTAGCTAAATATCTAAAGATTGCACTTAAAATCCGTGATGATATATTGAATAATCAATATAGTTTAGGGGTCCATTGAGATGTGATTACTCCTGTTTGAAAACGATATAACGATAAAGTAATGGAAATGATGACCTTTTTATTTGAAGGTATTTCCTATAAATATTAATAATAATGTTCCAGTCGTAGGAGTTGTTCTGTTGGAATTTACTGGAGAATTTGTTGGCCATTGCCTAAAGCTAAGGGGCGCATTGAAATGTGACTACTCCTGTTTGAAAACGATATAAAGATGAAGTAGTGGACATGATGACCGTTATATTTGAAAGTACTTCATAGAAATATTAATATTAATGTCCTGGTCGTAGGGGTTGTTCTGTTGGAATTTACTGGAGAATTGTTTGGCCATTGCCTAAAGTTAAGGGGCCCATTGAAATGTGACTACTCCTGTCTGTAAACGATATAAAGATAAAGTAGTGGAAATGATAACCGTTATATTTGAAAGTACTTTATAGAAATATTAATATTAATGTTCAGGTCGTAGGAGTTGTTTTGTTGGAATTTACTGGAGAACTTCCTGGCTACTGGTTAAAGTTAAGGGTTCCATTGAAATGTGACTACCCCTGTTTGAAAACGATATAAAGATAAAGTAGTAGAAATGATGACCTTTATATTTTAAAGTACTTTGTAGAAATATTAATAATACTGTTCTGGTCGTAGGAGTTGCTCTATTGGAATTTATTGGAGAATTTCCTGGTCGCTGTAACAGAACATTGTTTTCCCCTTTTTCACTAGCGGTGGGCAATCCCTTGCTGCCCAAAATAATTTCCCTCTCCTGCCTTCGTGATTGGTTAAATAATAGTAACTCTTCATAACCATGGAAAGAAACGTATAAGGCACAATTGCTGTGTTATAATCTTCCCTGTGTGGGTGTGTGTGTGCATGATCCCCTGGAAAAAAATTGCACGGGACACATTTGTTGTGGTAACTGTGGTCTGTGATGTCCTGTTGTTCTACCTTTCCAATTTTTTTTTTTTTTTTTTTTTTTTTTTTTTTTTTTTTTTTTCTCGCAGAAAGGACTATGTATCCTTTCGACCAAAAGCGATTTTCGAGGTAAGGTGAAAGTAAGCCGCGGGACAAGCACAAACCGATGTGTGTGTGTGTGTCAGTGCGTGTACCATAAGTATTAAAAGAAAATGTGTATGCATGTATGTGCATACATATATATATACGTATGTATATGTGTGCAGGTTCATGCGTGCATTGTACCGCCACCTCTTGGAGATCTTTCTGAAATCTAAAGTGGCTGGCTATGTGATATCAACAGTACACTGCAGATGGGCCCTTGTGCAACTTGTATGTCTATAGTTCGAAAAATACACCCAGATTTACCAAATTAGACGATGGGTAAACGGAAATTTAAAATATATGTGTATGGCAATCAAAACTATATGGGTTTGTTCTGCTGCTGTCGGGGGGAGGGTGCCTACGGCCACTGTCCAATCGACAGCGGTAGGACAAATCTGTATGTGAGAATTATACCTGTAACCGTCAATGGAATGAATACACTGGGAATGAGGTTTATCATTCGTTCCAGAGATATAGAGGAGCCCTCTTACTTGAATGGCCACTTCGTCAGAACGGGGTGTTCAATTAACTGGAGTGTGTTGTTGATGGGAGTGGGGTCATTTGTCGTCTTCTGATTATAAACTGAGCATTTATCCTGCTATATATTGTTTGACATAGCTCATTGAGCTCTATCGGACAAGATATGACAGATTAAGTGCCAGTAATGAGTAAGGGTGTCAAAAATGTCTTATTCAATGCCAATGTGGGAGTTTGCTGTTCGCCAGAGTAATAATTTGATGGCCCGAAATATTTTTCATTTAATTCACAGGAGTATATTCTATAGCCTATATGAAATTAGTGGCCCAAACTAGTACTTGAGATATGGTAAAATGATTGGTGTTTAGAATCTGTATTCGGATGGCGAGGTTGTTCATTTATTGGTTTAATCTATTATGACCTGCTGTAGTATATGGCGACATGTGCAACACAATTTATATCATGTCAATGTTTTGTTCCCACCAATGGGCATACTGCCCACGGTGTATATATTCAATCAATGAATAAAATTATGAATATGAATATGAATATGAATATGAGATGTTTCTGCTTTCAGCGATACAGTCGGTGGTTTTCTGTGTTCGGTGAACAGAGTTTACTGAGTTGTCTAAGACATATATAGTACGTGGAGAGTGGATTGTAACTAAAGCACCAAGCGAGTAGAATTATCACCCAAAGTATCACTTTCAAATTCTGTTCATGTGGACAAAAAATACAAGCAATGTTTCAGCCAATGGCTGGCACTTTGCTTGTGCTTGTTATGCTTTGCAACAAATGTGCAATTATTGTTTAGGTGGGGTCCCCACTCTGCAGGTGATTTAGTGACAATACGCTTTCCACGTACTGTATGTACGTACAAGTCGTTGGTATCCATGTCAATTTTCTGAAGATAATCAGAGGTGAAACAAAAAACAAAGATACGCTTCTCAAACTTTACAAATCATTCAAACGTCCGTGAGAATTACACAACAGACACCCATGGTTATTCCCCACGGTTATAGACCCCTCCCGCAAAATACCCAATCCTAATTAGATATAGACTATTGCCTTAAGCCTATTGTTCACTTGTGTAAACACTCCGGTACAGATTTTCATTTTTTCGACATTCTGAGATACAGCAATATCGTTACAATTGAGCACGTTTATTTTGGGTAAATGATTTGGAAAGGAGACTCACCACAGCCGTCATTATAAAACCACGTAGCGTAGCTCCACACACTGTGTGAACATCTTCATGTTTGCAGGGCGAATTGAATACTTATTAATTAGAACATCCATAACTTGAGCAAGAAAAATATTTATATTTCCTTGTGAGTAAAGGGAAATCACATCATATCAACGGTAGTCTGTAAGCCAACCATACAAAAAATATGTAAACAGACAGCCCAAAACAGCATTAAATTTCTTACCGAGTTAGACTGGTCACCTGAGAGCTTGACATGGTGTGTCTGGGTGTTCTCACTTTGCCAGCAGGAATCTAAAAAGGTGTTAATAAATTGGACAATAGAGATTTAAAGTATTGCCTGTGCTGAAGTACTGGGTATTTCAGTTGGTTTATCGTAAAACATATTAACCCTTTGAACTCTAATGGTATCGTCCATGCCTGTTCAATGGCAGCAATTAGAAGAGCCCATATTCATTATTTGAGGTAGACCAATCAATATTTTCAACGTGCAGCCTCATGGCTGCACGTTGAAGATATTGATTGGTCTACCCCACACATTTGCTGAACAGCCATCCAATATAATGACGTTGTGACATATGTTCCTGGCCGGAAAAACGGCCGCACGGGTTCAAAGGATTAACTAATACAGCTCTGACAATAGGTTTTATTATTGATTATTTTTGTCCGTGACAATTTAAAAATAAAGTAAATGGATTAATTTAGATACATCTTAGACATTAATAAGAGTCATTTCGGAAATATCAATTTTTACATTCATTTTCTGTGGTTATATACATTCAATGCCAATTAATATATGTATATCAATTTATACAAATTGTCCCTTGAGCCCAACAAGGCGCCATCTGCAGTGCTAATGGATATAAGTCTGTCTCAACACCAGACATGCAAGCCGCAATGCCCGATGATCTGAAAAGAACGGAATTTAATCTCATAATGTCTTCATCGGAAAAAATGACGTCGCAGTTGCTAAACATTTACTGAGACATATTTTTGTCTAATTTTAGATACAACCCTGAACGTCCCGTCGGGGACTTAACAGAGGCGTTTATTGTCAGCATGCATGGACTGGTAAGTTTACCACCTTTTGGATAACTCTCTCCCATCTGTTGGGACTTGAGGGAATTTTACCATCAACAAAAACAAAAAACGAAAAAAAAAACAAATACCACCCCCTCAAAAAAAACAAAACAAAAACAAACAACAACAACAACAACAACAACAACAAAAAGAACGCTACGGTTCTTCCCAAGACACCCGACAGAATCATAAAAGCAAACAAAATTCTCTCACAAATTTTGGACAACACCTGTATACTTATTTCAAGTTGCAACATGCACAATACAAACTCAGTTTATTTGGTAATATTCACGTTAGAAATAAATCAAGTGATTTTCCTGCCTTTTTCCCCTTCGACATAACTTTTGGACATACTCTGTAACATACCACCCCCTCCCTCCCCCACCCCACCAACGGGGTAAACTGTGTCCTCATTAGTTTCTCGTTTCATTTTACTGACACTAAACAACATTCTGGAAACAATTTATTGAACCATGTTATTCAATTTCCGTGTAAATTTTGCAAAATCCACAGGTCTCGTTATATTAATGCCCAGGGTAAATAGACGCAAGCTGAATACCGTAGTTTAGTTATATCTCATGATTCCTCATTGGAACGGACTAGTTCCAACGAACGTTCATAGACTGTGTTCTGGACGCACAAAAACTAACAATTCGTAATTAGTGGAGCATGCGTCATGTATAGATGCAAAATAATAGGTATACATTGATAACCACATGTTCTCAAAGGCAAAGATTTCACCGATTGTGGAATGATAACTACATGCGCCTACAAACCAACTCCATCAGCAAAAATAAATCAACAGCAAACATCGATATTGGCCCAAATCAGCGCCAAGTGGAATATATGCATCAAATATTTATTCGACAAAATTCCGAATGTTAGAAGCTAGAAAGTTACGCTACACTCAATAAATAGAACTAGATTATTTTGAAATCGCAAACTAATTTCCAGAAGTCATCCACTGAAATACGCCTATCACCGAATGAGACCATCAGCGAGAATAAGATGAATGCTGCCTTTTAACGTACAAAGCAGCTGGCCAACGTGTCTTTCCTGTCACTTAAAAGCCGAGCGTACAGTTGATGGATAATGTATCATCAATTAATCCACCATGGAATGATGAATTCCCTCAAGCAATAAATCCTAATTTGGTGCAAAGCGTAATTAGCATAAGCAAAGTTTCAGCCAATGGACCTCCTGGGTTGCTTGTGCTTCTTGTGTTTCTCTTCAACATTAGAGAGTAGTACCTTGGGTGATGCCTCCATGCCATGGGTGATTTGGTGACAATACACCTTCCACGTACTGTGTCTCAGGCCGGAACGACAGTACCGTTCCCTGATAGTATACCGTGTCGAAACCTCTGGGAGTACCTTCTCATGGTTTTCCGTGCAATTTGTTAGGAAAACTGATAGCATTTTGGGTTTCTAGAAACGTTTTTTAACCTTCAAAAAAGCCTAGCGTTTTTCATAAATATGTAATGAATGATAAAACTTTGAAGTGACGCCAAAATGACGACAATGCTCCAGAACTGTCACTGCCGCGTCGAGGTGCAAAGTTTAGTATCCGCAAGTGCTGTTTTTATATACAGGCCTGCCAGAAATTAAAAACAATGTTATTTTTACCTTCTAGACTTCATTTGCATGTTAACTTAAAAACTCGGAGTCACTCACAAACAAACTTGATAATTGTTCCAAACTATACTATTCAAAGTTTGCTAAGTACCAAGTATATTCAGCTACCTGTTTTACGTTTTAGTTAAAATATTGTATTGGAAAGTGTATATATTTTTTTATTTAATTATATCTTGAATGATTTAAGTACAGAAATTAAGATTTTATTTGTGTTTGACATTATTTTTTTAGCTTTTGAATACGATTACCATGGAAAATTATTGGTAAAAGAGAAAATTTTTCAATTTGCCAAAAAGTTGACGGAGCGAACTGGTATGGGTTCAGTATCGAGTATGAGATCCATTACTGTTAATTACAGCTTGACAACGCCTGCTCATGCTCCCAATCAGGTTCCTGCTGGTCCTTTGTGGGACGTTGTTCCATTCTTGGACCAGCATAGCACCAAACACCTAAACACTTCTTGGCTGGACTGGACGGGCTGAAATTGAAAACTGCAACTCATTCCAGACATGTTCGATTGGATTTAGGTCAGGGGATCTTGCTGGCCAGTCCATACGCTCAATTCCCTCCCTCTGTCGGTACTCGCCGACAGCATGTGCAACATAAGGACGGGCATTATCGTCCTTCAGAATGAAACTATCACCAACTGCAAATGCATACAGTCTGACTTTGACATCCAGGATCTCATCAATATACCGCTGTGCAGTCAAAGTACCACTTTCAAGGATACAGGGCTCCGTAAGTCCATCCCTGCTGATGCCTCCCCAGACCATAATTGACCCTCTACCATAGCGGTCATGCTCAGCAATGTTGGCTGCATGGAATCAGTCTCCTGGTCTTCTCCATACCATAGAACGCCTGTCTGTGTGGTCGAGGCTATACCTTGACTCATCTGTAAAAAGGACAGGTCGCCAATCTTCTCTGGTCCATCCAACGTGGTCCATGGCCCATTCATATCGTGCCTGGCGGTGGTTCTGGGACAGCGGAATGCGAATACATGGTCTTCTCGATCGGAGACCACCTTCGTGCAACCCTGCGCGGATAGTCTGCGTCAACACATGTAACCCGGATGCATTCTGAAGGTCACTGTGAAGCTGGGTTGCTGTGGCAAAGCGGTTCCTACGGGCCTGAATGATCAAAAACCGGTCTTCGGCTGCAGATGTTGCCCTGTCTCTGCCACCATCATGCCGTCTTTTTGGTGTGCCATACTGCTGAAATCTTGCCCAGGCTCTGGTATCACCGTATGGTGCACACCAAGGGCTTCACCAACCTGACGATGGGTAGCCCCTTGCTCCACCATCCCTACAGCCCGCCACATATCTGCTTCTGTCAAATGTCTTCTTACATTTACATTTGCCATACTCAATCATTAAATCACAAGGGTTTGTGTTGGAATGAAGATTGAATACCCTACACAAGTCATGGACATGTAGACAGTACACGAAAACATCATGAAAATCAAGGGGTACATGCTTTCCATGACTGTCACGAAAAGCCTGCTTGTCAAGTGAGCTAATGTAAACACTGGGGACCATCTCAATACATTCCTTAATCACATCCACAAAAAATATCGTAAATATGTCACAAGAAAATTTCACAATGATGTGTCAAATATTTGGTGCTTTGCGAACTTTGAGTAGTATATTACTGCCGCGTCGGTATGCGAAGTTTGGTCACCGTAAGTGCTATGGTTTTGGCTGTAGGCGTGATATAACCTGAACGTGGCATTTTCCCCAGTTGGCAAATTGCCAGATCTTTGTAAATTCCTGACGGTTCATTTTAACCCATTTAAAGTCTCAACTAGAAAACACAGTTCTAGAAAATACAATTGTAAAAGTTTTATAGTATTGGGCCCTGGACGCTTTCCACCCATTGAATGTTTATGACGACACTTCACAACAGAACTTTGATGACAGTAGTGATTGTCGAACGCCGTCGCTAATTCCGACGACCTCTCCAGCACAAACTCTAGCGGGAATATGCCTCATTTTATTGTGTGTTAAAGGTTGCTATTTGTGATATTCTCTGGAAAAGGCACTTTTAACTCCTAGTAGAGAACCGTGGGTACCACTGACATAGTAGCGATACAGCGACAATAGCTAAGTACCAGGTATAACGGCACTGGTACTGGAATCTGATGAGGGTCATGAACGACACAGACTGTGTCCAGACAAACACACACTTAGTTGAAAAATTGCTAAAAAAATTGTTATTTGAAGCGATAGCTGTTATCGTGTTAACCCTTTTACTGCTATAGTTCCGTACTGAGTGCGGATACACATTTTAATGTCCTGTGCAGAATACGGAGATACCACATCCAAGGAAAGTAAACTGTAGCACATTGTTATTTTCAATATAAGGCACACGTTGTAATAAATGTGAACGACAAACGATATGACTTTATCCCTTTGTTCGTTTTTATTTATTTATTTATTTATTTATTTATTTATTTATTTATTTATTTATTTATTTATTTATTTATTTATTTATTTATTTATTGGTGTTTAAGGTAACATACTTATGCACACTGGCTAATCATGACCGTGACAGTTTTACGGGTGGAGGAAGCCGGAGTACCGGGAGAGAACCACCGAGCAACGACGAGCAGCTGCCAGCTCCCCAACATCGTAACTCCGCACTGCAGCAAGGGCAGGGTTAGATTGGCTGAAGACATGCGCACCATCGACATGCAGTACGCCTTAGTACACGGCATCATCGTACCCCCATGTGGACAATGGGGGTTAAGTGCCTTGCCCAAGGACACAGAGCGAGAGTCCGAATCGATCGCTCAGACGGTCACCCATCCGTGGACTAACCGGGCTCGACGTTGCGTAACTTCGGTGATCTGACGAGAACTGGTAACCGCAACGCCACCGTGCCCCCGTTTGTTCATTTTTACGGGAAAACCAGAAATAACGCAATTACATAGCACGGAAAAAAACAATATATATACCGTCTACATTGCAACAGAAGCCTGATGTATACAACGGTCTGTTAGGCCATATTTGGACTACGTGAGAAACGGCCAACCAGAGTTGGCTTTTGATGTTTTGGAAACGCAAATATGACTAAAACAATTGGAGTTACCTTTCGTGATATTCTCGAAAAGTTTGTATGACTCGATAACAGTCAGTCCAATTGGAGCTAACTTCAGGTGGTAAGAGACTTGGATCAAGTCTCTTACCACCTGAAGCTAGCTCCTATTGGACTGACTTTTTTCTTGTCATACAAACGTCTTTTCTAATGTTATGTTTGGGGTGTGGGTGTTGGGGTGGGGTTGGGGGAATTTATGTAAACAAGTAGTCGACATTACTACTTAGTCTTAGTCCTTTCAATGCTTCTTTCCGTATGAAATTGCTGCACAATATTGAAATATGTACTGACACTATTAATGTTACATGTAAGAGTAGTTTCCAGGAGTTTTCAATTTGTTGTTTCAACCCATTTCGTCCAAATACGGTTCAGCACAGGATATTACCACATTGTGCACCAGTGAAGTGGTTAGGTTTAATTTGCACAACACATCGCCCTTGGGTGCAACAAGGAGTAATCAGCAATGTCAAGGCAGAGATAACGCCGTGTTCAACTAAGCGGATGATATATGGCTTGTTCTTCGTCCACATTCTTAATACAGAGTTTTCACCACCAAAAAATAAGACCTGAAATTCCCCCAAAGATTTTGGTAACTATACATTCAAAGCGACAGCTTAGAGTGATTTGAATATCAACGCGTCAGAACTTCGTCCTAAACGGTTCTAATATTAATGAAAGTATATTGCACATCCTGTCTACTCGGAATGTTTATTTATTTATTTATTTATTTATTTATTTATTTTTATTTATTTATTTATTTATTTATTTATTTATTTATTTATTTATTTATTTATTTATTTATTGGTGTTTGAGATCACTATTTCTGCGCAATGGCTAATGAGGACCACAGCAGTTTTACGGGTGGAGCAAGCCGGATTACAGGAGAGAACCACCGAGCAACGACGAACAACTGTCAGCTCCACAATATACTAACTCCGCACAAGCAGGGTTAGTATTGGTTGAAGACAGATGCACCATCGACGTCCAGTACGTGGGGGCAACGAGGATGAAGTGTCTTGCGCAAGAACACAACGCGGTTGCAGCAGGAGGGATTCGAACCGAGGACCTGTCGGCTAGCAGCCTGCATCTCTACCTGCACAGCCACCACACCACCATGTCTTTGGTTGCCGTGTGAATCAATTGATTGATTGATTGATTCTTTATTTCACAGTAAACATACACATAACAGTTTGCAAGAATAATGATAACAATGTAAAATGAAAACACATATGTATACTGTGGGGAATAACATAACCAGATTGGCTGTCTTCCTGATATCCCCTAAATTGCTGAAACTTTCACGAACAAGTGATAAGTCGATCTACTTGCAATTGCTGTTCGGAGATATAAAATAATTTAGTACTCATATTGATACTGGGTTCACCTGGGAATACAAGAGGACATTAACCACTTTACGGCCACGCCCACTTTAGCCATATATGGAGGACCTCTATACACGCCTGTATGCAAAGAAGTTTAATAAGATTTATGACATACTTGAAACTCTATCATCTGATTAATTGTTGGAAAGGGCTCTCTGAGCCCTTTCCCACACTTAATCAGATAGTAGGTTTGATCTGCGCATTCCAAAACGTACATAGAGGATATCTACACTATTTTTGTGAATATCGGGCATTATCTCATGAGTGTGGACCTGAAAGTTTTATTTTTCACGAGCGCTTGCGCGAGTGAAAAATAATACTTTCAGGTCCACATACGAATGAGATAATTCCCGATATTCACTAAAATAGTGTAGATTTTCTTTTTATTATATGCTACTTGACATTTTACTGTGCAGTATTCAGCCCAATTTGACTGCAGACAGTTATGTTTGAAAAAAAATAACAAAGATCAGCTGATCGTTCATTCAGGGCGACGTTCAAGGCGACGTCATGCGCCGAAGCGTAACGTCATTTAGGAAGGTATTGAAAAAAATTCACCGTGTGGACCTAAAAGTATTATTTTTCACTCGCGCAAGCGCGCGTGAAAAATAAAACTTTCAGTTCCACACTCATGAGATAATTGCAGATACTGACTAAAATCGAGTAGATTTTCTTTTTATTATATGCTACGAGACATTTTATTGCACAATATTCAGCCCAATTCGATCCCAAATGCGTACCTTTCAAAACAATAACAAAGATCACCTGATCGTTCCTTCAATGCGACGTGATGCGGCGTAGCGTGACGTCATTTAGGAAGCTACTGAGAAATATTTCTCGATATCTGTCGAGTCGATAGATATCGAGAAATATCTTTTAGATAATTTGCGATAATTCACAAGCTAGCATATATATAATAAATATAATTATTATAAGGTAGGTGAGAATAGTCGTTTTCGGCAGCGTAAGTGTAAATAAGACATCTAAAATATCGTAGAAATTGGGAAGTGGATTCGATTCGATATTCGATTCGGTTCGAAAGTTTTGCCTGATTCGATTCGAGGTGCAATTCAAGCGAACAATCGCGATTAGCCGGAGCCTAATTTTCATCTTGCTATTCTTCAGATAGCAATATCGATAGACACGGGAGATCAATATTTACTGAAGTTTGAAACCATCGGCGTCCAATATAAGGTACAAAATCAATATATTAACCTCAATCGAAATAACGAAAATCCGAATGTTGGCATCATACAAACCGTGAAATATTAGAAATATTAAACCTCTGATATTTCGGGTTAAACGACAAAAAATGTGGATGAGTTATTCTTATTTTATTATTTTTTTCAGAAATGGCCGATGGAGATTCCCCAGATGGAGGAAGCGTACATCAAATTTTGGAAACCTGCTGCTAAACTTGCTCTGCGCGTTTTAGATACCATTGCTTTGAGATTCAGCAAGACGGTAAGCCACAATACAGTACAGTCGCCGCGGACTGGCCGCATTTAATGCGTGGGCAGTGATGTCCACGCATGCGTTTACCAGGTAATAAAAATTATCATCAACAAAATTTTAATAAATGAAGCATCTGGTTGTATTTTGTGCTTCATTAATTAATTTTGTGCTCATTATCCTACAATTAGTGTGTGGAATCTAATATTACTTCGTGCGTGTAAATATTGCCCACCCGTGGAATGTGACTAATCCACGGCGGCCGTACTGTACTGTGATCACGAAAGGAGACCGATAATTTTGACCGGATCGCAACCGGGTCGCGATCCGACCGAATTTCTCTGCCCGTTTACCCCGACAATGCTGTAGTATATCTCCTCTCCAACGAAAATGGGAGGTAGTGGAAACCCAGATGCCTTGTTCATTGTTTTTTTTATTCTCGACTCAGTCTTAATTTCGCATCTCGATCGACTGGCGTAATTGTATCGCGACTGGATTCCGACATAACCATGGGCCAAGGTACTGTAGCCTCGATGGATTGACTATTGAAAGCAATTCGTAATAACTGTGATATCAGTAGAAATCAACTTGATCCCGATTGCACATGCCGAGGCGTGGTGGCGCTGTGTACTAAGGCGTATTGCACGTCGGTAGTACGCTTGTCTTCAACCAATGCCAATCCAGTTTGTGCGGAGTTAGTAAGTTGGTGAGGATGGCATTTATTCGCCGCTGCTTGGTGGTTCTCTCCGGGTACTCCTGCTTGCTCCACCCGTAAATCTCTCAGACACGAGGTGACCTTGGCTGTCGAAAGCGTCGTTAAATCCAATTAAAAAAATATCAATAACCAATTCTCACCTAGTTACAACATACTCACGAATCTTGTCCCACGGAACAGCAGAATTTTGCAAGCGGTGTTTGCCATGTACCAACGGTATCAATGTACTCGATACAGAAACAGTACCAGGGATTGTAGCGTAGTACTGGCACATGCAGCAGTCCTGGCATTCGACGGACAGTGCATTTTCCAAATGACCTTTTGAAAACATATCACGTGTCATCAAAAACTAGAAAGATGTCACTTTTATCATTTTCACATTCATCGATATAATTCTGGCGTTTCATCAATAGACATTGGCATGTTAATGGATATTGCATTCTATATCTGTGTATAGACATTTGCCTAAAGGACGAATGGTTGATTTAAGGCATATGACCCAATGATTGACCATCAAAGTCCTTTGACCAACATACCTAGCTCTTTCAGGCATTTGACAAAATGACAGAAATTATATGACCGATTGACGGTAACAAATGCACTTTAAGTCGTCCTGAGGTAAATAACAACTTCCGAATTTATAATGCGACAATATTATCTAATGGTAAAAAGTAAAAGTGACAAAGCCCGCAACAGTAGTTTTGTTTGCCAAATGAGTTGACTGCCAGAATAAGATAGGAGTCTCTGTCAAATGGTGGTTCACCACAAGTATTCCAGATGTACCGATGGGCAGGGCTCAATATAAGTGGTGTTGCGTTGAGTTTTGCTATGCAAAACTTGCAAAAAGCTACACAATGTTCAATTATGTATACCATTTTGCGATACAAGATAATCAACTGCAGCCTACTAGGCTGCAGTTGATTATCTTGTATCGCAAAATGTAAATGAAAAATTGCAAACAAATTTGAAAACTAGTTCACTGATGCTTTACTTCTGATTGTGGAACATTCCAGGCATAACTCAGATTAACTCTCCATCAAGCATCATTAGCAACTTCATATGTAAGATGAATTCTGTTGGTTTAAATTCTTCCTGTTTTTACAACATTTTGCATAAAATGTCCATTAAAAATAACTTCAAGCCTATTAAATAAAAAATCCCAACTTCCGTTTTGAGAACTCCATTAAACAACCAAGACGTCATTTGAAAATATCCAAGTCCACGCAACCCTTAAAGGCAGTTCAGTTAAAAATACATAGTAAATGTTCCATGTGTTGCAGATTATTTGGAAATGCCCAGAAATGGATGGAAACTATTCTATATACTTAGAAGAATTCAATACAAAACAACATAACGTAACTCTGGTATACAAAAATAGCTATGTAATTTTTACAAAATGCTATTCATTTATTGGAAATGTGTTGCATTTTGCTGCGTATAGAAAATACGTTATTTTGAGCACTGCCGATGTGAAAGGTGAGCAGGAGCCAGGACTATAAAACAATTACAATTGTATTTTCTACCTATTAATATAACATTTTAAAATATATGGCAATTTGCCAACATTTCAGCCCATTTAAAGTCATAACTAGAACAACAATTTTAGAAAATACAATCGTAAATTGTTTTTTGAATGGACCCCTGTAATAAATCCGGTTCTTATTCTCCAGCTTCCATTTGATACATCAGAACACAAAAGGGATATGTTGCTATTATACACTATTAAACCTTCCTGAATCTATTTTTATCATTCAAAGTACAGGTTTTAAAAAGGCAGTGCTCAAATAACTTTTTTTTCTATGCGTAGCAAAATGCTACACATTTCCAAAAAATGAATAGCATTTTGTAAAAATTACATAGCTATTTTTGTATACCAGAGTTATGTTATGCTGTTTTGTATTGAATTCTTCTAAGTAGATAGAATAGTTTCCATCCATTTCTGGGCATTTCCAAATGATCTGCAACACAAGAAACATTTACTATGTTTTTTTTTAACTGAACTGCCTTTAAGGGTTGCGTGGACTTGGATATTTTCAAATGACGTCTTGGTTGTTAGCTCATCTTGACAAAGTCAAGCTGAGCTAATCTCATCGCTTCCGTCCGTCGTCCGTCGTCCGTCGCCTGTCGTCCGTCGTCCGTCGTCCGTCAACACCACGTTTTGGTCTTCTCCTCCAAAGCCACTGGGCCAATTCAAGTGAAAGTTTGTGTGAGTGATGGTCCCAAAGGGGCATTTTATTTTTGTTCAACTCGGCATGCCCAGCCCCATAGGGAGGGAGTGGGGGAAAATGCTCCAAAATATTTTTAAAATCTTCTACTCAAGAACCAGTGTGTACAATGACTTGATATTTGCTATGGAGCTTCCATATGAGGTGTAAAATCAAGTTTGTTCAAACGAAGTTCGTAAAGTAATATTTGGCTTTGTAATAGGAGGGGTAAGATTTTTGGCCCCGCCCAAAATTTCTATTTTCTGAACCGATGGTCCGGTATGAACCAAATTTGGTTTGTGGTAGTATTGGGTCATAAGTACTTGACCCTTGCAAAAAAAAAAAAAATCCCGCATCCCCATGGGAACCCTGGGAGCTAAAAATATAAATATTTTCAAACGCCCATATTTCCCAAACCCCGCGGAACAGAGAGCTTTTATTTGGTATGAAGTATCCTTATGACCAGTAGAATTGAATGGTAAAAAAAAAAATGCCATCGGTTATGTTAGGGTGTTCTGTAATGGGCATCGAAAAAATGCTGAGTCAGCATATTTGCAAAAATTTAAAAAAATCTTTTCTCCAGAACCAATCATCAGAATCTTTTGATATTTGGTATACAGCATTCATAGGGGGGTCAGATAAAAGTTTGTTGAAATAAAGCTCATTGGTTCATATTTGGGCTCTCTACAGGAGCCCGAAGTTTTAACATAGGGTAATATGGGGAATATTCTTTAAAAATCTTCTTCTTCAGAACCACCAGTCAGAATCTTTTAATATTTGGTATACATCATTGTTATGAGGGTCAGATTCTCGATTGTTCAAACCAAGTCCCTAGGTTAATATTTGGGCTTCCTACGGAAGCCCAAATTTTATCTTTGTTCAATATGGAGGGTAATTTAAAAAAAATCTTCTTCTTCAGATCCATCAGTCAGAATGCTTTGATATTTGGTATGCAACATCTCTATGGGGGACAGATTCAAGTATGTTCAAATCAAATCCCTAGGTGTATATTTGGGCCCACTATGGTAGCCCAATTTTTTACTTAGTGCAATATGAGAAAATTTCTTTAAAAATCTTCTTCTTCAGATCCACCAGTCGGAATGCTTTTATATTTGGTATACAACATCTCTAGGGGGGTCAGATTCCAGGTTGTTCAATTCGAGTGCCTAGGTTAATATTTGGGCTCCATATGGGAACATGAAATTTAACTTAGTACAATATGAGGGAATTTCTTCAAAAATCTTCTTCTTCAGATTCACTTGTCAGAATGCTTTCACATTTGGTATACAACATCTCAAGGGGAAGGGGGGGGGGGGGGGGTCAGATTCAAGTTTGTTCAAATCGGATCCATAGGTCAATATTTGGGCTCGCTATGGTAGCCCAAATTTGAACTTAGTGCAATTCGAAGAAATTTCTTTACAATTTCTCTTCTTCAGATCCAACAGTCAGAATGCTTTCATATTCGGTACACAACATCTCTAGGGAAGTCAGATTTAACTGTGTTCAAATCAAGAGTCTGCGTTAATATTTGGGCTCTCTATGGGAGCCGGAATTGGCCATTTTGCTGAAGAATTAACAATTTTGTATTCAGTACCCTCTAGAGGTACTAAGATTAATCCACATAGGTTGTATCAAGGGGCTTCATAGGGGAGCTCTACATTTTACTTTTGATCAACTGAAGAAAAGGCATGATGCCCAGATTATTTTTGTCACTCCTGAGGGACTCAAGGATTGACAGTGTAGCCTATGGAGATGGCTTGCTTAATGTAGACTCATTCTTGGACTCTGTTTAAATTGTGTTCTGTACAAGATGAGCGCTTCAGGCCCCGTGGGGCCTCTTGTTTAATAGAGTTCTCAAAATGGAAGGTGGGATTTTTAATTTAATGGGCTTGAAGTTATTTTTAATGGACATTTTATGCAAAATGCTGTAAAAACAGGAAGAGTTTAAACCAATAGAATTCATCTTACATATGAAGTTGCTAATGATGCTTGATGGAGAGTTAATCTGAGTTATGCCTGGAATGTTCCACAATCAGAAGTAAAGCATCAGTGAACTAGTTTTCAAATTTGTTTGCAAATTTCCATTTCCATTTTGCGATACAAGATAATCAACTGCAGCCAAATAGGCTGCATTTGATTATCTCGTATCGCAAAATGCTATACATAATTGAACATTGTGTAGCTTTTTGCAAGTATTGCATAGCAAAAAGCAACGCGACACCGATTATTTTGAGCCCTGTAAAAAGGGACAATCACAATCATGTCGCATTCACTATCGGCTTTTCTACCCAAAACACCGTAGCACGCCATCTATCGAAAAAAAACATCGATATCATTTGCAGCTTTCATTTGTTTTTCTTGATTCTACAGTTGAAACTAGACATACCGTCATAAATAGCGCAGAAAATGCTAATGTGCTCCTTATTGCAGAAAAATGAAGTAGTCTAAAACGCACAAGAGCGTTCGCGCTGTGAAATGCAAAATATAATGCGCTATCAGCGAGGTCGGTAGTTAAATCACGAACAAACCGATCAAACAGAAAGAAAATATCGAGACTACACTATGAGTATATGGAGGGTGGCTTACTGCTTAATCTCCGTGGGAGACTTAGTAATTATTTACATCTTCTGGGGACAAAACACAAGACGCACTTACAAACTTTCATCACATGAATCACCGGGTTACACCCGGTGATCCATGTGATGAAAGTTTGCAAATGCTTCTTGTGGTGTTTCTTGTGTTGTTATGAACAATTATAAATTCTCTTCGACTGGAGAATATATGGCTCTGTGATTAAGTGGTAATCCACTCTCTTCATTCGTAAAATGTAGTAGCATTTTAATATGTATTTACGACAATGTATGTACATGTTTTCCAGTAAAGGATAGGAATGATTTTAATGATCTCTATTTACTAGTATAGAATTGTACAGAGTTGGGCACGCTGTTAATCCAAAGGAATTGAGTTACTCTAATGGTGCAGTTTGACAAGGACAAAAGTGCACTTACTAAGCGCGCCATTACTTCAAAATAGTGCACAATACAGCCACAGGAGTTCTAGTTTCAACTGTATTTAGTTTCGCAAACGGTTATTAAATGAACAATAAGCCGAGATTTTGAAAAAAAACATGAGTCGATCATTTAACACTTTGGACGAGAGAGCCCACTTTTTCGGCCCATGATAGTGTTGCGACTTAAAATCATAACGTAGATGGTTGCTTCAAGGATTTGTATGGTAGACAGATCAATGTTTTCATCGCGCAGCCCCAAGGCTGCACGTTGGAAATATTAATTGGTCTACCCCCAAAAAGGAATATGGAATCATCCAATTGATGCCACTGAACTCACAGGGAATATTCCACCAGGCTACAAAGAGTTTACAAAACCACGATTTCTGCTGTGCAAAAGTATCACCATGTTTTATATACCATTCTCATGAAAGCGTTCCATGCGACTAATTAAATTAACTTCAAGGTGTAAACGATTTTTTTCAATCCGAACTGACTCACGGAACATTCCATGCAATCTTTCTCGAAAGAACAATGGTGAAGTTTGCGTGTGCATGGTTCATCATTGTCAACGAAATTTGTTTATCTACTAATCGGGAGCGCGGTGGTTACGGCAGTGAACTCCAAACCGTGAGGTTCACGGTTCGATTCCACGGTAACTGCGTTGTGTCCTTGGGGATGGCACTTAATCCCGATTCCCCAAATTCGGGCAAGGTTGCGATGTGTACTTAGGGTACTGTACGACGATGGTACGCCTGTTTACAAACAATGCTAACCCTGCTTGTGTGTAGTTAGTACGTCGGGGGTCTGACAGTTGATCGCCCTTGCTCGGTGGTTCTCTCAGGGTACTCCGGCTTCCTCCACCTGTAAAACTGTCCGACACGAGATGACCCTGGTTGTCGATAGTGTCGTTCAATTCCAATAAATAAACAAATAAATAAATAAATGAAAAAATTATCTAATAATGACCAATTACTGCCAAAATAATGCACAGTTGTTGTCCGTGCTGGTCATTTATATTCAAAAAACAGTAAATTTAAAATCAGAAAGCACGTGCATTAAGATATGATACTGTATCACTGTGGTTTGTTTACTTTAAGTAACTTTCGGGTAATTCGTTTATATTTTCGCAGTGTCATATTTTCTGAAATTTTGTCGGCATTAAATCTTTTTAGATACAGATTTAAGTAACGTCACGTTGGTTCTGATGTCTTAGACTTTGCGTACAGTGTTTTGTTTTGATGTCCTGTCACATACAAGTAACATCTTTGACTTATTTCGACATCAAAATCGACTTTTGATAAAGATATTTCCCCGGAATTTATCAGACGGGTGGCGAAGATCTAATTAAATAGTATGCAGCTGTTGAGAAAATACCAATGCTATCAGTAAAAACTAAAGCGAAGTTAACTTTTGTTACTTTTTATAAACGAAAACAGCATACAGCTCTTTCGCGGTTTGTTTGGCAAATGTGTTTGGAAAGTAATTTGCCAGAATTTGCAAGTTTTTATTTTTCCAAAGAAAAAAGAAATAACACCAAAAAATTATCTTACCACGAGACATTTATATTAATGTCAAGGTTAGTGTCCTTATTATATGTCACGATGCACACACTGTTGATATAATGAATAGAAAATAATTTGTGAGCATCAAAAAGTGGCGAACGCGCAATATTCTTATTTTTTAAATCTGTCTGCAGTATGTCGCCGTAACCGGTTCTCGTCAGATCACCGAAGTTAAGCAATGTCGAGCGCGGTTAGTAGTTGGATGGGTGACTATTTCAGCGACTGATTCGCGCTCCCGCGTTGTGTCCTTGGGCAAGGCGATTAACCCCGATTGCCTTCACGGGGGCACGATGACGCTGTGTACTTAGGCATACTGCATGTCGATGGAGCGCATGTCTTCAACCAATCTAATCCTGCCTGTGCCGCGGTGCAGAGTTCAGAGTTACGGTGTTAGAGAGCTAACAGCTGCTCGTTGTTGCTCGGTGGTTTGCTTGATGATAACGAACCAAACTACAGTACAATTTACAGTAGTAATTGTGTTGTGTGTTGTTAAACTTCAAATAACAGTGCAAGATTCCACCTCATCGAGTCTCGTGTAATCTGCTGTGTGTGACTGGAAATAATATCACATAAATCGAATAGGCTTCCTATGCAAGCATGGAAATAAGCAGACTGTCATCTGCAGAATGAGGTTCCCAGAGGGGGAATTTGGTGATGCTGCCCTGCATAGCAGGGTAGCATTACTAAATTTACCGTCTGTGACCTCAGTCCGAATCAAGATCTCGGTCCTAAACAGGAAGGGGTGCGCAGAGGATAAATTTGGGGATACTAGCCCACTGCACGGGATGACATCAGCAAATTCACCTTCTGGAGACCCCATTCTTTCAATTATTTCCGGGCTTGTTTCTATGGTCTGCCAATATTTTTTTTCTCCCCATTCATTCTGTGGGGAGTTTCTAGGTAGTCAGCCAATCTGGATATTTAACATCTTGAAATGTATTGTACTGTAAAGTCTTATACCGTTGTATAAATTATCTATCTATCAATCTATCTATCTTCTTTCTTTTCTATTTTTTCGTTTAAAATGAAGGAAGCTTTTCAACAAGACAATGGGTTAAATTTTTATCGCACCAACTGAAAAATTAGAGATCGGGAATATTTCACAAAAATCTCGGGAACTGCCTGTGTGAACTTTTCCCCCGACAGAATATTACCTATTCGAGTTGAAGTGACATATAAACCTTGACGGAATGATAATTTGGTCAAACATATATATTTGCCATACTTCATAAATTTCATATTTGAAGAGGTTTACAGGAAAGTGAGCTCGTCATTTACTTAGATCTAGCTCTTTTTCATTTTAGGATTTGGAGATTATACGTCGATGTCACAAGGCAGTGCCAAATTTCGGAGATTCACAAAGTTACTTCTCTTGTCGGTCATGTTTTTACCCTGCTGTTAGAAAATCAGGTAGGCTAAGTGAAGAAATATCCCACTAGGAGGTTGATCGTTGTCGCAAACGCTGATTAAATTAAGGTTTACTGCAGACTTGACACTTCAAGGGTACTATCATCCTGTACAAATATGAGACGATATCAAATTTTGTCCATATTTCAGAGAGGTGGAAATTAAAAAAAAATCTTTTCATAATGTGATATTTCTTTGTTATTTTACGAGGGCCTACTTTGTAGGTAATAATAGTTAACCTTTTACCCAACGTAACGGCCTAATCGGCCAGCGCTATTCTCAAAAATCGCCAATTAATGTTCATTATTTTTTTCATTTTTTGTCTCGAAAACATAGGTTATGACCCCTCATTGGAACGAGCTCGTTCCAATGAGGGGTTATAACCTATGTTTTTGAGACAAAAAATTAAAAAAAGTAGTTATTCAAGAATTTTCTTTGCAAATGTCATATTCTTTTCATGTTAGGTAAAGGGTTAAATATGTAGACTCAGGCATTCATGCGTGGATTTTTATCTGGCCGACGGAGTCGCAGTCGAAATGTATTTACTGTAACTATGTTTCAAATCATCACCCGTGTTTTTGGAAATGGGTGTAGTAGCAACTTTTGATATGAACTTGCAGCTGTGTACAAGGAACAACATGACGAGTATCGAGTTTCTGGCAATTCCACCTTTCCCTAAGAGAACTGATCTTAAACAAATTATTTTTTCCAAAACGGTTTTAATCTATACAATATAAATTCCTCTAAGAAAATTATATGGACTAGGATAAGGATTTCAGTCCTCTAATTCCTATGGTTCAGACCAAACATTTAACATGAAAAAAAGTTCAATTAGCAACACAGGGATTCAAATTAAAAAAAAGTAAAATGTCCGTCTGTTATAGGGATACACTTGTCGTTACGCAGAAGACCATATATCGTTGCGATCATAATCGCGCTCACCTAACCGGTTGGTAAAATGACTTAGATTGACGAGCAACTGTTTTTGATGCATCTTGGCTGATCAAACTATAGCTTGGAGTAAGATGAATGTACAATATAGGCAACGTTTACAGACACAAATCCATAGGTGGGCAATATTGTCCACACGTGTAATTTAAAAACCACTGACAATAGATCACAACAAAAACTAATTTTATGAGGCACTGGGCTACAATAAACAAAATATAATTATTTGTCAACCCAGGGTTCATAAATTCAGAATAATTATGTATTATAGTCTTGTGTGTAACATATTATGTATATCATTTAACAAAAATAACATTTCACACACACATAACACCTTATCAACATTACACCTTTTTTAACTTTTGTGCAAGAAATGCCACTCTAAAATAAGAGATATCCACATCAGAAAATATAAATAAAAAAAAAGCAAAAACAAACGTTTGTCAAGAACGTATATACCGTAACAAGAACTGGTATGTCTTGTAACATTTTTCTTGTGTTTTTATTAAATTATGAACCCGATCCCACACATTATAAGTTACAAGTCGTTTACTTGCCATGTATGGTGTCATGTGCTTGTCGTTGCTCGGTGGTTTTCTCCGGGTACTCCGGCTTCCTACACGCGTAAAACTGTCACCAACATGATATGACCCTGGCTGTTAATGTGTCGTTAAACCCTAATAAAAAAAATGGTGTCATGTGAGGCGAAGTGAGATTAATAGTAGGCGAGGCCGTGGACACAGTCTAATATTGACCGTGCTGAGCCTCACATGACCCCACGCCTGGTAAATAAACATTATGTATCGTATTTTCATGTCACCAAACGAATTAAATAATAAATTAAAACATCCAAATCGCATCATTTTTGGATTATTTATCAAGTAACTGGCTTTTATTTGCACGAAATTAGGTGAAAATTTGAGGTGGGAAAATTAATTCGGAAACAAAATGGCGCCCAGCAGAGGGGGTGTATGGGCTCATACACGGTCACTGACAGTGTATGGACTCAATCCGATAGCCGGTTCCCCATTAAATAACCTAATATTGCATAGTCTACCAATGCTATTAGAACACGTTGACTTGTCAAATTAAACAGGTGGCATGATAAAGCACATTCCAGTACACCAAGGAACACTATTTGGTCAACTAACAAAACAAAAATCAATATCTTGGGTAACTAGTATTGAGTTGAATTCAAACATTCTGTAACAGACGGGTAGTTCCTGTAACATTTTTAATCGTTACATGAGTAGACCGTTACAAGAGGTATGTACATGTATTCAATGTACGTTATTTTAGATGAATTCTCCCTCCGGCTCAGACCGTTCGCGAATATAGGAAGTGCGCAACACTAGTTTTAAAAAAAACACAGTACGGGTTCTTTATATTTTTCGGTCAAGTTAATGAAAACACCGTTACAATTAATACGTCCTCGAAATATACGGCAGAAGGTGGATTTACTTGAATGTCAGAATATCAACATTACTGTGCACTGCAAAAAATATAGGTTCTCTTTAGAACCAAAACTAGTTATAATCTTGTCCCTGAGATGGAACCAGTTCTGTTTAAACAGTATTTATTTCAAATCAAATAAATTTATAAAGATTAACATTAAATATTAACAGAAATAAACATAAATTGAGGGGGTTTCAGTCATAAGTTCAGAGCTCATACGAGGTTGTCTCAAATCATTATTAAGCAAAGGAGATATGAACAGTTGGCATATCGAACCAGTTTTGGTTCTATACAGAACCAAAACTGGTTCGATATGCCAACTGTTCATATCTCCTTTGTTTCAAAATGTTTGGCGACTGCGTTGAATAAGCTCCAAGTTTACTGCTGAATCTACTTCAGTTCATGTAATATTCTGTTAAAATTGAACGCTAATCTTGGTAAATTTATTTGATTTGAAATAAATACTGTTTGAACAGAACTGGTTCCATCTCAGGGACAAGATTAGAACCAGTTTTGGTTCTAAAGAGAACCTATATTTTTTGCAGTGTGGTATGTAATTTTTTCTCCGCACCTTCAGTCAACTTCCTGTCATTAATGGCTTTGTAAACAAGATGCGAGGTAGTGTCTGATCAATTGGGAGTGTTCTGTATTCTTTAATAGTCTGAAATTGTTACATGGCTTAAAGCGAGTTGAGGGTCAGAAATCAGAAGGCATTTTCTTTCCGTTGGGATCAAGGTAGATAGGCTTTTTTCGTCAAAATTCAAAGTGATGGATTGTTATCATACACACGTGGAACACATGCTACAAGTCGCTCAAGTATGGCCGTACTGAGGTTATACGCACGGAAAAAGACATTTGGTGCAAGCATTTGTGCGAGATTTCCACTATCCACACAATAAAAAATAAGTGGAATTGATAATGGATTGTTGAGATGGACGACATACGGTACATTTCGGTCGGTATCGAGTTAATACCGATTTAACGTACCAATGGAGTCTCAAACTACAGATATTTCGGTATTGAAAAAAAATATTCTCAATATTAATTTTGTTAAAACATTAAAATGCAAACAGCAGAAGATTTCGCAATATTAACGACAAGAAAAGCCCTTGGTCTGTGATTTCTAAAGACAGTCACCATCGGTCATTTGACCAACTCTACTGGATTGACCATTCCCTGGCTTCAATTGGTAGAACTCATGGGCTTCCAGGGTAGAACCACGATTATCCCAATTATATTATGTGTTTGAATAGCCTGGGCGTGAGCACAGTAATATGGACAAAATTTGGTATTGCCTCATATATCTACAGCGGAATGGAGGGATTTCCTTTTGCTTATCTAGTTGTTTAAGACACAGTGGCAATTTAACACTTCAACCCAAAAGGGAGAGTCTACGTCAAATGCTTTTAATATTATTCATCGATTTATACATAAAAAATATATCGTGCTATGTAAATGCTGTGAATCGTATAACTGTATTGTGAGCTAGTCTTTAACTGTGGTCCAACAACATATTTAACCCTTTACCCAAAGTAACGGCACAAAAATCACCATTCAGATTTCATTACAAGCGTTATCAATGTTTTAGCTGGAACGAAAGGAAGACGACACTTGCAAACAAATTTCTTGAATAACCATTTTTGTGTCTCTAAAATATAGCTTATAACCCCTCATTGGAACGAGCTCTTTGATATCGTTCCAATGAGGGGCGATAAGCTATGTTTTGATGCAAAAAAACGGAAAAAAATGGTTATTCAAGAATTTCATTTGAAAGTATCGTCTGCCTTTCGTGCCAGCTAAATGGTTAACGCTTTGTACACTGATGTCGAAAAAAAACAAATTTACAAGTAATCAGTTTTCTCTTTATGCAGCTATGAGTTTAACTAATTCAGTCTTGTGGGAGCACGGTGGCTCAGTGGTTACGGAACTGAACTTCAAATCGAAAGGTCCACGATTCGATCCCCGTCAGGGGTAACTGCGTTGTGTCCTTGGGCAAGGCACTTCATCGCGATTGCCCGCGTGGGGTACGGTGGCGCTGTGTACTCAGGCGTACTGCACGTCGATGGTGCACTTGTCTTCAGCCAATATGAATCCTTCTTACGCGGAGTTAGTATGTTGGGGAATCTGACAGTTGCTCACCGTTGCTCGGTGTTTCTCTCCGGGTACTCCGGCTTCCTCCAGCCGTAAAACTGTCTGATACGAAATGACCCTGGCTATCGAAAGTGTCGTTTCCTCCCAATAAATATATAAAATCTGTGTTGTTTGACAGAGAATTGTTTCCATCACTGTGCTCTGTCAAATAAGATTGAGTTGGTTAAATTCCTAATTTTATGACTTTATAATTAGACTTTCTGTAAATATAATCGTGCTTTGTTAACTAAATATGTGTAAATACACAGAACGACACACGCGTGTGCATGGGTTAATCGATATGGCACGAGTGCCAGCGCAGAAGAATAATCCTTCCGCGATGGCACAAGTGTCATATGGATTAACCCATTCACACACACGTGTAATTCTGTGTTTATTACACGCCTTCACGTCTATGGAAACAATTATTAAAAGGACACTCTCAGCAATTCATTTGACAGCTATCAACTAAAACACCACATTTTATCGCCAACCAAATTTGCAAGGGGAAGCCGTGTTACCCATCTGAGTTCCATTGTGTTCTATGTGCATAATGGCACATAAAACACATTGGAACTCATGGGACAATTTTCACCTGTCGCTTGCGACTCAAACTCTAATTGCGTTGCACGATTTGTTGAAAATTCCAGTGAAATTTCGCTTCTATTTAGAAATAGTCCGTCAACATTTAAACGGAACACATTTTTATTTTCCGCATGGTTCAGTGTTGCTGTAGATGGGGATTACATAGAACAGGCGTGTAATAAAAAGCCTTACTTTTTCAACTCAGTTGTCCGCTAATATGACATGTTTGGATGATGTTTTCGTTCCTAATTAGTCAGCAGATGTATATAATTTTGCCGGGGAGGGATTTAGTCGAGGGAGTGGGGCAGTGTCGGATTTTGTCGTGGAGGGATTTTGTCGGAATGGGTGGGGTGGGGTTATGTCAGATGTGAGTATCCCATTGGGGTTTTGACGGTATACCAGTAGGGATAGCCAATGTGTGCTCAGAATGACAAATGTATATGCATATCATTGCCTTCCTGATTGAAAAGATCAACATAGGTGTAATATATAGTGTTTGTTCCCAAGCAACAGTTGGGTTTGATCTCGACTACATTTCAATGGCAAAATATTTAGGAGTCATGACATTCTTTGAGCCTGTAGGTTGTGCTCCTGAAATTTAAAATTAGCTTTTGAAATTGTAAGAACGTGTACGTCACTCGTGTCGACTTCAAAACAACATATAAACAGAATCATAAGCTATGTTGTTATAAATACACCACTTTAACCCTTTACCCAACCCAAACCAGCCAGCGCTATTCTCAAAAATCGACAATTAATTTTAATTTTTTTTTCATTTTTTGTCTCAAAAACACAGGTTATGACCCCTCATTGGAACCATCTCGTTCCAATGAGGGGTCAGAACCTATGTTTTTGAAGGAAAAAAATGAAAAAAAAATTAGTTATTCAAGAATTTTTTTTGCAAGTGTCGTCTGCTTTTCATATTAGGTAAAGGGTTAAGAAGTTAATACTGTAGACTCGACCGTTATTCTTCTTCTGCATCTACAACTGATCCTTTTTACCCATTAATCGTTACTGCTTCTCGGTGGTCCATGTGATAAAAGTATAAAAGTTTGCAAGTGTGTCTTGTGCAGAAATGGATATTGAAGAAGTCAGAAATACATTAATGTGTACTACTTTTGAGGTGTTTCATGCAAAAGAAAACAACAAAAAACAAAACAGAAATGGTTTGCAAACAAAACTTAAATACAGAAATGGTTTGCAAACAAAACTTAAATTCTGCTCTGAGTGACCACCCTTTCAAATTTGAAACCTTGTATTGGGTCCAAGTCAATAAAATTGAAACTAGAAGTCCTGCCACAATTGGAGCTGGAAATGCTCGTTAGTTGCAGTACGTGGAGAGTGGATTGTAACCAAATCACCCGCGGAGTGGAGTTATCACCCAAACTGTAACTTTCAAATTTTATACACATGGACAAAAAACACAAGCAATGTTTCAACCAATGGACCTCCGGGTTTACCCCCGGAGGTCCATTGGTTGAAACTTTGCCTGTGCTTGTTATGCTTTGCAACAAATTTGCGATTATTGCTTGGGTGGAATCTCCACTCTGCGGGTGATTTAGTGATAATACACTCTCCACGTACTGTAATTACCTCCTTACTGCAGAAAAATGAAATAGTCTGAAATACACAGAACGTCTGTACTGTGCAATGGATAATATGATGCGCTATCAGCGAGGGAGGTAGTTAAACCACGAACCCTACCGATGAAACAGAAATAACATTTTGAGACTACAGTATGTGGAGGGTGGATTACTAGTAAATATCCATGGGATATCGCATGGACAACCGAGTTGTACCCGGCGGTCCATGTGATAAAAGTTTGCAAGTGTGTCCTGTGCTGTTATGAACAATAATTATAAATACTTTTCCAGTGAAGAATATATGGCTCTGCCATTATATAGTAATTCACTGTCTTCATGCTGTATGTACAGTCAAATTTTAATATCTATTTACGTCATTACAGGTACATGTACAGCAGCGGAGTTTAAGATTGATATGTTAATGATCTTAATTTACTAGTGGAGAATTGTACAGAGTTGGGTACGCTGTTTTGTTTTTCTACAGGAATTGAGTTACGCTAATGGTGCAATTTGATAGAGACAAAAGTGCACACGTACCCAGCGCGCTATTACTCCAAAATCTCGCACAATACAGAATATAGTCACATGACTTCTAGTTTCAACCGTTTGTCTGATATGCAAGTGTTTTCTGTTTTCAAAATTTTGAATCGTGGGAGGGGGTCCAACGTTTTGGCCCCGTCCATTTTTGGGGCATTTAAATTTACATATGCAGTGTTGGAATGCATTGGAGGGTCTAAATTGTGATTATCATTATCTTCAATATGCAATACACAATCAAAGATGACTCGAAAAACTTTGGCACATATTTTGAACCTCCAATGAGTTTCAACTTGATTTTCAGAAATTACAAGTTGATAATGTTAATCTATGCTTGAGATACCAACATGGCAATCTCTCAAAAAGTATGGCTCGAGCTATCTTTTAGCCTTAGGTTAAACCATGCTTTAAAAAGTGAACTGGGTCAAACATTTTGAAAGTAGGTTACTTTCAAAATTTTTGACTCCGTCCACTTTTCTGAGTGATGCAATGCATATACGAACTCCGAGAATGCATTGGAGGTTTTAAGTGCACTTTCCAACAATTATGAAAAATGCACTCAGTGAGCCCTCCAGTGAACTCGACCTATAATTTGAACCTCCGTCACACCTTGACTCATTTGGTTTTTGTCCAAGGCCCGCAGATAATACTGTACCAGAGATATGAGCGTGACCCACTTTCAAACGTTTAGGTTTCATCCTTATTTGTGAGTGTAGAAATACTGCATGAACTTCGGGAATGAATCAGAGGCTTACAAAATGCGATTTCTGGCTTTTGTGGAAAAGGCACTTAATTGCCACAATGGAAACTCGTTGACCTTGACCCTTATTTGAACCTGCATTGAATTCCGACTCATTTGTGTTAGTGCCAGACCCATAAGTCATTAAACGCTTGAGAAATGAGCCCGACTCACCTTGAAAATTTTGGGCCCGCCCACTTGCTAGTTTAAAAATACGTGTATGATCTTCGGGAAAGTGTTAGCGGTCAAAATGCTATTTCCAGCAATTCTCAAAAATACACTCAATAACCAATGGGTGGCATAAGTGACGTTGACCATACTTTGAACTTCCAGTGATTTTCGACTCAATTGGTGTTAGTTCAAGGGCAATAAACCATACCAAGCTTGAGATATGAGCGTGATCCTCTTTCAAAATTTTGGGCGCTGCCCACTTTTTCAGTGTAAAAATAATTGTCCTTATATCCCGATAAATTCTGTCTGTTGATATAAAAATTGAACCGAAAAACCTGAAAATAGTCACGCATATCATCATAATTCTGACAATTCGATCATATTTTGCTGTTATAAATGAAATAGTCAAATAATTAAATCCAACAACTTGAGAAAAAAAATATAAAAAATATAAAAACAAATCTGTCAACAAAAGAGCCGATATGTTTACGCGTCTCCTAGGGAAAGGGATGTAAAACTATCTGTTGTCTTCTGCGTTTGTAAAAACAAAACAATTATTCGCGAGTTTGGTCTAACTGATTTCGGAGCGTGGGAAACGCGTCCACAAATTTGTTTCCACTATGTTTCTTTTGTGTTTCAAACGGGAGAAAACGTTATCTCCGCCAACATGTATGGTATATGGAGATTTAATACCTGGATGTCTCATTTGAAAACCGACATCCAGGTATTAAATCTCCATACACCATACACGTCGGACGATATCACTTATAGTATCGATAGCGAATGGATGTACAGATGACAAAACGGCTTGTGTAGCACACCGAGCTTATTTGCTTTAGATATTAATGAACCTAATTTATTACACGCCTGTTCTATGCAATCCCCTTCTACAGCAACACTAAGCCGTGTAGAAAAATGAAATGGAAACCTGTTCCGCATATATGTGCGGAACGGAAATCGTTGACGGACTATTTTTAAATAGAAGCGAAATTGTATTGGAATTTTCTACAAATCGAGCAACGCTTTTACAATTTGAATCCATCGCGATAGTTGAAAATCGTCCCCTGAGTTCCAATGTGTTTTATGTGCCGTAAGGCACATAGAACACATTGGAACTCAGGGGACGAAATAGTAACACGGATTCCCTCGCATATTTGGTTGGCGATAAAATGCATGATCTTTTTGAAAGAAATGTTATATCTGGCAATTCTGAAATATGCATTCAATAACCTCTGGTTGACATCAGTGACCTTGACCTATACTTTGAAACTCCATTAAGTTTCGACTCATTTGGCGTTGGTTCAAAACCCATAGGTCGTAGCAAGCTTGATATGTGATCGTCATCCACTTTTAAAATTGTTTGCCTCGCCACTTTTTCGAGTGTAAAAAACATATATGTACGAACTTCGGGAATGCATTAGGGGAGAGGTGTGACAAAAAAAATGCCTTTTTCAGCAATTCTGAAAAAAATCGCTCAATGATCCGGACGATTTCAGTGACCATGACCCATATCTTGAAGTGATACTGATTTTCGACTCATTTGGCGTTAGTACAATGTCCATATGCCATACAAGCTTCTGATATGGGCGTGATCCTCTTTCGTTAGTTTTGTTCCGGCCACTTTTTTTTTAACGTAAAAATACATTTATGATCTTTGGGAATGCTTTAGGTGGGAGGTCATAAAATGCGATTTACAACAATTCTAAAAAATGCTCCAATGACCCCTGGGTAATCTCAGTCATCTTGACCCAAACTTTAAATCCCCATTGGGTTTCGACTCATTTGGTGTTTCCCCCCAGGACCATAGGTCATAACACGCTTAGATATGAGCCTGACCCACTTTCGAATTTTTTCGCTCCGCCCACTTTTTTTCTAATTGTCAAAATACGTGTATGGAATTCGGGAATGCATTAGACGTTCATAACATGTGATTTCCAGCAATTCTAAAAAATGCACTGAGTGACCCATGGGTGACCCAGTGACCTTGATCCATATATTGAACCTCCATTGAGTTTCTTCTCCACTCACTTGGCGTTGGTGCAAGGCCCATAGGTCATACTGTATTTGAGTTATGAGCGCCACTCACTTTTAAAAAAATTGCAGCGTCCACATTTTGTTGGTAAAAATACACGTGCGAACTTCGGGAATGCATTAACCCTCTGAACCCTGGTGGTATCTTCCATGCCAGTTCAATAGCAGCAAATGGAATAATCCATATTTATTATTTGGGGTAGACCAATTAATATTTTCAACTTGCAGCCCTAGGGCAGCATGTTGAAAATATTGGTTGATCTACTCTACATTTTCGATACGAAGCCACAAACTTAATGAAGTTATGACGTATCACGTTCTTTGGCCGGAAATGGGCCTCTGGGATTCAAAGAGTTAAGGGTCATAAAATGTGAATCCTAACAATTCTGAAAAATGCACTTTGTGATTCCGGTGTCACCTCTGTGACAATGACCCATATTTTGAACCTCCATTGCATCCAATACCCATATTCAATTTTTCTCACTTCCTGTTATACTCAATACAATAGGTTTCGTGCCCCTGATTTATTGGTCGCATCGGACGCTTACCCGACAGTTTTTTCCGACCAATTCTTGACATCCTCTCTTCTGTAATGGGCATTCACAGACTTACTCGGTATTCACAGTTTATAAATGTTGATGGGGTGTTTCTTATGACAATTTTCTACAATTGTGTTTGTCTGCAGTATCCACAGGAAGTTAATGAACAGGTTGTATTGCAAAACGTGTGCAGAGTATGGTAAGATTTATGCAAGTTTGTGGCCTATATATTCATATCCTCACAGCATTGTGGATTTACAATTTGGATCATGTGGTAAGGGCGGTCAAATGACGACAGTTTATCAGATGTTGAAAAACGATTTATTTTTACAAATCTTAACTTCTAGAATTTTACACGGAGTTGTCTCCACGTGTATCCATGTTAAACAAATATGGGCTATGGGATACCAAAATAGACAAGTGTATTAATCAGGTTGCCCAGGTACTGTACCACTAAATATCGTTGACAGGATACAACTTACACAATTAGATCATGTGATTATAGAGAGAGTAATCGCTTGACTGGACTGGTTACGCGAAATAATTCATGAGAGGTGAGGGACGTTGTACAAACACGAGTGCGCGAATGCGCTCGTGTGTTTTACAATATAGTCCCTCGCCTCGAATGAATTATTTCACGTAACCAGTCCAGTCAAGCGATTACTCTGTTTATTACTTTTCATTATTAACGATAATTATATTATTTAACCCTTTACCTAAAGTAAAGGCCAAAACTGCCAGCGCTATTTTCAAAAAATCGCCAATCAATTTTCATTATTTTTTCATTTTTTGTCTCTAAAACATAGATGATGACCCCTCATTGGAACGAGCTCGGTGAGCTCGTTCCAATGCGGGGTCATAATCGATGTCTTTGAGACAAAAACGAGCTCGTTCCAATGAGGGGTCATAACCTATGTTTTAGAGACAAAAAATGAAAATAATAGTTATTCAAGAATTTTTTTGCAAGAGTCGTCTGCTTTTCATGTTTGGTAAAGGGTTAAAAAAGCAAAAAAAAAAAAAAACAAAAAACAATGAAGTCCCCATTACACCCACGGTAAAGCGTTTTCGATTGCGCGCACGGATACATGACACAATTGCTGATTGCATAATTCACTTCTGAAGTTATCGTTTATAATCAAACCCGGAAATCCCAGTAAATCACACTTTGGAAAATAATAAATACTTCTATTCACTGCTATTCCAGGGTTGAACGGCGTCAATTTTATTTAGTGTATTTGGTTGAGTATACCTTTCATTAATTTGAGTACCCATCCACTGACCTATCTTTAGTTCATGTCAGTGCATGATCATATCTCAGACCACGTGTGCCAGTTGAGTAGTCAGTCTGAAAGTATATATATATCCAGCTGTTCTATTGGGAGATATGTTTCGTCCAGCTGTTCTATTGGGAAATATATGTTTCATCCAGCTGTTCTACAGGGAGATTTTTACCAGATGTCAGATTAATATCAGATTAATTGTTGCGGTTAAAATTGTTGAGTAAACAATTCAAAGTGGTTGAAAAAAATGATTAATGACTCATTGAATGATTGCCGTAAATCTACGGAAATGACAAAATAAACATTTATATGGACGCACCTGTCCAAACAAGTCTACAAAATCATTAAAGAATGAAAGGAAAAAAAATAGACAACGGAAAAAAAATTCTTGCCACTACAACCACCCACACACCCACCCCATCATACTTTCCTAGGAAACAAATTGATCCCCCACCACCTCCGATTAAGAAGCAAAAAATTGTTAAAAAAATGCATATGACATCAGTAGATAATCAACCCAAGTTTCCTTTTGCTTCTTTAAACAAGCAGCAAACAACAGACAGCCCTCGTTGATGTCTGTTGTTTTCGTTTATTAAAAGTAACAAAGAGAAATTCGGCTTTTTATGGCAAGATAACAAGACGAAACTACTTTACAGATAATCCGTCATTAAGAATATCTATCAGTTTCTCACCTACCAACAATAAGTAAGCGTCCACTTTGACTCATTTTTAGCGAATGTGTTTTTTATAGTAATCTGAAAGTTTTATTCTCTCCGGAACAAAATAACAAATCTTGTCTTCTTGACTTTTATATTAATGGACAAGACAGCGGCGACTGTATTATATGTCACAATGTACATACTGGTGATATAATGACCAGAACAATGGTAACGGCACACCAAAAGCCAGCTTCTATATTTTTATGCCATACTCCAGGAAAATTTTATAAGTTTGTAGAATCATGCGCACATCGATGATACAGCTTCGTTAACATTTCGAAATTCCAATTTTTATATGAAATTCCTTTTCCCGTAGTGTTAAATGTATAGACAGTTTTAGAAGATTAACCCTTTACCTAACATGAAAAGCATACGACACTTTCAAACAAAATTCTTGAATAACTATTTTTTTCATTTTTGTCTCAAAAACATAGGTTATGACCCCCTCATTGGAACGAGGTCGACAACCTCGTTCCAACGAGGGGTCATAACGTATGTTTTTGAGACAAAAAATGAAAAAAATAATAAAAATTAATTGGTGATTTTTGTGAATAGCGCTGCCCGGTTTAGCCGTTATGTTGGGTTAAGGGTTAAGGAGAGCTAATTCTCCTGTAAATCTCTTCCAAGGACGTACATTGTCAGCCATGTGTTTTCAGGAAAATGGTGGTGTTCTATTGCCACTGACGCCACACTTTATCCTCATCGGCTATAATAACAATAATAATGATAATAATACTAATGATAACACTTTGTGGTCTCAAGAAAATAATCTTTCTCTTCTAGTTCTTCTGTACAAAAAGTTCATTTATTCCTGCAAGGTGAGAAGGTGTCAGCCCAGTTTTCAAGGTCTAACTGAAATTCTGCGTCGATATTGTGAATTGGAATTATACTCCCTTCACATGTATTCGCCCAAAAAATCCCGATTAATACAAACAAGATGGGAACTTTTCAAAGGACTGCTTTATCCTCCTTCTTCAGATAATGTGTCAGCAACTGGACCATAGATCTCGACTTTTTCTTTCCTTTTTCTTATTTTTTTGTTGTAGTCCCCATACAGTAAGGCTTCTCCTGCGGCAACATTTTTTCATTGTGTCACCACCAGTAACTGTTATTAGATTGTTTATTTCTGTTTTCAAAACACCTAAAAATGATAACCATGGATAGAGAGCAGAAATGTGATGGAAAACAGCTTCACGCAGGTAGACTTCTGTATACATTTGTAATCGTGTAAATTATATACTTGCTGTATTGTGTGTCTGTATGAAATTACCTATTTGTATATGTATTTTATTTCATCTGAATAAAAAAATTGAAAAAAAAAAAAAATTGATAAATGCAGAAACATTTTTTTTTCAGATGTAAAAGAAGGTCAAATCCGCCTAGGTGAACATTCGGACTATGGAAGTGTAAACATGGTGTTTATGGATAACGTAGGGGGATTAGAGGTATGATCAATAAAAAATTGTGCAACATTCCCAAAATTGCCACCAAATGCACCTCTACTTTTTGAAACCGCTTTCGTGAAAAATCACAGTGAATTGTTTTGTCGTTTAAGAAATATGACAATCTGCGGCACAAGCATTCAACAAGGATTCTCCTCTTGACCAAAATGCACAAGATATCGTGGTAGCTTTTCAGATCATAAATTTTAATGGTGAGCTTTTAATTCATAAGCGCGGTGGCTCACGTGTTAGGACATTTGCCTTCAGCCCAAAAGGTTCGCGGTTAGATTTCGATCAGTGGTAACTGTGTTGGGCCCTCGAGCAAGGCACTTAATCCCGCTTTTCAACGCGGAAAATGATGGGTGTTGTATACTGCACGTCGATGGTACACTTGCTTTCAATCAACTAAACCCCGCCTGTGTGGAGTTAGTGCGTTGGGAGATGATAGTTGCTTGCCGCTGCTAGGTGGTTCTGTACGAGTTCTCGCCTGCCTCCATCTGTAAAATTGTCCGACTAAGTGGCCCTGGTTATCGAAAGTGTCATTAAACCCAAATAAATAAATAGTAAATGACAATTCAAACGGCGATGAAAATCTTTGATGGAAAGGGCCTGAAGGGTTCAGAATTGCCAATTGTCAGAGTGCCCATTTTACGACAACTACCAGGTATAACCCACTCATCTCCAAAGATTAGATTCCAGTCAATATATTTGATTGCGTGCATTTTTTTTACCACATGATCTAACTCTTTTCCCCACGATTATCCTCAAACATTAACCCTTTACCTAACATGAAAAGCAGACGACACTTGTAAAAAACATTACTGAACAACTAATTTTTTTCATTTTTTGTCTCAAAAACATAGGTTATGACCCCTCATTGGAACGAGCTCGACGAGCTCGTTCCAATGAGGGGTCATAACCTATGTTTTTGAGACAAAAAATGAAAAAATAATGAAAATTAATTAGCGATTTTTGAGAATAGCGTTGACCGGTTTTGGCCGTTACGTTGGGTAAAGGGTTAAATGGGGTAAATCGCTCCTCTGTCAGTAACATAAAGGTAATTCTAGGAGCACTCGGTTCAATTCTTGCGCGAAAATCCGACCTATATTGCGTCTTGTTTCTTTTGTCTGATCAGTTTTCGTCAAGTCGTGGAGTACAACAATCGAGATCAACTGACTACACTTAATAAAGATGGATCCGCACAGGCGTTTGAATTGGTTAATCCTTTGAACCCTGGTGGTAACTTCTATGTCGGTTCAACGGCAGCAACTGGAAGAGTCCATATTCATTATCTGGGGTTAGACCAATTAATATTTTCAGCGTGCAGCCTCTGAGCAGCCTACCTACGTAATTCAGTTATAACGCATCATGTTCCTGGACCGGAAAAAACGGCCCCTCGTGGTCAAAGGGGTAAGATTTATCACACTCATTTGGTTGAGCGCAAGAATACCAAGAGAGGTTTTTACTCTCTGGGTATTCAGCGCCAAACCGAACGAGTGCGAGTTTGATTGGGCACACCCGTTTTGTTGGGCGCAAGAATAACAAGAGATGCCTCGTCTCTCTTTGTATTCTGCGCGAAACCAAAGGAGAGCGATACAAATTAACCATTTTCAAACGTTTCGTAGCGCAATACTTTCGAAATGTTATGGCGTATATGGCAAGACGAATGCGCCCGTGACGCCATAGTTACACAATCATCGTTCGTAAATTAAACGATGAAAATCTCAGTGGTGCGCGCTTTACATTTCAACTTTTAACACCAGCTTGTAGGTTCGTGCCCTGAGTTCCAATGTGTGCTATGGGCCAACTGGCACATAGAACACACTGGAACTCAGGGGACGAGTTGTATACCTATCAAATCACAGGCAAACACGACATGTTTGATGTAAATATACACCTGGCACTAAATAAGGCTCCCCCTGAAATGTTTCATGACAGTGAAGTTGCTGTTACCGATTATTATGTTTTAATGATTGCTATGTCTTACAGTACATTTCATCTGATGGAACACGATGTTTCTGGTTGATAGCGTACCCAAAACACAAAGCAAGCTACCCACGAATGTCAAAAAAACACACTATCACTCGCATTCAATATCTGGGTATAAACAAGACAATTTGTCACGTCTTTTGTCAGTAAATGTTGGCATAACAAGGAGGAGACTGTCAGAGGCACGAAGATGGCAAACCGCTGGAAAACATGCAGCGGGCATGTCATTCAAAGCTTTTGGAAGGCAACTTGGAACAAGGCCTGGACAACCCAGAGAGATCTTTCCGATGGAAGATCGGAGTCCGGCACGCCACGTTAGGCGTGCACCATTTGATCCAAGTGGGGTTCTGAAATGCCTTTGGCACCCCAACAAACGTTTGTGCAACAGAACTGTCCGAAATCGTCTCAAAGCACTGGGTATGACGTTTGGAGTGGTGTATGGCACGGCAACATTGGAATTTCAGAACTTGGAGGAGAGACCATTCGTCAGACGAGATTCCCATTTCACGTCACAGATGGTCGCATGGGAGTGTGGAGGCATAGAAATGCTGCTTACGTGCCAAGGAACATCTGAACTACTCTTCCTTATGGTGGAGGATCAGTAATGATCTGGGGATGCCTCTCTCATGATTATAAACTTTATATGGTGACTGTACGTGGGAATTTCAATGATCATCAGTTCATTCGGGACATTCTCAATCCGGTTGTCGTGCCTCATTTGACAACTATCCATTTGGCTACTCGTCCTGTATCCATGGACGACAATGTAAGGTCACATCGTTCCCATGCTGTGCGAGCATTCCTTCAGAACAACGCTATTACAGCACAACCTTGGCCAGCAATGAGCCCCGATTTGAATCCCTTAGAACAGACCTGGGACTTTCTTGGACGTCTTGTGCAAGCAAGAGATCCGCCTGTACAGAATTTGTTCGATTTGGAAGTTGCATTGCACGAGGAGTTGCAGCAGTTGCCTCTGGACCGTATCAGAAGGCTCACTGGTAGCATTCGGGGGAGGGTTCAGGTTATCATTCGTGCACGTGGTGGATGCACTCGCCACTGCCGTCCGACACTTCTATTGTGTTCAGGAGATCACAAGTTACATTTTTTGTCAATAATTACCGGCATTGTTTCATCACGGACCGTTCCAGCACCACACTTGTCGAGAGAACATTTTTCCATCAAAAACATTAGCGACAGATATGTGTAATTAGCGCCATTAAAATACTGCATATTTTAATCAGTGTCTTGTCTTTCATTTGTCAATAGACCATTCTTTCCACAAACAATCACTTTTGGCCATCTTCATAGATAGCATGAAAGTAATGACAGTTTCTATTAACACCACTGCGAAAAAAAACAGGGGGTGCTTAATTAAGCTCCAGGTGTATATGCTTTGTGAAGACTGTCACATAAATGAGTTCCGGTCGAATTACGGCAGACGGAAGTGTTCACTGGTCTAATATACCAACGACTGAAGCGTTATTGCTAAATGAATACCGCGATATTCAAGTGGAAATGCGGTGAAAATATTATGCTCTTATACCGCTTGCAGGTTTCCTTTATTATAAGTTGTCGCAGGGAGACGAAGGAGATAGAGGACTCTCCTAAGTTCTTGTCAAGTTCCAGAGGATATCTAGATATTCTAAGCATTTTGAGGGATTTGTTAACGACTTATGTTGTTAACGAGGGTGGATAGGTGAAAACTGTATCCTTTGCAGGAGATTTTTTCAATTCATTTGCTCGATTTTTCAGCTCCAGTGGAATGTTCGGATTTTGTTGGTGTGCAGCTGGTTTTAATGATAATTTTCTGAAGTGTTGTAAAATAGATCATGCTGAGAATTGGGAGGACGGCCTCACATTGCTCGGTTTGGTGAACAAGCAGGATTATCAGAAGGGTTATTCTCAATGAAGGGTCGATTCGAGTGTGAGAGGAACTATCTCTTTCTTGATTCCGTGTTTTTTTCGAGAGAAATTGTGGAAAATAACTCTTTCGCTTGTTTCTCTGGCTTAAGAAGTTACATTAATTATATATTTGAATAGTGGATTTGCACTTCAACTGGCATTTTGGAAGCTCTTATACGGGTTTATGGTGGTTATATTTTTCATTTCCATGGCCATATTATTAGTTACACAGTTTGTTGGTGGCCTAATATGGTATATATGGTGTCAGTTAATTCCATATTGGAATTAACTGACACCATATTAGGCCATCAACAAACTGTGTAACGAATATATCTTACCGACTGCTGCATCGATGCACAGAACTAATAACAACAGCGATAAAAATTAAATAAGAGAATTCTCACAATGTGTTCACGTGTCTTTGCCTTGTTACAATTTATGGGAGAGTACCTACAGGCGCTCTCCCATAAATTGTAACAAGGCAAATTCATACATACCAAACAGTTTCGTTTCGAAGGTAACATGACACACATCCACAGAATATGAAACCTATTAAGTTGCCTAACTTGCACTTCAGACCAATATGGGCTTCCAACACTCAATCTTTCAGCTTGAAGCGCTTATCGGCTGCCGCCATTTTGAATAATCAATGAACAAAGGGGAGATTACCCATAGCTGTCAGCGTATATTGCTGTTGACAGGCAGTATATGGTTTTATATGCAGTCTGCATGTGACGTCTTTGAACCAATGAAATTCCCAGATACTTGTAGGAGGTAAGATGTTGTGTTATATCCCACCATTATGGGGAGGATGTGGATAACAATTTTATTCAGTCGGGGGTGGGCTAATTTATAGAAATTCTTGAATGCGCTGGGTTGCTTTGGAAATACAATTAGTTGACTGAGGTAGAAACGTGGCTCTTTTTCAGCAAATAATTTTATCCTTCCCTCGTTTAGTTTGCCCGCTTGCCCAAGCAACAAGAAGCACCAAAGCTGTGTTCTCTATCATGACCGTGAACCTACTTCCTCAAGCTAGGAAATAGTTTCACGGCGGTGAGAAAAAATACAGTAGTTTTCAATAGGAACAACGGGTTTCCACATCGTAAAATAGCACTAGTTATACACGAGGTTTCGCAGTGTGTTGAATAGCTAAATCTCCCCTTCAAGGAAGAAAAGACACCATACGCAATTCTAAAGCGTTGGAAATGGCGATTTGCTGAACTCCAGGAACGAAATGAATGTTGAGACCGAAGCGTGTGAATTGTTTGACTATACTTATCTCGCATTTTAATAAAACATGGTAGTGAATGTCTTTTCGTGATTTGTTTGTTTACTCACCCAGGTCAAAACAAGCGATGGCGAATATATTCCAGTGCCACCCATTCCAGGAACGGCGGTAGTCAATCTTGGAGATATGATTCAACGATGGACATCCGACGAACTAATTGCTGCTGTAAGTTGTTACTTATTGTTTGTCATAATGTTTCGACCAATCTGATATGGAATTATTAAAGAAACAGCAGATGAAGGATGAAATTATTTCGCAAAGATGGTTAACTTCCGGAGGCCTAACTGCCTATTTGTCACACCTTACAATCCTGAGCGCACTTAATAGTAATGAATATGTAAACGTTGTAAATCCTTTGAGGGATTTAGTGCAGTTGGCAAAACCATGCTTCGAAACCGGCGTGGGGGCGAGGTGTTCATAGAACGGTCAACCTCATTGAATGTGTTCGTGGGGTGGGGTACAAATATTCCAGACGCTCCCAGCCGATCATGGATTGGAATGGCGCCAACACATCTCAAAGACGCTTTTAGTCGATCCTTACCCCCCCCCCCCCTCCCCGATGAGTATAACGGGAGGTTTTGGAAGTATGTTCTGTGACAGAAAAGGTAATTATGTCATTCCATCGAGAAGCTGAGGGCATCCTTTAGTGGTAGGGAATATTTTATTTCATTAAGTGGGGTGTGTACCGCCTTATGGTCTGGTCGTAATCCACGCGGGGCAGTGATGTCCAAGCATACGTTTGCCAGGTAACAAAAATTATCAACTGCAAAATTGTAATTAATGAAGTACATGAATTAAATTTTTGATGATTATTCCTATAATACACCATCTCGGCTTGATACATGTTTCTAGATCAACACATAGTTGTAAATACAGTACGTGGAGAGTGGATTATCACTAAATCACCCACGGAGTGGAGTTATCACCTAAGCTATATTATCAACTGCAAAATTGTAATTAATGAAGTACATGAATTAAATTTTTGATGATTGTTCCTATAATACACCATCTCGGCTTGATACATGTTTCTAGATCAACACATAGTTGTACATACAGTACGTGGAGAGTGGATTATCACTAAATCACCCACGGAGTGGAGTTATCACCTAAGCTATATTATCAACTGCAAAATTGTAATTAATGAAGTACATGAATTAAATTTTTGATGATTATTCCTATAATACACCATCTCGGCTTGATACATGTTTCTAGATCAACACATAGTTGTACATACAGTACGTAGAGAGTGGATTATCACTAAATCACCCACGGAGTGGAGTTATCACCTATAACTTCAAATTTTGTACATATCGACAAAAAACACAAGCAACCTTCCAGCCAATGGACCTCCGGGTTTAACCCGGAGGTCCATTGGCTGAAACTTTGCCTGTGCTGGTTATGCTTTGCAACATATTTGCAATTATTGCTTGGGTGGAATCTCCACTCTGCGCGTGATTTAGTGATAATCCACTCTCCACGTACTGTATATTTAACACCCCAGTTGTTTTATTTCCATCTTAACCCTTTACCCAACGTAACGGCCAAAACCGGCCAGCGCTATTCTCAAAAATCGCCATTTAATTTTCATTATTTTTTTTCATTTTTTGTCTCAAAGACATAGGTTATGACCCCTCGTTGGAACGAGCTCGTTCCAATGAGGGGGCATAACCTATGTTTTTGAGGCAAAAAATGAGTTATTCAAGAATTTTTTTTTTGCATATGTCGTCTGCTTTTCATGTTAGGTTTTGTAAAATTTCAGTTCTATATTTAACTATATGGTTCGTAATCAAGAGATAGGGACTCGAACGTAAAATAGTCGCGAGAACGCCACTAACACTCGTGACGGCAAAACGTTTACGCCAACTGTTGCGACAAGGATAGTGAAACCCTGCAAAGAAAAATAGGTCCATCTGAGACATTTGGAGGCAACTGCTCTCTATTGGCCCCTCCCTGGTGATAAGTTATCAATGTTGAAAAATATTATGAAACGTTTCACTGGTTTCTTTTTTTTAAATGGGAATATCCGTGATAACGGAGATGAAATGTGTTCTTAGCAGGATAAGTTTCAGTATAATACAACGAACATTGAACTCGATGAATCCCACCTGCGGCAACCGCGTTGTGTCCTTGGGCAAGACACTTCACCCCGATTGCCTACATGGGGGCACGATGACGCTGTGTACTGAGGCGTACTGCACGTCGATGGTGCGCATGTCTTCAACCAATCTAACCCTGCCTGTGCTGCGGTGCAGAGTTCAGAGTTACGATGTTGGAGAGCTGACAGCTGCTCGTCGTTGCTCGGTGGTTCTCTCCGGGTACTCCGGCTTCCTCCACCCGTAAAACTGTCACGGTCACGATTAGCCATTGTGCATAAGTATGTGACCTTAAAACACCAATAAATGAATAAATTGAACTCGATTTCGAGCCATATGGCAGTTTATGGAGCAGCCAGTCAAACCTTAATTAGAGATGGGCAATATACCGGAAAACCGAAGCGATAGCGATATCATGGTGATACCGAAAAAAACCGAACCAATCATTGAATACCGGAGCCTTTTGAATTTTCAAATTTTCCTTCATTCACTGTTTATAAGGCTTTGTTGGGGCTAGGTAGCAGCTGAAGGATTCATTTTTACGAAGGAACTGACTGATTTTATTTGCAGTATTGTTAACTAGGGCTGTCACGATTTTTTAATTTAGGAATCGATTAATCGTCGCAAATAATCGAACATAATCGATTAATCTTACCCAGCTGACCCCCCTCTCCCTCTCTCTGAAGTCGATAAAAAATAAAGTTCAAGTCAGTTGACCTACCTCCGGTAAACAACGAAGACGATCCTCTTTTAGGTACATTCAAAGCTTTGATGTTCTGAACTTTTGAACCGTCAGTGTAATAATCAAGACCGGTCGGCAGTTGCGAACTTCGCAACTGCCGATCGGTCTTGATTATTACACTGACGGTTCAAAAGTTCAGAACATCAAAGCTTTGATGAATGTACCTGAATGACAAATGCTTCCAACGGCTTCTTGGGGTTTAACATCGATGTTCTTAACTCTTTACCTTTAGAAACAATAGTTTTTTCCATCAAATTTTCTTTTAATTATTAAACTCTAAAGCGGGATACAATTTACCGATTATTCGACAACGAAAAATACTAATTGATTTCGCCGTAACCGATCAACAATCGATTAATCGATTAACCATGACAGTCCTATTGTTAACCCGCAGTTGCCCGGGGAATTGTCTTGAATCCTTACTAGACTATAATCCGTACATGTCCGACTGCTTAACAGTGATTCCAAGCCTAGTCTTGGCTATCCTAACAGGCAGACGACACTTGACTGGAAATCACTGCCCATATGATATGTTTATTGTCAGCAGAACCTCCTGAAGATGGCATGGCCAGAGCACATGCTGTGAGAATGCAAATGTCTCAAATAGTCCTTTAACTCTTTACCTAACGAATCGCCCGCATCCGCCCGCGTTATACACAAATTGAGCAGTTGAAAAAATTAAATTTTTCGAAATATTTCAACAAAATCACATCACGTGCCCCCTCATTGGAACGAGCTCATTCAGCTCGTTCCAATGAGGGGTCACGTGATATGGTTGTGTTGACATTTTTTGAAAAATTAAAAAAGTTGATATTTAAAATAATAAATTTTGATATCGTCTGAGTTGGGTAAAGGGTTAAATCTGAAGGTGTATCTAGAAGAACCGACAAAATTACAGTAGATATGATTCGTGTTCGTAAAAAGAATGCCCATGTTTAGCTCATTGGCAGTGGAATTTGTGGAGCTGTGGTAGAATGATACAAGAACAAATTTTTTCTATATTTTCCGGATGTGAATTCTCCTTTGATACTCTCAGCAACTCTCTCAAGTCAGATTCCGAACACCGAACCGATACCGAGATATACCCCTTTAGAAAGTACAGAAACTGATACCGAACTCAAAATTCCAATACCGCCCATCTTTACCCTTGCAACCTCACGCCATCTTGAGCAACCTCGTTAATACAATACTTGTTAAATTATAACTGTGAAGTTACAAGGATACTTCTACACTGCAAAAAACATAGGTTCTCTTTAGAACCAAAACTGGTTCTAATCTTGTCCCTGAGATGGAACCAGTTCTGTTTAAACAGTATTTATTTCAAATCAAATACATTTATAAAGATTAACATTAAATATTAACAGAATTAAACATAAATTGAGGGGGTTTCAGCCGTAAGTTTAGAGCTTATACGAAATTATCTCAAATCAGTATTAAGCAAAGGAGATATGAACAGTTGGCATATCGAACCAGTTTTGGTTCTGTACAGAACCAAAACTGGTTCGATATGCCAACTATTCATATCTCCTTTGTTTCAAAATGTTTAGCGACTGCGTTGAATAAGCTCCAAGTTTAGTGCTGAATCTACTTCAGTTCATGTAATATTCTGTTAAAACTGAATGCTAATCTTGGTAAATGTACTTGATTTTAAATAAATACTGTTTAAACAGAACTGGTTCCATCTCAGGGACAAGATTAGAACCAGTCTTGGTTCTAACGAGAACCTATATTTTTTGCAGTGTAGTGTCAGGAAGCCATCTTGCTAACGCAGTTTTGATATCAGTTCACAATTTTTTGGAGTATTTTCACTGGAATTGTTTTTAGTTCCTTTTGTTGAATGATAGTTTATCTTTTTCAGAAGCACCGCGTTGTTTTTAAAGAGGGACCTGGAACAACGGAAGAGCGCCAGTCGCTTGTTGTATGTTGTGGACCAGACTGGGATGCGGAGATAAAATGTTTGGATGGGTCGTCTAAATACGAGCCGACAACCATGAGAGCCCACATACAGAAAAAACTTGATGAAGTTATTGTTCAGTGAAAGCAGGCTACAGATTTTTTTTTCTTGTTTCAGAACACTTCTTCATACGAAGCGGATCGAGAACAAGTGGTTCGCTATGTGTTAGACCTCGTACATCCTGATTTGCTAAAATCATCGAACACTTACCCAGAAGTGGGGTGAATCCGTATCATGGGAGGGGGAGAAATCGGCACGTGTGTCGGCAGAATGTACGGGCTTTCGCGACTGTCATCCACCGCATCAGCGTACATGCGGAATTTGCACCCCTGTCCAAATTTCGCAGGCGGTCCAGGATAAGGAGAAATATTTTTTTTTTAAATTGCATCTACTCTCCAGCGTATTTTAACCATCTCCACACTGGAGCCAAAATCTCAAAATTCCAAACTGTATTCTTTCCCATAACTCAACTAGGTATTTAACCAATTCAGTCTTGTTTTGCAAAGCTCTGTCAAATTGGATTGACTTGGTTACTCTTATTTCTTATTTATTGGTGTTTAAGGTCACATACATATGCACAATGACTAATCGTGACCGTGACAGTTCTACGGGTGGAGGAAGCCGGAATACTAGACCAGCAACCGTCAGCTCCTCATCATTCCAACTCTGTTCAAGCTCCGCTCAAGCAGGGTTACAGCGGTTGGAGACATGTGCTCCATCGACGTGCAGAACGCTATAGGCAACGTATAGGCAACCGGGATGAAGTGCCTTGCCCAAGGACACAACGCGGGTCGCACCGAACGGGGATTAATTAACTCTTAAGCTGCTGAGTATTTTGAAGATATGTTTTCACCAAATCATGTCTTTATTTCACGCCTCACCCCTGAAATCCTCATCTACATCAACACTAAACCACGCAGAAAATTAAAATCTGTTCCGCACTTACGTGCGGAACGACAATCGTTGGAGGACTATTTTTTATAAAGAAGAAAAATTTCAAAGGAATCTTCTACAAATCGTACACTGTAATGACAATTTGGATCGCTAGCGATATCCAAAAATCGTCCCCAGATTTCCAATGTGTTATATGTGCCAGTAGGCACATAGAACACATTGGAACTCAGGGGACGAAATAGTAACACGGGTTCTCCTTGCAAATTTGGTTAACGGTAAAATGGGTTATTTTTGTTGAAAGTTGTCAAACGAATTGCTGATTGTCCTTCTAATAATTGTTTTAAAGATATGAAGGCGTGTAATAAACACAGAACGACACACTCGTGCGAATGGGCTAATCGATATGGCATTTGTGCCATCTCGAAAGGATAAAACTCGAGTCCTGTGGCCTCTCGTCTAATCCTTCCGCGCTGGTAGTCGGCCTCTGGCCTCTCGATTTATCCTTCCGTGCCATATCGATTAACCCATCCACACGCGTGTGTCGTTCCGTGTATAATTAGATTTGATGAAGCATTCATTTAAATTTAATTCAAAAAATTATTGGTGAAACTAGTCCATTCAGTTTACAAGGGGAAAATGTGATTAAATGTGCCCAAATTATACCCATTTCAGTAGCAGGAACAATCCTTCTGTGGGTAGAAATATCCAACAGGAGCATGCAAGGGGTTCAGTACCTAGATCCATTTTTACTTGGGAAAGTTTAGAATTTTGACATCAGTAGGGAGATGGTTAACAATTTCGTCCTATTTTCTAAGTTCATTCTCATTTTAATGGACCGATTTTTCGTAAAACAGTTGTTTTGTATTTCCGCCCTGTATTTCGTCATGTCCGTCTTTCCTCCAGTTTTGCAGCGTTTCCGTGGTAGTTTTAATGTGAGCCAATTCCTCAAAGCCTCACCATGTACACACAGATTAGCCAGAAAATGGAAACCATTTTTAAAAAAATAACGACTTAGTTGCATCACTGTGATCTCTGAGCAGAAAATGTAAAACCCTTAAACAGAGTTCTTTTTATTTATCTCACAATCGGGGCGTTTTTGCATTGTTACGCAACTAAAGTTTAATGTATCTTGGCCCTTGTTCCGAATCAGTATCAAGGGCCCCTGACACAAGCGCGTGATTCTGCTGTGCCAAAACAACGAGGAAGCTCATTTCGGTTTTTCAATGTTCTATTTGTGTTTGAAGACTCACATTCGCAAGCAGAGTTGCAGCTGTATTCGCTGTAAATTGTGCAAAACTCCTTCTATAACCAATTAACGGGATCCTTTTAAATATAATAAACTTTACACCAAGAGAAACATTTAATTCATCAGTTATTACTGCAATTAACAATCAAATTCACGTTGACAAAATACACGTTAGATCAATTTCGCAAAAGCACAGTGAATCCCAGCGACAGGCAATTTCTCAGAAGCGTGACGTCATTCTATTTTTAAATTAGCGTTCTTTCACCCACTGCGAAAAAGAAATAGTTCCTATTAAAATATTCTTTTAAGACATTTTGTGGTCAAGTATTGTGAGATAAATTTATCATCACCACAGTGTGTGTGTCCAGGAATTCGGATCAAGTCGAGTTGAAGGAACGGAATAGTATTTCGACGAGCCCGTAATGATCCGAATTCCAGGACATACACACTGTGGTGATAACATATATTTATCTCACAATTTGGGCGTTTTTGCACTGTTACGAAATGACAGTTTAATGTATCTGGACCCTTGTTCCGATTCCGTATCAAGGGCCCCTGATACAAGCGCGTGATTCTGCTGTTGCCAAAACAACGGCATTGATATCATTTTTCGATCGCTTCGCGTTTTTCCCTTCAGAGAAAACAATATTAGGTGATGCGAAGCCGAACCTAATATTGTTTTCTCTGAGCCGTATATGATGCTGTATCTGCCAACTAAACGCCCTGTAACACATTTATTATGCACGGTATGCTAAAATGTCACTGGGGAAGTTAACTCAACGAATAGTTAAATTATGCGCACTTTTCGGCATCTTCGGCTGGTTTGAAGCCTATTATTGAAATTTTCCTGAACGCTCGAGTCGAGGCTTCTCTCTTGAAGTTAAAGGATTAGCTTTCGCTATGAAATGTGCAAAACACCACCTCAATAAACGATAAACGGCATATTTTAAAATATAATAAACCTTTACACCAAGAGGGATATTTAATGCACCAGTAATTATTGCAAACGTAACAACCAAATTCACATTGACGAAACACACAGTTGCTCCACTTCGCAAGACAGTATTCAGTAAAGTGAATCCCAGTGACGTAATTTTCTCTGAAGTGTAACGTCATCACTGACCTCAATATGGAGATCAATGAACGCTATTCTATTTTTCAATTTGCGTCTTTCCATCGATAAGGCAAATGAAAAAGTTCCACTTGAAATAGTTTTATAACACATTTTGTGGTCAATATTGTTAGATAAATTTATCATCACCACAGTGTGTGGCTCCGGAAATTCTGATCAAGTCTCGTTGTAGGCACAAAATCGCATTTCGGCTCGCCTTACGGGTTCGTCGAAATACTGTTCTGTTCCTACAACTCGACTTGATCTGAATTACCGGAGACACACACTGTGGTGATAATCTGTATGTATCACAATATTGCGTACTTCTTTCACCTGCCCTACACTTGATACAAACACACAGATGATGTACTACACGCTTCTGGTAAGTCCCTAGTATCAGGAGGCACCAAAAATCCTTCGTACGAAGGGAAACAACGAGCTTCATCCGTTGCATATAGCTTAATAATTTCCAAGGAGTTTGGCCATTCAGATTGAAACCTCTATTCATGGTTTCAATTGAACGAAGCATTGGATTCGAAGCGTGTATAAGTGAACAATATATATATATATTTGCTGGAAGCCCTGTATTATTGAATCTTCAAGGGCCTACGGGAGGGATGTGGAACGGGAGTCGCGTGGCCAGGAACTGGTACTGGTCCAGCAACAAATGTTATCCATTGAAATGTAATAAAACTTACAGTTATTCTATGCCTCTCGTTTTATCCTTCCGCGATGATAGAAGAGCGATATCGATTAACCTACACTAACGAGTGTGTCGTTTTGTGCTTATTACACGCCTTCACAGAACATTTTATCTCCAACCATATTTGTGAGGGGAACCTGTGTTACTATTTTTAGCTATCGCTAGCGATTCAGATTGTAATTGCGGTGCACGTTTTGTAGAAAATTCTAGAGAAATTTCGCTTCTATTGAAAAATAGTCCGTCAACTATTTCCGCTCGGTATATGTGCGCGGAACGTATTTTTATTTTCCGAATGGTTTAGTGGTGCTTCTGTAGATGGGGATTTCACAGAACAGGCGTGTTATAAAACTTAATTCTCATTGCGACCGTAAATTCCAATCGGCGACCTTTAAGTCTTCTTCCAATATGTAGGTGTCCAACATCTTCGACAAGAGAGAGAGAGAGAGAGAGAGAGAGAGACAGAGGGAGAGAGAGAGAGAGAGAGAGAGAGAGAGAGAGAGAGAGAGAGTGGTGACTGTTTTACTTACAAATTCAACTGGCCTGACGAATTTGTTAAATCGGCACGCTAAAGTTTAAAAACGCCTGATATTTGTGATATTTGTCACATGTAGAGCAACGTTGTTCCTTTAACTCTTTTGGCGCGACAGGCGACTGCAGTAGTCATTTTAGCCAACTGTGTGTGTCCATTTCCACATGCATATAACCCTTTACCCCACGAAAACGATATCAACGTTTATTATTTTAAATATCATTTTTTCAATTTTTTCCAAAAAAAAATCAACAAAACCATATCATGTGACCCTTCGTTGGAACGAGCTCGGCGAGCTCGTTCCAACGAGTGGTCACATGATATGGTTTTGTTGAATTTTTTTGAAAAATATTTTTTCAACTGCTGAAGTAGCATATCACGCGGGTGGGGGGGGGGGGGGGGAATGCGGCCGATTCGTTAGGTTAAGGGATGAACAAACATACGTATTCGTATGTTTCATGCACCATTTATATCCTATCCATGAACAACGATATCGTCTCTTGAAAGTATAAATGTGCCATTTAAATATATGCAGGAAATCATTTGAAACGCTGTCAATGAGATCATTAGTACATGTTTTAAAATAATAACGCTTCACTCTAACAACCTATACTTTTTGTAAAATTCCTGATGAATATTAGGCGCTAAGAATTCTGTTTCTCAGATTATTCCGCGCCAAAGGAGTTAATGGAAGACATTTGAGATAGAAAGGAATTATTACCGTCGCCGGCGATCTGTCTTGAACGTAAATTTAGAAATCGATTTTTCAAACTAAACAAGTGAACACAGACTTTTGGTGGACAAATAATTGCTTACCATAAATTGGGGGGGGGGGGGTTCTGTTAGCAGAGATGGTACTTATTCAGGTTCTTTGGCCAGTCTGTTGTTGTCTCCAGAGAATACCCTTTTCCGATGTTTTAAGGCACCATTCCCCAGAGATAATGGGCGAGGAACTCTAATTTAGGGTCCATTTTAGGAATGAACAGCCGGGTCCGATCACTGGATGGAGAGCTGATGATGTGAAACGAAAGAGATTAATTATGGAAGGAAACGTATATTAATATGAGGTGATAAACATTCGATGACGTATCTGAGCGAAGCACAGGTGGGTGGATCCATTTATTTGTCAGCGCACACTGAGAGTGTTTCAGCCCAGAACTGACACAACAACCCCTTAGTGCAGAGCACCAGCGTACAACGAAATGATCACGAGCATCATTCGTGCATAAATCATGAATCATTTGATATTAGTAAATAATATTTTCCTGTTTAACCATAGCAAGCCTGCAAAATGTAAATACTCCGAATTTGTAGTTTGCAGTAAATGTGTGGAAATCATACGAGGAATGAAATCGTGTCTTTTTTCATATATATTTACCACATCAAGACGAGGTTATCTGAGCACCTTATTTGAACAATAGAAAATCGGACATAAATCAGAAATTTCCCATTTGAATCAGACAGATTTTGTTGACATTCTGAAGAGAAGAGACAATTCAAATACAGTTAAAACTAGAAGTCCTGTCACGAATAGTGCGCTTATCTAGGCTTAACTGCGCGTTGGAATTGCGCGCAATTGCCATATCGAATGGCATCCAAAGCACGGCAGATTCTCTTGGTTACTCATAGCAAACACATGCAATGTTTCTGCCAATGGACCTCCGGGTTACCCGGAGGTCCATTGGCTGAAACATTGCTTGTGCACAGTCCATATGTGCAGAATTTGATAGCTTTACTTGGGCAATAACGCGTACATTAACGCGCATATCAACGTGCTATTTGTGCGCATTTCATGACAGGACTTCTAGTTTTAACTGTATAGTTAGAAATACTACTTTAATTATAATATGTAAGCTACTTTAATTACAATATGTAAATGCATTTCATCTCTTGAAAAAGCATAAGGAATACACTCAAAAATCAGTTGGGTTAAAAATGAACCCAACTCAACTGGGTTGAACGAATATGAACCCACATGGGTTTATATTCACCCAATCCGGTTTATTTAGGTTGATTTTTAACTCTACTGAGTTCAGAGTCTAGATTCTCACTTTGAAACCTAATTTGATATACAAAGTGGGCTCCATGTTTCACATTTTGTTTTATGACTATCACAATATATAGCTCCTCAAAAGGAGACGTGACAACATTACTTATTCCCAGTCTCTTTTTCGACAGAAACTCCGTTGATAACGAATGTCGAATAAGGAACTGGAAATAAGTGATGGTTGTAACGTCGGTTCCCGAATACCATTGCAGTTTCGTCATCAATACTGGCTTATTGAAAAACGAAACACGCAACTTGTCCAAACTCAAAATGTGCCTATCTCAGACGAGAAACAGGTGACGTAACCGAGCTGCGCAGGTTTCCAAGGCGACAACTTAGCAAACAAGAAATAAAAAGTGGAGCTCCTTTCTGTTCAACTAAGTGCTCAAAAATTTCATATTTTCTTTTGTGTTTACATTTGAGATCTTCACCATGCGTATTCGATTGTTAAATATCCACTGTCTTAACCCTTTACCCAACGTAACGGCCAAAACCGGCCAGCGCTATTCTCAAAAATCTCCAATTAATTTTCATTATTTTTTCATTTTTTGTCTCAAAAACATAGGTTATGACCACTCGTTGGAACGAGCTCGTCGAGCTCGTTCCAACGAGGGGTCATAACCTATGTTTTTGAGACAAAAAATGAAAAAAATTAGTTACTTAAGAATTTTTTTTTGCAAGTGTCGTCTGCTTTTCATGTTAGGTAAAGGGTTAATAATATAATAAACAAATTTTATGTCATGCTCACCTATGTTACTACCTGTGAAAAACCTGAATGTTAAATTTCAGCTTTTAATCCCATTATCGGTGTAAAAAAAGCAGTTAAAACATTTTCGCTGCGGTTTTCCATCACAAAAATTTACATCTGTAGTAGGAGCTTCATCCAACTTGAGCTCTGAGGTGCCCCAATTTGCCGACTTCGATATATTCACACTTGGTTTATTCCCACTCAGCCAACCTTCCTAAAATACCAGTTAATAGGTGTGAATTACAGAAAGGTGTTAGGTTGGCTGAACGCAACTTTTGCAGTAGAGGATTAGGCTATAGTCTGTATCGTCTTACCTACATAATCAAACAACATCATATCAAAATACATCTCAACTTTATAATAAAATCTATAAGTACCTTCACAATTCAAAAACGTCCAGATTGCCACTATTGAGTCTGTTCTTCAGTGTTTTCAAATGATTGTCTATCGTTCTGTAACGCTTTCGTCTTTTTGGTGCGAGACCTCCGGATTCAAGTTGAATCATTTTTGCTTCGTTGGTTGCCTGCAATTTCTGTAGCAACACAAGGAAAGAGTATATGTTTGGGTGAGCAGCTCTGCACATTTTTTTTATTTTGCTGTGCCAACCTTCCGCATTGTTGGTTGTTCTTGCGCCGTCGTTGTTGTGATGGTTCCATTTGCTGATGGGAACACCCTCTACCCATTGTTCGGTAACATAATCAGTAAATGCGGTGACATCCACGGAAATGTCCTCGGCTGATTCTAAAGCATTTAGCCAGAAATCTTCAACATGTTGGACGGGAATGAGTGGAAGAACAGCAGCCCTCCGGACAAGAAGTTTGACGTCATAATCTTGATTGTAATGTCTCACTAAACCAACGGATTGAGTCTTCCTCCAGATACACTGTGTAAAGTGGAAAAAACAACCTTTAACCACCACGGAAGTAAACACGCACTCCAAAACGTTCATCACCGCCGTCTCGAAGTCTATCATGAATGTATCTGGTGCAAACGTTAAGTTTCGTTGAAGAATCTCATCCTTCAGAATGTTGAAAAATATTGAGTAAGTTGATTGAGTTTTATTTGGCAGAAGCGCGAGCACCAAGGGGAAAACTTTACGGTCAACCATTCCATGAATACAATACAGCTGATAAAACAACTCGGGACACGAATAGAATGTTCCATCTGCAAAAATAATGTCAGAATTGCACAATCGTCGCAAATTGTCGTCAGTGCTAAAAACTAAGATTCGTCGGTTCCGTTCATCTACTATGTCACGCAATAGAAACCGTTCTCCAGCAAAGGTTTTTGTCCATTCATCACCAAGTTCAATTTGGTTTTGCTCTCGTGGCAACTTTGGAAGAACTTTTAATCGATTCCTGTATAAAGACGACTTACAGCTCTCAAATGGGGAATTTTTTTGATAACTTCATGAACTTCATGTGAATCTGTATTTCGCAAGCTTCCGAGTTCTTCATCATAAATGCTCGGGATTGGTCCGACTTCTTCGCGACATCGCTTCTTAACTTTCGACAAGAATGCACTTGAAACAATACTCTCAATATCAGATGTATGATTATGTCCATTACCGAACTTAACAAGAATACTTTCTTTTGTCACCACTGTAGCCGGTCAATTCCGATCAACGCATCTCCAATAGCAACGTCCATGATTTCGTGTTCTGATAGAGAATTTAAATCCACCATGAATCAAGAAAAAAACACCTCTACCATTATCAAAAAAATCAATGTCAACTTGTGCGGAAGCCATGATTACTGACAATTCATGCTGAGAAGATCCATATATATATAATATTGGACTGTGTTTTGAAAACATAAAATAATAGATGAGACAAACACCGTGATTGTTGTTCACTTCAAAGGCACAATTAGTGAATCTAAGAAATATCAAACACCGTGTAAACAAGACAGCGGCAGAATATTTTATTTTTGCAAAACAAGACATCGAAAACAATGATAACATGATTACTGACAATTCATGCTGAGAAGATCCATATATATATAATATGGGACTGTGTTTTGAAAACATAAAATAATAGATGAGACAAACACCGTGATTGTTGTTCACTTCAAAGGCACAGTTAGTGAATCTAAGAAATATCAAACACCGTGTAAACAAGACAGCGGCAGAATATTTTATTTTTGCAAAACAAGACATCAAAAACAATGATAACATATAACAAATTAGAAAGAACAACATAACTGCAGAATATTTTAAAAATTAAGACATCAAAGATGATGATAATATATAGTAACAAACTAATTAATTGTTTTCTCAATTCAACCGACTGACAAAAAACAACAATATTTTAATTTGCAAAAATGATTTTTATTTTGCAAAAAAAAAAATGACAATTTATATGCTACAGACTATAACGAGGATTAAGCAAGTGTGAAAAAAAGGTTGGCTAGACGCTACTCCTGATCATTAAAAGGTTGGCCAGACGCTACTAATGAAATTAAAAAGGTTGGCTAGGTGGGACGACACCTCACACTTCGCGATGTTTCATTCAAACATACGACCTTTTGCGGTACCATCTGCTACGTGCAGTGATTTATTAAGTTAAAAATACCTACAATTAAATGCTTAAAATAAAATTTAAGAATTGTTAATAATAATTTGACTGAAAAAGCAAGGTAAATTCAGTTAACTTGGACGATGTGTCCAACAGTTAATCAAGCATTTACATGCAACCGGAAGTACTGCCCACCGACTCAGATGTAATAATAATAATAACTCTTTGGCCAGCCGATTTGTCGCGGTCCTCATAAGGGAAGGCCATCATTCCCCCTGCACCCCACCCCCTCTTCCCCTCCTCTCCTCCCAGCATTCAGATATAAACTGCTTAATAGTGTCCCTCACTTCCTCTTTTTCAATTTCTTCAATAAGCATTCCTACCCTCTCCCTCGTGTCCCCCTTCAGCCATCTATCCTTTGTTTCTTCACCCCACTTCTGCATTATTCTTCCAGTAAATTTTATTCTATGAGGTATATACTGTGGGCATTCTAAGAGAAAATGTTCCAGGGTCTCCACTACTCCAGAGTGGCACATTTGGCATCTCTTTTCCCCATCTCTCCCAATTTTTCCCCGAAGCTCCAGTGATCTTGATCTCAGTTTGAACAGCAGTGACCCTCCAAAGGTGCCATCTAGGTACTTCTCAAAAGCTGGCTTTTCTTTATATTGTAACCCCTGCAGTGATCTTTTCACGCTAACCCCTGCTCGCCAGTTTCGATTGCAATCTTCCATGACTCTCTCTTTGACAAACCTTTTGCCTTCTTTCATTCCTACTTCTATGTTTGTGACCTCTATAGAGTAATTGTCCATTAGTTCCCTCACATGTTTTGACCACCCCATTTCTATATTAGAATTCCAAATGGTATCGAGCATCAATTTGCACCACCGGTTGTCAGGCAGGTTTCTCAAGTAGTTAAAGTAACACAGCTTTCCCAAATCTACCCTGTCCTTGATTTTCATCCACCCAAGCTCCCCCCTTACTGCTTCCAAAGCTGCAGCATTACTCGACCCTGTTATCCATCTGCCGGCATCATTTTGAGTATTTTCCAACTTCTTAATAACGGTTTGGTTTAATGGAATCACGTCCGTGCCATACGTTATACTTGGTAAACCCACCCTCTCCCACAGTGTTTTCCCCACAAAGACCTTGTTGAAACTATTTTTCCCTAAAAGTTTTAGTTGGTTCAGAATTCTTTTCCCCTTCAGAATCAGTTTGGCTGAGTAATTTCTGTACACCCCTCTTCCCGTTATATTTATGCTTACCCCTAGATACTCATACTCTCCCGTTTCTCCTACAGTGATTTGTTTGCTTTCCCCTTCGGGGATTGAGAACTCCCCCACTCTCCATCTCTTCGTCATATCTACCTTGCGTCCAACGGGTATTACCTTGCTTTTATTTTCATTTAGTTCGAGCCGCCAAGTGTTCCCATATCTACCAACAATTTCCAGCAGTTTCTCTAGCCCCTGTTCAGTTCTAGACATTAACACCATGTCGTCCGCAAAGAATAAGCCTGGTATCTTTATGTCTCCAACATTTACCCCCTCCGCACTCTGAATTAGTTCGTCCCCTAAATCTTTAACATACAATGCAAACAAAATCGGTGAAAAGATACACCCCTGCTTGAGGCCTATATCCATAGGGACTCGTATTGTAGTGATACTCCCTAGACTGAGTTGGCTTTGCACATCTGTATACAGTGCTTTCATGATTCCCACAAAGTCACCCCCCAGTCCGATGCCCTCGAGCTTTCGCCACATACCTTCCCTCCACACTCGGTCGTACGCTTTTTTCACATCTAGAAATGCCAGAAACATCTTTTTCTTTTCAGCCTTTGTTGATTCTATCAGTTGGGTGAGTGTAAATAGGTGATCAGTGACTCTTCGTCCTTTCCTGAAACCATTTTGAATTTCTCCTAAAAAACCTTTCTCTTCAATAACTTCCTCTAGTCTACCGTATATGACCTTACAGAATACTTTTCCGATGTTACTACTAACTGATATCCCCCTATAGTTATCTAGAACTTCCTTATCCCCCTTTTTGTGTATGAACGACACCTTACTTTCCCTCCACTCTCTGGGGACCTCTTGCTTTCGCAGAGCCAGGTTGAAAAGGTTTGTCAGGACTTCAATAAGTGCCTCCCCTCCATTTTTGAGGAATTCGTTCGGAATTTCATCAGGCCCTCCCGCTTTACCATTTTTTAATTTCGAGACCACGTTCCGCACTTCTTCTGCCGTTATTTCGCTACATACACGATTGGATAGGTTCTCCTCCACCAGTGTATTTCTTTTTGGAGGGGACCCACTGCCCCATCGCCTATCGTTTATCTTTTCCCAGTGCTTGACTAACTCTGAAGCGATACGGCCTTTATCTTCTGTACTTTCCCCATCCACTTTGATACTCTGCACACTACTTTTCCCACGTTTATTTACCCAGTTCCAAAATACGTTTGAGCTCGAACCCCCCGTTTTCTTTATTGTTCTGGCAAGACTGCAATTGCGCTCCTTCCTATTATTATTCTTTATCTCATTCACCTTTTTCCGTGCCAGTTCATATTCTCCTTTCATTAGTCTCGTGTCATTGTTATCCACCCCTTTAAGCTTCCTACTTCTTCTGTAAGCAGCGCATTTTACCTTCCTTTCTTTTATAGCCTTTTTCAGTCCCTCGTTAACCCTGTATCCAAGCTCTCTCGTTGGTACCCTCACCCTTCCTATACACTCCTTCCCTGCCTCTGTTAGGCTATTTACTATGCCATCTGAAATACTCTGGACATTTGCATCCCTAGGTATACATTCAAGATTTGGTTTTAGTTTTTTCCGAAACTGCTTCCAGTCGGCTCCTTGTTTTAGTCCCCAAACTTCCTTGAAGGTATTTCTGTCTCTATTCGTCTTTTTGCCCATAATCTTAACTGTTATCAGGTTGTGATCACTACCCAAGTCAATTTTTCCCTCGTCATCTATTTCTACATCTATAACCTCCCTCCATACGCTAATGTCAGTGAGTATATAATCAATTATTGTTTTCTTATCGTTCCTCTCCCAGGTCCATTTACCCTTACATTTCGCATCCCTGTTTAGGATCTTTAAACCAAGCTCTTTTGATAGGTCCAACATCTTCCTCCCATTCGTGTTAATTTTCCTATCACCTCCCTGTATGCCCTCCTCCTTATCCCCGATGTGCCCATTGAAGTCCCCCATTAGGACAATACTGAACCCTCTGCTCCCAAGCTCTGTGATATTCGATCTAAGAGTTGTATATATTGAATCATTCCACTCGGGCTTACTTCCCTCCACTGCTAAGTATACAACACCAACGGCAACACTCCTGCTTCCTAACTTGATTTTTGCCCAGACTATTTCGTTGGATACTGGAATCTGAGTCCTTGCTTCTGTGAGATCTGTAATCAATGAGGGCTGTAATTCCTCTTTAGCGTAGATGCCAACACCCCCACCCCGTTTCTGACCCTCAATTCGCCCAGCTCCTATCCACACGCAACCCTTCATCTGATCAACCCGCTCATCCCGTCGTATCCACGTCTCACTTAGACCCATTATATCGAAGTCTCCTTCGTCGATCATTGTTGATATTTCGCTTACTTTCTTGTAAACAAACAAATCCACGTGTTTGCAATAGAAAGTACCGTTTTTTCTCAATGTTAAGCGGCAAAGTCGATTATTTGTTTAGTACACATTATCTATAAAACAAACAGTTACGAGGGACGGTAATCAGATTTAAACCACTCGTAGAATAAGGGTTTAACCAATCGGCAAAGCCTCTTGGTTAAAACCGTTATCCTACTTGTGGTTTAAATCTGATTACCGACCATAGTGCCTATTTATTCTATATATTACAACAGTCAATCTATGAGGGTTATCATATTTCGTAGGGGGCGCGGTGGCTCAGTTGGTAGAGGTGCAGGCTGCAAGCCGAGAGGTCCTCGGTTCGAATCCCACCTGCGGCAACCGCGTTGTGTCCTTGGGCAAGACACTTCACCCCGATTGCCTACTTGGGGGCACGATGACGCTGTGTACTGAGGCGTACTGCATGTCGATGGTGCGCATGTCTTCAACCAATCTAACCCTGCCTGTGCTGCGGTGCAGAGTTCAGAGTTACGATGTTGGAGAGCTGACAGCTGCTCGTCGTTGCTCGGTGGTTCTCTCCGGGTACTCCGGCTTCCTCCACCCGTAAAACTGTCACGGTCACGATTAGCCATTGTGCATAAGTATGTGACCTTAAACACCAATAAATAAATAAATAAATATCATATTTCGTTTCGTTGGTGAGACCAGATCAGCCAGATCAAACGCAACGCCTGTAGCATCTTGTTTGATGTGGCTGATCCTATACTGTCATCTCGACGGAAGTTGACGACTGTTGTAGGAATGGATATTTATTTAATTTTCATTCGTTTTTCACCCCCCCCCCCCTCTTTTCCCCCCAAAAAATCGTATTCCCACTCACACTCGCTGAGAATGGTAATCCACTCACAGGATCGTATTCCACTATCAGCGATGACGGACTATTTTTTAGATGTTTTGAAAGTAACTACGGAATTAATTATAAAGAGTTGTTTTGGGAAACAAATGATGAGAAAATACATTGAATACAAAAGTTCTGTTCGGGTACGATTTTTATCCTTTCGGGATCGAGTGAATTATTTCACTCGGCTAACGCCTCGTGAAATAATCCTTCGTACCACCCACTCGAAGATAAGAAAATCGTACTCGAATCCGAGCAGTGAACTATGGTCTATGTATATGGCCTCCAATACACCCCAGTGAGTCTAAACATGATGGTCTTTGATCTCAGTCAAACTCTCCATTTGTGTCAACCAAATATTCTTCCAAAACAGGATTCAATTTTATTTTAATTTAGACAACCTAATCCCGATTTAGCATGCAAGGTAACACATTGGTTCGAACTATAGTTTGGATATTCCAAACCTATAAGCATCTCCCAAATCCATGTCATGATGAGCATCAGCCCGTCAACTGTTTTCTCGGTAAAATTTACGTATTTGTCTTCCATATATGGTTGAAATTTACTTACGCCACCATTTATATGAATTATTAAACAGATAACTTCTTAATTTATTGAGACATCAGGGGTGTAGCGAAGGGGTGTTGGAGGTAGGGGTACGTGACTACTCTCCTCATTTTTTTCCCAGCCGAGAAATTTTCTTCTGGATTCAAGTCTTATGTATTGATAATGTATTCGCGCTTGCTAGTTTCTTACGAGGTTAAATTGGCTACTTGGACATATGTCATACACACAGATCGGCCATTTTTATTGGGGTTTAACGACATTTTCGACACCCAGAGTCATCTCCTGTCAGGTAGTCTTATTGGTGGAGGAAGCTGAAGTAACCCGTGAGAACTAAAACAGATTTAAATATAACAATCAGTTTTTACTTTTGTTCTACAACAATTTAAATGTAACAATCGGTTTTACATTTGTTTTTACAAAGGACGGAGATGAATTTAAAGCAGATTTACAATCCGCTTATACAATAAATATATTGATACATTCAGTAACTGTGTTTCGGCACACATGGCACGATTTGAATTCTCTACAACAGTTTTTACAGACACATAAATGATGACATGGTCTAATCACGATATTCGATTGTCCCGTGAGACAACCACAGCATTTCATATCCGAGTTATTGTCTGTTGAACTGGGTTCGTGGTCTTCTTCGTCTTGTTGTTTTGGGGGTATACGCACCAGAAAAGGGGCACAGGGGGCTCCCATTTTCTGTGGCCTTCTTTGACATCGTCATGTTTCTCCCATAGATGAATCTAAACATCGCAATAAAAATATTATGTTGTATCTTCGGTACCCATCAGGGGCGGCGGAATGATTTTCAAAGTGAGGGGGCTGGATTGGGCGATGGATGATCGTCGGTTTGACCGGCCGACCATGATTCGGCCCGTGGTACGAACATTTTAAATTACAGGGTCCCAATACCCCCATTTCCATGCATCTGAGCGGATAATTTGAGATTTTTCAGGAGATGTATTTGAATGAATTCACACTTTGAGAGCCATTAAAAAACGTCGGTAAAGCATACAGGTGAGGTCTATTTATCAGCTTTGGTCGTTGCGACCAAAGCTGATAAATAGACCTCACCTGTATGCTTTACCGACGTTCACAGCAATTATACTGTCTGTGGATTATCTTGTCTGGGGGTGGATTTGGTACTTGTTTGTCTGTAAGATTACGATTCATTAAAGTTAACCAATTTTTAACAGACTGTATGGGGGCGTGGTGGCGTCGCGGTAACCGGTTCTCGTCAGATCACCGAAGTTAAGCAACGTCGAGCGCGGTTAGTAGTTGGATGGGTGACCATTTCAGCGAATGATTCGTGCTCCCGCGTTGTGTCCTTGGGCAAGGCACTTAACCCCGATTGCCTACATGGGGGCACGATGACACTGTGTACTACGGCGTACTGCACGTCGCTGGTGCGTATGTCTTCAACCAATCTAACCCTGCCTGTGCCGCGGTGCAGAGTTCAGAGTTACGATGTTGGAGAGCTGGCAACTGCTCGTCGTTGCTCGGTGGTTCTCTCCGAGTACTCCGGCTTCCTCCACCCGTAAAACTGTCACCGACATGATATGACCCTGGCTGTTAATGTGTCGTTAAACCCTAATAAAAAAAAAAATAACAGACTGTATACATTTAGCGTTTGCTTCCACTTACTGCAAAAAAAAAAAAAAAAAAACAGTAAGAGAGAAACATAGCTGGCGAAAATATGGACGAAGCTCTGCATCCGCCCTTGTTTCACCAGTCATTGGTTGTGTTAAAATATATGCATACAAAAAACATGGTCCGGCAAAAAAAAAGTAGTGGGGTTGAAGACCCTCCCCCCACCCCTCCCCAGCTCCGCGGCCCCTGCCCATGTAGAAAACCCCACACCTTGCCAACTCTCTCGGTTTTTTAACACATTCGCCAGAGAGCATAGCCTCAAACGTTTCAAGTCTGTGGGTCTCTAAGGCGTATTTGGGATAGAGGGGCGGTACATTTATAACACCGGCTTGCAAAATATTAGAAAGTTGAGCTATGAAATAGTGAAATTCGGATTCGAATGGGATTCTTGGTTCGTCTCCAGTTAAAATTCAGTTGAGTTCTGTTTCTGTGAGATGTTGAAATTCACTTTCGAATGATATGCTCGGTATTCGTGGGTTTCCTCCCTAGTCGTGACTTATCGCCCTCAACATAGTGATTCGTATTCTTGATCCCATGACTTAGCATGTAATGCCGGTGGTTGATAAAATGTTTCACTAAAATAGCATTTTCATACAGATCGGGTGTGAACATTCTAATGATGGTCGCCATGGAGACACCTCGACTGCGATGTAGTTAGAAACTGAACAATAATGACCAAACACGGGTAATAGTCCTTGAATACGAATCGGATTGAATCACCACTCGCATGCATGTTTGTTTAGAAATCATTTGAAAGTCTCGTGCTGAGGTGTTAATCCATACGAATCAAAGTATTCCACAGTTCTGCATCCTATATAAAACGCCGCCCAGTGTTCTCTCTCTCTGTGATTGGGGTGGGTATCAGCTATAAACACCAAGGGTCTATTGGTAGGTAATCTTCTCGACAAGCGGTTTCTGGCAAAAACACCCAAATTAAAATGTTTGAGGTCAAAATTCATAACACGTTCTAGTTGAATAATGTTCATGTTGGATAATCAAATATCACGTTTCTGTGTTTGTCGACTTCTGTTATGTTTTTAACTTCTGCATATACTACAACGTTGACTGTTGTGGGTAGAGCATCTCCAAAATGCATTTCCAATCTCAGATTCTCTCGACTGACTTGGTTAAAATGTTCGCCGTAGTATAGGTGTGGCGAGAGGTCAAATGCAAACAATGTGTACCCCTTGGCGTATTCCTCCCAACAGATATGACTTCCGAGATCTTCAAATATTTGGCCCGTCGCTTGAAACAGGCTGATGTAGCTGTTCAAAACGAGGCTGTAATGGCTTCGCCGAGATTTGTTGACCGTCCACAAACACTGCCAGAAAGGTAATGTTATAATGTTTGAAGTGAAATGTATTCTTTGAAAAACTTCCGTTAAAAGCATCATTATCTATACAGCCAACAACAATTCACTTTAGTAATTGGCCTAAAAAATAAATACTTTTTTACTAATAGGGTATTTCGCGGTTTCTCTCTCTAAAGCCTTCACATAGGCCAGTTGCACGGTGGGCTAAAGGCGTTCTTTCCTAATAAACATGTAAACTTATTTAATTTTGATTTTGATATTAAAACTCGCCGTATCTCCCATTAATGCGATTTTTTTTAATGAACTTCTTCCTAGCATCTAATCCAACATTTCCGTCTAAATCATCCAATTGCCTCGAGGTATCCTTGTACCACAAATATTGCATCAGTTGAGTTCTTTTCGCAGAGACCCCGTAACTTAATAAAGTTTCTAAATAGACTCTATGATGGTAGGTATTTTTCGATGGGGAGATAAGTTTTTCATTAAGACTTCACTTCGGCTTGATTGAAGAATGAGTGCATCCACAAATTGATGGGACCCACATTTTCGTCATCGGCTAACATCTCTCAGCCCATTTTCAGTATTTGGGTTTCACGTGAAGATAGCTCTGGGCAAAATTCAAATAGTCATCACCGCTTCCGGATATGTAGAATTCGATTGGTCCACCGTTTCCAATCGTAGCTAAAGGGTGATATTCTGTCCATTGACCAGACTCCACACTTGTCTGAGTTGGAGGAATCGAAAGTAGATCCAATTTACTGTTGACACACTCAGTAGATTTTGGGTTAACAACATTACCGATCTAAAATGTCCTGCTTGACTGGTCTCTTCTCTTCCTTTTCTTTCGTATGGCCATTTTTGTCTTACTAGTCCCTTTTATACTTGATGGGCGCGTCACGAGGAGGGGGGGGGGAGTGGGGGTGTGTGGTGGTGCTCGGGTAGACCAGGAGGGTATCCCAAAATGCCTTGCACTGAAGCTTCGATACCTTTTTTTCTAAAGTTGTTTTCCCACCACGTTTTTTAACGAGAGGGTATACTGCGTGTTTTAGGGTACCCAACAGACTTCCTAGTCCACACCCCCTCTGCATCTGGGTACACGAACTGGCTGGTAAACCTGAACCTACTTGTTCGAGATAATAATCTTCGAAAAACTCCGCATTGCGACAGTACGTCATTCATTGTTTAAAATGAAGTATTAGTGTCCCGTTTCCGCGCCCAAATGGTATGGGCTTACCAGTGTCAGCTCTTAAATATACCTGTACAGTTCCAAAATGTTTCTGAGAGACGGGGAGATAGTACGAATTTTCGAACGTGCGCAAAACTGTTGTTCCATATTCACCTTCCACGGGTACATTTCGGAGGAGTGGAACCCTACAATCACCGATCACTTGATCTCGAACCAAATCGCAATACACATATATGGAGTATAATCCACTGTTTACGTCTGCCACACGAGAAGCTCTAGCCAGCCCTTGATGAAATATTTTTCTGTTTAAAACCGAATATGTCTTGATGACAGGGACTCAATGTCACCTCTGCCTTGTTTCTAACGACAATGATTAGTTTTTGAGTTATGGTATCCCTGTCAAACTCAAAACAGGAAGGGGTAGGTAGGGTAAGTTTAGTCTACCTAAATCGAGTTCTTGAAGCAGATTTGTGGGTTTTGGATATCTACCCGTCCTTGGTACAAACTTTTGTTCCCATTCAACCTTTGCGATGACAAGACCCTCCAATTCCCTAATATCAAACAAAGAATAGGGATATTGAATTTCAGTGAGTGCGATTTGCCAAGCTTCTTCTGGATTTATGGGTTGATCCAATTGCGTTCGAAAAGTGAGTATTATCTAGAAAAGCTTGCATCGAACTATTGCTAGGTAAATTTAGATACAACATTATTTTTTCTCGATGGTAGGGTTGGGAAGTATACATCCGATGACACTTCCCAGAAGAGGTGTCCACGTCTGAAGGTTATTCGATTCCAAGCTTAAATTAGTTATGTTATCTCACTTCTCGGTACACGACTACCTTCTGTTTATGTTAGAGACCTTAATTCAGACTGAGGTTCACAGAGGGTAAATTTAGTGATGCTACCCTGCTATGTGTGTAATAAGAAGGAGCAAGTGGCAAGAGAGTGTTGGAGAAGGATGGTCACTGGGAGACAAACCGGGGATCCTCACAAAACTGGGGGGAGGGACCCGTCCCCGATTAGTATTGGAATGGGGAGTAATGCGATGCAGTCCGTGGAGAAAAGGCAGACGTCGGCATTCTGCCAAACAAGGGGTCCAAATGGGAGCCCACTGCGCCATGCATTGGAGGTTGGACAGCTCAGACTGGAAGGGGGGGGGGGGGGGGGGCAGGTATTGCCCATAATTAGTGAATGTGCGAGGGATACCTATCCCTTGCTAAAAATGAGGAAATGCCTGTTTACCCAGCATATGTGGGTGACCGAGAAGGCCGCATGCTACTGGACAAAGGAGGCAGTAGCGCGGAGGTAGAGAGGGAACTCGTTAGCGACGGATAGCTAACGGGGCACAACCATTTGTGCGTGCTTATAGATGGGACGGTTAGGAGGTCCCTCCCACCCCTTGCAAGTTCGAGAGTGGTTACCCCTTTCTACAGCTGTGAGGTAGAGGCAATGTGTTCTGAGGCGCCCATATATGACCTCGTGTATGGGAACATACCCGTAGTATGTTCAGAACCCAATAAGACATGGTTGGGGAGAAAAGTACCCAAAGGGACATCGGGGGGGGGGGGGGGAGGGGTCCCCTAGTCCAAGCCGCGGAGGCAGATCGGTCGGTGAAATTTCTGGAAAGACCAGTTGAGTTAAGTAAGGGTGCACGGGTAGAGTGCAGAATGTGGCCCTTAAGGTTAAGCCTTCGACGATGGAAGTCGAGGGAGTGGCTGAACGTGAGTAGCCAAGGTATGAGGACGAGCGAAAGCATAATGCGTATCGGTACGGAAGTAGACCAAGAGTTAGGAACTTTTGGGCCGCTCAAAAGGTGACCGTGCTCCGGTTGACAACGTCAGGTCGTCCGCATTAACAGTGGAAGGGCCCATACGCTGTAACACAAATCATGAGCAACGGCTATTACCGAGTGGACATAAACGGAGAAGAACTTTTCACGTTTTTGCGAAGATGCCAAAATATAAAGGACACTGAACCCACGCTGGGGAAAGTACATTGGCCAGGAGAGGTCGCGAGATGTGGCCGGAATAGCCACACAAGAGCATAAAAGACGGGGCACCCAAGGAATGATTGGTAGGAGTCAAGCAACAGAGGGTTCTTTCTGAGGCAGCGTGCTGTGGCACGGCAGGCGTCGCCTGGCGGCCTGTACGTGTTGGACGTGAGGTGGTGTCCTTGGTGGAACACGCGCCGAAGGAATAGGTAACAGTGGAGGGGGATGAGGGGGATGGGGGCTCTAATGCATAGTAAGGGACGCATCACACATGAGAATATTTAAAGGTAGTGCCTAACAGGGCACGTAACCCGCCGATGGGCATCAGCCGGGCGGGCACCCTATCCAAGAATGGGGGAGGGGGTGGGCAAGTTAGTGAGGTAAAAAGAGTTAGGACAAGGGGTCCATCGGCTGGCATGTGTCAGGGTGGATTTCTCTTGCTATTTGTTTGTCCTACGTAGATGTTGTGTGAGTGTACACATGCGGGGGAGGAGGTAGAGTAGTATTACATTTTGGGATGGTGAGAGTGAGAGAGAGAGTGTATAGGGGACCTGCTGGCTGCGTGTATACAAACGGACCATCTCCTAGTGTGCGCCACTGGAAGTGTGCGCACGGGCGAAATGGGATGTGGATAGGTTCATGTCTTGCAACGGGGGGCCGAGTCGAAGTATTTGAGGATTATTTAAGGCGTGCATTGGTGTGCGCATGCGTGTGGTTGTGTGCAGGCGAAATTGTGAGTATATTGGTGTAACAGGAGAGAATGATGTGAGATAGTACTATGAATGAAGTGTGAGAGCCAACTCACGTGATAGCTTTCCCCTTAGTTTATTTGGAACAACTGGGAGTATGTTCTTCGGTAGGGGGTTGTCAAGGTAATAGCTTTAATTTACGATGTTTGTGGTTTAAAAAGAGTGTAGAGTTTTTCTCTTCGCCAAATATAGGTATATTACGGACCCCAAGAAACCGAGATTTTAGGTAAGCCATATGTGTATCTACAGTACGTGGAGAGTGGATTGTAAATAAATCACCCGCGGAGTGGAGTTATCACCCAAACTATAACTTTCATATTTTGTATATATCGACTAAAAACACAAGCAATATTTCAGCCAATGGACCTCCGGGTTTAACCCGGAGGTCCATTGGCTGAAACTTTGCTTGTGCTTGTTATGCTTTGCAACAAATTTGCAATTATTGCTTGTGTGGAATCTCCACTCTGCGGGTGATTTAGTGATAATACACTCTCCACGTACTGAAAAGAGTAATAAATCAGATAATCTGACAACTTTAATGGAGAGGATACCAATAAGAGTCTGTAACGCCAATTAGCGCTTATCTGGTCTGAAACAACGATTTTGCCTTCTAAGCTCCAAACGTAAGACACTAGTTTGGCCACCCGAGGTAATCAGTCATCTAACTATATGGTCATTTCTGTCGATAATCTCCCAATTATAATAGCGTACGTAAGGTGTCTGGTGTTGTATAGATAGCGTCAGATTTTCACAATGGACTGTCCGAAATGTCAAAGTATAGCAAACTTAAAAGAAATTGAAAGAGAATATTAAATTAAGATAGATCTTTGCAGCCAAGTTCAAGAGAAGCAATTAAAATGAAAATTAATGTTCTGACCCTCGAAATAAAAATCGGGGGGATTTTTCGAAAATTTCATTCCAGTCTAAAGGCGTGTAACACTGTGGGTCGTAGGCGAGCGAGGAGCTGGGATGTCCCATGCTATAGATTAGACGAGGTGTCGCATCGGTGTGAACGTATAGGCACGTTGTAACGTGAGGGGAGCCACAGAGCTCATATTTAGAAATGGATCTGTCGCGGGCCAAACCGGTGGCCATATCTGAGTGTAGGATCAGAAATAGGAAGCACGAACTCAAGGAGGTATTTGCATTTAGGCATATGATATTGCCTGTTCTATAAGGCAAGCCATACGTAGGCAAAGTAAGGTTTGCTTTTGTGAACATTCCGAGATAAATGGAGGGAGCGTTTAACCGCCTTGGTGGCGACTGCTTGAGTGAAAAGCGTCCAATAAGGTTATAATAAGCTAATGGCCGTGCGGGGGAAGTGGTAGTGTGATATTCCGTCACTGCTTAGTGGGATGGCGATATAGTAAAGTGTCAATATGTTAGTGGGTGTGCGACGGCAGTGGTAGAATGACACTCTGTCACATATTAGAGCAGATGCGCCCGACAAAGTGACAATACGTTAGTCGGCCGTGCGACGGCAGTGAAAGAGTGAAGTGAAAAGGCAACCAAAGTCCAAACACCAGCGACAAGGAAGACAAACCAGCGATAATAGAGAATGCGGGCCCAGTAGTGACTCAAAAACTGCGCGAGGCGAGTGGGGTATGATTGACGTTTTGTTTTACTGATTCATTGGAATTCATGAAAGTCACAAATTACAATATTTTATATACATGTATATATATAGATATTACAATTGTTGTTTCCAGTGAACCCCTGTTGTTTTATGCTTTTTGAGGAAATGTCATCGATCCCTTCAGGATAAGGACTACCCCAACAAAAACGACACTGGTGGGTTCATCACTGTGTGACATACGTCCACGCACGGATTCAGGCAACACTCCTTGAGTTTTGGCTGAATACGCGGAGTGAATCTATTCCTCCAGCAACGACAAAGCCTGGTTTCTGACAACAATTCATGGTTTTTGGTTGATATTTTTCAAAACATATTTCGATCATTTTAGTGTTTGCTAATTTGTGAAGTCAGTCCATAGGTATGACGTGTTGAAAATAAAACTGATTAAAAATAACTTGCCCACGCCCAAGGCATGCCAGTCAAAAAGGTGAGATAATCCCTTCCAATCAATTTTAAGTGTATGATTGGAGTTTAATATCTGTAAGTAATACCCCAGACAAATAGTGGCACCAAGAGTCTCGTAGCGGATAGCCAAAGAAGTTTGTAGCGCGCGCGTGGATATTGGGGTAATAATTGTTCCAAACCACGCAGAAGTGAATTCACAGGTCGATAAAGAATGATCGTTTGTTTCTGTCTTTTTCCAGAGTTATGAACCCCCCACCAAAAAAAAAAAAAAAACAAAAAAAACACAAAGGCCAACTGTGTAAATTGGGCATTTGCGCTACGTTTGGTCTTTGTTTTTTTGCGGTTCATAACTCAAGAAATAGACAGAAACAAAAGATCTTTCCTTTTAATTAAACCTGGCGTGCAATAAATTTAAACACCCTCTACTTTGTGGAGTTATAATAAAAACTGGGTCGCATCATGCTTCCCATTGAGAACTGAATAAAAAAGGCATAGTTTTCTAAAATTCTGTTTAAAATGGAGACGTGTTTCATTGAAAGATTTTCTTGTGTCATTAAAAGTTTTACTGACCAATGAATTGCGCAAGTTAAAAGGAACGCCATAGGCCACGCCCACACTAAACTTCGATTTTCTTTTCAACTTCACGGCAACGTGATGTTAGTCAAAGCACGGCTGGGTTAAATTTAATTCTGATTTTTATCATTTCCTGAGAAACTGAAAACACTGTTGTTAAATGTGAAGTTCGATATGAACCCAGATGACATGAAATTGGTTGAACTTTGTCTCAAAAAGAGTTTCGTATGTGGATACCATCGACGGCAGTGATATGGCGTTTTGCTCAGGCTGACATTATTGTGCAACAGTCAGAATTGTCACGGAGGACAGTGATTGACTGATATTTTGTTTCTTTAAAGTGGGACATTCTCTATTGGAATCGCGGGTGGAACCTTCATTTCGATGTCCACTCACGTACATAATATGTCGACTCCAACATCTAGCATTCTGTGGATACCAGTTGCACGTAAACAGTGTGTTGTGTATGTTGTGCTGCAATGCCAACTCTTGAGTGCCTAATAATAGTACAGGGCAAAATAATAGTACAGGGTGGAAAATTTCCTGAAAATTAATACCGTAGTACAGGGTCGAATAATAGTATAGGGTGGAAAATTCCAAGATGTGAGCCAACCGCTATGCTCTGAATCGTTTTCAGACGTCTGATGCTCTTGAAGTGGTGAAGAGCTGAATTACTTTCAGTTATCATAATGTTCACATGGATTTGACTAATTGCAGTTTATGGGAGAGTGTAAGCACTCTCCCATATATTGCACCAAGGCAAACCCTTATAGGCTAATTAATTATGTTTCAGTGATGGTATGAAGCACATCCATTGGGTACTAGGTCTTAAAGTTATCGTAACAGCACTTCCGAATAAAGACCAAATATATGCTTCCAGCTTTCTACCCATTAACATGTCCATTGCATCCTGTGTTTGCTTGTACATATACCTTACTAGTTTGTTTTGGTGAACGTCTTGAGATAAGCAGCCGCTCAGCACATTCGATTGCTGGAAATTAATAAGCATACAGGGTCAAATAAGGATCATACAGGCGGGAGTTTTGTTCGAAAAAGAATAATCATACATGTATGATTATTAGGCACTCAAGAGTACATTTTATTCGGGCATATATTTTAAGAGCTGATATTCTTTTACACATTTCACTTTTGTCAGTGAACCGCATATATTCAGTTGATGGTGAAAGGAGAGCACCGAGGAGTGCGCGTACATGTAGGTGGTAATTTTATTTAACCCTTTACCTAACGTGAAAAGCAGACGACACTTGCCAAAAAAATTATTGAATAACTAATTTTTTTCATTTTTTGTCTCAAAAACATAGGTTATGATCCCTCGTTGGAACGAGCTCGACGAGCTCGTTCCAACGAGGGGTCATAACCTATGTTTTTGAGACAAAAAATGAAAATATTTTGAAAATTAATTGGTGATTTTTGAGAATAGCGCTGGCCGGTTTTGGCCGTTACGTTGGGTAAAGGGTTAAATCTGTCCGATCATTTTTTTCTTTATGACAGGTTGGTAATGATTATGACCGGTCATTGTTTACGTTTGATTTGGGTAAAACGATGAACGTAGACGATCATCTATTAATTTTAATACCGTATAAAAAGTTAAATTACACACGGAATAAAAAGCATGATAAGGATTTCATTGTTTAGTTGATTTTATTTTGAAAGTATTTTTTAAAATGGTGAGATAAATATTAATTACTTTTCAATTTGAAACAATATAAGCGTTCAGAGGTTCTTTTCCAATCACACTGCGCAGCGTAATTTTAACGACTGCCATTGGGGCGTGGTTTAGGGCGGGTCTAAATGCGTTTCTTTTCTCGGTTCATTGAACCGAGAAAAGAAACGCATTTAGACCCGCCCTAAACGTTTCTTTTCATTGAAAGAACAAAAAGACAGAACAAAAAGAAACAATTTAGCCAATTATTTTGCCTGAAAATGCATGAACAGAAAAAAGGTTTAATTATATTAAACTGACCTGGAAAACAATGAAAAATGGAACCGCATATTTTCTGGATCCACTGATATGCGGAATTCGTTATTTAAAGACCTTTTAAAACCACTTTTGTTATGGCACATCCACCCTAAATTAATTTAGATGAGAGGTCTACGTGAATATCTTCCCCAATTCCCGATGTGTCTGTAGCTTACATTCAAGTATTCTGCTTTGTTTATTTTGTGTAGAGGGGTGGGGTAGTTTTCCAAGTTTTTTTTTTTCAATGGAGATCTTAACCTCCAAATTGCAGCATGCCCCCCCCCCCCCACCCCTCTGTCCGATAAATCACCTGAGCTCGGGCGTTTGACCACCCCGAGTTTCGTTATGGAACGATTCGTCCAAAAAAAGCAGATTTGTTTTTTTGGGGGTGGGGGTGGGAGGGAGGGGTGCCCTTTCAAGTGTTTTGGATAGAAATATTAATCTCCCACAGTCAGGAACCCCGACCAATAACCCTGAAGTTAATTGAAACTAATTTCTTGTGAATCACCAGTCACAATGCTTTGAGATGTGGTATTCACCTCCTTTTAGTGAGAGAGATTCAACTTTGTTCACAGAATGTTTCTTGTTTATGTTCTAATACATGTATGAAGAGACTGCATGATATATACACAAACTAAAAAAGTTCGAAAGGCAATTTTCGCACGCTTGTGCTTGCACAAACTGTTTTCCTACATCTTATTATGCCAAGATAATAATTACACAACTAGCACATGTCAATATTGCACAAATTATGAAACCGACTATAACATGTTGGTGCAAATTTCAGAAACTGGGACAAACTCAATGTGCACCGATGTCACAGGTTACGCAATTTGAAGCTCTATCACAAAACAACAAACATCCTCTCACGGAATAGGAAAACGACCAGTCGCGTTAATATGCAAATACCAGTCATCGACTTCAGCGCTTATGGTTTAAATAAAGAAGTGGAAAATATCGAAGACCTGCATGACCTTTCAGAAGAGATATGTAATGCTTTCAATACAGTAGGATTGTGTTATATAAAGAATCATGGGATCTCCGAGGAAACTGTGAGTTGGCTCACTTTCAGCTTATTGTCGTCGCAATCAACCTTCAAAGGGGAGAGAACCAATACTGATATGCTAAGCGATAGGCGAAGCGCGAAGTGCGAAATTTTGGTTTTGGACAGAGAGTGTCCGGGCAGTGTCGGGCAGTGGCGAAAAAAAACATTTGTGTTCTCTTGCACTTTAATGACAGAGAAAAGTGGGGTGTTATTCATTCAACTTATTCAGTGACGCACCTACGTAGGGGGGGGGGGGTGGGGTGGGGGGGGGGGTGATGTATAAGCGGGGTCTTGCACCTAACATTTTCTCTGCCCCCCCCCCCCCACCAACCTTGACAAATTGACCCAATTAAATTTGCACTCAACATAGAGCACCAGAATGTCCTCCTAAATAGAATATACCACGCTTCCGATGTATCAAATTCGCTCTTAGAGTTCTAAATATTACAAACCTTTCTCGGGGATGAGAGAGACTACTCATAACTAGGACCCCACGGTTGTTGTCCTATCCTCTCACAAGGAAGTGAACGGAGAAGGCACCGACCGTGGATCCTAAACCCCCACACAACGTCCGTTCAAATATGTACCCCTCCCCCCACCCCCAAAGAGACTGAAAACAAAAACTGCTGGGATACCCCTTGTTATACAATCCGCAGAATTTCATCTAACACTTTAGGCATGGACATCTGACGTCAATGTTCTCAAAAGCGGATTGACTAATGACAGGACCAGTAGAGTCTGTTAAAAAGCACAGTTTCCCCTTGACAGAAATGAAGATGACCGAATTTTATCCCTGTCCTTCTTTAGTCTCCCGCAATTTTAAAGAGGCGTTGAGTACTTTGGGTACTATCTGAACTCACATACACTGAAACAATAAAAGATGGAGATCTAAAAGTATGAAATAAAATACAATAAAATTTAAATATTAATTGAAATGAAACGGCAGTAGTATGTCTCGTATGTTTCAGGTCGTATTTGGGGGACCTCGGTGGGGGACCTCTGAAATGACGTCATGTCACGTGACCCAGTGGCGCCATGTTGTGTTGTCATGGTAACCCGCGTGAGTGGCAATGTTGTGACGTCATCCCCATTGTGATACGCGGTGTGAGTGCGCATGCGCAGCGCGTGTTGTTAAGGTGATACGTGTTTCCGTCGTCCATTTTGTGTACTGGAGGCCGCCATCTTGGTTTCTATGGTAGCACGTGATTGCTATGTTACCCAATTTTTCTGCAATAAGACGGGGTATGTTCGGAGGGTGTATACGATTGTAGAAGAGTAAATCTAATTACCACAAACAACCCGACAATCCTTCCAAATCACCAAAATCTATCCCAACTTTTACTATTTCGAATTCTTTCAGAATTCTCTGCTTTTATCTATATATGCAACAGTTTTCGTCTACCTGACCATGTTCCTTTGTTCTGGAGTATACTCCAGTAGCGTAGAAGAGCCTATTAGTTGGAACAGTTTTGCTTATTGTTACTATATTTAGCAATTTCTGGTCTATTCTTGTTAGTTCTGACCCTATTCTAAGTACTCTTGTTGTTTCATTTATCTGGAACATTTATAACCAATCAGATTGCTTGATTTTCCATAATCTGTATGCAGGATTATCTCCCTTGTGTATAACAAAAGCAGTCCCAAAGCCAATAAGCTATCGAGCAGTTACTGATAAGTCCTTGCTCGAACGACTCTAAGCCCATCGAGCAAATGAGCTATCGAGCAATTGCTCGATCGAGTGACTCCTCGAACGACTCTTCGGCTCATTTCAGTATTTGAGGATACCTATGGCCCGGTATTGTATTATTTGAGGATACCTATCCCAAATATCCATTATAAGCTAAAGAGCCAAGAGAGTAATTGCTCCATGAGCAATTGCTCGAACGACTCGAAGCTCATCGAGCAAATGAGCCTTAGAGCAATTGCTCGATCGAGTGACTCGACATACTGCTCGAACGATTCGAAGTCCATCGAGCAAATGAGCCTTAGAGCAATTGCTCGATCGAGTGACTCCTCGAACTACTCTTAGACTCATTTCAGAAAAAGGGATTCCATAGCCACAGGCGTTTTCGAAAAAGGGATTCCACAAATGGGATTCCAAAAAGGGATTCCATAAATGGGATTCCGTCTTATGTCGAGTGACTCGCAACTATTGCTCGAACGACTCGAATCCCATCGAGGAAATGAGCCAACGACCAATTGCTCGATCGAGTGACTGCTCGAACGACTCGACGACTCATTTCAGTATTTGAGGATGCCTATGACGTGGCTACGTATCAGTTGAGGATACCTTTTGAGGATACTAAATTGAGGATACCTTTTGCCTGGTATTGTTAGAGGATACCTGTTGTAGAAACCTGAATTCCGTTTCCATCTTGTCGCCAAAGCTCCAAGGCCACTCCAGGGCTATGGTCTATCTGTCCTATCAGTAGCTTCTACAACAGTCTTGTTCCATTGCGGCCTTGAACCAGTACTATTGACTAAACTATCATCCATTAATATAGACTTGTATCACTACTTCCCAGCTATACCTTCGCTCAGGCCTTCAAAATATTCAATCAGTGTATACATATAAAGCATTCCGTAATTGAGATTCCCAGCCGACTCCGTTTAAATTTGGAAGGATTGTCGGGTTGTTTGTGGTAATTAGATTTACTCTTCTACAATCGAACACACCCTCCGAACATACCCCGTCTTATTGCAGAAAAAATGGGTAACATAGCAATCACGTGCTACCATAGAAACCAAGATGGCGGCCTCTAGTGCACAAAATGGACGACGGAAACACGTATCACCTTAACAACACGCGCTGCGAATGCGCACTCACACCGCGTATCACTATGGGGATGACGTCACAACATGGCCGCTCACGCGGGTTACCATGACAACACAACATGGCGCCACTGGGACACGTGACATGACGTCACTTCCGAGGTTCCCCACCGAGGTCCCCCAAATACGACCTGAAACATACGAGACATACTACTAACGGCAGAATATTTCACGGAGATGATCTGATGATTTCAGTGGATATCGCGCGAGACCAGACCTTTATATCAGTCTAAATTGGGCACGACGGCAAATATGGATGCCGTTTGCATAGTTGGCGAAAACCACCGGTGTTTCTTCTTGGCGTCTGTTTTAGGTTTTCGGTCCCCGTCTTTATATGATAGTTTACAACCCCTTGTTATAGGTCTTCGCCATAATCACTGGTTCCCTCCATCCTTTGACGTAAGTTCACTCGACTTACTCGAGAAGGCTTCTTAGTTTCCCAGTGTGGAGCCAAAGGCCTGTTTGAATGTATGCTAAATTACGCATGGCGTTTACTGCCACAAACATGAATACACAGGATCTCAAGTTTTCAGTTCATGATCATTTCGAATTCGCAACCGTAAAACAATCGCCGTCGACAGTGTCGTATACGACACTGTCGACGGCGATTGCTTTTTTTGTGGCGAACTCTGTGGTTTTTTAAAAAGTTATTTATGTGTTGCATTGTTAGACTCGAAGGTAAGCTCTAAGCTATATTACAAGCATCAGGGAATCCTGGCCAAACTATATGTTGTCGAAATACTGTAAAACTTTGGGAAAAATTTCAAACTCCTCATAATTTGGGCGCAGTTATCTTATTTGGGAACAACGTTTACCGTCGTTAGTTGGGAAGAAGTTGAAGGCCTGCGTGAGACTGGAAACGTAATTCCACTGCAACATCGATGATATCTAGGGGTATATCCGTTTTTGATTTTAAAAAAAATGTAGTTAGATTGTGACGGTGTCTGCGTTCTCTCAGTGTGATAAAATCAGTTTCTAGGTATAAAAGTCGATGACCAGTTCCCCTTGTAAAGTACTGAACATCGCCTTTGTATAACTCAGAAACTTCAGTACCACCCAATAAGCACATATCCTTCCTCGCATCCCTCTTTCCCATATCCTCCCAGTTGATTTGATTTACATATTTTGGATATTCTAAGGGTGGGGGGGAGGGGGTCCCGGAACCTTCATTATTTTCAAATTACACATCTGACACTCATTGTTATAGTCTTTCCGAACACTACACCAAAGCCCTAGCGATCTGAACCGAAGTTTTAACAGATAACATTGAGCCCATTAATGTGCAGTCAAGGTACAACTTAATTACTGCGATTAAGTAACTATCCACTCTCTTCGTTCTGTATATACAGTCGAATTTTAATATCTATTTGCTCATTACATGAACATGTATCGCAGCAGAGTTTAGACATGATGTGAATCATCTCTATTTGCTGGTATAGCATTGTACAGATTTGTGCACGCTGTTTTTGTACAGGAATTGAGTTACGCAAATGGTGCAGTTTGACACGGAGAAAGGAGCGCGCTATTACTTCACAATAGTGCTCAATATAGTCACTGGACTTCTAGTTTCAACTGTAGATGTACTGCAAAAAACGGAAATGTTTATGTTTGGTGTGTTGCTGCGCTGTAAACCCATGTATTGATTTTGTTGTGCATTTCTCACAAAATACTGTAAATGTAAATGACGAGTATAGAAAAATCCCTGATAAAAAAAAAAAAAAAAAACTAAGGAGGATTAACCTATGTACTATCGAGTACCTAATAATAGTACAGGGCAAAATAATAGTACAGGGTGGAAAATTTCCTGAAAATTAATAATAGTGTAGGGTCGCATAATAGTATAGGGTGGAAAATTACAAGATGTGAGCCAGCCGCTATGCTCAAAGCCATTTTTATAACACAGAGTCGGGGGGCACGGTGATTCAGTTGGTAGAGGTGCAGGCCGCAAGCCGAGAGGTCATCGGTTCGAATCCCACCTGCGGCAACCGCGTTGTGTCCTTGGGCAAGACACTTCACCCCCATTGCTCACGTGGGGGCACGGTGACGCTGTGTACTAAGGCGTACTGCACGTCGATGGTGCACCTGTCTTCAACCAATGCTAGCCCTACTTGTGTGGAGTTGGTATGTTGGGGAGCTGACAGTTACTCGCCGTTGCTCTGTGGTTCTCTCCGGGTACTCCGGCTTCCTCCACCCGTAAAACCGTCACGGTCATGGTTAGCCATTGTGCAGAAATATGTGACCTTAAACGCCAATAAATAAATAACACAGAAGTCTGATGCTCTTGAAGTGGTGAAGTGCTAAATTACTTTCGGTTATCATAATTTTCACATGGATTTGACTTGTTGCAATTTATGGGAGTGTGCCTACAAGCACTCTCCCATAAATTGCATCAAGGCAAAAGAGTGATGGAATGAAACACATCCACTGGGTACTAGGTCTTAAAGTTATGTTAGCAGTACTTCAGAGTAAAGCCCAAATATATGCTTCCAGCTTTCTACCCATTAACATTCCCATTGCATCCGGTGTTTGCTTGTACATACATGTATACCTTACTAGTTTGTTTTGGTGAACTTCTTGAGATAAGCGGCCGCTCTGCGCATTCGATTGCTGAAAATTAATAATCATACAGGGTCAAATAAGGATCATACAGGCGGGAATTTTGTTCGAAAAAGAATAATCATACATGCATGATTATTAGGCACTCAAGAATAAAACACTACCAACAATTGCATAGGTAGGAAAAAAACTCCAAAAATATTTTTATTTACTTCTAATTGTCATGGATCCAGCTCTATATTTGGTTGGTTTCATTTATTATTTTCAACTCCACAGATATATACAGGCACTCGACGTATTATCAGATTTTATCAATTTTAATAAAATATATATTATATTATCAATACTAAAAAAGTAAAGGTATGACACTTCCCAGATCGAAATTTTCAACAATCTCTGTGCCTGTGCTGGTATATACATATCGCTGCAGCGAAGTTATCTGGGTCGTAGTTTCACGTCGAGTTGAGGAAGTCAGATCGCCGGATCAAACGAGCTGCCGCAGGAAGCATGTTTGATCCGGCGATTTGATCTCCTCAGCGAGACGTGAGGCGACGACCCCGATCACTTCACTGTAGCGATAAAGGTTTTTGTATGACCTTTATTTCCACACCGCATGCCAACGATAGCATTAGCAGTTCCCAACCTTTTGTTGGTAAGTTGGATTGAAGTAAAAAAGAACTAGTTTAGTTTACACTTACGTAACATTCTGAGCAATGCATCCGTATCAGTTCCTTCGAAAGTAACAAAACCAGCTTTTCTGAGTCAGATAAGAAATACACAGAACGACACACGCGTTTGAATGGGTTAATCGATATGGCACTAGTGCCAGCGCGGAAGGATAGAACGAGAGGCCAGAGGCCACGAGTTTTATCCTTCCGCGATGGCACAGGTGCCATATCGATTAACACATTCACACGCGCGTGTGGTTCTGTGTTTATTACACGCCTTCACGTCTTCAAAAACAATTATTACACGGACACTCGGCAACTCATTTGACAACTATCAACAAAAGGTACACATCTCATCGCCAGTCAAATCTGTGAGGGGAATCCTTGTCACTTTTTCGTTCTTTGAGTTCCATTGTGTTCTGTGTGCCTACTGGCGCATAGAACACATTGGGACTCATGGGACGATTTTCAGCTATCACTAGCTGTTCGAATTGTAATTGCGTGGCACAATTTGTAGAAAATTCCAGTGAAACTTCGCTTCTATTTAAAAATAGTCTGTCAACGACTTCCGTTCCGCACATATGTGAGGAACAAATTTTTATTTCCTACACGGTTTAGTATTGCTGTAGATAGCGATTACATAGAACAGGCGTGAAATAAATCCTGTTCCGGAATTGTAAACAACAATTCTCCACTACGCGAAAAACATTTAAATCAGGTGAACAAACAAACGGTTTCGAATTGTCATCTTTTCTTCGACGATGCAAAGTGAATCTTCACAGCATATTATAGTTATTACTGGCAAATAACAAGTACCGATAATGTAAAGTTGGTAGCTTTCATGTCTCCAAACATCACTGATTGGTTCATACCGTACAGTATGTTCGTGTCATTGTCCCGCAACGCAGTAGCCATGCTAAATGTTTCACGATATTCAAGGCACGGCGAACACAAATGGTGACATCATTAATTCAGTGACGTATCTCTGTCTTGCTCTTCCGAGTGCATAGTTGACACAACACACAGTACTGGTATGTCATGATTTACTTTCAACCCGCCGAGTATTTTCAACCTGTGTGTGTTTGTTACTATTTTAAGTAAAAGTATACATATACAGTTTGTGTGTTGACTCCCGCTTGTATGGAAAAAAATACGTCTGCAGAAATGCGCATGTGCAAAACACGTCATTCGGAAATTTGGGAGTTTTTTTTATGGTGGGATGACAGACGCTGGTAATGCCAGTAACAACGCCAATTGAACTGACCTTTTGAAGCTGAAAGGCGACATGAGACAGAGGCCTATGCGATTCAGTTTTGAATCAAGAAAAAGGTAGATTTGCATAATGTTACACTTGGATTAAATACTTATTTTTTATTAAATTTGCTCTTTTAAAATTTAGATGCATCACGTTTGTTATTTCTTATGCATTATCTGTGCAGGCTGTGACTTATAAAGACGCTATCGGTGTAAGTAGTGCGTTCCTCCTTGTAAGGAGATTTCGATGAAATCAATAGTATTGTACTTATATTGCGAAAAAATGCTTTGTTTGAGTTAGCTACTAATAGTCCATGTAGCATCGCAGCTTATGCTTGTTAATTTAATTTGTAGATTAGTTTCCAAGTTGTCCGTCCCCTGCGAGAATGTTTGTCGCATAAAGACCGGTTTTGCGAGGACACCGCATGCTGTGCAACTTACAAATTTCATGAGTTTGACAGTTTACAGTAGTTTGAATCCGGATTCTGATGATCTGCGCCACTGGGCAACTACCTACCCTTGTCAAAACTGGAACTCCCATCCCACCGTAGTTTATTTACTACACCTTGTATATCTTTGATATCAGGGACGTGTAGTCTGATGGGGATGTCTTTTTCCATCCAAATCTTTTCTATTAAAACAGGTATGTTGAAATGTCCGAACACAGTGTGAAAAAACAAGTTCGTGTTTCCATAGTCAGAGCTTTCATTTCAAGCTACCAATATTGCTGATAGTATTTATGTTTTGCAGCTGAAATTTTGTTATTTTCTTTTTTTATTTGCACAAACAATTTTTATCCCGGTTGATAGGTTTCACATGGAAGTCCCCACTTGATGTGTGTGATGGGGGAGGGGTGTGCGTGTGTATTTAGGTGTTTTTGAGAGGTAAGACACAGAGAGAGAGAGAGAGAGAGAGAGAGAGAGAGAGAGAGGGGGGGGGGGGGCGGGATGGTTTAAACATGTTTTCTTTTAGACTTGGTTCATCGTATTGCCTTTGTTTTTAGATTAATCACGTCCAGAGCTGCACAAAACAATTCTTTCAGTTGGACAAGGAGACAAAATTGAAATATCGAAGCGCCCACGATTCGTTTATCGGTTACAGAGATTTAGAGTGTGACAAGGAGGTATAGAATGTATTTTTATATTTATGCCATTTTGTAATTTTCAACCAACGAATGTAGAAATCTTCTGAGCGTTCGAAACGTAATTCTCTATCCATGTTCACTACTTCTTATCTTCTTGTTAGACTTTTCTAGGCCATCCCGGGCGATTGTTTCGAATGGAATGAGTAGTAAATGGGTCGAATGAGGAGTTAACAGTGGCGATGGGAAGCAATCAATGTCAAGCAGTAATTCTATCAGCCAAAGTCCTGCAGCCAGACCTTTAAATTATCCCCAAATAACAACGGTAAACGCTGTGCCTAAACAAAATAAGTGCGCCCAAATTATGCGGAGTGTGAAACTTTTTCCCAAGTTTTGCAGTGTTTCGGCAATATATAGTTTGGCCAGGTTTCCTTGATGCTTGTAATATAGCTTAGAGTTTACCTTCGAATCAAACAATGCAACAGATAAATATTTTTTTCAAAACTCCACAGAGTTCGCCACAGAAAAGCAATCGACGTCGACAGTGTCGACGGCGATTGTCTTTCTGTGGCGAAGTCTTTATGATCATGCACTTAAAGCTCGAGATCAATTATATTCATGTCTGTGGCATTTCTCTGTAAACACCATTCGTAATTTAGCTTACATCCAAACAGGCCTTTGGCTAGACACCAGGGCTCAAAATAAGCGGTGTCGCGTCGCTTTTTGCTACGCAAAACTTGCAAAAAGCTACACAGTGTTCAATTATGCATAGCATTTTGCGATACAAGATAATCAACTGCAGCCTATTAGGCTGCAGTTGATTATCTTTTATCGCAAAATGTAAATGAAAATTTACAAACAAATTTGAAAACTAGTTCACTGATGCTTTACCTCTGATTGTGGAACATTCCAGGCATAACTCAGATTAACTCTCCATCAAGCATCATTAGCAACTTCATTATGTAAGATGAATTCTATTGGTTTAAATTCTTCCTTATTTTACAACATTTCGCATAAAATTTACATTAAAAAAAACTTCAAGCCCATCAAATTAAATTAAATTTTATTAAATTAAATTAAATCAAATTAAAAATCCCAGCTTCCATTTTGAGAACTCTATTGAACAACCAAGACAATCAAATGTGTAGATCGCAACTTTTTTCATTACTACTGGTGGCTTCCGTTTTAAGAATATGCCAAGTTACGTGACTGACAATTTTCGTCAATGGGAGAGATTTACGGAAATATTAATCTCCCTTAATTTCCGAAAGTTGGAAGTAAATCAGGCCTTTAAATTCTACCCAACTAACGACGGTAAACGCTGTGCCCAAATAAGATAATTGCGCCCAAATTACGCGGAGATTGAAACTTTTTCCAAAGTTTGGTAGTGTTTCTGCAATATGTAGTTTGGCCAGGTTTCCATGATGCTTGCAATATAGCTTAGACCTTACCTTCGAATCAAACAACGCAACAGATAAATAACCCCCACAGAGTTCGCCATAGAAAAGCGATAGGCGTCGACAGTGTCGTATACGACACCGTCGACACCGGTTGCTTTTCGGTGGCAAATTCTATATGATCATGCACTTAAAGCTAGAGATCTATTACATTCATGTTTGTGGCATTTCCTTGTCAACATCTTGCGTAATTTACATTCAAATAGGACTTTGGCTCGACACTGCACCAGGAAACTATTTATTTATTGGTGTTTAAGGTCACATATTTGTGCACAATGGCTAACCATGACCGTGACAGTTTTACGGGTGGAGGAAGCCTGAGTACCCGGAGAGAACCACCGAGCAACGGCGAGCAACTGTCAGCTCCCCAACATACCAACTCCACACAAGCAGGGTTAGCATTGGTTGAAGACAGGTGCACCATCGACGTGCAGTACGCCTTAGTACACAGCATCACCGTGCCCCCACGTGAGCAATGGGGGTGAAGTGTCTTGCCCAAGGACACAACGCGGTTGCCGCAGGTGGGATTCGAACCGAGGACCTCTCGGCTTGCAGCCTGCACCTCTACCAACTGAGCCACCGCGCCCACACCAGGAAACTAAGAAGCCTTCTCGAGTAAACTTATGTCAAGGGGTGGTGGGAACCAGTGATAATATGGTGAAGACCTATAACTAGGGGTTGTAAACTAGCATTTTAAGAGGGGGGCCTGGAACCTAAAACAGACGCCAAGGAGAAGAAAATACCGGCGTTTTGTCTTCATCATGCAGCCCACAATACGGCTTAGCCATATTTGCCGTTGTATCCAAATTATACTGATCTAAAGGTTTGCCAGGAGCCGAGCCACTCGAGTGAAGACTGTGCAGTGTTTCAGAAGGTGGCACGGGCGGGAGTTGATCTCTCATCTACGGTACTCAATCGCCTGCTATAAATGCCCTGGCATCGTTACGAGCTGAGCTAATGGCAAACCCCAAAAGGCTGCAATTAACTAAGCCAGGATCTTCATTGGCATTTACATCGCACCCGCTCGAGAAATGACAATTTCTAAATTGTTGGAACTGTTTTCTGTTGATACGTAATTGCAGACGACACTTGCAAACAAAATTCTTGAATAACTAACTTGTTTCATCTTTTGTCTAAAAAACATAGGTTATGAACCCACTTTGGAACGAGCTCAACGAGCTCGTTCCAAAGAGGGGGCATAACCTACGATTTGAGACAGAAAATAAAAAAAAAATAATGAAAATTAATTGGGGATTTTTATGAATAGCGCTGGCCAGTTTTGGCCGTTACGTTGCTCTGGTATCCTTAACCACAGCAGGAGTGTATTAGTATTTTACGCTGCGATAACATTTGGTTCAACGGTTGTCACTGAGAACTATTCGGGAGGAAATAGGAATTGAGGTTAAAACTTTAAAAAATCGAAAAATAATAAAACAAATGACCGCAAAGTATCAAGGCGCTGTTGGATTCCGTACTTCACAAGACACACAAAAGTATCAAAGAGGTTAATGCAAGATCTTTGAAGATGCAACTGCTTGATCCAAGTTGTATACTTTCCTGTCAAGCAATAATTCCACCAGACATAGTCCTGGGACCGAGCCACTGGAGTGAAAACTGTTTGTACCGGAAGGTGGCCGTGACGAGAATGGATTCCGGGTCTATGGCACCCAATCGCCTTGCCATAAAAGCCCTACCAGCATACAAACTGAAATAACGACAACGACCCCCCCACCCCCCCACCCCCACCACCACCACCACCAAACAAAAGTTGCAATTAACTCAGCCAGTATGTTAGTTCACATTTACAACTTGTCCCAAGACCGATATTCGAAAATTGTCATTTGAATTATTGGAACTGTTTTCAGTGTTGATTCGTGATTATCTACAGGTAGCCCGTATTTTATTGTGCGACTTACCCGTAGATCGTTTGCCTTAACATTCGATGCAACTGGAACAGATTACTGTCTTATATTTTCAAGGTCGCAGTTTTTAAATACAGGAATCCACCCATTAATGGAATATCAGTGAAGACGCAACTACTTGAATTTAAATTTTATATATCCCATGTCAAGCAGTAATTTTTCTGGGCATAGTTCTGGGACGAGGCACTGGAGTGGAACCTTAAATAGTTCCATAAGGTGGCCCTGGCGAGAGTCGATCCCGGGTCTACGGCAACCAATTTCCAAAGGCGCCATGTCTGCCAACATACCCTCTGGTACCTCACTCTGAAAATGTCAGACTGCTTATTTTCTGGCCTGCTCCAGGGTCTTGGTCCCAGGAATATGCCTGGTGGATTTACTGCGTGAGATAGGCCATATAAAAAATAAATTCAAGTAGTTGCATCTTCATAGATCTTCCATCAACTCAGATTCCGTTAGCTCAGTTAGTTTAGTAGCAGAGTATTTATGACTTGGCGATTGGATTCCGTAGTTGCGGGATCGACTCCCATCAGGGTCACCTTCCGAAAACGTTTACAGTTTACACTCCAGTGACCTTGTTCCAGGACTATATCTGGTGGAAATACTGCTGACATAGGCTCTATAAAAGAATAAATTCAGGCAGTTTTCTCTTCAAAAATCTTCCATTAATTGAGACTAATGTGTTTAAAAACTTGACCATATAGCAGTACTCTGCTGAGTTGATCGAATGCTAAGGCAAACTGCCCACGGGTGAATCCCATAATAACATTAGCAACTTGTAGACAATTACACATCTGCTCTAAAAACAGCTTCAGTATTTCAGTAAATGTCAATTCTCCAATACCGTCCGGACGGGTTGTAAATGTGAACTACCAAACCGGCTGATTTAACCCTTTACCTAACGAATCGCCCGCATCCGCCCGCGTAATATGCAAATTCAGCAGTTCAAAAAATATTATTTTTTCAAAAAATTTCAAGAAAACCATATCATGTGACCCCTCGTTGGAACGAGCTCGTTGAGCTCGTTCCAACGAGGGGTCACATGATATGGTTTTCTTGAAATTTTTGGAAAAATAAAAAAAAATGATATTTAAAATAATAAATTTTGATATCGTCTGCGTTGGGTAAAGGGTTAATTGCAAACGTTTTCGGGGGTTCCGTTAGCTCAGCGGTGGTAGAGTATTTATGGCTAGGAGATTGGGTGCTGTATATCCTGGATCGACTGCGGACTCGCAATACGTCTAATATGGGAATGACATTACAAGTCAACGCCGATGGGTAACGTTGTGAGTTGGTTTCGGAAGCAGAATTAAATTAATCTTCTATCATATTATCTGCACAATGCAATAGCAGACGACATTCGCAGAAAACGTTAACCCTTTACCTAACATGAAAAGCAGACGACACTTGCAAAAAAAAATTTTGAGTTACTAATTTTTTCAGCTTTTTTTGTCTCAAAGGTTATAGCGAGCTTGTTCCAATGAGGGGTCACAACCTATGTTTTTGAGACAAAAAATGAAAAAACTAATGAAAATTAATTAGCGATTTTTGAGAATAGTACTGGTCGGTTTTGCCGATACGTTGGGTAAAGGGTTAACTGGGTAGCTGAACATTTTTATTTTTGGCTCGAAAATATAGTTTATGAGTTATAACCCCTGACTAGACCGAGTTCGATTGAGGACCAAAAGCTCTGTTTTAAGGAAGAAATTAAAAAAAACAAAAAAAACTGGCTGGCCATTTTATGAACACCGCTGGCCAGTTGTTGTCGTTACGTTAGCTAAAGAGTTAAAATACACTTTATGTGAAAAAGGCCAATTTTAGGCGTTAATAATACATACAGATTATCATGATAATTTTGGGCGAGAAAAAATTTAAAATAACCCATATTTTATGGGACTATATTATTGTGCACTCTAACAAACAATGAGTGACTCCGTCACCGCAATTTTCAATGTTGTGTCGTCAAAGTATTCACTCTCAGTGTCACTTCCTATAGTGATCCGCTTAAATTTTCGAGTGTGCGACCTGGGTACATCAGGAACCGGGTAGGTGTAATACTGAATATTGCAATTTCTACTTAATGTGTGTGTGGGGGGGGGGGGGGGGGGTGGCTATTAATTTATTTATTTATTGATGTTTAAGGTCACATATTTCTGAACAATGGCTAATCATGACCATGACAGTTTTACGGGTGGAGGAAGCCGGAGTACCCGGAAAGAACCACCGAGCAACGGCGAGCAACTGTCAGCTCCCCAACATTCCAACTCCACACAAGCAGGGTTAGCATTGGTTGAAGACAGGTACACCATCGACGTGCTGTACGCCTTAGTACACAACGCCACCGTGCCCCTACGTGGGCAATGGCGATGAAGTGTCTTGCCCAAGGACACAACGCGGTTGCTGCAGGTGGGATTCGAACCGAGGACCTCTCGGCTTGCAGCCTGCACCTCTACCAACTGAGCCACTGCGCCCCCTTGGCTATTAATAGTTCTGTTGTTAACTGTAAGGAGTTTTGTTTTGTTTTGTAAATCTATATGACTATTAAATAAAATAGAAGACGACAATCATAGAAAACATCAAATGGGAAGCTAACAATTTTCATTTTGGCTTGAAAATATAGCTTATGAGTTTTAACCACTGACTGGACCGAGTCTCCGTCTCTCGAACAATGAATGCCATCAAAAAAAAAAAAAAAAATAGTGTCATAAGGATAAATAAAACATTTTCGGATACTGAAAATATTTAGATCGGCGGCTTCACGCTTCTGGTCCCGATGGCTGTGGGATGCGGTGGTCCTACGGTATAGATCATCTATCATCTTGAAGAAATCACTCCTCGTTTCGCGTCAGCTTTGGTTGACCATGTCACCAAAAGGTACACTAGCCTTTTAATGGTTGCCGGGACTTGAGGCGCTGGACTTTCGGATCTGGATATAGTTTTTCTTGTGTTTCTTCTCCTCTCGTGTATGTATTTAAGTGTCAGTCCTTCACCTCCTATGTTCTTTTGTTCACTTGTATTGCACATGTGACGCATATAGAGGATATATACGCTGTTGTAGTGAATATCTGAGGGTGGACCCGAAAGTTTTATTTTTCGCGGGCGCTTGCTTTCAGGTCCACACGAATGTGATAATTCCCGATATTCTCTAAATTAGCGTACATTTTATTTTTATTATGTGCAAAGTGACAGCTTACTGCACAATATTCAGCCCAATTCGACTGCAAACAGTTTCAGAACAATAACAAAGATCTGCTGATCGCTCCTTCAAGGCGGCGTTCAAGGCGACGTCATGCGCTGAAGCGTGACGTCTTTAGGAAGCTACTGAGGTATGGATATCATAAATATCTTTTAGATAATTTGCGAAAACTCACAGGCTAGCATACAGGCCCAACAATAAAGTTTAGAGGCCCCCAGTGAAAAAGAAGAAATTCTAGATTAATTCGATAGTAGCATTGCGGATGATTCGTGAAAATATGTGGCCATAGAAAGATAATACATAGGCATGCTAACGGTAGAAATTTTAACATAAAATGTAATAACTTTGAAGAATTCGGCCTGGGACCAGCACGTTTCAGAATATATATTCCGCACCTGATGAACTCCCAGCGGTGGAGGAGACCACCAGCCCAACACTGTATGCAGCCCCCCTCCCCCTCCGAATTCAAGGTTCCGCATTGCCGACCATGGTTCGACCCTACACGAGAAAAGTTTGAAAATCAATGTCAAAAGAAGCAAACTCCATGACTCTAGATATACAATAAATAGAGGATATTCACGAAAATTTGATGAATACCGAAAATACCTCGTGAGTGGCTACAAAGAAATATGAGGATCTTCACGAGCGACGCAGTCGCGAGTGAAGATCCTCATATTTCTTGTAGCCACGAACGAGATATTTTCGGTATTCATCAAATTTTCGTGAATTGTCTTTTTATTTAATGCTCTACGACTACAAACTCTCCAATTTGTGGCCTTTATTTGCCATTAAGGCGCAACATTTATATGCCGAACCGGCGTCCATACAAAAATTACAACAACCAAACTCCAACCATTGGAATGTGTGAATATCCGGACAAAAAGTAGTCCCGTCTTATTTCTCCCCTAACTTTACGATTTACCAAGGCTGGCGAATTGAAATAATCGCAATGTGTTTCGAAGAAATAGAACAATAACAAAAAACACCACTTTCTTATTTTCAATAACAAGACACGTCATTTTATTTTTTTTGAACTCAATGCACTGAAGACGTGTGAAGTTGAACTGAAGAAATTTGAAAGTGATTTCGGCTTTTCGCTGGAAGGTGAATGAGAAAGTCAAACTTTGAAACCGCTGATTTAATGAATTGATTTAGTCACTGTCACTATCAATTATTCGAATTCGTTTGTATTTGGGACTCTGGAATTCATTACTGATGTGCTGACTCTGTGATGATTGCATGTAAATGTTTATCGGCCCATTAAACGTGCATAAATACGTAGAATTTAAAGTACATGTGATTCGTCATCCGAACCTACGATGAAATATCGATTTCTAATTATCATTTTGATATTTCGTTTTGCCGACCGACAGGGGAATATGACTTAATTTTTCAGCGTGAATTGATGCCTGAGCATTAAATAAATACATCTATTACTCTGCAAATTTCCACGTATTTTGTTTGTGAGAATGGGCAGCTCCACCCAAAATCAATGTCAAAAGAAGCAAACTCCATGACTCTAGATATACAATAAATACATCTATTACTCTGCAAATTTCCACGTATTTTGTTTGTGAGAATGGGCACATCATGTGCCCATTCCCACAAACAAAATACGTGAAAATTTGCAGAGTAATAGATGTATTTATTATACATCTTTTGAGTCAAGGAGTGTGCTTCGTTTGACATTGATCTTCAAACTTTTCTCACGCAGGGTCGAACCATGATCGGCCATGCACGTCCTTGGGCTCAGGGGGACCGCATACAGTGTTGGGCCAGAAGCCCCTGGTGGCCTCCTGCCACTGCTTGGAGTCCATCAGCTGAGGATTGCAGTGAGGAATATACGTTCTGAAACGTGCTGGCCCCGGGCAGAATACTTCAAAGTTATTACATTTTATAATAAAATTTCTACCGTCAGCTTGCCCATGTATTATCTAACTATGGCCAAAGATTTTCACGAATCTATTATGGCATGGACGTGTAAAAAGTATCATCCACAATGCTACTACTGAATTAATCTGGAATTTCTTCCTTTTCACTGGGGGCCTCCAAACTTTATTGTTGGATCTGTATAATAAACTTGTATACTTGAAAAGGAATAAAAAACCTCGTTCACTAAAATCGATTCAGTTCGATTTTAATGAACTCGGTACAGAAATTTCATATGAAATCACAACTCACTGGATATTTTTTTTTTATCTTTAAAATTCTCTTTATCATTACCCTGAGCTAGGTTATCCGTTTATAACGACATGCATGGTTTGACTGAATAAGTTCGCAAAGCCCATTGTGTCAGCAAGCCAATTAGGTTTCAGAAACTCGGGCTGATAGTCGACTTGAATTGTACTGTCGTAATCCTCTTGTCGGCATATTCGCCTTCTGATTTTGAAGACATAATGGGCCCGCGTTCTGCGAGGAAGAATTCCCGCTCGGTTTTGTGCCCAAGTAATCAGCTTGCGAGAACAGTCGAGCCATGTGGACACACGTGCATACAAGACCGAGTGTCGGTTGTTCGGTTAGGCTACTTGTCACTACGCCTCCAACCTATCTGGTCATAAAGTCAGGACGCCACAATTACACAATTAATTTTTCACCCACAACTCCTGTGTTATATATTTGTTACACCAAAAATAAATTGTATCTCGTGCTATTTTCCGGAATATGGTGTTTTCGTAAAGTGTGAGATGTCTTTTCTTTCACGATTTGTGATATGTAAAAGCGAGACAGTGAGAAATACGAGTGACTAAATATATTTGTTTCATTATAGGTACAATCCCGAACGTGTTTCCCCGGACCTAACTGAGGCTTTCGTTGTGAGGTTTGGAGAAACGGTAAGTTCACTAACTTAGGACAGTCCAGAGAAGCCACAAAGGCAATATTTTCCCGGCGATGAAGAAAATAGCATAGTTAATAAGGGGACATCCTGCTGCATTGGACGTGGCCATTTGTATGTAAATTAAACAGTGTAGGTTCCCACACAATCACTTCTTATTGTTTTCAAAAATAGGTCCACAAACCAATATGTTAAACAACAGAACAGATACTACACACACGTACCCGATATTACCTCGCCCAAAGATATGTATCAATATTCCCCGAAGAGACCAAGGATGGTCCAACCTTGACGTTCCGTTGGACCCCACAACACAAACAATTTGTTTCGCATTTATGGAGCCTAATAGAAAACAAGTTTGAGAATATGCTAATGTGTCAATATGAAGACTTTACCATAAACCATCATTTGCAAATGCAAATAAAGTGTTTAACGTATCAGTGTGTATCTTCCACTTCAACTATCTCCCAAGCCGAGGGCTAGCTTTCGGTTTGGAAGATGGTTGCCGAAGAAGCAATAGATAGAGGATATCTACGCTGTTTTAGTGAATATCGGGAATTATCTCATGACCGTGGATCTGAACGTTTTATTTTTCACGAGCGCTTAGCGCTAAGTGCATGTGATCTGCAGTCTGTTACTCTGGGTATTTACAATCGCCTCCTTTTTGTAGAATATGTTTACTCTTTACAATATCAGACCTCGGAATGAAAATGTCAACTTCAGCGCACACTTAGGGAGGTGGAGGTGGGGGAGGGTAGCCTCCCTCTTTCGGCCTTAGTTCTTCCACATGTAATGCCAAAGAGAAGCCATAATATTGTTTTGAGGCGTAAGTCAGGCCTGAAATTAACAAATGTCATATAAAAGGTCCTTATTGTATGACTATCACAAATAGTCCCCCAATGCCACTGTAGTTTGCCCATCAAATCCAGTTCTCTTTAAAGCAAGACTATTAAGTTCCAGTCGAGGTGTATTTGAAAATGCTGTGCTGAACAATTGCAAAATAACAATTAACAACTATCTTCAAGATGCGAATCCAACAAAACGTAAGGGAATCTGTGTTATCGAAAGCAATTCCGATTGAAAGTCAAATCTTGCCTCCATTGTTTTGACTTTCAAGTTTCATGTTCGACAGGAACGTTCGATATTATTTCGTGTTTGGGACTCCCCAATTCCATAAATGGTTAATGGTTATTTGGTTAATGTAATTCTTGTAGTATTAGATTTTTCAGGTGCTGTGGTCAGTTTAAAATACTAATTGTCATAAAATAAACAAATTACTTCAACTGTAGATTGATCTGTGTTGCTGTATTCAGTCTAGTTGACGAGATGAGATCGGCAGATCAAACTCGACGCCTGTGGCGTCTCCTTTGATCTGGCCGATCTCATCTCGTCAGCTCGACGAAATACAAATCTTTATTCTTTATTCACTCTCATTGGCCTCGTAAGCGATGTCAGAGGTATATATATATATGCGTACATTAAAGTATATTGTATAGCAGTCAGTATAAATTGTTATAGATTACTAAGTATAAATAGAAGTAGGATATGCCAACAGGCAGCAAGACTCATCCCCAGTATAAATTCCACTCCAACAAAAATCGATAAAGTATCAGAACATCTCCAGAAACTGAAACCTCTTCCAGCCTGAAACCACAGTTGCAGGGTGGCGCAGGAGTCCACTCACTGCGTTGACTCCAGTGGCACGACCACGTCCGCGAGTAGCTATTTAGCATTTCACTTCTCGACATAGCATCGCTTGGTCACTAGAGTGATCGATGTCCAACTGTGACATAGAACACTCTAGCCCCCATGCGACGATACGGTGAGCCACAACACTGTAGAGACCCCCAATGTACCTCTACTCGATTTAAAATTATTCACCCTAAATTGATCACAGCCTAGAGATACTTTATCGTTACCTATAATCCAACAACTGTCAGATTTAAACGTTACAAGAACACAGCTCAAGTTTCTGTTGTGCCAATCTGTATTTATCTTTATTTTAGAAGTGGCCGAAGGAGGTTCCAAAGCTGGAGCAAGCATACGTCGACTTTCGTAAACTCGCAGTAGAACTTTCAATGCGTGTTCTGGACACCATTTCTTTGAGATTTTGTAAGACAGTAAGTACTAGGCAATTTGACGACTATGCATGTTGAATTCAAACGACTTCGCTTCCAAGATAATTTCACAATTTCTTACAATGGTGCTTGGGAGGGGGAGTCACTGATTTTGATAAATTTTTTAATTTTACGTTAGTTGTATAAACATTCTTTCCTTTTTGTGACTGAGTTGCAATATAAGCTTTTATTTATTTTATGCTTTATAACAGCTGCGAAACAGCTTACTTTTTACCGACATAGATAATTGGCATAATGAATATGAAGGCTTGTAACAGGAAAATACCCTGCCTAAGCAGCTTACTGTGTAGTGACGTATATCATTGGCATTATACATTTAAAGTGGAAGAACGGGAAACAGACACTGCCTTAGGGTCCGGCAATCAGGAAGTATATGTACCTGCATATGTTTTTGGCAAGCAAAACTTGTATATCTATTGAGGAGAATTTGGAAACTTTTCAATGCGTTCTTCTTCTTCCGCTTTTAAAGCAACATAACATACCACTGTCTTCTGTATCCAGATAATCAGACACATCTGAATGATGAAGAGATACCACAGTTCACTACCAATTACACTGTTTCTCGATAACCATAGAAGTATATTTTTCTAAATTTAGCAGCGAAAGCCTTGATGAAAACAAACTCTAGGAATTTGTTCCCATGACGAGTCATAAGCTACATTTTGAAAGGAAAAATTGGACTAAATTCGTCGGATTATTGTTGTGTAAAACAATGTGTCACCTGATGTAGATCCAAGCTGAAGCCAGAGTTCCATAAGACCAATATTTAACCCTTTTCCTAACAAAGTATTTTTAAAAAATAAATTAAATTTCACATTTTTCGAAAATAAATATCACACTCTTTCAATAAAACCATACCAATATGGTTATCATTAGAACCAGCTCGACGAGCTGGTTCTAACGGTATCAATATTAGTATGTTTTTTGAGAAAAGTCCGAGATATTTTCGTGATAGGCTTATTCTGGTTAATGTTCTGGCCGTTTCTGGTCACTATGTTAGGTAAAAGGTTACTCGTGCATTTGTGTATTTTTTTGTCAAGAAAGAAATGTCACCAATATATAAATTCAAACCGCATCTCGCCTAGCTTTCTTCAAATGTGCAATATTTTTAAAGATTCGTTTTTTTCCCAACGTTCAGATGTCACATCTCCTCTGCCTATCCTTACCAGTCTTTTCGCTCAGATCAGTGGTCTGTATCTTAGCTATAGAAGCCGTCAACCAATTTTTGTATCCAATTATTCTTCAAATGCTATATGTTTGTAAAGTTTGTTTTGCTAAGCCTTTAAATAGAAGATTTTTATGAAATTGCAAATTTGAAAAAGTTGACCATTCGCCGAAGTCTCATTTGTCATTATGCAAAAGTTACCCGTGGTTTTCAAAATATCTTTTATTTGAAAGTGTTAGTTTTATAAGTATATGACAAGAAAGTAGCCAGGCACATCATACATCAAACAAAATTAATTTTTAAAATAAGAATATTAATCCTTTGAACCCTAACGGACGTTTTTCCGGCCCAAGAATATGATACATCATAATTTCATTAAGTAGGGTGGCCGGTGTAACAGGAATGGAAGACCGTAGGAAAATTAGTCCCTCTGGACTATTATTCCGCGGAATTATAGTCCTAGGTCTAACATTTCTAGGAATAGTAGTCCGGCGGACTACTATTCCTAGAAATGTTAGACCTAGGACTATAATTCCGCGGAATAATAGTCCAGAGGGACTAACGTTCCTACGGACTTCCATTCCTTTTACACCGGAAGGTGATTGTGTAGGGTAGACCAAACAATATTTTCAACGTGCATCCCCAAGGCTACACGTTGAAAATATTAATTGGTCTACCCCAAATAATGAATATGGACTCTTCCAATTGCGGACATTGAATTGTCATGGAGGTACCACCAGAGTTCAAAGGGGTAAACAAACGTTTCGGACAGTTTCTTTTGTTATTGTTTTGAAGAAGTATATTAAAGCTTCAAGATGTTATCGATGGCCAAATACCCGGTTCAGGAACACAGGCGGGTTTAATACCGGGAACCGGAATTTTCTGGTTCTCGTATTTGAACGTCGGTCACGTTACCGGGAACTTTCCGGTTCTCGTTTGTGAACTTCAATCCCGATACGCGGGAAATTTATAGGACAGAACCGGCATTCCCGATTCTAGTCTATGAATTTTCAGGACAATAGCACTGATTTTCAGGGAAATTCCCGTTTGTGGATTAAACCATAGCGCCAATGGCGACGTTGTTCTCTGAAGAAGTTGATATTCGCCGTAATCTCATAACGTATAATACGTATTGATACCATGGTTTATGAATTTCCCGGGTATCGCGATTGACGCTCAGAATCGGAGCCGCAGGGTAGTGAAATTCTCTTTCCCAGCATTGAACCTAACAATACAGTCGGAGAATTTCAACTCTCGCCCCACCGTGGCTTTTTTGTATGACTGTAAGTACTAGGCAATTTGACGATTATGCCTGCTCCATTTAAAGGACTTCGCTACCAAGATAATTTCACAATTTCATGCTATGTTGTGCTTTGGCGGAGGTGTCACTGATTTCGATAAATTTTTCATTTTACGTTAGGTGTATAAACATTCGTACGTTTTTGTGACTGAGCTACAATATTGGATTGTATTACTTCTATGCTTTATTACAGCTACCAACGCAGCTTCCCGTTTACCGAGTGCCGCCGTGGAATGGCCTCTTTCCACGAGTGGGAAATATTTCCACGGACTCAAACATTTTAGATTCCAAACACTAATTATAGAAATAATAAAAAAAAAAATATTAATGAAACACTGAGTACCACCCGGTGCTTCATTAATTAAACTTTTGCTTCCTATGATTTTATTACCTGGTAAACGCATGCGTGAACATCACTGCCTACGCGTGGGTTAAGATAAGTCCACGGCAACTGTACTGTACCTCTTAAATAGCTATTCGGACAAAATGTCTACAATCATTTTAACCATGATTTCCTATTCTATAATATATATATATAAAAAAAACCCTATGACATAAATTTTAACTTTACACTCCAATCGATGTGAACACGCCAGCAATGGAATTTCAATAGTTAAAACTTACACCTGAAGTGGAACTACACCCTTGATCTTTGGTGACGTCGAACTGAATGCATCCTTGACCTTTGGTGACGTCGACCTGAATGTGAACTTGTCTAAATTTATCGCACGTTGCCTCGGGAAGAGTGAAATGGAAGTGGTAATTATATATTCTGTTTTTGAATGAGTATACCCCCGTAAAACACCAAAAAGTAACAAACATGCATTGTCTCATGTTGATAAAGCACCTATAACTCGAAATGTTATTATGTGATTAAAATGAAAAAGATCCTGTTTCTTTTTCTATTTCGTTTCGGTGATAAAATTGACACCAGAAATACCGCCCACCGATGCTCATGTAAACAAAAACACATTCGCACGTATATACGGCTGCTGCTCAGTAAAATCGAGAAAAAATAATAGAGATTCTTTATAATCCGACGATCATGGTATAAATAAAATGTACCCATAGTAGCTTGAAGTACCAAATGTTCGCCACTCGTGGTGAAGTGGTCCGCACTGTGACACCCCACCCCCTCCCCCTATTCCTTTGTCTGTCAGCTGGTCAAGCAGTAAAGTAAAATAATTGACCAATTAGAGTTTGTATTTAGGCTCTGGAGGTAACTCAGACATCAGTTCATTCACGACAGCTCCGCGAAAGTCCTACATCTTTGTCGCATGGAGTATCTTTCCCTCACACGACTCGAACTGTACTGAACAACCAAGAGGCGTATTCAGGCACCGTTGTTTATAACTGAACGTTATCATCTTGTTCTTAATATGCTGCTTGCGTCTATGTTTTCCTTAGCAGGGAACCATTGATTCGTCAATATCAAGTGAATCCTCCATAAGAACTCCATGAAGAAATGCCTGATTCTAGTGATGAAAAGTTTACACAAAGCAAATGGAATGGGCGTATACGGGTAGGAAACATCAGTAGGCGAAGTTTTGAAAACCATGGCTGGGTACATTATCATCACTGGTAAACATTCTCCGCAGATGAAAAACAAACTAAATGAAAAGAAAAAGAACTGATAACGAATTTGATCAGTGTTCTGGCAGTGAAAATGTCTTGCTGCCAGCCTCTATAGTCCTTTATAAAATACTCTGATTCCACAAAACATTTTGGCAGGAAAAGGGGGTTGGATGTCTACACTTTTGTACTGGTAGTTGTGATATGACAGTGTAAATGATGCAACTGGGTATGGATGGAATTATTTCTTACCTCCTACAAGTATCTGGGAATTTTATTGGTTCAAAGACTTCACATGCGGACTGCAAATAAAACCATTTACTGCCTGTCAACATCAATATACGCTGACAGTTATGGGTAATCTCCCCTTTGTTCATTGATTATTCAAAAAAGCGGCAGCCGATAAACGCTTCAAGTTGAAAGATTGAGTGTTGGAAGCCCATATTTGGTCTGAAGTGCAGATCAGGCAACTTAAAAGGCTTCATATTCTGTGGATGCGTGTCACGTTACCTTCGAAATGAAACTGTTTGGTATGTATGAATTTGCATTGTTACAATTTATGGGAGAGTGCTACAGGCACTCTCCCATAAATTGTAACAAGTCAAAGACACGTGAACACATTGTGAGAATTCTCTCATTTAATTTTGATCGCTGTTGTTCTGTGCATCGATGCAGCAGTCGGTAAGATATATTCGTTACATTGTTTGTTGTTGGCCTAATATGGTATATATGGTGTCAGTTAATTCCATATTGGACTCGAGCGAAGCTCGAGTCCAATATGGAATTAGAAACTCGAGTCCAATATGGAATTAACTGACACCATATATACCATATTAGGCCAACTACAAACAGTGTAACTAATATTATTAGCTCCCTTTGACGTAGTACAGTTCAGCTTATCTAATCGTTCTCCAACCGTCGTGCGTCGCCCGTCCGTCCGTCAACACTATCACTATATTTTGGACATCTCCAAAATCGCGGGGCCAATTCAAGTAAAAGTTTGTGTGGGTAATGATCCTCCCGATGGAGCATTGCGTTTTTGTTCAACTCAACATGCTCAGCCCCATAGGGAGGGGATGCGAGAAAATGATCCAAAATATTTTTAAAATCTTCTCATGAACCAGTGGGTACAATGTCTGTATATTTGGTATAGATCTTTCTTGAGGTGTAGAATCAAATTTGTTGAAACAGAGTTCTTGAAGGAATATTTGGTTTTGTAATGGGACGGGTAAGATTTCTGGTCCAGTCCAAAATGTCTATTTTCTCAACCGATGGACCGATTTAAGCCAAATTTTGTATGTGGTATTATTGGGTCATAGGTACCTGACTCATGCATGGAAACTTCACCCGTGTCCCCGTGGGAACCCCAGGAGCTAAAAATAGAAATATTTTCAAACGCCCATATTTCACAAACACACGGAATAGAGAACTGCTTTTTGGTATGAAGCCTCCCGAGGGCTAGTAGAATTGAATTGGTAAAAAATACCATCGGTTATATCAGAGTGTTCTGTAGGGGAGGCACTGCAAAAATGCTGAATCGGCATTTTTGCAAAAAAAAAAAAAAAAAAAAAAAATGTTCTCCAGAACTAATGATTATAATCTTTTGATATTTGGTATACAACATTCACAGGGAGGGTGGGGGGGGGGGGGAAGGGTGGGGGGTCAGACATAAGTTTGTTAAAGTAAAGCCCCTTGGTTTATATTTGGGCGCAATATAGGAACCTGAATGTTTAACTTATGGCAATATCGAAAATAATCATTAAATATCTTCTTTAGATTCACCAGTCCGAATGCTTTCATATTTGGTATATAACATCCCTTAGGGGGTCAGATTCAGATTTGTTCAAATCAAGTCCATGTGTTCATATTTGGGCTCTCTATGGTAGCCCAAAATGTTAACTTAGTGCAATATCAGGAAATTTCTTTTAAAATCTTCTTCCGATCCGCCACTCACAATCCTTTCATATCTGGTGTACAACATCTCTATGGAGTTCAAATTTAAGTTTATTCAAATCAGGCTCCTGAGATAATATTTGGGCTCCCTATGGCAGCCCAAATATATTCTCTACTATAGGAATAAATTCTTTCAGTATTAAACCTATGGAGAAAATTTACAAACAAAAATTTATCCAAGGCTTTTATTGTTCGAATAAACAACCATTTATGGGATAAAACATATTTATTCTCACAAACCCTTTGTTTCTCACATACAAGAGTATTTGCAGTCTATAAACTCGTTTGTCATACGGCCAAATTTCCTTTGTAATCTATTTTTGTATCTTCTGTAATTATCATAGAGTGGGGTTTTCCATTCATGACTTATTATTGGCTAGTAGCTTTCGGTGTCCCTGAAAAAGACGCAAGACATATATGGGCTAGAAAGAGTATGAGGAGATTGTATTATTTCATGGTGCAAATCACTGTACTAAAAAGACATCTTTTCACTATTTTAGGATATGCAAACAATACGTAGATATCACAACGCCTCCAAAAACTTTGGCGATCCACAATGTTACTCCCATTTCCGGTCGAATTTGTATCCAAAAGTGAAGCTATCAGGTAAGAAGCGTTCATATTGTGGCTCTTCGGACGCTAATTGTGTTTAATTGTCATCTGATGTTTGCTGCTCTCTTGGTACACATATCGCTACATAATTGGGTTGCATTAATGCGTATTGTGTATGTGTTATAAATCAGATAATGCTTTACAAGGAAACAATTACCGGGAATTTTCGGTTTTCCCATGCTTTGCAATCGCCGATGCCTTTTCAAAGAAGATACGTTGATATGTGCGAAAAGTTAATTTCTTACACGCCTGTTGTATGAAATCCCCATCTACAGCAACACTAACCACGCGTTGCTGCTCTCTGGAGACAACCCAGTATAAGCCTTTGGCTTGTTGCTGAATCCATTTCCATGTTTGTTACTTTTTTGTTAATTTATGCTTGTTTCTGTATAATTTAAACATACTTTGGAAATAAATATTGTTTAAACTAACCATGCGGGAAATGAAAATAATCCGTGCCGCACACATGTGCGGAACGGGAATCGTTGAAGGACTATTTTTATAAAGAAGGGAAATGTCACTGGAATTTTCTACAAATCGTGCACCGCAATTACAATTCGAATCTCTAGCGATAGCTAAATATCATCCTGTGAGTTTCAATGTGTTTTATTTGCCAGTAAGCACACAGAACACATTGGTACTCATGGGACGACATAGTAACACAGGTTTCCCTCTCAAAACATGTCCTTTTTGTTGGTTGTTGTCAAATGAATTGCAGAGTGTCCATCTAATAATTGTTTTTATAGACATGAACGCGTGTCATAAACACACAACAACACACGTATTGAATGGGTTAATCGAAATGGAACTTGTGACAAATCGATTAACCCATTCACAGAGGCGTGTATTTCTGTTTATATGCAGGTGACATGTACATGCACATTTTTTTCTCTGCAATACCCGCCGATCATTTTAAAAATACTTTAGTTATTAATTATCACAAAGTACTTGAATTTGAAACTTGATGCAGTTTTCCGAGTTTTTGTGCAATGCTTCTGTTTGCTACTCTGTGACTTCAGTCACGGTGAGGCAGATGTCACCTTACCAAACAACATCGATTGGATGAGATACGCGCGTTGATTGACGAGATGATGACATCTTACGAGGTGTGGGCAGAATGAGTTTTTCGCTGATGTTCCAGCACGGCAGATGCGCAGAGATCAGTGGCTCAGGGTTTGGAACTCCGGGAGTCGATTGTTGTCAATTGTGGTCTGGACTTTGCTGCACGTTTAATATTACCAAGTGATTAGAGTAACTTTGTGCGAGAGCACCTCTTCATCACCATTTGATTTCGAACATTTCATAATTTAATTTTTGTGTTTTCTCTCTCGATAAAGGAGAAATACTTCATTGCCGTACAAAAAAAAATCTATTCGTCTGGACATCAAAACACTACCCGGAGGTCCTGTACTTTAAACAGAACCGCTTCTACCTGCAGGTTATCTCCAACTACGAGTTTGTAATTCCGATATTTTATGACACAGAGCGAGATAAACACAACTTAAGTATTAGGCTTCATGGTTTATAGGATACATGAGTTCGGCTCCATAGGCTTATCTTCAAGGGAACAGGTTGTGATATTAGCGACATTGCATGTGGTCAATATCACAACCTGTCCCCGTTCATGTCAATGTATGACTTTCGCGCCAGAAAATGTGGTACACTCAGCGAGACTGACTTTGAAACGTGACTGTAAATGTAATTGTCTGAATAATCTGGAATATGTCTATGATTATTAGCAGTTTTTTGGGGGATGTTTGTCTCTCGGGAAAATGCGTTTAAAATAAGAAATTACTATGTCTTTAAGTTTTTTTCAAAGATAATTTCTGGCCATATGTTTGTTTTGTGACAAATCGAAATAAAACATTTCAGTGCCCAGAATGCAGGAAATAGCATTCTGGGGCGTTTTTAGCTCACCGAAAGGAGCTTAACTTATCACTTGCCGTCCGTCGTCGTCCGCCGTCGTCGTCCGTCGTGAACTTTACATTATCGGCTTCTCCTCACAAACTACTAGACGAAATTGAACCAAATGTGGTGTGCATTTTCCTTATCATATGTCAATTTAAGTTTGTATATAATCTTGCCGCGCCCACAGGGGGCACCAGAGGGGGCATAATACTGGTAGCCATGCTTCGATGACAAGTTCTGATAGCCTGGTACGGGGAACGCAAGTAAATTCTCCGGAAATTTCAAACTATTGTAAAGGAGGCCATAACTGACCATCCCATGATGCTTACAACAATTAAACATTACGGCGAAATATTTGATAAAAATTACAAATAATGTTCTAAAGTTACTCTCCATGTTGTCACAAACATCAGTATTCAAGAGAAGTACACTGCCTGTGCGTATCTTACTCTAACACTTTTCCTAACATGAAAAGCAGACGACACTTGCAAAAAGAATTCTTGAATAACTTATTTTTTTCATTTTTTGTCTCAAAAACATAAGTAATGACCCCTCATTGGAACGAGCTCGTTCCAATGATGGGTCAGAAGCTATGTTTTTGAGATAAAAAGTGAAAAATAAAGAAAATTGGATGGTGATTTCTGTACATAGCGCTAGCCAGTTTTGGCCGTTACGTTGGGTAAAGGGTTGAAAGGCCCAACAAGCTTCCCTGTTGACGATTTCGATTCAATCAGGCTTTAATCCCGCTAACGGATATTTCCGGTTTCGAAAGCCGGTTCCGATACTCGGAAAATCTTCGGCACGGAAAAAAAAATCAAGCATGGCAATGTTTGTGTGTTGAAGTTTTCTGAATTGAAAAAAAAAATGCCCAAACTTAACTTCGTAAGATTTCGTCAGCTCTTCCACGCCTGAACCTTTTACAATCCTAATTCCGGGCGGACACTTTTCATAAAATCACTGCACCCCCCCCCCCCCCCACACCACCCACCCACCCACCCCACACCCAATTTGTTCCGGTGGGCTCCCTCAACAACTAGATCTTCAAACACTTCAAATTCAAACTCGTCTTCATTTTCAGAATCACTGATATCACAATGCATTTACCCATTCAATACCAACTCCCTCTTCACTACCGTCACCAGGGGAGACTGGTGACGGCAGTGAAGAGGGAGTGGATGTTGGAGGACGTAGTGGTGATACAGTTGGCGATTCCGAAGACGAAGACTGTGTTGGACGCTGTTTTGTTTTTCACACTTCTCTTAAGGAAGAAACTTTTCCATTTGGAGTTGGTAGATTGCCGATTTTCATAAAAATAAATCCGTCTTGTTACTCTCATAGATTTACTTAATGTTATTATGTGTGTTTAACCCCAGATCCATCATGTTTAGCGGCCTGTGAAGTGTTGTGTTCACGAGATCAGCGTAAAGTAAACACCTTATAATAAAAGGTACTTTGTCGAAGAAAGCTGTGTGGGAGAGTTTAGATTTTCTGAGGAGGTAGTTTCAGTGCAGGAGCATTATTCAGAAGCAGGCCTATTCGTTGAATGGAGTGTAAACGAATGGATGCGAGATACCCGAGCGGTAGATGACATTTTTGGAAAAAAGCAATCATAATTTCACGGCTATCCCAGAACAGTCCGAATCGTTTTTGATGCTATACAATAATATTTATTTTTATTACTTTTCAGATGTGAAGAAAGGCCAAATCCGCATGGGTGAACATTCAGATACAGGGAGTTTAACGTTGCTGTTCCAGGACAGCGAAGGGGGATTGGAGGTACCACCCTTATTTAAATTTTATGGACATTTGTATTTTGGCATCTTCCAGTTTAGTTTTAGTAAATAGGTTTTTCTGTTCATGTTTCACATTCGATGCACAATGCGTTTTATTTTAGATGTTGAATTCAGTTTTTATCAATCTTGTGTTTTATTATATGAATTGATAGTTTGGGATATATTGGTCATGGTGCGAGTTCACTGCACCGTTCAATGGGTAAAACTAGCAATTGAACAAAGCACCGTCATTGCGCCAGGTAATGGGTACTTCAAATGTCAATACCAACTATTCTTCATAAAACACAAATATATGAAGGATGTTCGAGGTGAGTGACGTATTAGAAGTGCAGTTGTTTATTATTTCGAGTTGCGTATTGAACTTGATAGCTAAAAGTATACATTAAATCACATATACTGTTGATTGTCTCGTTAAACTTCAATAGTAGAAAAAAATATAAATGGATATTCAAGTTTGAATGTCTTTAAAACCGATGTGTTTTTTTTTTTATTTTCCACACCAAGCTATGACTACCCCCAGCTGTTATGAAATAAATGACAGAATAGAGTGAAATGGTAAGGGGTTGATGCAATCTCCGTCATTTTGAAAGATAAAACCTTTTACTCTATATTCCTTGTGACCTCAGCGGGTGATGAACGTCGTCGAACACACAATGCTTGAAATAGCAAACAACAATTCACTGAACTAAGAGGCATATTGAAATCTAAACCGTTTCAGATGCGGACAAGAAAGTGCCATGAACTGCACACAAATCTCCAATTCCTTACTAGAGTTGTCTCGATACCCAACCCCACCCCCACTTCAATATTCACATATTCAAATACATTAACTCTTAACCTGCTGAGCATTTCTTAGATATTTTTCATCAAATCTAGTCATGGCTGCTGTAAAGTAGCCATGACTAGATTTGATGAATAATTAAGCTAAATGTAACACAAGAAATCATTGGTGAAAAAATTCACTCAATTTACATGGTACAAGTAAGATAAAATATGCCCAACTTATACTTATTTCAGTGACAAGATAAACCCTGTGCTGGGCAGGAATACCCGCCAGCACCATGCAAAGAGATAATCCTTTCTTCGCCACTGTAGTTTCGTACAGAGTACGGATACACAATTTAATGCCCTGTGCTATATGTCCGTACACAGTACGGATATACCACACCCACAGAAAGTATACCATAGCACATTGTTATTCTCAATATAAGGTAATCGTTGTAATAAATGTGAGCGACAGATGATATGACATTAGAATTAAAGTATAAAATAAGTGCTAAGCTTGGAGTTTGCTTTTGATGCTTTAGAAACGCAAATATGACTAAAACAATTAAAGTTACCATTCATGATGTTCTCAAACGTTTGCCTGACTCTAAAAAAGTGGGTCCAATAGGGGCTTACATCAGCTGGTAAGAGACATAGACCAAGCCTTTTTATAATGATATGTGCTCAATTAAGTTTCATGTACACTTTTCCCAAAACAACATCTACTACACCAACAACTACCACGCCAACCGCCGCTCTACCAACGACTTCTATACTTACCACAAGAACTACTTCACCCACAACAACATCTACTACACCCGCAACTACCCTGCCAACCGCTACTCCACTAATCACTTCTATACTAACCACAATAACTACTTCATCCAAAACAACATCTACTACACCAACAACTACCATTTCAACCGCTACCCCACCAATCATTTCTATACTAACCACAGCAACTATGTCACCCAAAACAAGATCTACTACACAAGCAATTACAACGCCAACCACCACTCTGCCAATCACTTCTATACCAACCACAGCAATAAACTCACTCGAAACAACATATACTAACCACAGCAACTATTTTACTCGAAACAACATATACTACACCAACCGTTACTCGACCAAACACCGCATCTACTACAACAACAACTACTCCAACACCTGATGCAATAGCCATTACATCGAAACCAGGTCAACACAACGAACCCCAAAGCTGCTACACCAGCAACAACAACCAAAACACCAAACACCGAAATTAATCCCCCAATCCTACAGAAACAGAACCAACTAAAACATGAACCACTAGAACTACTACACCAGCAACTATAACACCAACAACTACAATGACAAAACAAACTACAGCACCAACTACTACATCAACAATACCAATAACTAAACCGACCACTAGAACTACTACACCAGCAACTATAACACCAACAGTTACAATGACAAAACAAACCACAGCACCAATTACTACATATATAATACCATTAACTAAACCGACCACTAGAACTACTACACCAGCAACTTTAACACCAACAGTTACAATGACAAAACAAACCACAGCACCAACCGCTACAACTACAATACCATCCACTACACCACTACCTATTATATCTATTACACAACTATTATACTAACAACTGCGACACCCACCAGCACGTCATTAACAACTTCAAACACAACAGCATCAACAATACGAACCACTACCTCCACTAAGCTGACCCCAGCTACAACACCAACTTCTCTTATACGACAACCTACACCACAACTATGTTTTAGGTTTACTTTACGACCACACTAGCCACTACTACAAGTTGACGAATAACAAATACTATTCCAGTCTGTACTACAACCAGGGGCGCCGAAATCACTTCGGAGAAGGGGATCAGACCCCGGGAAAAGGACTTTTACTTGTACTAGCAGCGCCACCATGACATGCCGAAACATGCATGTCTTGAAAGCCGAAGGCCCGAGATGAGTAGGGACGTGGCTAGAGGTGTCCGATGGGAGGGGGTAGGGTAGTGAATTTCCAACTAGGGGAGGGACCTGGAGCGTGAAACCCCCTCCCGCTCCCGGTCCCTCCCCTAGTTGGGAATTCACTACCGACAAAAAATTTGAAAATGATGCCATGAAAGGGGGCATACAATTTATCAGGTTATTTATTATTTGGTAATATTCCGGGAATTGAATGTGCTAAATAAATGTGCTCACGCTGAGAACTTTGAGCGTTTCACACTGTCCTAACATTAAATCAGATCTTACGCAGGAATGAGCAATTTTCGATGGTTCATCATTTTGTAACTGAGAATGCTGGAATTAACTCAGGGTAACGATATTACATGATGCGATTTTCTTCAAGTGGATTTCGAGGATTTTTTTATTACACGTAAACGTACTATCGAAATCTCGTACCGAGTGGCATCATGCATACTTATGAAGCTCGTTATTGCGTACACTGTAGTTGTGAAGAGTAACAGTTGGAATTTTTGCCGATTTGAAACCGAGTTGGAACTTTTGGGAAGAAAAGGAGACATCAGCATCGCCAAAGAAGCTCTAAAATCCAGACAGATGGAATTTCCAACTACACATGACTTGCCCTCCGAATTTCCAACTACAGGAAATTTTGGGCAGAATTGGAGGGGGGGGGGGGGTGGACACACCCACCCCCACTGTTGCTACGACCCTGGAAATGGGGGAATTTGAGAAGAGGGGGCACCGAGCCCCTACTCCCTCACTGAATTTGGGAGCTCACAGAAAGGATTTGTGGTGTATGTTTTAGGTTTACTTTAAAACAATTGAGTGACCAATCTGGGAAGGGCATTCCAAAGGCAAGAGGACTGCTGTCCCCTCTGTCCGCGTGCTTCCTGCGTCCTTGACTATAACTATCAACCAAAACTACATTACCAACAACTTCAAGCATCACTTCAACCACTACATATACAACACCTCCACAACACCACCACTACAACACCACTACACTTTCAAGAACCTACCACAACAGTTACTTCATTACCTGAAAAGGCCATAACACCAGCAACTACTACAACACCTCACGAAACACTTTAACCCACTACAATACCAACCCCTGCATCTACATCACCAACAACATCAATAGTAACCACTAAAACTACTACACTAGCCACTATAACTATTAAATAGTCGACTAAACAAACACTCACCAACACCAACGGTCAGAACAACTATCACACCAGCAACCACTATCTTTAGTCAATAAAAGTCCCAGGTTCCCATGCCATTATATCCCTTACTTTCCAAATGCCATAATAGTCCACAAACCACTTATATGAGTCCCCAAACCACTATCTTCTGACAGTAGTTCGTTGTGCTGCACGATATTCAAAACTGAATACCGGTATCGGTATTCAAAAAATACCGCGGTATACCAGTATATCGAAAACTGTTCAGATATATGAACACAAGTACCACAATCGGGACTCGAGGCATCACTGTCGGAACGAATTAGCATGCCTTGGTGATGCGGTTCGAAAAACCTTCACCCAACGCAGACGATACCAAACTTTATTATTTTCAAAATTAGCTTATCAGATGTTTCCCACAGATTTCAACAAAACTATATCATGTGACCCCTCATTGGAACGAGCTCAACGAGCCCGTTCCAATGAGGGGTCACATGGTATAGCTTTTGTTGAAATTTTTGAAAATTATTTTTTAAACTCCTGAATTTGTATATTTCTAGGGCACATGCAGACGATTCCTTGGATAAATGGATAATATTATTCATTCGGGGCTACAGTTAAAAACTCAAGACATCTTGAAAATTAAATTGTGGGTAAAAAATAATGACGATAAACCGATATTTCTGTAATTACACCGGTATTGAATCGATATTGGTTTGAATACCGGTATATAACGGTTTATCGATATACCGTGCAGCCCTAGTAGTTCGAATAGTTCTCAAACCATTTCCCTTTGTGATTGGTTTCCCAATAGTCCACAAATATCCACACCAGTCCAGACAGGTTTATTTGAGGGTAGATCAATTAATGTTTTCAACGTGCAGCCCTGGGGCTATAGGTTGAAATTATGTATTGGTCAACTCCACATATTCATAGATTTTGTATCGGTACTGGCATTCGGAAAGGGGAACACGGGAATTCCCGTTCCCGAAACGTAGATACTTAGAAGTATCATGAATGAGTATTTTATCGCAAGGTTCGAAAAGCTCGCATCGCAACTCATGTCTGTTGTCGTTTACATTGAAAATGGAGGTGAGACACTTGCACCTTGGCTTTCAAGTTGGACTCCCAATCGAGAGGCCGTATTTGGAAGCCTCCGCAAGTCTTTATTACGTCGTGCCCTCAATTCAGACAATTAATTCAACTTGATCATGTGTGAGTGTGCTTACTCTTACACCTCGGGTACCCGTACCTCTAACTAAAGCAAAGCGACATTGCGTTTCGTTTGAGATTGGATAGTCCGGCAGGTACTTGGCGACGTTCCTTAGTTCTCCCTCTGGGCAGCCATAGGTTTCTGTCGGTGATGTAATTCAGTTCAAGAGCGACGAGTAAATAAATAATTATTGGGACGTTAAGAGTCCTGCTGATCGACGAAAAGCGAAACCGAAGCTGGTACAACCTAAAATGCTCTCCTAATCTGGATAAGTACTGAACAGATGGTTCATTTTTTATCGATTCAGGTCAAAACAAAAGACGGCGAATATATTCCAGTGAAACCCATACCAGGCACGGCAGTTGTCAATATTGGCTTAATTTTGCAGCGATGGACATCTGACGAACTGATTGCAGCGGTGAGGTTTATATGATATATATGTACACACACGTAACCCCCACCACGGACAGATGTCGACCCTCTTGGGACCCAATGCAAACCCAAGACATCAGCATATAATATATTTCCACAAATAGGTTTCCATACAATTCCAATGATCTCGAAGCTTTCACCAACAAAGCCGTTATTCTCCTACTCGACAGAAAAGCTACAATATGCTTGATTCAAAATTTCAAGTCTCGGGTGTAGGTTATAAAATTATTGCAGTCTGGTCTCTCCATGGTGAGAGAATCGGTCAGCAGGGTTGAAGTTGTGTGTTACGTCATACCAAAATGACTGTTCGGTGCCACGTCTTTTGGGATGATAACTCTCGTCTTTCTTGAGTCGTAATTCCGATGGAAATAAACGGTATTATGACTACGATTCGCGTGTCCACCATCCATTTTGTAATTATAGTTTACCACTTTGGAGTTCTATGGTGAAATATGGTTGATGAAGTAATCATAGAGACGCAGAGCTACAGACCGGCGAATCACGATGTTCTACCCGAATCGAATCCAGCAAAGAGTTCGAACCCGAATCGAATCTCGAATGGAAATATAATACATATTTATACCATGATTACCTGGTCTACCACATAAAAAAGCCTATGACATAGAATTTTACCCTTACACACCAACCGTGGTGAACACGCTATCAATGGGATTTCAGTAGTTAAAATTTACATCTACAGTGGAACTACATCCAAGCTGACCTTTGATGACCTCGATCGGAATGCAAACTTGTCTGAATTATCACTCGCGAAAAGTGTAATAAAAGCGGCAATTGTTAGTTACGTTTTTAAATGAGTTTACCTCCTAAGATACCAAAAATTAACAAACATGCGTTATCTCATGTTAATAAAGCACCTATATCACGAAATAGTATGTTAATATGCTATTAAAATAAACAAAATGTCCCGTGATTTGCGAGTTTCTTTTTCCAATTCGTTTCGGTGGTAAAATTGACAGCGGAAATACCGTCCACCGGTGCTTATGTAAACAAAAACAGATTCGCATGTGTGTACGGGCATTGTTTAGAATTTAATATTAAATATTGTATTATTTAACATCTAAACTCTTTATAATCTGACGGTCATGGTATAAATAGAATATACCCATAGATGCTCGGTGTACTAAATATTCACCATTCGTGGTGAAGTGGCTCTGCAAAAGCACGCGGTTAACACTACATCACCACTGGTGATGAACATTTGGTAGACCAAGCTACTATGGGAAGATTCTATATATATTCGCGCAGATATACAGTACGCGGAGAGTGGATTGTAACTAAATCACTCGCGGAGTGAAGGTACCACCCAAGCTATAACTTTCAAATTTTGTATATATCGACAAAAAACACAAGCAATGTTTCAGGCAAAGGACCTCCGGGTTTAACCCGGAGGTCCATTGGCTGAAACTTTGCTGATGCTGATTGTGCTTTGCAACAAATTTGCAATTATTGCTCGGGTAGAATCTCCACTCTGCAGATGATTTAGTGATAATACGCTTTCCACGTACTGTACAATAACAGTGTACCACAAATTAACGTACAAAACGAACATATATGCAAGTAGGGAAATAAGCAGAGGGAGAACAGAGGACGACACATGAAGAGAAATAAAAAGTGAAGGATGTCGGGGCAGAGTTTCGAATATAGAAGATGTATGGCGAAAAAATGGACCCAAACACATGAAAACGCAGTTATTGCTTTGATATACGGCTTATATGATACACATCAAACATATATACACACATAAAAAGTTGTATTTGACGACTATTTTGTGTTAAGCATATATATACATATACGCGTGCAGAAAAGCATCGGCACAAGGCAAGGGAAAGAGTAAAGTATTTATGAGGTCAGGTATAACCACTGGTTGGTTATTACACTACTGGTTGTTACTCGCCACAAGAAAATACCCACCACATTAACACTTATAACTTCAAATTAAGGTATACGATTATTTATTTATTTATTGGTGTTTAAGGTCACATACTTATGCACAATGTCTAACCGTGACAGTGACAGTTTTACGGGTGGAGGAAGCCGGAGTACCCGGAGAGAACCACCGAGCAACGACGAGCAGCTGTCAGCTCTCCAACATCGTAACTCTGAACTCTGCACCGCAGCACAGGCAGGGTAAGATTGGTTGAAGACATGCGCACCATCGACGTGCAGTACGCCTAAGTACACAGCGTCATCGTGCCCCCATGTAGGCAATCGGGGTGAAGTGTCTTGCCCAAGGACACAACGTGGTTGCCGCAGGTGGGATTCGAACCGAGGACCTCTCGGCTTGCAGACTGCATCTCTACCAACTGAGCCACCGCGCCCCAAGGTATACGATAATATAAGTTATAGGGCGTTTAGATGGCAGACACAGTGTCATACACGGCGAAGAGAAAACAATATTAGGTGAGACGAAGCCGAACCTAATATTGTTTTCTCTGATCCGTATATGGCACTGTATCTGCCAACTAAACGCCCTGTATCGTATTTATTATGCACGACATGCTAAAATGTCATTGGGGAAGTTAACTCAACGAATAGTTACTTGCAAATTGTTTTATGTTTACAATTTTGACGTGGAAAAATGGGTCGAAAAATGTAAACAAACCAGACGATGTTTACATACGCAACAAGGGGAGTAATTTTGCTTCCGCATTCTAATAAATCACTCGTTACTTGTTCTATAACCTCCAATGTTTTGAGCTGGTCTGGCATTTTATTATAACAGTTTCATTTATTCGAATGCAATGTTTATACGGCGGGGTTATTTTATATGGTGGGTCTTCTGTACGACTGCGCTGCAGCATGTACGTACGTGTAAATTAAAAGCCGAGGCATGTGGATATAATGATCAAACAAAACGGCTGACGGGCACCTAATATTAAATTAATATTGGGTGCTTTTCAGCCATCCTGAACCTAATATTGCGGAGTCTATGTCTCTTAGTAACTTAATTTGATTGGATAAACAAATTTACTGGCATAATAATATAATTTACGGGGTGTTTAGTGATCGGATATGTGGTAATGTGAGGTGAAGTGAGATGAGTATTAGGCGAGGCGTTGGTCGAGCCTAATATTGATCTCATTCAGCCTCACAAGACACCATATACGTCGCGTGACATATTTATTATGTCAGTGGACAAAATCCAGTATGTCCCTTTAATTTGTCGACCCGGTAATTTACTTTCTCATTGGATTGGTTTGTAAAGTGTAAACAGGCAGATGTAAGTTTACAATGTAAGGGAAGTAGCTCTATCTAGCAACCATTTCATGCTGAAGTGATTATCGATCGTTACGATTAATCTGTTGTGAATGTTGGGCGTCTTTCGATTTACATTGGGCTATTGGGTGGGGTTTCTTAATTTGGGACACATATAATAAACAAATCATTTTTTTTTTGTTCAAGTGAGTTTAATGAAACTTTAAGCACATTCAACCGACAATTCAGAACGTTTACTGTAAAACTACCATTTTTGAGACGAAGCGGTTGTATTTTATTTCTAAAAACAATACGGTTAACACACACCTAATATTGATATCATATGACGTCATCATCGACCTGGCATGGCTTCATAGGCCGCCATTATTTATCCACGCTGATTGGTTGATCCCAAAAGGTGACATAATAACTACTGATATATGCTGGTTACACAGCTGCAGATAACTTAATATTTCTAAACTATTCTCGGCTGCCTTTATAGAGAGCCAACACAAAACATTGCAAAGATGAATGCAACCAACCGCTTGAGTTCCCAAGGACGAATACATTTGCGGGCAATGTTTTCAAAGTAATATAAACGTTTGTGGCTGTATGAGGACTTGATGACAAAAAAGTTACAACGCATGACCGAATAAATGTATCACCCGGGCGGGTGGAGGTGCTACCGGGTTGGGGGGGGGGGGATTTGTCCCAGACGTAAACTTTAATCCCAATTTGCCTCATGCCGTTCCCCGCGCAGAGCCCCATCCAATCAGGTTGTTGGGGCCTCAAGATGACTAATTTAGGGTACTGGTGTGGGACGTGTTAACTTAATAAAGAGTTGCTTCACGACTGCTAAAGTACAGTCGCCATGGAGTGGTCGTAATGTGATGTCCACGCATGCGTTTACTAGGTAATAAAAATCATCATCAGAAAACTTTTAATGAAACACTTGGCTGTATCCGATGATTCGATTAATTAAATTGTTGATGATTATTCCTGTAAATGGTGTTTGAAATCTATTATTATTGCGGCCGTTCAAATATTGTCCACCCGTTGGAAGTGACCAATCCTTGGCGGCCTTATTGTAGACTTAAGATGTCAGGGTAGTATAGCTCTGTGTACCCAGAACATGGCTATCATCTAATTTATTTGGAAATTTCAATTCTCGGAAATGTATAATTTTACAGCTTTTAGTGGGAACAACTTCCCCCTCCCCCAGCAGTACCCAACCTCCCATATGGAACGATAGACCAATAAACGCTGTCCCTGTTGTGTCATCCACAGTTCATATATTATCAACAGTCAATGGAAACTGAATTTTGATGAGAAGAGGTGAATATCAGCATTTTTAGTCCTTTCCGAAGAGGCACGAAAAGTCCAACAGGAGTAATTGCATAACTGCACACTTTAAACTTTCAATCACTTTGTTATGCATGCACCGATGGCTTGAAACCAAACTCTTATATTCACGGCTACTACCATCGGATCTAAACGCTCACTGCCTCCAGATCTGAGAACAACAGCAACCCTGGAAAGAGGACATTTCGTTTCTATGGCAGATTAGCGGTAAATCGCCTGATCAGACACTTGTTGATGTTGAACAGATTAATACTTCTGTCTGGCGTCTACTGTGCCACAACGCATGGACGTATCTCTCTGATATTTTCAACGTTTGTGTTTCTACAGACGTTTCCAAACAACCTCCTTGCATTTTTTTACTCCTATGGCCGGATTATTTCACTTTCCTATTTTCTTACAGCAGTACAGGCGCGACGTTTCCACTTTATTCAAACATTTAACTAGCCTATCTCTGGTTGTCCTTTTTGACTGATGCACTGTTCGCCTCTTAGGCCAAATAAAAAAATCTCATTTTGTTCCCAAGCAATTAATTTTTCAAATGAAAGGCGGAGGAAGGCTTTTTTTAATTTGTTTTTGATAACTTCTAGATTGCTAAATTGTATTTGATCGGAAATATTTATTCATATGTTGTTGCCTTATTTTACATTTGCTTGGAGCATTTCTATTTGTCATTTTTATTTACAAATATAATGTTACCATGGTCCCTAGAAAATTGCTCACAAACTATTTTCAATGCGTCGTATGATTTTCATCCCTGTAGGTCTGAGTTTTAACTTTCTCGAAGTATGCGTTATACATTTTCAGCGATTGTTTCTCATCAACGTTTCAACCCTTAACCCTCTGAGTATTTTGAAGATATATTTCATCAGATTTAGTCATGGCTGCTTCGAAGCAGCCATGACTAGATTTGATTGAAAATTCATCTAATCACTGTTGACAAAATCCATTCACTTTTCAGGGGTAAAAATTGATTATTGGTGCTCGAGTTATACTTGTTTCGGTTACAAGAGAAATCCTTCCTGGACAGGGATAGCTTCCATCAGCACGCAAATAATAAAATATTTTAGTCACTTTTTAGCGACATATCTGTTCTTATATACACATTTTGTTCTTGAGACAAGACAGACCAAATAGTAACCTTTGTCTGCCAGGGTTTTGAATAACTGCGTATTTTTTTTTCAGAAGCACCGTGTTGTTTTCCCAGGGGAAGCGGATGTTGTGGATGAGCGCCAGTCGCTGGTTGTTTTTTGTGGGCCAAACATGGACGCTGAGATAAAATGTTTGGATGGAACAAATAAATACGAACCCACAACTGCACGGGCCTTCTTAGCAAAAGAACTGCAAGGTTTTAAAAATTTCTGAAGAACGCAAAAACATTTTGCTCACCTGACTGAAAGTCACGATGAGCTATTCTGATCACTCATAGTTTCTCGTCAGACGTCCGTCGTCCGCGAATATGGTGTTTGCGCCTTTTTCTTCAAAACTTCACCCTATTTTAGTTAAATTTGAGGTGATTGATTGTTCTGACATCGTACTTTAGTTTTCAACTTGACCAGCCCCATAAGGAGTGGTGGGGAAAATGATTCAATATAAAAAACAAATTCTTCTCCTTTTGAACATGTGGGTACAGTGATAATTGGCATGAACTTCCTTTTGAGGCGGTAGAATCAAGTTTGTTCAGACCGAAATTCGCGGAGCTGATTTGCCCACCCCCCCCCCCCGAAAAAAAAAATCTTCCCAGAACCAATGATTAAAATCGTTTGATATTTGATATACAGGACCCATAGGTGTGGTTGGAGGGGGCGGTTGGGGGTACACGTTTGTTACAGTTAAGCACCTCAGTTCACATTTGGCTCAATACAGAAACCAGAATTTTAACTCGATGAAATATGGTGATAATCTTTACAACTCTTTTTCAGATACACCCAATCAGAATCTTTTGATATTTGGTATATAACATCTTTTAGGAGGTTAGGTCTAATGTTGTCCAAACTAAGCCCCTGGGTTAATATTTAGACTCCCTATTGGACTCCAAATTTTAACTTAGCCCAATACGAGGAATAATCCATACAGAGTCTGGATTCCAGTTAGTTCAATTCAAGTCAACCAGATAATAATTGGGCTCTCTATGGAAGACCGAATTTTAACTTAGTGCAATATGAGAAAAATCTTTAACAATATTCTTCTTCGGATACACCAGACATGAGCTTTTGATATTTGGTATACAACATCCTTAGAGAAGCCACGTCTAAATTTGTCCAAACCAAGTCCATGAGTGAATATTTGGACTCCCCACTAAAGTCCGAATTTGGAGTAATAAACTTCAAAACTCTTCTTCTCCAGAACCAGTGGACAGAATTTGTGATATATGGTTTACAAAATCCTAACATGGGTCAGTATCAAGTTTGTTGGAATCAAGTGTATCTGGTAACCCCTGGGTTCTCTTTGGGAGTCCAAATATTCACTCAATTGAATATGGGGAATAATATTTAAAAATCTTGTTATCGATCCACCACTCGGAATCTATTGATATATAGTATACAGTATCCTCACGGGGTCATATTCAAGTTTATTCAAAGAAAGTATCTCAGTTATCATTTAGGCTCCCTCTGGGGGCCCGAATTTTAATTTAGTGCAATATGGTGAATAATCTTTGGATATTTGGTATACAGCAACCTTAGGGAGGTTAGATCTGATTTTATTCAAACCAAGTCCCAGGATTACTTGAAGGTCACATCCGATTTGTGAACATGAAGTCTCTGAGTTAATATGTGGACTCCCTGTTGGAGCCATAATTTTAACCCAGTTCAGTATGAAGAACAATCTTTAAAACTCTTTTCTCCAGAACCGCTATCCAGAATCTTTTGATATAAAGATATCCTTACATGGGCTAAATTCAATTTTCTTCAACTGAAGTCTATCGGTTAATAATTGAGCTCTCTAAGGGAGCGTAAATTTTAACAACGCACAATACGGGCTTTAATCTTTAAAAATCTTCTTTTTTTAAATTCACCAGCCAGAATCTTTCGATATTTCGTTTACAACATCCTTAAATTGGTTCAAATTCGTGGCTGTTCGAATCAAGCCATATGAATAATATTTGGGCTCCCTATTGGCCCCAAATGTTTACTTGTTGCAGTATACGGAATATTCTTTAACAATGTTCTTCTCCTGAACCCCTAATCAGAATATTTTGATACATGGTAGGGTTGGGAGATTCAAGTTTGGACAAATCAAATTCCTGGGTTACTATTTTGTGTCCAAATGCAAATTTAATCCAATATCAGAGATAATGCTTAAACGTCTTCTTCTCCAAAACCTCTGAACATACTCTGTTGATATACTACTGGGGGAGCAGATTCAAGAATGTTCAATCAAGTCTTTTACTTAATATCTATGCTCTCCATTCGAGCCCGAATTTTTACGTGGTACAGCATGAGGGATATTCTATAAAAATCTTCTTTTCAAGGACCCCAGTTGGAATATTTTGATACTTGATTTACACTACGTTAGAGATAGTCAGATTCAATTTTGTTAAAATCAAGTCCCTGGGTTAAAATTTGGGCTCCCAATTGGAGCCTGAATTTGAATCTAATCCAACATGAGGAAAAAACATTAAAATTCTGTTTCTTGAGATACAATCAGACTCTTTTGATATTTGATGTACAACATCCTTAGAGGGTTGAGATTAAATTTGTTCCAATAAAGTCCCTGGTTGATATGTGTGTTCCATATGGGTGGGGAGGTGGGGCAAATTTTAATATAGTGCAAAATTGGTAAAATTCTCAAAATATTCTTATCCAGAACCACAGTCAAAATAGTTTGATTTTTGATATACAACATCCTCTTGGGGGTGGGGAGGGGGTCGAGTTTTTGGTTTAAATAAAGTCCCTGCGTTAAAATGTGGGCTCCATATTGGAGCCCTAATTCGACCGTTGTGCAAAAGATAAATATTCTTCGAAATTCTTGTGAGAATAACAATTCAGAATGTTTCTATACAAGGTATTCAACACCAAAGACAGGCTCAGATTCAAGTTTGTTCAAATGGATTCATATCTGGTCTCCCTATGGGGACCCAGGTTTTACACGAATTTGCAGATAAATAAAACATACGGTACAGTGCGGCCGCCGTGGACTGATCACTTTCAACGAGTGGGCAATATTTCCACGGACGCAATAATATTATATTTCAAACACTAATTATGGGAATAATCATCAAACAATTAATTAATTAATGAAGCACCATAAATTCAAATTTTGCTGATGATGATTTTTGTTTCCTGGTAAACGCATGCGTGGACATCACTGCCCACGTGTGGGTTACGATCAGTCCACGGTAACTGTCCTGGAGTAGTCGTGAAGCAGCTCTTTATTCAGTGAACACGTCCCACATCGGTACTCTAAATTTGTCAAACCGATACCCTAACAGCCAGAACTGGATACTACAATTTCCCATTTATATGATCGATCTATTGTTAACCCTTTACCTAACGAATCGGCCGCATCTGCCCGCGTAATATGCAAATTGAGCAGTTGAAAAAATTAAATTTTTCAAAATATTTCGACAAAACCATATCATGTGACCCCTCATTGGAACGAGCTCATTGAGCTCGTTCCAATGAGGGGTCACATGATATCGTTTTGTTGAAATTTTTTGAAATATTAAAAAAAAATGATATTTAAAATTTTGATATCGTCTGCGTTGGGTAAAGGGTTAAATGAAGTCCAATTATCAAACCTATAGTTTTAATAGCGTACATGTATATGGAGAGTAATCAATTTGTTTTGAGCGTTACGGTAAATAATTCATCTCGAGACGGGACGTGAGTAAATCACGAGGGCGTAATGACATTTGGAATAAAAAGAGGTCTTTTACTATAATAATTCAACCCAAACTATTGTCAGATATAATCCAATTTAGTGTAAACACGGAAACATTTCTAAAATTAGCAGGAAGGAAATACGAAATAGTCCTGTCTCGAGGCGAATTGTATACCGTAACTTGCCGTAAGAATGGGTCACTCTCTTTAGTAAATGACATTTTAGACCAAAATGTCTTTCATTAAAAATAATTCAACACAAAATATTCGCAAATGCAACTCTGAAATATTTCTGACATTATCGCATATGAATACATCACTTTCTGTGTCAAATCTTCGATTGGAAATGGCCCAGTTTTATTTTTGTGACTTTCGTTCGATATTTTACTATTTTATGTGGCGTTCCAGTCGCATTTGGGGAATGGCATTCAGCCATAAGATAAAACATTTCTATATTGATTTTGTCAACTGTGCTAACGAACCTGTTCATAGAGGAAAGAAAGGATTTTTAAAAATATTCAGAAGGAAAATTCATTTTAATTAACTGACGTGGAACTGGAAAACAAACACCAGCGATAAACAAAAACAAAAATAGTTCCGGTGGGGGCGTGGCTTATATACGTCAGTCGTTCCAAAGTTACTATTGAAGTGGCATAATTCACTCGTGACATTACCACTTTTTAATCAACATTAAATTCAATGCAAAACGAACTGAGGAATGTAATAAATGATTTTTACAGTACAAACGCCGTGAAATGGTCGAAATCTGCGCGTGGGAAGTATTGTCCCAGGTTGCATTCTCGATCGATAGTAGTTTTCAGAAAATATTCAATGAAAGAAGCACCAGCTCCTACCCGGTGCTTAATTCATTTTATACCGTGATTACCTATTCTACTATATGTGAAAAGCCCATGACATAAATTTTAGCTTTATACACCAACCGTGATGAACACGCCAGCAATGGGATTTCAATAGTAAATATTTACACCTACAGTAGAACTACATCCCCGTTGATCTTTGGAGACGTCGACCTGGATGCAAACTTGTCTCTCGAAAGGTGAAATGGAAGTGGCAATTATTTATTACGTTTTTAAATGGGTTTACCTCATAAGATGCCAACAATTAACAAACATACATTGTCTCAATGTTAATGTAGCATCCATAATTCGAAATAGTATGTTATTATTTTATTAAAATGAAACAGGCTCAGTTTTTTTTTTCATTTCGTTTCGGCGATAAATTTGACAACGGAAGTACCGCCCACCCATGCTCGTGTAAACAAAAACAGATTCGCTCGTATGTACGTCTAGTTCTCAGTAAAATCGAGAAAAATAATAGCGACTCTTCAATAATCTGACGATTATGGTATAAATAAACTATACCCAAAGTATAAATAGACTATACCCAAAGTAGCTTGGTGTACCAAATGTTCACCACTCGTGGCGAAATGGTGTTAACCGCGCGCCGAAGGTGATGAGCACATTTGGTACACCAAGCTACTATGGGTATATTGTTTGTGAACATTTGGGAACATTTGATGGCGATTCCTTTGTTTTATGGAGGAGATTTGCAGTTAATATATGCGTGGAAATATTGCGCACACGTGGATTTTGATCTTTCCACCACGATGGTAATGTAGCAAGAGCGAATCGATATCTAAGACTAACCAGGACGAAAATGCCTCGAGTGGAAAAATAATTGATAAGCTGTCGCCCTCTCAACGCCCCCACACACATAGATACGCCCCTGATCCGATGTGCCATCGAACGCGACCGTTAGTAGCGTACTTTTTGTTGACAGGTGCAACAACAATATCTAGCTTTGACGCGAAGATACGACACAACATTTCGAAACTGAGTTGAGTCTGTAGATCGAGTGGCAGAATAGTTTCGTTTTTAAATCCAGTGAATAGCCCACTTCCCAAAATTAATAATTGTATACACGTGGTCTCAGACAAATGTTTTGCTTTTTGCTCATCAATAAACTACGTAATCATATTATAATTGTCCCGATATCCCGATATATTCTGTCTTCTAATTGGCTAGAATGCCTTGGACAATAGCCATGGCAAAGGACACACCCAACATTAAAGGTATATGAGAGCGTGCAACATCCAGGGTATAAGGCACACGAAACATCGGAGGGTATGGTTTAAATGAACGCCTTTCGCTTTCGCTCGGCTCGATATTAAAATCGAACCAAAAAACCTGAAAATAGTCATAAATATCATCAGATTTCTGACAATTAGATAATATCTTGCTGTTATAAATTAAATGGTCGAATAATTAAATAAAACAACTTGAGACAGATAAAATAGGAGCAAATCTGTCAACAAAATAGCCCATGGGCAGTTTATGCGTTTCTTATATCGACCGAAGCGATGTAACTCTATCTGTTGTCTTCTTCGTTTGTTAAAATAAAACAATTATTCACCAGTTTGGTCAAACTGATTGCGGGGCATGAGAAACGCGTCCACATATTTGTTTCCACGATATTTCTATTGTGTTTCAAGCAGGACAAAAAGGCGTTATCTCCGCCAACATGTATGGCATATATAGATTTAATACTCGAATGTCTTATTTAAATACCTCGCCAGCGGCTCGGTGTTTGAAAACCAACATCCAGGCATTAAATCTCCATATTTTGTACATGCAGGCGGATAACTGAAATTGTTACCTTCATTATTCAAATTATAATGCCCCGATAAGACTATGATTTGGTGAGAGCTCGCATATATTTCCGATGCTTACGGCTCCAGTAGCATGTGCTACTGTCTGACGTTACCACTTGAAATATATGAAGTTGCCCATTTCGCAATTATTCAATCAAGGAGTGGCTTGGAAATCGATTTATGTTTGTAGATTTACAGCAGATACTGCAGATAATATTCCGAATAAAGTGTTGTTTAACCCTTTACCTAACATGAGAAGCAGACGACACTTGCAAAAAAAATTCTTGAATAATTAATTTTTTTCATTTTTTGTCTCAAAAACATAGGTTATGACCCCTCGTTGGAACGAGCTCGTTCCAACGAGGGGTCATAACCTATGTTTTTGAGACAAAAAATGAAAATATTTTGAAAATTAATTGGCGATTTTTGAGAATAGCGCTGGCCGGTTTTGGCCGTTACGTTGGGTAAAAGGTTAACCCTTTACCCAACAAATCACCCGCATCCGCCGCGTAATATGCAGATTCAGCAACTGAAAAAATATTATTTTTCGAAAAATTTCAACAAAACCATATCACGTGACCCCTCTTTGGAACGAGCTCGTCAAACTCGTTTCAAAGAGGGGTCACATGATATGGTTTTGTTGAAAGTTTTTGAAAAAATTTAAAAAAATATAATTAAAATAATAAATTTTGAAATCGCCTGCGTTGGGTAGAGGGTTAAACTGCATATCGGTTGCCGATTTGAACTGAGGCTGAGCTATTGAGATTCTGGATTTGATTCCGACCCCCCCCCCCCCCACACCCGTGACCATCATTTCAGGATCCGCCCTTGAAACCAATTACAGGGCTCGACTTCGTCCTTCAGATTTCACAAAGTTGGTAAACCTCTGCCGAACGATTTTCTGAATCGCCAAACGAAACGATCGCTTGCAGTCTTCCGGTAAAACTTCTGATGTGCCCCATCTTGGACTTTTTGGGAGGAATAATTTGTGCGTTCCTCGTGTTTAAGAAAAAAAAAACACTCATCATCTTTATAAAACAAAACGATTGACTTGTAATCTAAACCACCTAAATGTAGGAAGGTAATCTTTAGCAAAAAGAGTATGAGGACTGATTTGGGGGTGCATTAATGCGCTTCAAGTTCAACAAAGCCCACTGATTATCTAGCCCACGCGCTACCGACGTGTTCTTTTAATATAAATGTAATCACAGGCATGGGCGCCGGAAGCACCTCATGGCAGGGGAGTCACACCGCGGGAAAATGACATTTACCAGCACTAGCTGCCCCGCCATAACACGCCGAAGCATGTATATCTTGAAGGCCTGAGATGGTGGAGTTGAGAGGAGGCGTCCTCACCCATCTGGGGGAGGGTACCTCCTCGCAAACTCCACCACCTCCCCCACTGAATTTTGAAAGTTTCCAGAACGGATTTTGCTTGTATTTTAGCTTTACTTCGAGAATAAATTATTGAAAAACAAATGAGTGACGAACCTGGGAAGGGCATTGTCTTTCCCCTTGCGACCCCCACCCCCCGACATGTAGTCTGAAGGCAGGAGGGCAGCTACCCTCTCTGCCTCTATACTCCCGGCGTCCCTGACGGAAGGTGCTCGAAACAACCGAGGTGATAAAATTATATTTGTTTTTTTTTTATTGCTTTGATGCACTGTTTGCGAAACCGATCAAATACTGTTATTAGACATCTTTTGTTATGACGATCACGTTTTCTGAAAACAGCTGATCTATCACACTGTCTAACTACAGTACGTGGAGAGTGGATTGTAACTAAATCACCCACGGAGTGGAGTTATGCACGTGTGGGAATGGGTACAAATTATATGAATCCCTTCGGGATTCATACATAATTTGTACCCATTCCCACACGTGCATACTCCAGTAAAGATTATAACAATCTCATAGGTGGTCAAGTTGTGGGATATGAGATTCAGTTTGTGAAGACAGAGACTAAGGTACCCAGCAACCGTGTTACCAACATGATTCTAGTCTGCTCATAACGAAATAACGCCCACTCCAATTATTTTCCCACTTCCAGGGCACTGGCCAGGACGCGCCCTTCGTAGGTTCCAACTGAGTTTTATTTGCAGTGGCCCAGAGGCCGGAGGAAAGTCGATTAGTGAATAAAGGCACTGGCCATGACCTTCAACTAAAGAGCTCAAATAAACACATTATCATAATTCCGTTAACTTGCATGCCTGTACCCATTTCATTTTACGATAGCACAAGGCTGCGCCCACCATTTGTGGACATCACATTGCGAGAGCACAATCGTTACAATGAGGATTGCTACAATTTACAGTCTGATTATAAGTACCAATCAGCATTGAGGTTACTGCTTTCTTAAATAGGTTCCTATTTGTTATAGATCGAATACCAGCATCTAGCTCGTTCCACATTTTAGTTTGGCAGCTGGAAATGTGCTCTACCAATTTTCAGTAAGTCAGATTGTCTTGTCTCAATACCCGATAGATTAGTGTTCCTTTCGAAAAAATGATTGAAAACAAGAAGGAAGGTTATTACTGTACCAGTCATGCTTGAATAACAACGAGTGAAGAGTATGAAAATCGTTTACTTTCTGTATTTTATATTTTAAAAATAGAGGATCTGTGTTACTGTTATATTTTTTTATTATTGATTATGCGAACTGCTCTCCTTTGCAATATAAAAAAAAATATTAACATAAGTTGAGTGGCCCCTTATTTGAATTCCATATAAAAAATGATTGTGTACTAAGGTGTAGTAAAGAGACAATTAGGCTTGGTACGGAAGAATGTTTTTTTTTTTTATTCATTTATTGAATAGATTGCCCGAACAACTTTAGAGCACACCACAGATATATGAATTTTGTAGTTTAATTTGTCATCAATACATACCCCCCCCCCCCCCCCAAACAAAAAAAAAAAAAAAAAAAACACAAAAAAAAAACAAAAACGGACTGAGCTATGTGTGCCAGAGGACCCATAAACCTTTTCTATTGTTAATGGTCCGTGGTTATCAGACTTAGGATTTGTTGAGTTTAAATTGATAAATTTACTTTTTTGGCACTTAATAATTAGCGATTAGCTCTACACCATGTATTAACTTTATTTAGTTCAAGGTTTACAGTATTGTGCAGTGTACTGGCATCTATGCCTGATTAGTACGCTGAAGTATCGTCGGCGAATGAGAAAACGTTAAGCGATGTTGCTTGGGAGAATTCATTTACATAGACCAGAAATAGGAGGGGCTCGAGGACCGAACCTTGGGAAACGCCACAGTCTACGTACGTCTTTGATGACATTTCTCCAGAGTATTCGACAAACTGAACTCTGTCGGTCAGATATCTACGAAACCAGCTAGTATCTATACCTTTAATGTCATAGAACTCAAATTTTGTTAAGAAAATGGTGTGGTTTAGGGCGTCAAAAGCTTTTGATAGGTCTACAAACACGCCTAAGGTGCTATTTTTCAGGGTGGTATTATTTTCAGAAACTGTAATATGGGGTATATCGTTCTATAACCATTTTCTGAAACCATATTGATGATCATATAGAGCATCAGTGTGGTTGAGAAAATTAATAAGTCTGGCGTACATGACCTTTTCTAGAATTTTGGAGAAGACAGGAAGTATACTAATTGGTCTATAATTATTAAGGCTCGCGTTGCCAGCCGATTTAAATGTAGGTATTACCTTGGCACTTTTCATTCCGCTAGGGACAGTACCACTTCTAAATGATTTGTTTATAATATCTGATCAAGGAAAAGCAATTTCACCGATTGTTTGCTTTATTAACGACGTTTATAGTCCATCACAGTCCTTGGTTCGTTTAGATTTAAGTCTATTTGCGATACAGATAATTTCGCCGGGTATTGTTGGTTCAATAAAAAAACTAAGCAAAATTGCCGTTCAAAAGGCTAGTGTAAGATATATCAGAAATGGGAATGAGGTGATTAGTGGGAGACCCAATATTAGAAAAGAACTTGTTGAACGCATTATCTATTTCATTGGGAGCTGAAACTTTAGTATCATGAATGATAAAGGTATCTGGAAGTTTACAAATTTTGCTGGGTTTTTGGATTACATCATTTAGAATTTGCCATATTTTTTTTAATTTTTGTTTTCACTTTCGGCCAGGAGGTTTTTATAATACAAGTCTTTACTCTATCTTTTAGTTGTATTAAACAATTGGCAATATTGTTTGTAGTTGATTTTGTTTTCGGTAGATAGATTCTTTTAGTTGCTTATTATAAAGCATGTGATTATATAGAGATGACTGTAATAGACCATTAGTCATCCAAGGTTGTTTCTTTATATATACTACTCAAAGTTTGCTAAGCACCACATATTTGACACATTATTGTGCAATTTTCTTGTGACACATTTGCAATATTTTTAGTGAATATGATTGAGGAATGTATTGAGATGGTCCCCAGAGTTTACATTAGCTCTCTTGACATGCAGACTTTTCGTGAAGTCATGGAAAGCATCTAACCCTTGATGTTCATGATGTTTTCGTGTACTGTCTACATGTACATGAGATATGTAGGGTATTCAGTCTTCATTTCAACACAAATCCCTTGCGATTTAATGATTCAATATGGCGAATGCAAATGTAAGAAGACATTTGTCTGAAACAGAAATGTTGGAACAAGGGGCTACCCATCGTTTGGTTGATGAAGCCCTTGATTTGCACCACACCGTGATCACGAGAGCCTAGGCAAGATTTCAGCAGTATGGCACACCAGCCAGATGACATGTGGTGGCAGAGACAGAGCAACATCTGCAGCTGAAGACCGGTTTTTGATCATTCAGGCCCATAGGAACCGCATTGACACACCAGCCCAGCTTCGCAGTGATCTTCAGAATGCACCCGGGGTAAATGTTTCGACGCAGACTATCCGGGCAAGGTTGCACGAAGGTGGTCTCCGATCGGGAAGACCATGTATTTGCATTCAGCTGTCCCATAACCACCGCCAGGCACGATATGAATGGGCCATGGATCACGTTGGATGGACCAGAGAAGATTGGCGACATGTCCTTTTTACAGATGAGTCAAGGTACTGTCTAGACCACACAGATAGGCGTTCTAGGGTATGAAGAAGACCAGGAGAACGATTCCATGCAGCCAACATTGCTGAACATGATCGTTATGGTGGAGGGTCAGTAATGGTCTGGGGTGGCATCAGCTGGGATGGATGTACACATTTATGTGTCCTTGAGCGTGGTACATTGACTGCACAGCGGTACATTGGTGAGATCCTGGATGCCCACGTCAGATTGTATGCAGGTATAGTGGGTGAAAGATTCATTCTGATGGGCAATAATGCCCGTCCTCATGTTGTCCATGCTGTCCGGGAGTACCGACAGAGGGAGGGATTGGGCGTATGGACTAGCCAGCAAGATCCCCTGACCTCAATCCAATCGAACATGTCTGGAATGAGTTGCAGCGTGCAATTTCAGTCCGTCCAGTCCAACCAAGAAGTATCCAGGAGCTTGGTGCCATGCTGGTCAAGAATGGAACAACATCCCACAAAGGACCATCTGGAACCTGATTGGGAGCATGAGAAGGCATTGTCAAGCTGTAATTAACAATAATTGGTCTCATATTTGATATTGTACCCATATCAGTTCACTCAGTCGACTTTTTGGCAAATGAAATATTTCCTCTTTTACCAATAATATCCATTTTCCATCGTTATCGTATTCAAAAGCTAAACAATAATGTCAAACAGAAACAAAATCTTAATTTCTGTACTTAATTCATTAAAGATATAACTAAATAAAACAAAATATATACACTTTTCATAACAATACTTCAACTAAAACGTAAAACAGGTACCTGAATATACTTGGTGCTTAGCAAGCTTTGAGTACTATATTTTTTATTCATTTTGATTTGCCTCAAAGGGACGACGTCCTCAAACACCTGCATAAAATAATCTTTAAAACGATCGTAGCCTTCATCCATACTGGTGGATTCGAGAACATTTGTATGCTCTATCTGTGAGAGTTTCTCTTCAAACAGCAGTATATTCTCTGGGGAAATATTTCTTTTAAATTCTGTTCTATTTTCTCGACCTGCTTTTAGTTTTATGTCTTATATGAATGTTCCGAAGTGACCTGTAATGTTTGTAATAACTATGGCAGGTGCAAGGGAAGGCGAGACGTTATTAGAGAAAATATGGTCAATTGAGGAGGCTGAGTGATCAGTACTTCGAGTTGGTTTCGATATAGTTGGTAGAAATCCTTGATTAAATATCATATCAATAAAGTCGTCAGTTTGTTTATGTGTTGATATGTTAAGTAATTCAATATTCAGGTCATCAACTAGGAAAAAATTGTTTCTTTCCATCATTTACCAAATTCATTATTTCTGTGATTTTGTTCATGAAAAACTTCTAGGTCGGCTTTTGGTTGATTATGCGGTCGATAGACAACGTCAACTGTTCGTCCCCTGAGTTCCAATGTGTTCTATGTGCCAGTAGGCACATAGAACACATTGGAACTCAGGGGACGTATTGTCGAAGGCCTGTGTTTTTTAAAATATTTCAACAAAACGCGTCTCACAAACATGTGGAATAAATGCTGTCAAATCACTCCTTATTTTTAAATTTATATCTTCCTTATTATCCTGCAGTTTGAAAACCTTTGTTAGTCCTACAATGTCAAACGCATTTTCTGTATTCTGCAAACTAAGTAGAAAGTTACTTAATTCACCACAATGTGCGTTTAAACTTCTGATGCTTAAACTTAAAATTGCCAAAAATTGTTCAAGCCTGCACAATTCTGCTGAAATTCATTTGGCATATAGTATTGGCAGTTACGAATATTTGAGTTAAAAGGAGATTCTGAATCATCAGTTACTGACTGTGTTTTCATATTATACTTATGAGTAAAATTGAAGTCTTCACATGTTCAAACCTCATCCAGACTAATGTTACCCGCCATCGTAAGTGGAGGCCAAGTCTCCCAATACCGACTAGAAAAGGGTATCGAATTTCTTGTAAACAATAGGGTTACCATTATTTCCTTGATGTAGATGTAGGTTTTGAGGTCGCATTTTAAGTGTTTATTACAGTGCATCAAAGGTGTATAACTAAAATAATAAAATACATATGCATTGTTACATGCAATTGTGGGCCGGAGATGCGGGCTGTGGTTTAATTCAGAAACGGCTCAGGTGGGAAGGGGAGGGAAATAATACGATCAATTTTAGGAACAATGTGAAAATTTCTGTCATTTTCAGATTCCATTTGTGTTCTGAACATAAAATACGATCATCGGACTTTTTAAGTAGCCTTGTCCGTATTCCTCAAGAATATGACCATTCTTCAGTATTCAGAATTCAGTATACTTCTTATCTGCCTCAACAAAATCGCACCATGTGTTTCCAACAGGAACGAGCTCCAAGAGCTCTAAAATAATTAAATTACACTAACATGTTATTTACCTGTCCCACAGAAAAAAACCCGTATCATGTGACACCCATCATGAACGAGCTCCACGAACTCGTTCTAGTTAATTTGCGCACGATAAGGTCCAATTGAGGAAGACTATCACAAAATACGGCACACTACAAGGTGGAAGTCTGTTGTGGCAACATGTAGAAAAATTAAGGAACAAATAACCGCCACAGCAGGAGTCAGGACTACTAGTCAAGTCTGAAAGTATAATCAACATTTATTGAAATCCACCATCCACTGTTCGAATTATGACATAATTAGTGACTCTTCAGATAAAATGAACTAAACATAGGGCAATAGTTTCTTCAATTTTTGAACACTCACCCTGACTTTGATTTGGATTTAATGACACGAATACCGGGCGAGAGACCAACGGGTCGTTATCAAAATGAGGCACAACCGGATTGAGAATGTCCCGGATGTACTGACCATTGAGATTTCCACGCACAGTCACTATGTCAAGTTTATAATCATGAAAGAGGCATCCCCAGATAATTACTGCTCCTCCACCATAAGGAACAGTAGGTCTGATGTTCCTGAGCACGTACAGTACGTGGAGAGTGGATTGTAACTAAATCACCCGCGGAGTGGGGTTATCATACGAGCTATAACTTTCAAATTGTGTACACATCGACAACAAACACAAGCAATGTTTCAGCCAATGGACCACCGGGCTTAACGCGGAGGTCCTTTGGCTGAAACTTTGCTTGTGCTGGTTATGCTTTGCAGCAAATTTGCTATTATTGCTTGGGTGGAATCTCCACTCTCCGGGTGATTTAGTGATAATACACTCTCCATGTACTGTAAGCAGTAATTCTATGCTTCCACACTCTCATCTCATGCGACCATCAGTGGCGTGAAGCAGGAACCCACTCTCGACAATAGACTCTCCTCCGCGTACTGAGATTCCAATGTTGTCGTGCCATACACAACTTCAAACGTCGTCTTTGATGCCGATCGGACAAAGCCGGACGCTTGATGGCCCTTCTGTACCTCATACACAGTGTTTTGTGACTGTTTCGGTCAGTTCTGTTGCAGAAACGCCTGTTGGGGAGCCAAAGTCGTCTCAAAACCCCATTCATTCAAGCAAAGGGTTCACGCCTAACGACGCGTGCCAGTCTCCGATCTTCCAGAGGAGAGGTCCTTTGGGGTTGTCTAGGACTTGGTCGGTCTTTCACATCGTTGTTTTATTGATGTTTTCAGACATGTCTGCTGACTATAGCCAAGTTGCCTTCCAATAGCTTTGAATGGCATGCCTATTGACTGCATGCCAACGATTTGCCATCTTGGTGCCTCTGACAGTTTCCTACCTGCCATGTCAGCATTTACTGATAAAAGAAGTGACACAGTTTCCTGTTTTATACCCAGATATTGCATGTGGATGATAGTGTGTTTTGTGACATTGGTGGGTAGCATGCTTCACGTGGACGTGGGGATATGTTTGGGGTACGCTATCAACCAGAAACATCATGTTTCACCAGATGAAATGTAATGAAGACATAGCAATCATTAAAACATAGTAGTCAATAACAGCAGCCTCACTGTCATGAAACATTTCTGTAGAGCATGTGGCCTAAAACATAAAACAAACCAAGAACATGAACTTTGGTGGCGAAGAAATAACAAAATAAAAAAATGAGAGTATATTTATACAAATTACAGGTAAATTTTTGGTCTCTATATTTGTCTGTGGAGGGTGAGATTGTGTTGTCCACAACTTTACCCCCCACCCCACCCCCAACACAGCCTCATCAATGAAAGTATATTCCTCAGCCCAATCAACAACTGCTGGTTGTCCTTCAGTGGTCCTTCAGTAAGCATGTACTGTTGCTATATGTTGATTCATTGGATTGACAAATGAAAGTATATTCCTCAGCCCAATCAACAACTGCTAGTTGTCCTTCAGTAGTCCTTCAGTAATCATGTACTGTTGCTATATGTTGATTCATTGGCTCCGACAAACTTATTTTTGGGACAACTGTAATGAAAGTATATTCCTCAGCCCATCAACAACTGCTAGTTGCCCTTCAGTATTCATGAACGGTTGTTATTTGTGGATTCATTGGCTCCGACAAAACTTATTTTGGGTACAACTATAATGAAAGTATATTTATACAAATTACTGATTCCTGGTGTGGCTGTGGACGGTGAGGTTGTGTTGGCCACAACTTCGCCCTCTGCAGCTCCACCAGCAACTAGTGACTGACTCGCAGTGGTCTTGCACTGTTGTTGTGGATTCATTGGCTTACCACTTAACGAAACCTATTTTGGGCACAACTGTACTGAGAGTATATTTATACAAATTACAGGTAAATTTTTGGTCTTTATATTTGTCTGTGGAGGGTGAGGTTGTGTTGGTCACAATCTTACCCCCCATCCCAACAACGAAAGTATATTCCTCAGCCCCATTAACAACTGCTAGGTATATGTGGATTCCCTGGCTTACCACTTAACGAAACCTATTTTGGATACAACTGTACTGAGAGTATATTTATATAAATTACAGGTAAATTTTTGGTTTTTTATATTTGTCTGTGGAGGGTGAGGTTGTGTTGACCACAACATTACCCCCCACCCCCACCCGCAACAATGAAAGTATATTCCCCAGCCCCATCAACAACTGCTAGTTGTCCTTTAGTAGTCCTTCAGTAATCATGTACTGTGGCTATAAGTTAATTCATTGGCTCCGGTAAACTTATTTTGGGTACAACTGTAATGAATGTCTGTTCTTCAGCCCCATCAACAACTGCTAGTTGTCCTTCAGTACTCATGAACAGTTGTTATATGTAAATTCATTGGCTCCGACAAAACTTATTTGGGTACAACTGTAATGAAAATATATTTATACAATTTACTGATTCCTGGTGTGGCTGTGAAGGGTGACGTTGTGTTGGTCACTACTTCGCCCTCCGCTGCCTCACCAGCAACTGGTGATTGCCTTGCAGTGGTTCTGCACTGTTGCTTTAAGTGGATTCACTGGCATTCTTAACAAAACCTATTTTGGGTACAACTGTACTGAGAGTATATTTATACAAATTACGGGTAAATATTTGGTCCTTATATTTGCCTGTGGAGGGTTAGATTGTGTTGGGCACAACTTTGCCCCCCCCCCCCCCCCAACACAGCCCCATCAACAACCGTTAACTGATTTGCAGTAGTCCTGTGTTGTGCTCTGTATGAACTGAGAGTATATTTATACAAATTACAGGTAAATTCTTGGACCCCATATTTGTCTGTGGAGAGTGAGATTGTGTTGGCCACAACTTTACCCCCCCCCCCCCCCCTACACACACACAGACCCATTAACAACCGTTAATTGTCTTGCAGTAGTTCTGTATTGTGCTATGTATGGATTCTCCAGTTCATATAGCCGACCATTCACAACCATTACTGTTATAGCCATGCAGTTATGCTTTGAGTAGCTCTATAGATTAAATTGGCCCCTGATCAATGCAAGTGTTCTTATAACAGATATACAGATTGTGCTGGCTACAACGTTATCCCACCCCCCCCCTCCCCCACCACAGACCCATCAACAACCGCTAATTGTCTTGCAGTAGTCGTGTGTTGTGCTATGTGTGAATTCTCCTGTTCATATATATAACCGACCACTCACAACCATAACTGTTGTAGTCATGCAATTGTGATTTGAGCAGCTCTGGAGATTGAATTGGCCCCTGATCAACGCAAGTGTTCTTATAAGAGACATAACTATGACTTAACAAAACCAATTTGGAGTACAACTTTCAAGAGATTATATTTATGCAAATTATTGGCACATGGCTGGTTTTTGATATGGCTGTGGAGAGTGAGGTTGTGTTGGTCACAATTTCACCTTCCTCAGCCCCATCAACCACTGCTGTTTGCACTTCAGTAGTTTGTATTGTTGCTATATGTGGATTCATTGGCTCCGATAGCTAACTATTCACAGCCATATGTTGTGAAATTCAAGTTATAATTCTTGTTGTGGTTCTCATAGATCAGCTTGGTTCCTGTATTTGGGTATAAATGTAATATGAGAGTATTTGTGTACAAATTGCTGGTACGTAACTGGTTTTTGATATGGCAGTGGACTGTGAGGCTGTGCTGGCAACAGCCCCTTCGACAGCCACCAATTGACTTGCAGTAGTTCTGTATTGTTGAATTGGCTGAAACCTAGTCGGGCATAGAAATGACTCAACAAAATTTACGTGGGATACAACTGCAATTAAAGCATTATTAGAGAAATTACTGGCTGTTGTTGTGGCTGTGGAGAGTGAGGTTGTGTTGGTCACAGCTGCACCCTCCACAGCCACGTCAACAACATTACTGTGGATTGTCATGCTGCAGTCCTGTGTTTCTGCTGTATTTAACAGGCATAGCAATGACTTAACAAAACTTACTTGGGACACAACTGCAAGGAAAGCATATTTGCACAAATTACTGATGGGAAGTGTGGAGTGAAGATGTGTTGGTCACAGCTTCACCCTCTACATCCCACCAACAGCTGCTGACTGCCTTGCAGTGGCCCTGTGTTGTTGCTGTGTGTGCTGAGTTTGACGGTCACAGCAATGACTCAATAAACTTATTTGGAGTATAACGGTAAAGAAAGTATATTCATACAAATTACTAGTTATTGTTGTGGCGGTGTGGGGTCAGGTTGTGGTGTTGGCCGGAATGACTGCTGATTGCCCAGCAGTAGACTTGACCTGCGACTATATGTGGATTGATTACCTCAGATAGTCAACCAGTCTCAGCCATAACTGTAATATTCATGCAAGTATTCTGCATCTAATTCTCATGAATTGAACTGGCTTCCAGTTAGTGCAAGAGCTTTTATTTAACAGAAATTACTTGGGACACAACTGCAAGGAAAGCATATAGGTGATTGTAATTGCAATTGTAATTTAACAGAAATAGATATAGGTGATTGTAGTTTCTGTTTATTTAACAGAAATTGCAATCACCTATTTTGGATACAACTATAATAATAGGACACTTACACAAATTGCGGACTGTTGGTACAGCTGTTGTTGATACTGCTTTCTGTCATCACAACAGACATAACTGCAACATCGCCCGTGCAAGTGCCATTATTCAACAGAGATAACAATGACTGAACATGAACTATTTTTTGGTGCAGCTGTACTTATACAAATTACTGTAACTGTATATTGCTGGTTTTTGATGTGGCTGTGGGGCGTGGAGTGGTGTTGGTCAAATCTTCACCCCAGGGTCCCAGTCAACAACTGTCAATCTCCTTGCAGTACTACCGTGTTGCTGCTTTTTATGGATTCTCTGCCTCAGATAGCCAACTGGTCGCAGCCATAACTCTAATAGTCATGCAATTGTGCTTCATGCAATTGTGCTTCATGCAGTTCTGAAAGGCTGAACTGGCCCCTGATCTGTGCCAGTGCAAGTGCTCTTACTCAACAAAAATTACATCACCTATCTTGGGCACACGTGTAATGGCAGTATATTCATACTAACTGCTGGTTGTTGATACAGCCATATGTAGTCACAACAGATGGGATTGCCATATAGTCGATAGTCGGTGCATGTGTTCTTATCAAACATAACTTAACTAAAAGTATATTTATACAAATTACTAATTTCTGATGTGGCTGTGGAGGGTGATGTTGTGTTGACCACAGCTTCAGCCTCCGCAGCCCCACCAGCAACTGGTGATTGCCTTGCGTGGTCCTTGATATATGTGGATTCACTAGCATACTACTTAACAAAACCTATTTTGGGTGCAATTGTACAGAGAGTAAATTTTTATACATATTACAGGTAAATCCTTGGTCTCAATTTTTGTCTATGGAGAGTGAGATTGTGTTGGCCACAGCTGTATCCCCCCCCCCCCTCCACCCCCACAGACAACCGTTAATTGACTTGCAGTAGTTCTGTGTTGTGCTATTGTTTTGATTTTCTAGCTCATATCGCCGACCAGTCACAGCCATAACTGTTATACTCATGCAATTATGCTTTGGGTAGCACTACAGATTAAATTATCTAGCTCATATCGCCGACCAATCACGGCCATAACTGTTATAGTCATGCAATTATGCTTTGAGTAGCTCTACAGATTAAATTAGCCCATGATCAATGCAAGTGCTCCTATAACAGATATAACTGTGACTTAACAAAATATATTTTGAATACAACTGTAAAGAGAGTATATTTATGCAAATTACTGGCACCTTGCTGGTTTTTAGTGTGGCTGAGGAGAGTGAGGTTGTGTCGGTCACAATTTTATCTTCCACGACCCCATCAGCAACAGCTAGTTGTCATCTAGTAGTCATGTATTGTTACTATATGTGGATTCATTGGCTCCGACAAAACTTATTTTGGGTACAACTCACCTTTCCTGGTACAACCCCTTAACTACTTGTACCACCATTAATAGCATTAATATTGTCGGTCTCGGTACAGTCATTAACACATTAGCACACTGAAGTTATCTCATCCGCTCTCGGTGATCGCAGCTCAGTCCTCACTGTCGTTACAGTTTAGAAAAACAAAACCAAAAAATCCTCAATCCATTGATACTTTCTCCAGCATTTTATCGTTTCTGTAGACATATTGCCTCACACTTTTCCACTTTTTATGTGAAGCTAACTGAACCAATAATAACAACCATGCGAATACAGCTAGTTTCGTCGTGGGCTCAACCGCCCAAAGTGATCTTCACCAATTGAAAATGTGTGTCACTAGTTGATTGTCTTATCGTTGACACAGTCGTGTGTTTTCATTCGACAGTGAAGTCCGTGCAGCTCTGACTCCTTCAGAATAAGAATGACAGTTGATGTTCGGATTGTCAAACATACAGCAAATTGACCCTTTCTAGTCCTTCGTGGCCTCTTGTTAATTTATGAGAGATAGATGTACCTATATGTAACCTGTAGTCTGAACAATAGCCCCATCCAAATTGTACTTCACCACTGACACACAACTGAACATTAGCCTGAAAAATGCTTTAACGTAAGGACACTATTGCTTTGCGCACCCAACTTAGCTGGTTCATTTCAGATTATTTTGATTTTTGTTCATTTATCTTTTGTATATAATAACCTTTAGATTTTTTTCTTTTATATATGTTGTTCATCACTGAATGTGCCAGAAGAGGACAAAATAGAAAACACACCTGTAATGTAAAGAGTATGCTTATCAACAACTTCCCCAGGCCGCCCAGTGCCAGCTTCATTATAACGGCTATAAACAATAGGATTAAAAATGGCGGGCCCAAATAGTGTAACCCTAGATGAGATACAAACTGACAATCGGTATGATCTTTCAAAACTCTTCAGTCAAAACCAAAATAATGATGAAGGTGATTTAGATAACCTTTTTTCTTCAATTGATGATTGTAAATATTATTTTCCGGAACAGTACAGAAACCTAGTGGCTGACATACAAAATCCATTACTGCTTTCCCATATCAATTGTCAGGGTATAAGTGCGCATTGGGACTCCCTAATCAGTCTTGTGGGGAACCTTCAAAATAATAATGAAAGCTTTGATATTATAGGACTTACGGAAATTTTTAAGGTACCAGACAACGTTGACTTCGAACTTAATGGTTACCACCCACTTCTGATCAAAACGCGTTCCGGCCCTCATGATGGTAGAGGGGGTGTTGGCTTGTTCATAAAAAAGCACTTTAAAGTACAAAATACGCAACGATCTCACTGTTTTTATACCTCATATTTTTGAGTCTCTCTTTGTGGAGATATTAAATAATCATCGATCATTTGTGGTTGGTGTGATATATAGACCAAATACCCCTCCTAAAGCTGATCACGATAGTTATATTTCCTCACTATTCCAGATTATTGAAAAAATAAACCAGGAACATAGAACGTCTTATATTATGGGAGACATGAACATTGATTTGTTAAAATTCCAAACCCATCCTAAAACAACTGAATATATAGATACCATAATCAGCCAAGGCTTTCTCCCGCTCACCACAAAACCAACTCGTGTAACAAAACACTCTGCTACCTTAATAGACCATATCCTATCCAACAATCCATCAACTAATTACAGAACTGGGGTAGTTATTACAGATCTGGCCGACCATTTTGGTACATTTTATCGCCAATCAAATCCGACGAAGAAAGAAAGCAAAACACACAATATGAAACGTATTTTCAATAGTTGTAATTGGAGAACATTTAAACACCTACTGTCCGAAACTGATTTCTCATCGGTACTGGACTCGACTTGTGTAAATGAAGCATACAATATTTTTATCGACTTATACCTTATTGCATTCAACACGGCATTTCCTCTAAAAAAGTAGCCCAAAACAATAAATATATAAAGCAGCAACCCTGGATGACAAAAGGTCTTTTACAATCTAGCCTAAATAAAGAAAAACTATTCCGAAAAAAGCTAAAAGTCCCGACTGAACAAAATAAAAAGAAATACAAGATGTTTTGTGACATATTCAACAAAGTAAAGCGGAAGAGTAAACCTATGTATTATGAAAACATCCTATTTATCAATAAGAATGACATGAAAAAAATCTGGGAAATTCTAAGGAGTGCAATTCATAAATCTCCCAATCAATTGCTATCTCCCACGAACTTCCTGGTGAATAACGATGAGATCAGTGACTTTAACGACATCGCGAACCATTTCAATGATTATATTTTAAAAAAATTGGCCAAAAAACTTCTGAGCAAATCCCCAATACCGATGTAGAGTACACAGATTACATGACGAGGCCAAATCCAAGTAGTTTATTCATGGCACCAACATCACCTGCTGAATTAATTTCAATAACGAATTTAATGAAACCCAAAACGAGTGCCGATTGTGATGGCTTATCTACAAAGTTTTAAAAAATTCGATTCATAAAATTGCAGGAGTTTTGGCCCATGTTATAAATCTATCGCTATCCAGCGGAAATGTCCCCGAGAAAACGAAAATTGCCAAAATTGTGCCAATCTTTAAATCAGGAGACCCTCAGAACTTCAAGAATTACAGGCCTATTAGCATATTGCCCACATTCTCAAAACTGCTAGAGAGAACTATTCTAGAAAGATTAACAAGCTTCCTAACTAAGTACGATATCCTGTACCAGCACCAGTATGGCTTTAGGAAAAAAAACATTCAACTATACACCCCGTACTACAACTTCTCCACAGTATTGCAAACAATAACGACAAGGCAACGAATGATTGCACCCTATCGATATTCCTAGACTTATCAAAGGCTTTTGATACTATTAGCCACACCATTTTATTGAAAACAACTAGAGTATTATGGTGTTAGGGGCCTTTCCAACAACTGGTTTCAGAGTTATTTAGATCGACGAGTGCAATACGTCACTTATGACGGAAGCAGTTCTGGATTCGCGAACACTGAGTGTGGTGTTCCACAAGGATCAATCTCTTAGGCCCTTTTCTTGTTTTAATTTATGTAAACGATTTTAGTGCTGCCACACAGCTAGATCTCTTGTCCTTTGCTGATGACACTACAGTTCGTACTTCTCACTATTGTCTTGAATCGCTTTTCAATGTTGCGAACCGCGAGATTTCTAAGTTAACAGATTGGTGCGCTGCAAACCACCTTGTTTTGAATGCCCCAAAAAACTAGGTATATGCTGTTTAGCCCACCAAATAAAATATACAATACAAATGATAGACGTTTGAGTGTCTACAACCAGGAAATCGCGTTGGCGGATACAAATGGCGAGTCCGTGATAAAGTTTCTTGGCATATACCTGGACAAAAACCTTAAATATAAGTTTCACATCTCTAATATATGTACCGAAGTATCGAGAGCACTTTATGTAATGAACAAGTCAAAACACATCCTACCATACTCTGCCCTTAAAACTCTGTACTTTTCGCTAATACACAGTCACCTGAAGTACGGAATCGAAATATGGGGGTCATAGTAATGCCGCTCCCAGATTATTCTCACTTCAAAAGCGAGCAATCCGCCTGATTAATAATAAAAATATAATTGCCACACTGATCCGCTGTTTAAAAATTGTAGAATATTAGGACTAAAAGACCTCTACAAGATGAATGTATCCTTATTTATGTATGACTGGCACCACTCTAATTTACCAAAAACGTTTGAAAACTTCTTTAATATTCATATATATTCAACGGGCATAGAAACAAGGCAAGTATGCCTGTTGCAGTGTGGTAAACGAAGGACCAATTTCTCGGCTCAGTTACCTAAGTACGCTTTTTCCGAAAGTATGGAATGAGCTCGATAAAACTTAAAGAGAAACTCCCACTAGAGGATGATTCAAGAAGAAACTTTTCATGACAATTTTAAACTCACACCCTTCAAGCGTAACATGCAATAATCCCTACTCTAACGATTGTAGACTCCAACGAAGGTTGGATCAATGATAAGGTCAGGTGTCTTCCATGACTTATTTATTGATCTATTTGTATCTCATCTACCCATTTATTCTACCCATTTATTCTTCTATCCCATTATCACAATCCCATTATTGTTATCCCATCATCCCGTTGCATATAAGGAACTGTTTAGAGTTCAACATTGTTATTATAATTATTTTCTATAGAACCAGAGAGCTTCTTCTGACACATTCTCAACACATTTATGCTTACGTTATTGGAGACAGCAGGTAGACGGCCAATCTGGCCATGCTTTCTCCCAACAGAATATCATTAATTACCTACATTTACAGATTTTCAAAATTATTGTGCTATAATATTCTGTTGAATAAACTTTACTTACTTACTTACTTACATTCTGTCCTTTATAGTTCTATTAAACCTCTCAACAATCTGAGCTTTGGTTTCATTTTCTGAGGCAAACCAATGGATACCAATCTTTTTTAACAGCTCTTGAGTCTCTGTATTAATGAACTCTGTACCCTTGTCTGTCTGCAACTTTTTGGGTTTCCGTTGTTTAAATATTTTGTTGACTGCTTGTGATATCTCTTTTCCAGTCTTCTTTTTGATAGGGAGTGTTCATGCATATTTAATAAATACGTCTATAACTGTCAGAATGTAGTTTGTGCTTTTGTTAGCAGCCGAAAGACTCCTCATATCAACCAAGTCGGCTTGAAATTGTTCATCAACACCCCTCACCATCACACTTCTAGTGGGATGTTTACCTTTATAAGGCTTGTGATGGGTATAAGTCTGTTGTCCCTGTAACCAGCTAAAAACATCCCCGGGTTTTATGTCAGTTCTTCGGGATAGTTCAGCTATTGAAGAAAATCCCTGAGCTGGATTGTAATAAATCTTTTTCACCATAATTCTATCTTTTATTTTTAGACCTTGACCCATTTGAATCTTTTTCTCAAAGAATTTATAAACAGCAGCAGCAAGTGTTCTCGGATAGCCATCTAAACTGGTGTTATTAGCAATTTTAATAGTCTCATCCGTTATTGGTTTTATCAGCAATGTGCCTGTTAGCTACATCCTTATATGCACTGTAAGCAGCTCTGTCTATGGCATTCTTTAATACGTGGTGGCTTGTGTCCCCTGTTTGTAAATACATTTCAAAACGAGCCTTATGCTTAGTGCCAGGACCAGCCGCCGAATATGTCCCCACGATAGGGTCCCATAAGTGTATCTCAAATGGGAGATTATTCATAAGCCTGTTGATTACAGAATCATTCATCGAATATTGGAACTAGTATTAAAACAGAGTGTCAAACAAAGGAATGTCACCTAAGATAGGTACTTTATCAACCCCCAACGCTCTTCCTAGCAGTCCCTGCCCTTCTTCGAGAGACACAAACTTGCCTTTTCCGCTACCACACACACTACAGACACCTTTGGCCAGATACTTTCCATTCTTTGTTCTTACAACTTGAACGCTGACAGTAGACGTGGGTCTCTTACACTTAACAGAGTATGAGTTCATTTTGTTTCATATATATATGCGCTGATTAATTTATCATTTTTCTTGTAATCGCCTGGGCTGAAGTTGGTTAGTATATCAATAAGCCGACTTTATTTAAGAAACTCATCAATCACAAAGAAGTCGCAGTTGACTGAGTTGATATCTTAGATTCTATAGGAGTTATGAACCATTTGCTTTCTAGTCTGACTCATCCTATCCAAAACCTCTTCTGGTGGGTAAACTCCGATACTATCAAAGTAAATACAACCAGGACCTACGTTGAAGACGACTACCCAATGAGTGTCAGGTCCCTCCTGGTTATCTAAATTCACTATGTAAAACAATTCCTCTAGTTCCGGCAGGTTATCCCTTGCAAACGCACCCCAAATGTAGTCATTTCCTTCATAGTAGTTCATAAAATCAAGGCTTGTAAGGTGAGTCTTCATCTTTTTTAGTTGTCCCTCCCTCCTCAACCCTCTCCCACGCCCTACTCTTCTTAAACCTTTACCACCTAAAATTGTAGATAAAAGGCTGCCAGCGGGTGACGCTATCAGGGTGCCAATGAACCCTCCTTCCTGTTTTGAAATGGAAAACATACACTTTTGGCAGGTGTTTGAGGGTAGCACATCTTTTCCTCCAGCTCTTTCACAATACCCAAAAGATCATTTGTGTCCTTTCTCGTGAAGAAGAGGGGTATAACACCATTTCCGGTAGTATCTTTATGTGTAGCACTTGATATTGCCCCTGTTGCCGCATTGAGCCCCAGTGTGCCCAGCACGGGCAAAACTGTGGGAAGCAGAGTCCTCGCAACGTTCAAAACAGATGCAAGAAAGGCTCCCTTCTGTGCCCCCATCTGTGTTTTGGAGAACGTAATTCTGACAGCTCCAGGTGCTTTCCAAAGTTTCTGGATTTGCCTCTCTGTCAAGTATAGCTCATGCTGACCACGAATTTGCTGTGAAGATAACCCCAAGGTGATAGCCTCTCCATTTCTTTTCCCTCTTCTAAGTTTGTCAATTTGACTTTCTGTTAAAGCAAATTCATCTGGTTGATACATGGTTATAATAATGTTCAGATTAAACAGTCATGGTTGCGGAAGGATTTGTAAAGTTGAATGTAGTCTGTTTTTCTCTAGCTATGAAGAACAGCAGTCTTGAGTTATTCGACAGCGTACCTCTGAATCTAATTGTTTGAGCCTTCCTGCAGTCGCCCTCAAATACTTTCTGCCTTTACAGGTCAAACACAATACCTGTGAACTGTTAGTCAATCATTGTAGTCAAGTATTGCGCTGGTATTTTTATCCTTTTCTCCCATATTGAAATTCTCAGCCACCACTTCATACGCTTCAATATCGTTTTGGATATCCTGTGGGAAAAAGTCCTCACTATCTATGACAATGCTCATGGCTGTGGCTGATATGTTTGACGTGCTCTCAATGTACTGCTGGTTATTCCATCTTGCTGTCGATACGGCTACACAATACAATTTCCTCATTCCGTTTAATGAAGCCTCCAACTGTATGTCTTGGTGGCCACTGACACCAGCAATTTCTGCCGGATAATGAAGCCGGTTCCATACAAGAGTTTTTGTCAAAGATCCCCCTTGCATTCTCTTGAACAGTTTTTCCTCGTTCTCCCTGGGTAGCTCAACTCTTGGAAGATAAAGAAAGGCAGAGTTAATAGCACAATCAACAGCATTGTCATCCTCTCTTAACAACGCATTGTCAGTGCGGTACGTGATATCAAACTCAAACACTTGATTAATCAAAGGGAAACATAATGCCCTGAAGAACACAGATAGGCAGGACAAAGAAATTTTCACACTGAATTGTATTTGATTGTTGCGAGGGTTAGGGATTTGCCCCTTTCTGGTACTATGCCCAATATTATTCTCATAGTTTTGTGATGTGTCCTTACTGAAACAATATTGTGCCGCCACGCTTACATAGTCACTGCAGTATTCCAAACTGTTAAGAATGGGAACGCTGATAAAGTTCAGCCTAGAATTATCCATCTCGGCACCATTAATTCTTACTACTGCTTGATTGATAAAAGCAAACGAACCTTTGGGTACCACAGTCTTAGCAGCTAGATCAGTTCTAGAAGCCGTAGCAGTGAGCAGGATATATCCATCACCATAATTCACCAGCTTGTCCGATAGTCTTACAATTATAGTTAATAGCATTAGTCAAGCCGTTTCCATTATCGCCAATACCTTTCTGAGTGGAATGAATTTTGATCCACCTTTTGTGTGAATATTTAGGCAAACTGATTTCTTCGTCAAACAAATTAGCAAGCTCTTGTTAGTCCATGCTTGATTATTTATATAGATCTGACTAAACCTATAGCAGGATTTTGATTCCCCCTTGCTTTCATCTTTTTTTGTTCTTCCAACCCCATATTGGTCAGGGCTTGGTGCATATTGATCAGAGTTTGGTGCCAAAAATTTCAAATCTTTTAAGACCTCATTTCTGTCCGGCTGCTTTGGGGATTGTTTCTTTGGTGTAATTCTGTTCGCCATTTCACTACCGATTCTATCACCAGCTGCTGTTATTCCCTGTGAGGCAATGCTTGTGGCTGATTTTTAGTTGCTGCTGTCATCGAGGGAGATATCTGACTAAAACTTGTTCTAAGAAGTCTAATCGCATCACCCATACCTTTGCCTGTCTGACTGACATATCCATAGTTGCTGTGATACCTTGTTTGCCACATCATCGACCTATAATATCTCTCAGGACTAAATCCAAACAAGGTCTTTGTTCGCCACTTGTAAAACTACACCTCAGTTATCTCCCAGAGGGAGTAATTTCCCGTTTTGATCAGTAAGCCATACCTCCAACTCATTCTCTGTTGCATTTCTCGTGCTCCTCCACTGGGGGTATCTTGGTGTGATTGTTAGAAGAGAGCCAAACGAACTATTAGGTTAAAAGCTATAGAGGAGAGATGAGTCAGCTTGATATTTATTATAAACCAAATTACAATGTACTTGAACACTGGTCACATTTTCCAGTTGAGGCACATTCCGTAAATTTGGGTTTGGTTGTAGAACTTATTAGTATCAGCACCCAACACCTTACTCAGACCTTCACCGAAACTTATTGCATACCCAGACCCAATTTTAAGAGTTATTCGATTGTAGATAGCGTTTTCATAAAGATGAATCGCATACCTACCGCCTGATTATTTGTTCTTTGTGCTACCAAAATGTCTATTGTTCTCCATAATGTGATGCAGGAAGTTGTTAATAGTCTTTATTGTGTATGACCCATCAGGGAGATTGACTTGGTATGAGCCACCCTCAGGCGTCTTATACGTGACAGCATTATTGCTCGGTTGCTGAGTAATATTCCGCCAGTTATACCAGAGATTTATATTGCTCCGAGCTATATAGCTGTCAAGATTCATGGGGTTATTGAGAACATACCTAAGTCGGCTGTTTGATTCAGTCTCGGCATTACATGTTGAGATTTGCAAAGTATTCATGTTTATATCTATGTTCTGTCTAAATACCACTGTTTGCTAGCATTAACTTGTAATCAACCTTCTTGATTTTTCTGTGTTTGAAGAGGTAGTGAAGCAAGTCAGATAGCTCGTTCTTCAGTTTGATTGATGTGTTACCTGCCAATAGTTCACCCAACAGCACCTGAATCCTCTCAGATATCTCTTGCACTGAGGTGAAGACCCCAGAACCCCTGGTTGCTTTAGCCCGAGAAGAGGATAGTCTTTGCCCTGCATTCGTATAGACTTTGTCCAGAAATTCCTTCTCACCAGCTTTCAGGTTTAGATGCTGCCTAGCGGTTGGTTTTAGCACACTTTTTACACCGTTGGTCACCCTTTTAGCTCCAAAAGCAGGCACCATTTTATTGGGCTCTTTGGCATATCTCATAGATAAAATATTGCGTTGTTTTAGTCTTTTTAGTGGGATAGTGTAATTCCCTATGGGTTGTCCCTTTCCTGTAGTCTCTTCAATACGTTCCTGTATTTGCCTATAGATGCCAATTCTTGCTCAATAGTAGCAAGTCTATCCATGTCTTGCTGAGCGGGATGATGTCTTCGTTAGATTCCACTCTTCTGCGCACCCAAAATGTCAAAATTAACAACTCATCCTCCTCTGAACATACATTAAAGTTTGGTGTCCCCCAGAGCTCGGTCTTAGGGTCGTTACTTTACGTCATATATGTCCTCCCCTTGGGTGACATAATTCGCAGAAACGGCCTTGAGTATCACTTTTACGCGGACGACACACAACTATACATTCACTTCAAATATACAGATGAAGAGGTGTCCCGCTGTTAGCTAGAGCGGTGTATCGCAGATATCAGTCAGTGGATGCATGATAACTACCTAAAGCTGAATGCTGAAAAAACTGAGGTCATTTACATAGGGCTTCCCCATCAACTTTCCAAAGCTTCGAAGGAATCTCTGTTGATTGAAGGCAATACAATCAATCCCAGCAAGGAAGTTCGTAATCTTGGCTTTTTCTTGGATGAGAACTTGACATGCGAGAGACACGTGCATTACATCTGTCGCAGGTCATTTTACCACCTGAGAAACATCAGCAAGATAAGGCCAACTATTGACATGAAGACTGCTGAACAACTTATTCATGCTTTTGTCACCAGCCGCCTCGATTACTGCAATTCTTTGCTATACGGGTGCAAATATGTTTCGACTAAAATCCCTATATGTTGTTGCCTACTGGTTAGTTTTACACAAGGTCTCAGCTGCGCTCCTATTTTTATGTATAATCTTGCTCACTGGTTAGTTTTACACAAGAAACTGAGATATGTTTTGCTTTTAGCTCGCCTCCTATTTTGATTTATAATCTCTCACACTGGGTAGTATCGCACAAGAGACCAAACCTAAGTAAAATTCCTCCTATACTTTGCCTCTGAGTGCATGGGGTCAATAACTAGAACAGATTGATCAGTAGTGGCTTCTCAAAACAAATCATTAAAGGTTTCAAAGTCCATCTCTCTCGCTAGATCTTGCTGAATCTGCTGCAAATCTTTTTCTGATGTTCTCCTGGTGAATATGACGAGATTACAGTTCCTTCTGATGAGTTTCGGTGCCTGGAAATAGTACTGCCTGATTAAGACGAGAGCAATTTTTCTTTCTCATTTTAGTAAAATATGCAGAGATTTTCTTCAAGCTCTTGGTATCCTCATCCAACATGTCATCAAACACTATTAAATTCTGATAGGCACTGTCAATCTCGGCAGACATCATATCAGGAAGGTCATCCAAATCATAATTATGTTTCATTAGAATGAGTACACCATGCCTTTCTTCAACAGCTCGTAGCTTAGGCACTAGCACCTCATCACACAAAGGATCACAACCCATCAACTTAACGAACAAGTAGAATCTTTCAAAAACAGTTCAACTTGTCAACCAGATTGAGCAGATAATTGGTTTTACCGCCCTCTGAAGCTCCACTGATGAGACAACTAAAGGAGTGCTTGATTAGATACTTGTCATTGTTAGGGTTATTATAAGAGACCATCCCCCCCCCCCCCACCTTCCCCCTTGAACTTGCTTATAGAAATTCGTTAGTGCAGACATCCTTCAACTTGTTGTATGCATCATTACATTACTCAGATTAAATGGAGTGTATATGAATGATTTGATGTAGCTCAGAGCTTCGCAGCAATCAACCACGACGTTCAAGATATGTAAAGCGCAAAGTCTTTTCCTCTGTAAATTATAATATTCACCATAACACCAGGAAAACATTCTCTTTAGCAACTCTCTATGACACAACTCTGTAAATAGTTTCTCACCAGTCAACTTAAAGTATATGTAGTTGAGATATTTTTGGTCTTCATTGGGAAGGTGTTTGTGAATGTTAGGTGGGGTAAAATCCCTAGTCAGCTTGGCTTTCAGCGTCTCCATATAGTCAGCATCAAATCGTGAGCACGCGTTGCTCTCTGTACCATGCAACCTTTTCAGAACAGCTTCAAAGTGTCTATATGGGTTGTATGATGGTTTTCTAATGCTGCTCCCACTGTATTATAGGGCTACGTCTTGATAATTAGTGTCTATACACCCACACCCCGTACATACCCTCTGATAGTCATCGATAATCATCCCATTACCACATTCTTTACATTTATCATCCCCCGCTATTGAGTAGGCTTCCACTTGCAAATTCTTAATAAACTCTGAAAGAACAAGGCCCATTGTATATACATACATACACATAACTCCAATAAGGGATTATATACACTTGTAATGCCCATAAGCCCTGAGCGCATCCCATCGTCATCAAAGCAGCTCAGGCTGATCTTGCTGATTTCATATGAATGAAGCTGATGCTTTTGGGATTGAATAGTTTTCATCTTGTGATGGAGTTGAAGCTGTTGGAACAGTGTTTCCTTGTAGTTCTCATGTGTGATATCCTTTCTGATAACACCTTTCTTCACACCTTTAGCCTTCTTATCACCGCCTCCATCAGCCATGGCGTAGCTATACATCTTAGACCTCAGCCCAACACACTCAGTGATTGGCACGCCTTCAGCCTCATCTTTCATCTTGCCTTTGACCTTTTTGTTGGAAGGGTCATATAATGGTGAACATGGTGAGTACCCCGAGTTGTCAAAGAAATGCTTGTCTTTCCAAAGGTCGGCATACTCATTTCCTGTCTATATCTCATATGTCAGGCTGTCAGTTCTGAGAATATTAAATTGGCTTTCTCCTTGTATTTCTTATTAATGTAGATGTAATGGAAGTCATACATTAGTGTCTTGCTCAGGTCTGGGATGCGCATTCCAACATATGCTGGCTTATTCAGAAGGATACACGACTTGACCTTATGTACTACAACAAGATCCTCATTGATAGTCTTTGATGAGACCAAGGTAGGCTTGCTGACTAGATTTCTCAGCTTTTCTTCACTCACAACAAGTTTCACATCAACCCTCTACCTGAGATTCTCCATATTCTTACCGAACACACTGTTGTTCAACAATTTGAAGAAATATTTTTCAAAGTTATTCTTTGCAGCAGTTCTCAAGTGTTGAAGTCAATATACTCCTTAAGCCATGGTGATTGATCAAACTCATGAATTCTATGAATTTTTGTGGGTTTCAACTCCAAGGAGATATACAACTGCAAGTTCCTATAGTGGAGTACATCCTTCCTCTTAGTAGCCAGAGTTGGTATCAGCTTGTGAACCCCACCTACTTTAATATTGGACATCACGAGGGACTTACAGTAAAGCGATATCCTGCTTCACATTAATCTGCTCTGATGCCAGTGGATAGCCATTGTGCAGATCATTAATCTCCTCTGGGTATTCGAGATCAACTTCAAGTATACAGCTTCGCTTCGAGTTTTGTCTGTAGTCTTCCAAGTTAAAGATGAACATGAATTTGTCGGTGGGAAGAGGTTGGCTCATTGCCCATCCATACAGGTTATTTGCATCTAGATACATTATGTATTCCGAAGGCTGAGATGGGTCACAGTCTGATAGATGCCTCTTGTTTGCTTTGGTGTAGTTCTTAGCAATATAGCGTACACCACCTCTCATGCCTTTCTCAATGATTTGATACATATCATCGTCACTCAACAGATCCAGTTCAGTGCCAGTCATCTTGAGTGCAGCATCCCAAGCAAGCCCGGGACTGGTGAAGTGGTGGGCTTGATCGAGCTTGTAATACTGAAGGCAAGTTTTTCTGAAACTTTCAAACACATCTGCAAGGAGAAGCACGTCATTTGTGAGGTACATGTCATGATACTGACCCATGTTTTCAATGCCACACTTGCTCCAAACATCCTTTGCCCTGAGGTAGTCTTCATCTGAAATACCTTCATCATGCAGCTGACTATAGAAAGCTTCTTTGAGTGGTAAGGTGGTTATCTCGAATTTCCCCCAACAGTCCATGAAGTCATAGGGATAGACACCTTTCTTGGTGAGCAGTTCATAGTGGTTTGGACACTCCTTCTGGAGAATAGGGAAATCAGTCAGATTGGCGGATAGATTGTCCAAGGATGAACTCATGAACTGGAAGCTGTCTATGAACACAAGTTGCTGACCCGTCATGGGTGCCATGCATTTTCCATGTTGTTAGGGATAACATTTAGATTCATCTCTTTGTGGATGATCTTTCCACCTTTATTTACCACATGTTGGTTCTCCTTTACAAACTTACCCATCTCCTGGAGTAATATATGGCTGTCGTAACCCCTCAAATTGAGGAACTCCATTGGAATTTTATCAGTCAGCCTGTACTTGATATTGCATACATTGTTAGCAGCTCCTCTGAACTTGCATGTGACGTGACGATGGTCTCTTACAGGCTTCTCGTCGTCTGAGGTGCCTAATTTACCACAGCAGATGTGGCAGTGTATAGCTGCTTGAAAGAGTTGCTCATCTTCAACTGACATTTCAAGAGGCTTGTTGAAGTGAGTGTTTTCTGTTTCTAGTGCAGTAAATGACTTCTTGAACCAGTGCCTGGAGAAACTTGTATGTAGCGTTTTTTTTCCTCTATAGATTTTTGTTGGCTTGCTGCAACTATCATCATAACAGCACACAACCTTGTAGACATAGCCACATGGTGTATGTTCTGTAAAGCTTTTGTGTAGGACTTCTTACCATTGGGATCACAGCCATCAATCTTCTCGATGAGGGACTCGAAGTCTGCATAGATGATGAATGGCGCTTCCAACTGCTAATAGAAGTTAGAAAAGTTTACTATGGAGCTCTCTGGATGCATCTTTACAGTCTGTCTTCCATTGATCACCAGACATAAGGAATTGTGTTTTTGAAGAACATCTTGCTACGAAAAGCACTGTAAGCAATATCTGCAGAAATGCTTCCTCTCCCTATATTTGGTTTTATTGAACATGAAACTGTTAAAATCTTTGATCAAGCAATAGGGCTGATTTTCACCTTGGGTTATGAGAAGTAAATCCATGCAGTCATCGCATTTTTCATTGCTCACATACATAGGATAGGTCTGCCCTTTTCATATCCAAACACACTGATACATATTTTGTTTTGCAGTTCAATCTTCTTATAATCATCTGTCTTTACTGGGAAACTTACACCTCTATAATCCAATGTTTGAATGAGTTTTGGATTTTTGTAGTGAGTAATCTTTCAGCATGGTGAGGTGGTGGATATTTGTGAGCTAAGTGACACCATCTGAAGCCTCCATTGTTATTTTCGTTTTTGATGTTAATGATGCTCTTTTTGGGATTCCGCGGCTCTTGAGGTAGTTAAATGTATGATGAACCAGCTAATTGTTGAAAAATGTTAATATTCAACCAGTGACCCTGTATTTCATTAATAACTCATCCTGATCCCTCACCCACCCACCTATCACATTTTTCCTGAATTTCATTATTAGCGGTATGAACAATTTGGGGCACTTCATGTTTATTTAAAATGGGGACGGTCTTGCTGTTGAAATATGCAGACTTGTATGTAACTTCATCAACACCTGATGGTTTGTTAAACAATATTTCAACGGTGATCACAGATTTCACCCCAATCATCTGCTTCAGCTTCTGAGAGAGGGTTTCATTTATGACTGTAGAAGTGTTGTTGAGCTGTTCGACCAAACTTTTACGATTGATAATTGGTACACTGTATGACTTGGTATAACCGTTCAGAGCATGTTTTAATAGAATTGTTTTAGGCTGCTGTGCCGGGAATATATTATTCCTTCTTTGCTAGATTTTCTGTCCTTTAATCTCGAGCTCGGTCCTTCTATTTTTAAGTTTCCCTGCTTCCCTCTGTTGGTTCTTAATTCTCCGTCTCAGCCTTTCACTTCTTTCATTAAGTCTTCGTATCCCCCCAGCCTTTTGAACTGTTTTACATTCGATTGTGGAGATCTGTTGTTTAATCTCAGCCAAGAACAACTTGTGAGTTCTTTTTTTCTCAAGTTGCCAAGCCTTGGCTTGCCTTTCTATGGCGACCTTGTATTTCTGTTCATCTCTTTCCAATCGCTGTCTCTTTTCACTTGCTGAAAATCTCATTCCGATTCGAGCAAGTATAGTGAGTCGCTATATAAATATATACTAATAGAATTCATTTCTCTAAATGGGCGACTTTGTCTCGCGTGCTCGGGCATCGGTGGGTCTGGGCTGGGCTGGGTTCTATGACCTTGCGATCCCTTTAGACTTTTCTGCCTTGTAGCGATTCGAGGGGGACTGCGTTCGAAATGTGTCTGCTAAGAAAAAAAATCTGCTTCAGGCCGAGCAAGCAACCTGGTTCCAAAAATGGACTAAATTCCTGGACTGTCTCAGCAAAGAGCTCCGCCATCGGGGGCACGCCGGGCAAACTTTCCAGAACGCCGACATTCGCGGGTAAAAAATGCAGCTCATCTGCAACTGGGACGCGGGCCCCCAGCTTGCTGACCTCAATGCTGCGTCGGATGATCCTATCTGCTTGTTATTTACTACATGGCGCATTTACTACACCATATATTTACTTGCTAAACGAGTCGTTCAAAAAAAACGAAATCTTATCTGTGGTAAAATGCACTGCTGTTTTCTATTGACAAGGTCTGTGGACCTTGTGCTCAACCATGTGATGATGTGTGCGTCGTATGTTGTCATCTCTATATTTAGAACAGATAATACTGGCGCATCGGCGGTTATGTAAATATAGGATATGGCCCATTAGGAGCTTGTATTCCGACGACTCAGGTAGGTGCTTGTTTTTTAGTGGTCATTTTGTCAGGGCAATCAAATATTGGGAGTTCTGTGCCGCCTCCCATTGATATTGACACCCCTGATGGCAGTATTTTGGATGCCGATTTGACAAATCGTGAGACACGGTACACGTATCGTCCCCTGAATTCCAATGTGTTCTACGTGGCACGTAGAACACATTGCAATTTTCAACTCAGGGCGCGATATCAATGGGGTGAAAAAAGAGCTACAGCTTATTCAAGCTTACAGAGTATACAACTATGAGATGACGATTTGTATCGAGAATCTTGAAAAGGGAGGACCCATGGGCAAGCTTATTCCAAAGAAACCAAAGGCAGATTTAAAATCACTTCTAGGGGATTATAAAAAGAGGTCAACATTACTTTCAGGCCGTGATCTCTACAAATATTTGGTTCAGAAAATTGCTATAAAGGAGCCAGTCAACTGCCCTACAGTGTCTGAGGTAGGCTTGTTTACAGGCCTGGAAAGCGTATTGAAATAACCTCAAATCAGGCTACGATTTGCTGAAAGGTCAAAATTCAGTCTCTCTATCACTCTTGATTACGGAGAATGGCTTAAAGTGGCATTTGAACTACACAGCACTGACAAACTGGCTGGCAAAATATCGGGTACATGGAAAGAATGGCTTGAGGCGAGTGTTGGTATCCAAGCCTCTTATGCCAGAAAACTACGGGAAATTGCAAAATTACTGGGTAAATATCCCCGTTTCAGGACACTGGGCCTTTCTTTTTTCAGAAGTTTATCAGTGCAGAAAACAAATACAGAGTATGTTGATAACAGACAGCCAGGTGGTCCAGTACTGGCAGCAGGTTAGATAGTGTGTCAGTGTAGTGTGATTTCTTGTTGGTATGTACATGCTCCACCAATTGAGCTGATGTGTGAGGACGTTCCCGCCGTAGCCTGTGTCAGTAGCTTGCGACCTCCGGTTGCAAGTGAAGCTAACACTCACATATGTGTTCCTGTATGAACGCCGTTGCTATGCTATTATGTACCTTAGATACCATGTTCCTGTAGAAACGCTTGGTCAAACCAACACACCAACTTTGTTTCTATGTGAACGTCGGCGGCCTACATTTACAATTTATGGACGAATTCTTCCCCGAGGCAGCTGGTTGTTAGGTTTTTGACACTATCACTCTCTGGACTGCCAGTCTGGAGACAGCTAGGGTCGTTTATGAGACGAAATACGGGGATCTGAGAGGGCTGTCTTGGTGACCCCAAGTTGCTATACTACGGGGGATTCAAGTTCATTTACTTCAGCTTTCTTCTGAATCCACTACGATCCAATAATGGCTTTTGCGCACCTCAGGCGCGCAGGGACGTTGTGGGGCAAGTTCCTTTCGACCCTCTTTTACTGTTGAATAATTTGTTGTATCTAGGCGTGTTAAAGGAACAAAGAGGCTGCGGTACTCCGTTAGCGGCGTTTGCAGGTTGGGATTTACTGACCTCCGTCTCCTCCTCCTCCTCCTCTAGTCCTCCTCCCTCTCCCTGCCCTCCAACCTCTTTGGTGAAAAGGTTGCCTATAGGCATCTATAACTGATGTAGACTTTATACTGATTAATAAGCCAGAAGAGTGTTTAAATTGAACGGCCCCAATTTTAACTTAGAATGTCGGAATATGAGTTAAACCAAAATTAATCCAGAAAAACTAAGATTCTTATTTTAACAAATCCAGAAAAGGTTAGATTTTTATTTTTTCCAGTAAAAAAAAATCCAACAAGTCTTCAAAAAATAATTGAGAAATTCGAACAAGCGATCATAGTGATTAATAGACGTGTAGACGACGTTGCTTTTGTGGAAGGTGTTTTGTATTATTAGCTACACAGTTTGTTGGTGGCCTTATATGGTGTCAGCTATTTTCATATTTGCTCGAGTCCAATATGGAATTAACTGACACCATATATACCATATTAGGCCGCCAACAAACTGTGTAACGAATATATCTTACCGACTGCTGCATCGATGCACACGACTGATAACATCAGCGATCAAAATTAAATGAGAGAATTCTCACAATGTGTTCACGTGTCTTTAGCTTGTTACAATTTATGGGAGAGTGCCTACAGGCACTCTCCAATAAATTGTAACAAGGAAAATGCATACATACCCAACAGTTTCATTTCGAAGGTAACATGACACACATCCACAGAATATGAAGCCATTGAAGTTGCCTAACCTGCACTTCATACCAAATATGGGCTTCCAGCACTCAATCTTTCATCTTGAAGCGTTTATCGCCTGCCGCCATTTTGAATAATCAATGAACAAAGGGGAGATTACCCGTAGCTATCAGCGTATATTGATGTTGACGGGCAGTATATGGGTTTTTTATGCAGTCAGCATGTGACGTCTTTGAACCAATGAAATTCCCAGATACTTGTTGGAGGTAAGATATATACCGGTATTGACCAACAGCGAATCCTAAAATCATAACTTGCTGTTCGAACGCTATAACAAAGGAATTAAAACGTTTGGGGAATGATTGATGAACGGAGTTGAAAAAGCAGCTTCTTTTTGTGTGACGAGATTCTCAAAACACAGTAGGCCTAATTTTAATTAAATTTAACAATAAGCGTCTTGTGATTTATTAACAACTAAAATATTATTTGTATCAACACATAGATATCGAGCTGTGTTTTCTCTTTCCAATTTCAAGTAGCATTTTGCAAAAGTCAAGAAGAAAATTATGCAGGGTTCGAATCCTCCAAAGTCAAGATCCGAATTCTATGAGGTGCCAATTCTTCAAGGTTCGATTCTCCAAGTCAGTGTCCGACTCCTACACGGTTTATCACCCCCCCCCCCCCCCCCCAAAAAAAAAGGGAGGGGGAATACCCAACAAAGCACAGGAACAAAATATTTTTCATTCGATGTGCGTCGTCGACTGGACTAATTTGGTTACAGACTGTCGCCCCCCCCCCCCTCCCCGAGACTGTCAGCCCCTATTTTCTTGATTGCCTCACGATTTACGACCCCGAGACCATTCGCACCCCACTTTTATTAATATTCGATAGTTTATTGAGATATTTGTGACATTAAAAATACATTTATAAAATTAAGTTAAGTTCGATATTCACTGAGGTCAGTAACGAATAAAAACGTTCCAAAAATACAAAATTCTAAAGTTGTGAAGTAGATAAAGTTGGAAAACTTTCCAAAAATACAAAAACCCTAGACTGTAAAAGAAGTAAGTGTTTGCCCTGTCGGATTCTTGAACAGAAGAAAATCTTCTTGAAATATATGCAGCTTGGAATAAATTTACTGCCGCTGAAATTGGTTCGAAGGAACTTCTGAAGATAGTCAATGCTATATACAAACCTTGTGTGCTTCCTTGAACTGCTCGAATCAAATGAAGTGACATGTTTAGATACTGTTTGAGAGGTTTGGATAAATCTTAAAATTTAGACGTTTTGGAAACATTTTGTTGAAAACGTTCCAGAAAATGCAAAATTGTAAGGTTGTGAAAGAGGTACATAATTGTACAGGTTCTTTTTTAACTCTGAATTTAATAGCTGACAAACATGTATCCCTATCCAATTTCAACTCCTCTTAACCCTTCACCTAACACGAAAAGCAGATTCTTGAATAACTAGGGGAAATCAGAGACAATTGTAACACGGGTCAGTTGTTACACGACTTCTTCAGCGGTGTGAGTTATCCTCAAGATGTGTCCTCTTTGGTAAGTGGAGATAACTTCGAAGAATACTCCACCGGAGTGTTGAGACAATTGAAAATTTTCTGACGATTTGAGAATGAGAAAAACGTTTTTTTAACCTGTTTGTAAATTTTATCATTTTCTACAAAATGTGATAGCCACCAGAAAGGCTTTAATAATAATGGTTGAACTATACTTTCGAAACCTCGTACACATCTCTTTCATATCGGAGTATGTGTCTTAAAAATATTTATGCTGAAAAGAATTCTGATTAGGTTTTCATGCAGTGGGGTTGGTTCTAACAAAAATCGTGGAGTAAGATGTAATGTATTACAGCCTGTTCTTTGAGTATCAAATTGATGTTGAGTTTAAGTGGTCAATACATTCGATTGACCTGTACCGCCCAAGGCGCGGACAAGTTGTATTGTACTAAAACAAGTACTTTTTGTTGTTTTTTTTTTTTTTGTTCAGCTTAACTTGACAAAGTCAATATAAGCTATTGCCATCACGCGTGCGGAAGTCTGTTAATTAGTCTGTTAGTCTGTGAGTCTGTTCACATTTTCCTTTAGCACAGGCTACACCCCGTAGTTCTCGTACGATCGTCACGAAATTTTGTAGGCAGGTTTTGGGTCAGGTCTTGATGAGAACACCCCTTTTTGGTCGCGATCGGTCAACCGCGATAGCTGCATAAGCCCGAAAACCTTTAGCACAGTTTACAGGTTGTATTTATGAAGGGATTTCACTGTACCTTGGTAGGATGCCTCCGTATAATAGCCAGATGAGAACGTCCCCGTTTGGTCATGATCTGTCAACCGTGATGGCTGCCCAAGCCCGAAACCCAAACACTTTTAGCACAGTCTGCGGGTCGTATTTAATATGCAGGGATTTCATTGTAACTTGGTAGGATGACTTTGGATGATGTCTGGATGAGAACTTCCCCCTTTGGTCGCGATCTGTCAACTGTGGCGACTGCCCGAGCCCCAAACCCCAAAACTTTTAGCACAGTCTACAGGCCATATTTATGGGGGGATTTCATTGTAACTTAGTAGGTTAGTAATGTCTAGATGAGAACGTCCCCTTTTGGTTGCGATTGGTCAGCTGTGACGGCTACAGCGGCTCAAAGTTCGAAAACCTTTAGCATAGTCTACAGGTCATATTGATGAAGGGATTTCATTGTAACTTGGTTGGATGACTCCAGATAATGTCTAGATGAGAACATCCCCTTTTGGGCGTGGTCTTTCAGCTGTGACGGCTGCCCAAGCCCAAAACCCGAAAACCTTTAGCACAGTCTATAGGTTGTATTTATGGAGGGATTTCATTGCAACTCGGTAGGTTGACTCCATATAATGTCCAGACGAGGACATCCCCTTTTGATTGCGATCGATCAACCGTGATGGCTACACAGGAACGAAGCCCGAAAACCTTTTGCACAGTCTACAGCCCGTATTTATGAAGGGGTTTCATTGTAACTTGATAGGATGACTCGTTTTGGAATAATTTAACTGCAACTTGGTAACTTTCGTTGACATACATTCACTCTGAGGGTCACATACATTAACTGTGAGGGCCACATTAACCAACCCCTCAATTCTTTAGTACAGTCTACACCTCATATTGTTTTGAAAACATACCATACAGGGAACAGAAATTAACATATTCCCAGTTATCACAATTCTTGTCTTATTTCATAATCCTTTCATAAACATTGAACATTATCCATTTCATCAAACACAACACACAGACAAGTTAAGCTACAGTGTCATTGACACTTTCATTATTTGTTTATTTCCGTTTGTTTTTCTAGGGCTGTCAAGAGTTGTGAAAAATTTCTCACAGAAACATTTTCTCCACGTATTGTTTCCTTACTGATGACTTGGACCTTAAGGTGCTGGGTCGATATATGATTTCATTTCCCTGATTTGTGCTTATGTTTGAGTTGAAATTTTCAGGAAGAAGATTCCACTGTCTCGTTTTGTTTAGGCTCAACCCATACTGTCACTATTTACCCCAGTCGATGTTACAACTGACCCGATATTGGGATCAATTGTAACGGTGAGGGTGACCGTAGACAGAGACGTGTTCCTCGTTGACTACGATTCTTACGCAACTATCAGTTCCATAATATTTTAGCAGGAAGGTCGTGTGAGAACAACATGTGGAAGTTTTCTTTCATTACCTTTTGATAACATGGTAATCTTTGAAAATGTAAAAAAAAATTACAACTGTCCCCGGTCTCCCCTAATTCTTTGTCACAAACACATAGGTCATCGAGCTCGTTCCAACGAGGGGTTATAACCCATGTTTTTGAGACATAAAATGAGAAAATACTGAAAATAATTGGCAATTTTTGAGAATAACGCTGGCCGGTTTCGGCTGTTACGTTGTGTAAAGGGTAAAATGCTTTACGTATGCGTATCTGTTGTATTTTTTATTTGAACTGTTGGCCGTAAATCAAGTACACGTTTGGATACTTTTGGGAAAATTCTTAAATTTGATATGATTTTCTTTAAAAAAAAAAAAAAATGGGACAAATAAAAAAAAGGAAAATGTCTTTGTTTTTATGTGCACCCTATGTATGTCATACCCATGGCTGCCGTGCGAAGTCGAGTCGAAACACCAAATCCCATTATAACGTTTTTTGAACTGTTCGCCTCTGAAAAATAGAAACTATTTTTGCGGGGACGAACAGTTCAGAAAAATAGAGGCGAATAGTTCCGGGGGGGGGGGGGGGAGTGGTCTCGCAGACGAACAGGCTTGGGTTGTTGGTCTGGTTACCGACTAAGTTAATCCGGCGTAAGGGGTACTCCATAAAACGAGCGCTCCCATAGTCAGTGCCTCAACGGAAGCAGAAATCTGAGCTCATGAGACACAGCAGATTTAGCATTCCAACACGACTTTCCTTCATTTGTTTGTGAGTTGGCACTGTCCACTTTTGTTACAACTTATTTTGACTGGAAATGTACATGTATTCCGTATTTATTTATTTATTGGTGTTTAAGGTCTAATCGTGACCGTGATAGTTTTACGGGTGGAGGAAGCCGGGGAGAACGATGTCGGGTCGTTTCGGTCCTGAGACGATTCGGCCCTGGGACGTTTCGGCCGGGACGTTTCGGCCTCTGGTTGTGAAATGAGGGATAGGAATCAGAGGTGTTGGGGTGTTAGGGATAGGAAACAGGAGGATTGAGGGAGGATAAACAACAAAAACATTCTAATAATGAATCAACACTTTATTAAAATTGGAAATATCATTCATTTACAACAAAAACATAATGATTAACATACAAATAGAACATTTAATGATCATAATATGAAAGTAACATCATAATGATTAATATTTGTCATGATTAATATGGATTTACGTTTGTCATGATTAATATAAATATTACAATACAAGTACGGTATTTTCATCAGAAATATTGTACTTTCAGTATTTCTGATAAATATATTGTACTTGTCTTGTAAACTGCTGAGTGTGAAAATTCGCGAAAACTCATGAATGTGAACGAATTCATAGTTAAAGATTTTGAGAGTGACTGCACACAGTGGCGTATTTAAATTATCATTTATGTTTGGATTCTGTCCAAGAAGTCAATTGACTCTGTGCACTCTGATGTCAAAATGGTAAAGTTTTCAGCAGCAAATATCTCCCATAGTGTAATTTGATATTCAACAACATATATCTTGTTTGACAGAGCCCGTTAGGTTCTGTCAAACAAGATATAATTGGTTAAATTCATAGTTAAACAAGAGACAAACAGAGTGAATGGAGAAAATTATGTTGCACTACCAGTGTGCTAGTGGTTAAGGTGCTATATTAGTAATGGAATTTTGTTTACTTTGAAATTCTTACCTCTGATATTCCTTAAATTCAGATTAAATATACACAAATTATACATCAAAATGAAGGTTGGGATGTATAGAACACGAAACACATGTGTAATCAACTCATAGAGTTGACAGCAGGCACCACTGGTTTCTGGAAGTCTGCTGCCGTATTCGTACCAGAATTTGTAATAAAATAATATTTCGCGAGAAGGACTCATGGCCACACAGAAATGTGCTTCACAAATCCGAGAACAAAGCTAGGCATTCAAAACACTTGCGAGTGCAGCGATAGGACTGCATTTGGGAAAAGGACAACACTGTCTGTATTTTTTATTGAAGATGGTTTCCATGTTCGACAGACATGCGTAAATCAATCGATACCACGAATTTCCATTGAAAAACAAAATCGTAATTCTAAGAAATTGCGACAGGTATCATGAAACATTGCATTGAATATAGCAACTGAGCAGTCTTTATATAAAAACAGTATGCTGTATTAGGACGATCTTTCTCGTTATTTGATTTTAGACGGCGTTGCATTTTTATGCTTTTTCCGTCCGATGACGTCGACCGGAAATCGAAAGTAAATTCAAATGTAAACAAAGGCGAAGGTTTTGGAATTTACCCCCATGCAGCTCTGTCGCTGTGTTTTGAAGAATTTTGATACCTTTACTTTGTTCTTGGATATGTAAAGCACATTTGTCCACAAGTTGTTCCCGTGAAATATTATTAAATTATCAGTTCTGGTACGAATACGGTAGCCACTGGTGTCTACGGTCGACTCTTTGAGTTGATTATACACGTGTTTCGTGTTCTATGCATCTCAATCTTCCTTTTGGTGTACAATTTGTGGATATTTAATTTGAATTTAAGGAATATCAAAGGTGAGAATTTTCAAAATAAAAAAAAATTCCATTAATTATATAGCACCTTAAGGGTGTTTTGTTAGCGTTTTTTATTTCTGAGGAGGTTTTGTCTCGAGGGGTTTTTATCCTAGATCCGTGAAACAGGGTGCCATCTGTAATGTCAAGGGGCGACACATGGTTAATTTGTTATTGTATACAATCGGCTTCAATTTGGCACTAAAATATTTCATTTGGCACCCAAAACATCGTTTGGAACAGAACAAAATTTCTACGTGGCACCAACAAATTTCGGGTCAGCATGAATACTGTGCATTGATATGATAGTATTCCTTTTAATTGTGCAACTTAACCCTTCACCCAACGTAACAGCAAAAACCGGCCAGCGCTATTCTCAAAAATCACCAATTAATTTTCACTATTTTTTTCATTTTTTGTCTCAAAAACATAGGTTATGACCCCTCGTTGGAACGAGCTCGTCGAGCTCGTTCCAACAAGGGGTCATAACCTATGTTTTTGAGACAAAAAATGAAAAAAATTAGTTATTCAAGAATGTTTTTTGCAAGTGTCGTCTGCTTTTCACGTTAGGTAAAGGGTTAACTATGGAAATATTATTAACTACAACTAGTACAGTTGAAACAAGAAGTCTGATTAGTTCGGTCACAATAAGGCTTTAGCACAGAAAATGTTTGATAATTAATGTGCTCCTTACTGTAGAAGTAGTCTGAAAATACTGAAATACAGTTGAAACTAGACGCAGAAAATGCTCGTTAATTAACGCGCCCCTTACTGAAGAAGAATGAAGTAGTCTGAAATACACAAGATCGTTTGCGCTGTACAGTGCAAGATATAATGCACTGTTTGCAAGGATTGGTGGCGAAACAGTGCTCAAAATAACTTTTTGTCTTTGCGTAGCTAAATGCTACAAATTTAAAAAAAAATGAATAGCATTTTGTAAAAATTACATAGCTATTTTTGTATACCAGAGTTATGTTATGCTGTTTTGTATTGAATTCTTCTAAGTAGATAGAATAGTTTCCATCCATTTCTGGGCATTTCCAATTAATGATCTGCAACACATGAAATATTTTTTTTTAACTGAACTGCGTTTAAGGGTTGCGTGGACTTGGATATTTTCAAATAGCGTCTTGGTTGTTCAATAGAGTTCTCAAAATGGAAGCTGGGATTTTTAATTTGATGGTCTTGAAGTTATTTTTAATGTACATTTTATGCAAAATGTTGTAAAATAAGGAAGAATTTAAACCAATAGAATTCATCTCACATATGAAGTTGCTAATAATGCTTGATGGAGAGTTAATCTGAGTTATGCCTGGAATGTTCAACAATCAGAAGTAAAGCATTAGTGAACTAGTTTTCAAATTTGTTTGCAGATTTTCATTTACATTTTGCGATAAAAGATAATCAACTGCAGCCTAATAGGCTGCAGTTGATTATCTTGTATCGCAAAATGCTATACATAATTGAACACTGTGTAACTTTTTGCAAGTTTTGCATAGCAAAAAGCGACGCGACATCGCTTATTTTGAGCCCTGCAGGTGAATTCTCGACCTCAACCGATCAAATAGAAAGGAAATATTGAGAATAATGGAGGGTGAATAGCTACTAAATCGCTGTGGGATAGATTTTTCACTTAGAAACTACTTACAAGTTCTGGGGATAAAACACAAGAAGCACTTGCAGACTTTCATCACATGGACCACCGGGTTGCACCGCGTGGTCAATGTGATGAAAGTTTGCAAGCGCTTCTTGTGTTGTTAAGAACAAGTATAAACACCTTTCGAGTGGAAAATATATGGCTCTGCGATTAAATAGCAGTCCACTTTGTTCCTTCTTTTTATGCGGTCGGAGCGTGGTGGCTCAGTGGTAGACTGTTGGACTTCTATGTTAGAGGTCCCGAGTTCGACCCCCGTCCGGGATGACCCACGTTTTGTTGGGTAAGGCACTTTATCACGCTTGCCTACATGGGGCCAAGATCGCGCCATGTACTAAGGTGTACTGCACGTCGATGGTGCACATGTCTTAAACCGCTGTAACCCTGCTTCAGCGGAGCTTCAACAGAGTTAGAATGTTGAGGAGCTGACAGCTGCTCGTCGCTGCTCGGTGGTTCTCTTCGTTTACTCCGGCTTCCTCCACCCGTAAAACTGCCACGGTCACGATTAGCCATTGTGCATAAGTGTGTGACCTTAAACACAAATAAATAAATAAATAAAACCCCAGCGGCAAGGTTACATGCACATCTCTGGTACATTTCAGTAAGAAGCATCCATCGCTTCATGATAAGGCAACATCGGACGATTCCAAGCTTAAAGTCAAGAAGGGAGCGAGGCAATCACAGTTACGTACAGATTCTTTGTCTCCTATTCAACCATACATTTAAGTGTGCAGCATTGATAACGCACATACTGTTGAATGTTAGCATGAATATGTGGATAAAAAATCAGTACAATGCCAAAACAATCCTAATGTGGCTATTTTAATCTGGAAATATCACGTACGAAACCGCACTTGAACATCTGGTTTCGGCTAACTTGGTTCGATTTCGATGTTCGGTCGACTCAAATATTTGTTTGGCAAGTTCGCGTCAAAAGTCGAGTCGAAAAAAATCCATGTTCACAGGGACCTACCTATGTGTAACCTGAGTGATAGTTCCCAGCCACAATTTTGGCACGCTTGTACATGGAAGTTAACCCTTTATGCAACAAATCAGTCGCATCTATCCGTATAAAATACAATTTAAGCAGTAGAAATGAGGGCAATGGTGGTGAAGTGTTTTGTCCAAAGACACAAGGCGGTTGCCACAGGTGGGATTTAAACTGAGGATCTCTCAGCTTACATCCAGCTCCTCTACCTACTAAGCCACCACACCCCCTCTATGAAAGTAATTGGAACACTAAATGGAGGCTTATTTTCGGGGCTAAAATAGTTTTAAAGAAATCAGAAATAGGTTTTCGTTAACAGTATTTAAAGGTATTCATTCAGGAATCAGATAAATTATTCCAAGAAACCGGAAAAGGCATATATATGTACAGTATTCAAAGGGATCGATCAAAGGAATGCACTAGGGGGTCCAAAAATGTGATTTACAGCAATTCTGAAAAAATACACTCGGTGGCCCCTGGGTGTCCTCAGTGACCTTGACCCATATCTTAAACCCCCATCGAGTTTCGCCTAGTTTGGTGTTGGTCCCAGGTCCATACGTTATATCGTGCTTCAGATATCAGCATGACCCGCTTTCAAAATGTTTGTCCACACCCACTTTTTTAGTGTAAAAAAGCATGTACGAACTTCAGGAAAGAATTAGGGCAGGCCTGCTAATAAGTTGCGAATGATCGTTCAGGTTACGGGGAGATTACGATGATTTAAAAAACGTAACCTCCGAACCGTTCTCTATTGCATTTTACCGCGAACGGAACAAAAAAAAAAAAAAAGATCATCACTTCACTGTTGTGTCAATTGATCGTATGGAATGGCTCTTTTCTCATTTTAATTTCGGGAATGGCAGACTGCTCCGCTCGATGGTCTGTAGTCTAAGTGTGATAGTTAGCTCCCTTGATATGCCTGAATGTGATGTTTCACCAATGTTGAAACAAATTGCCAATGATCACCCACAATCGCCCAGGGTTGATTATAATATTGGTATTACGTCATGGAAACATTTCACGAATTCGCAAGTGACACCACCGTCCTGCTCAGAAAATGACAAAGATGAACAGATCTGGTCGCATCATTGTAAAGTTTGTGAATGACAAATTGACGAACGATTCCGGCTGTGATTTGCGCCGTTTTGTACCACGCCTGAGATTTGTGCGTGACCCACTTTCAAAATGTTGCTATGGACGCCCCAGGGATCTGAAAAAAACATAGGGTGCCGCGAACTTGTCACTGTCTGTGAGTACGCCAAAAATGAACCAGATGGGACAATTCGTTTTCGAGTTATTGTGCAGACAAGGAAATGCCCAGAAGACAGGAGAATAAGATGAAGAATAATAAAAAAAAACGTACAAAAACAATAGTCTGTGTGTTTCATATTGACAAATAAGTACAAATGTCGATCTAATTTTTTTTGAGGCGACTGAAAGACGAATCGAAATGACCGTTAACCCTTTCGCTGCTACAGGTCTATATTGAGTACGGAACCAACTGTTGACGGCCTGTGTGATAAGGTCGTACTCAGTACGGTGATACCACATACATGTACAGGGAATGGATATCATAGCTCGTTGTTATTCTCAATAGAACGCATGTTATACGAAATGCAAGCGACAGACGATATGGCATTATCCATTTGATGTCAACCATTTTTCGCGTCTGTGTAAATTCCGAAATACCCGAGGCAACAACGAACTCAGTAATCCAAACTTGTCCCAACATATATAATTGTTTTTTGTTGTCCTGTGCCACACGGCGACAAATCAAAACAAAAACTATATAACGGCCTGTGGAGCAAAGATGAGACTACATGGTCAGTCCATTAAATAAGAACTAAATTCAAGTCGACTAGACGTCTTTTCTTATGGGATTTATGAAGTGTGGCTGGGAGTAGTTTTGGAAGCATCGTTGAACTCAGTCAACGTTGATCCAATATACAGTACGTGGAGAATGGATTGAAACGAAAGCTCCCTAAGAGTGGAGGTATCACCCAAAGTATCACTTTCAAATTCTGTACATGTGGACAAAAATCACAAACAATGTTTCAGCCAGTGGACCTCCGGGTTAATTATTGTAATAAAATCACCCGTAGAGTGGAGGTATCACCCAAAGTATCACTTTCAAATTCTACACTTGTGGACAAAAATCACAGACAATGTTTCAGCCAATGGACCTCCGGGTTTAACCCGGAGGTCCATTGGCTGGAACTTTGGTTGTGCTTGTTATGGTTTGCATCAAATCTGCAATTATTGCTTGGGTGGAATCGCGATTCCGGGGGTGATTTAGTGATAATACACTATCCACGTACTGTATAATAACAGTTTTAAATTTACAAATACGTGAACGTTAATGGTGCTTTCATTGTTTTCACTTTAACCCCATTCCCTCCAATATATGGTTCAGCACAGGATATTACCAAATTGCACAGCAGCGAAATGGTTAATTAACTCTAAGCCTGCTGCGTATTTTCAAGATAATTTTCTTCGAATCAAGTCATGGCTGCTGTAAAGCAGCTTTGACTAGATTTCATTAAAAATTGAATTGACTAATAAGACAAGAAATCTATTCAATTTAGAGTGGAAAAATATGAGTAAATGTGCCCAAATTATACTGAGTTCAGTGACAAGGGAAACCCTGTGCTGGGCTGGAATACTTGTATCTGCCAGCAGCATGTAAGGAGTTAATTACGTCAGTTTGTCTAGGCATGATGAACCCTGTTTTTGTTGAATCAGCCACTGACGTTATACATGTTAAATTATTGACTTTCCTTGAGGTTAATAAAATGAATTATCAACCCGAGGAAAGTAATATTCACCGAGGCCATAGGCCAAGGTGAATATTACTTTTCAAGGGTTGATAATTTCTTGTATCAACCTCAAGGAAAGTCAAAAATTATTTTTATTATCACGACAGAAAAAATTGTTTGCTAATTCCTTGCTTCATGACATATTTTCTATTTTTATCTCAAACAGGTATTTGGAATCACATCAACCTTCCTTCAATGACAGAGCAGTGAAATATCAGATTACCAGATTTTCTATGACGTATAATAAACAACCTTGGTTTCTTTCAGATGATATAAAAATTTGCATTACTGAATGGTTTGAGCACAAACAGCATGTTTACCAGAAAGTCCTTCTGTGTTGTTACTGGAGCCAGTACAGAATTTGGAGATAGCATTGCGAAACAGTTTGCTGCAAAACTACCACCGTCATCCGTGATAGTCATCCTTGCAAGGTCATGTGATCAACTCCAAACTGTGAAATCTGACATAACAGCATCATCAAAGCATGTCCGAGTTATAGCAGATTGTTTTGACCAACAGAATATAGAAGCATCAAACATACAGAATATTTTCTCAAATTTGTTAAAAGTCACAGACTGTACTCCCGAGGATTTTGATCAAGCAGTCATTGTACACAATGCTGGCAGTTTAGGGGATGTGACAAAGTTATCACATGAAAATACAGATTTTAATGTTTACCAGAAATATTTTGATTTGAACCTAAGTGGAATGATGTGTTTAAATGCGGCGTTTCTAAGCACATTCTATGGTCGGGTGAAAAATAATGTTTTAATCAATATATCTTCAGTAGCGGCATATAAACCACTCAAAGGTCTTTCTCTTTATTCAACAGGTAGGCATTCACATAGACCTTGCAACTTGATACAAATTATAAATTAAGTTTCTTAATAAACAGTTCCCTTTACTTTTTAGCTCACTTAACTGAAAGTAAGGGTTAGCAATAGTGATCACTCACCGTCCGTTGTTTGTCCATCATCTGTCCCTCGACTGTGAAGATGGTGTTTGCACCTACTTCAAAACCACTGAACCGATTTCAGATATATCTGGGGGTGATTGTTTGTCCTGACATCGCATTTTGTGTTTGTTCAAATCAACTTGCCCCGCCCCATAAGAGGGGGAGGGGGAAGAAAATGCTCAGAAATTTAAAAAAAATCTTATTTTCATGAATCAGTTGGTACAATGACTTGATATTTGGTACTAAGCTTTCTTTTCAGGTGTAGAATCAAGTTTGTTCGAATGAAGTCTGTGGAGCAATATTACCTTTATAATGGGAGAGGCAAGATTTTTGGCCCTGTCGCAAAATTTATATTTTCTGAACCGATGAACCAAATTGGGTATGTGGTGTTATTGAATCGTGAGTACTTGAATTACAGAATTTTATGTATCCCATTGGGGACCCCAGCCTCCAGGATCTAAAAATCTAAATATTTTCATTCGTTCAGATTTCCCAAACCGCACAGAATAGAGATCTGTTATTTGGTATGAAGCATCCTTAGACCCAGTAGAATGGAACGGAATGGTAAAAAAGGCACTCGGTTCTGTCATAGTGTATTGTAGAGGGAATTGAAAGAATGCTGAGTCGGTTTGAATGCAAACATTTAAAAAATCTTCTTCCCCGGAACCACTGATCGGAATTTTTTGATAGCTGGTATTCAACATCCATAGGGTGGGGGTGGGGTGGGTTGGCAGATACAAGTTTGCTAAAATTAAGCCCCTCGGTATACATTTGGGCTCAATACAGGAACCCTAATTTTAACTTGATGCAATATGAGATATACTCTTTAAAGAATCACCTTTTACAGAACCACCAGGCAGTGAGCATTACTGATCTTTGAAGTCTGTCAAATTGTGTTGGTTAACGACCAATTCTCGGGAAATGAAGTGTGATTTGCCCCATTTCCCATGAACAGGTAGGGCCCAGCGAATCACCCATTTTCGCTTCGAATCGAATTCGGTTTATTATTCGAAATCGAATCGAATCGAAGTGGATGCGTCTCGAAGACGACCAACTAGGGAAAGAGGGGGGCTGTAAACCTGATTTGTTCCGACAGTAATGATTGAAATCCCGACAGATTAAATATTCCAACTACATCACCAAGGCATGCCTTCGTCGAAGGCATGCCTTGGCGATGTAGTTGGAATATTACCCAGCAGATATTAGAGTTCCATAACAGAATATTATTATTTATTGGTGTTTAAAGTCACATATTTTTGTACAATGGTTAATCATGGCCATGACAGTTTTACGGGTGGAGGAAGCCGGAGTACCCGGAGAGAACCACCGAGCAACGGCGAGCAACTGTCAGCTCCCCAACATACTAACTCCACACAATCAGTGTTAGCATTGGTTGAAGACAAGTGCACCACTGACGTGCAGTACGCCTTAGTATACGGCGCCGCCGTGCCCTCACGTGGGCAATGGGGGTGAAGTGTCTGGCCCAAGGACACAACGCGCCCCTCCAAAACAGAAACATGTGCGACAGTCATCGGTACTTGGTGATGCGCAGTACTAGCCATTAGCAAAAGCGCATCGTTGATATTGCTTGGAAACTTATTTAGAGTTTTCACCAGAACTATCCGTATTGTGAGACGGCGAAGATGACTGATGTTAAGTTATATTTCAGTGAAAAGATTCGAATGTAAGCGAATCGTGCAGCTGATTCGAATCAAATCGAATAGCAAATTAAGATTCAAAATCGAATCGAATATCGAAGCTTCGCAGGGCCCTATTCTCAAAAAATGAAATTTGACAAGGTTTGTACGGGTCATGGAATCCTGAAAAAGTCTTGGAATTTCGGAAGCAAATTCAAGGGCTTTGAAAAGTTTTGGAAAATGGGCTGGAAGGGTTAAAGTTTTGGAAAAGTCATGGAATTCGTAACCAGGTTTAAAAGGGATTGATTTTGTGTAATAATTACGCTCGACTTGCACAAAAATTATGCACAAAAATTATGCAAAAAAACAAAGGTCGGGTCTGTCAGTGGCCGAGTGGTGTGCGTGGTTCAGTATAGTTTCGCTAGGCGGTTGGTGCCGAAGGAAACTCTCTCGGAGTGGGTTCGAACCCCCGCCATGCCAATGTAAACAAAACCAGCGTCCTTTCTTAATTCTATGGCATCCGAGAAATTTGAAAAAGACAAGTACTGTCGCTGATTTCTTCTGAGGTGCAGTTCGTAGAATTAAGTGCTTAGATGCAACTATCTGATGAACAAAGGTTTTCTGTTTGAGTGCGAACTAACCTGGTCATGGATTTTTTTAAACTTTTGAAAAAATCATGGAATTTGATTCTCTGAAAAGTGTATGAACCCTGGTTTGATTAGTTTAAAGCCTTGGAATGCTACAAAATCCCTGGTATATTGTTCCCAAGTTCGTTCACGCATTGTATTATCTGGCCAAATTCTCACTAGGACTGTCACGCTTTTTTAATGTAGGAATCGATTAATCGTCGCAAATAATCGATAATAATCGATTAATCGTACCTAGACGATCCCCCTCTCTCCATGTGAGTCGATAAAAATGAAGTTCAAGCCAACTGCCCAACCTCAAGTAAACAACGAAGACGATCCTCTTTTAGGTACATTCAAAGCTTTGATGTTCTTAACTTTTGAACCGTCAGTGTAATTATCAAGACCGGTCGTTTCATTCCTGTAATTTTTGGACATCTGTATGAGTTGGTTGGAAGTTATAGTACTGATTTGCTTCATTTTTAGGCAAGAGACAGTTAAAGTTACAGTAATAATGATAACATATTACTGTACTGTGTAGGGCTGTCACGTTTTTTTAAATTTAGGAATCGACTAATCGTCGCAGATAATCGATAATAATTGATTATTCGTACATAGATGCCCCCCCCCCCCCCTCCCCCTCCCTCTCTTTGAAAACGTTAAAAATGAAGTTCAAATCAGTTGATCCGCCTCAGGTAAACAACAAAGACGATCCTCTTTTAGGTACATTCAAAGCTTTGATGTTCTGAACTTTTAAAGAACCGTCAGTGTCATAGTCAAGACCGGTCGGCAGTTGCGAACTTCGCCAGAATTGCAGGTAGGGTGGCTAGCAAGAGCGACATGTCACTTCATATTTAAGTGATTTTGGAATCTAGTTTCATTGAAGTTTCTTCCATTGTATGCAACAAGATGCCATCTGCAGTGCCATAGTACCCAAGAGACAATTTTTGACCCAAGGGTGGTGGTGGGGGGGGGGGGGGCTGTAAATGGTTATTCTCAAAAATTGGATACTCAGTGGGGAGGGGGGAGGGGTGCACAGGTGTTACAGTTTGAAATTCAGAAGGGACACACACCCCACCCCAAACCATGACCCTCTAATCCACACTAGCCACATCCCTGGTCATCATTAATATAAGTGCATCATAGTTCTTGAAGCGATAATAAACGAAAACAATGACTTTTCGGGAAAATTGTCTCGCTTAATTGCCCATGGTCTTGTGATGAATGTCAACAAAAAAATCTGTCCAACTTTTTTTCGAGGCAAAAGATAATAAATTGTAATCACAAAAGTAGTCGCTTTCACAATCATATCATGATTCATTGGCAACACACACCATTTGGCCAAGATTTCCTAAAGATACAACAAAATCAAGACTGTATTTAGAAACAGAGATTCCTTTGAGTGTCTACAGAGGTCGAATATGGGACCCTTTCCCAATGGCATTGTGGCATATTTTTTCCCAGTTCTCAGCCCCAAATTGCCCAATCTCAATCCCCACTCGAACCAAAATTTAATGCACAATTGTTGTTATGAACTGGGTGGTCATAAGGCCTCAGAAAACCATTGATCTATTATACCTTATTTGACAGAGCTCCATGAGCTTAGTCCAAGAAAGTCTAATAGAGTAAATGGTCAGTTTATATCTTGAGAAAAGGAAAGTGACAAAACCTTTTATGATTGAATACCACAGTTAATTGAATACCACAGTTAACTGAATACCTCGAATAATGTTCATTGGCAAAGTTCAGTGGCTCTTCATGCAGGTTCCATTATACATGTATTTGTAAAACATCTGATGGCATGGTGGCTCAGTAGGCAGAGGTGCAGGCTGCAAGTCGACAGGTCCTCGGTTCGAATCCCACCTGCGGCAACTGTGTTGTGTCCTTGGGTATAACACTTCACCACCATTGCACACGTGGGTGCATGGTGGTGTTGTGTATTAAGGCGTACTGCATGTTAGTGGTGCACTTGTCTTCAACCAGTGCTAACCTTGCTTGTGTGGAGTTAGTATGTTGCTCGGTGATTCCCTCCGGGTACTTTGACTTCCTCCACCCATAAAACTGTTCGACACGGGGTGACAAAAGTGTCATTATTAAAACCCGAATAAATAAATAAATGCAAACCATTTACAGTTAAAACTAGAAGTTCTGTGACTGTATTGTGTGCTATTTTGAAGTAACATCATGCTTAGTACGTGCACTTTTGTCTCTTTCAAACTGCGCCATTAGCGTAATTCAGTTTCTGTAGATAAACAGTGCACCCAACTCTGTACAATTCTATAGAGAGAAATCTCTTTACTGAACTGGCAACTTGAACTCATTCACGAGAGGGACGTTGAACAAACAAGAGTGCGCGAATGCGCACGAGTGTTTTATAATATTGTCCCTCGTCTCGAATGAATTATTTTACGTAACCAATCCAGTCAAGCGATTACACTATTTATTACTTTTCATTATTAACGATAATTATATTATTTAACCCTTTACCTAATGTAACGTGAAGCTCTATTCTAAAAAATCACCAATTGGTTTTCCTTATTGTTTCATTGTTTGTCTCCAAAACATAGGGTATGACCCCTCATTGGAACGAGCTCGGTGAGCTCGTTCCAATGAGGGGTCAGAACCTATGTTTTTGAGACAAAAAATGAAAATAATAGCTATTCAAGATTATTTTTGCAAGTGTCTGATTTTCATATTAGGTAAAGGGTTAAAAAAACAAAAAATAATAAAGTCCCCACCCACGGCAAAGCTTCTTCGTTTGCGCGCACGGATACATGACACAATTGTTGATTGTGAAGTTATCGTTTATAACCAAACTCGGAATTCCCAGTAAATCACACTTTGGAAAGTAATAAATACCAGTAAATAGAGACCATTGGCATCATTCTTAACCTCTATTGATGATATAAATAGATTTTAAAGTTTAACTGCATATCCAGAATGAAGCAAGTAAGTTACTACTTAATCGGAGAGCCATACATTCTCCACTCAAAAAATATTTGTAATTGTTCATAATTGCACAAGAAATACTTGCAAACTTTCATCACATGAACCACCATGTGCAACCCGTTGGTCCATGTGATGAAAGTTTGCAAGTGCTTCTTGTGTTTTGTCCTGAGAATTTGTAAATAATTTCCAAGTGAAAATCTATCGCACAGCGATTTAGTAGTAGTCCACTCTCCACAAGTAATATGTCAGGGGCTTTTGGGGCAATATTTGGGGGATCTCATCGAGGGATCTCATGTGACGTCATAGTCACGTAATCTAGTGGCGCCATGTTGTACTGTCTTTGTCACCCGCGCGAACGGCCATATTGCGACGTCATCTCCATAGTGATACGTGGTGTTAGTGCTCATGCGCAGCGCGCGTTGTTAGGGTGATACGTGTTTCCGTCGTCCATTTTATATACTGGATACCGCCATCTTGGTTGATATGGTAGCACGTGGTTGCTATGTTACCTAAAAACCTATAACAAGACAGGGGTATGTTCGGAGGGTATGTTTGATTGAATCGGAGGAAATCTAATTACCACAAGCAACCCGACAACTTACACTATTTCGAATTCTTTCAGAATTCTCTGCTTCTATCTATATATGTAATAGTTTTCGTCTATCTGACCTTGTTTCTTTGTTCTGGAGTATACTCCAGTAGCATAGAAGAGCCTATCAACTCGAACAGCTTTGCTTATTATTACTTTTTTGCTTATCATTTATATAGATTATTGCTAACCAATCAGATTGCTTGATTTCCCATAACCTGTATGCAGAGTTATCTCCCTTCTGTACAACAAAAGCCAATATCATTCCCAAAGCCAATAAGCTATCGAGCAGTTACTGAAAAGTCATTGCTCGAACGACTCTAAGCCCATCGAGCAAATGAGCTTTAGAGCAATTGCTCGTTCGAGTGGATCGAACATATTGCTCGTCGACTCATTTCAGTATTTGAGGATACCTATGGCCCGGTATTGTATTATTTGAGGATACCTATCGAGGATACCTTTTATAGGGTTGATTTTTTTTATTTATTTATCTATTTTGCAGCATAAGATTATACAAGATAACAATAAAACAGGTTACAGAAAACTGTTGAATGCGCTGCAAGGAAATGGCATAGCCTGAGAGGCTGTCATCTTGCCATTCCCTTTTGACGAAAATAATATTCATGACAGCAAGATTTGTGTTGATGGCTCATTAGGTTTAGTGATGGAGCCTCTCTTTGGAAAGATACTATGGGGGATAGTAAACAGTTTGTGAGAGAAACGCTACCAATGTATGAGTGGGCATTTCAACCCCTCGAACATAGAATACAAAAAGCGCCGATGAGCCGCCGGTCCGCGAACCGCTGGATAAGACCAACCCCCACGACCGAAAACCATCGCCAGTTCCTGTGGCCTATATTCGCCAGTTATTAGAAACTTGTCGGGTGGAAAATTCACCACTGATACCTCTGTAGCGTCCCCCCTCACCACTATACAAGGATGTAGACAAGGGATACGACTTTTTTATTTAGTACAATAATTAATACAATAAGTAATACCAAAGCAACAATTCGGTGAGGGCTATAGTTTCTATCATTGGCACATTAGGTTTAGTGATAGAACCTCTTTGGGAAAAATATTATGGTGGATAGTAAACGGTTTGTGAGAGAAACGCTACCAATGCACGATAGGGCATTATCAACCCCCGAACATAGAATGCAAATGGCGTGGATGAGCCGCCAGTCCGTGAACCGTTGGATAAGACCAACCCCCACGGGCCGAAAAAAAAACATCGCCAGTTCCTAGGATACCTATATGAGGATACTATTGCCTGTACCACAAGACATACCTATCCCAAATATCCCTTATAAGCTAAAGAGCCAAGAGCAAGACACTTCATCTCCATTGCCCGCGTGGGGGGGGGGGGGGGGGGGGGGCACGATGACGCCGTGTACTAAGGCGTACTGCACGTCGATGGGACGCATGTCTTCAACCAATCTAACCCTGCCTGTGCTGAGTTACGATGCTGGGGAGCTGGCAGCTGCTCGTCGTTGCTCGGTGGTTCTCTCCGGGTACTCCGGCCCCCTCCACCCGTAAAACTGTCACGGTCACGATTAGCCGTTGTGCATAAATATGTGACCTTAAACATCAGTAAATAAATAAATAAAGACCCAAGAGAGTAATTGCTCCATGAGCAATTGCTCGAACGACTCGAAACCCATCGAGCAAATGAGCTATCGAGTAATTGCTCGAACGAGTGACTCGACATACTGCTCGAACGACTCGAATCCTATCGAGCAAACGAGCTTTAGAGCAATTGCTCGTTCGAGTGACTCGACATACGACTCTTAGCCTCATTTCAGTATTTGAGGATACCTATGGCCCGGTATTGTATTATTTGAGGATACCTATCGAGGATACCTTTTATAGGATACTTATCTGAGGATACTATTACCTGTACCACAAGACATACCTATCCCAAATATCCCTTATAAGCTAAGAGCCAAGAGAGTAATTGCTCCATGAGCAGATGCTCGAACGACTCGAAGCTCATCGAGCAAATGAGCCAACGAGTAATTGCTCGATCGAGTGGCTCGACATACTGCTCGAACGACTCGAATCCCATCGAGCAAATGAGCTAACGAGCAATTGCTCGTTCGGGTGACTCGACATACTGCTCGGCGATTCATTTCAGAAAAAAGGGATTCCATAGCCACAGGCGTTTTAGGAAAAGGGATTCTTAAAAAGGGATTCTGTAAAATGGGATTCCTATCCGATTCCGTAAAATATTGATTCCGTGATTTGACATCAGAACTCTAGTGTATTTCCCTTCCCTATTGGAGGAATTCAATTCCCTATTGGAGGTAAAAGTTAAAAAAATCATTCATATCACCTTCTTTATATTTTCATTAAGTTTAACCCTTTACCTAACATGAAAAGCAGACGACACTTGCAAAAAAAATTCTTGAATAACTAACTTTTTTCATTTTTTGTCTCAAAAACATAGGTTATGACCCCTCGTTGGAACGAGCTCGACGAGCTCGTTCCAACGAGGGGTCATAACCTATGTTTTGAGACAAAAAATGAAAATATTTTGAAAATTAATTGGCGATTTTTGAGAATAGCGCTGGCCGGTTTTGGCCGTTACGTTGGGTAAAGGGTTAAAATTTATTCAGTTAAACTTTGTTCAGTTCAAAGGGTGTTAATACCTTCATTTAGGTTATGGTTGAAAAATAAAGTCCATTCAAACAGTTCAAAGATGTTAATTATATATACCTTCATCAGGGTTATCGTTCATTCAAACAATTTAAGAGGGTTAACACTGTGTTACATATGGGGGTTATAGTTCATTCAGCTGAAAACTTTATTATATTCAATTCACTTCTATACCTCCATTAGGTCAGTTCTCTTCTATCTGTTATGTTCACTTCGATCTTGGTTCTCTTGGATCTTTGTTCAATTTGTTCTGTTCACTTCGATCTTGGTTGTGTCAGATCTTTGTTCACTTTGTTCTGTTCCCTTCCATCTTGGTTATGTTGGATCTGCACCTTTGTCATTTTGTAGTAGCTGGTTGCCTCTGTTCAGGTTCTTGTTGTAGTTGTTGAATTAGGTGTTATCAATCCCTTTCCATACACCGAGAGTCGATGTCAAATCACGGAATCCAAATTTTACGTAATTGGCTAGGAATCTCAATTACGGAATGCCTTATATGTATACAGGGGAAATCTGATTCAACCTTGATCAATGTTATAGTCGAGACTGAGATAGGTATAGCTAGGAAGTAATGACTGAGATATGGGGCAGAATAACAGAAGCAAATAGCACTGGTACAAGGCCTCTATGGAACAAAACTGTTGTAGAAGCTAATGATAGGACAGATAGACCATAAACCAGTAGTGGCCTTGGAGGTTTGGCGACAAGATGGAAGTGGTTGGTAAGACTACATTAGACCTCATTCATTACTCATGGTCCTCATGACCTCATACGACAAAAAAGGAGTGCCGAAGGCCATGTTTTCCAAAAAGGGGTGCTGAAATTGAGGTGCCTGGGGATATGGCTATTAAATACTGAAATGAGGCTAAGAGTCGTAGTAAATTATACCTCATTGAGGGATTTTTCATGGTCCTCATAACCTCAAAAGTCAATGAGGTTATGAGGGATAACACATGAGGACTCATTGAGGGCTTTTACATAGCCCTCATGGCCTCATACGACAAAAAAGGGGTGCCGAATGCCATATGTTTTCCAAAAGGGGCGCCGAAATTGGGGTGCCTGGGGATATGGCTGTTAAATACTGAAATGAGGCTAAGAGTCGTAGTAAATTATACCTCATTGAGGGATTTTGAATGGTCCTCATAACCTCAAAATTCAATGAGGCTATGAGGCATAATATATGAGGACTCATTGAGGGCTTTTACGTAGCCCTCATGGCCTCATACGACAAAAAAGGGATTCCATAGCCACGGGTGTTTCCCAAAAATGGGATTCCATGTGATATGGCCATTAGATATAGAAGTGATGAGAATCGGATAGGACTTCGTTGTAATAAGGGGAGATAACTTTGCATACAGATTATGGGAAATCAAGCAATCTGATTGGTTAGCAATAATTAATATAAAGGATCTAGATAAATGAAACAACAAGAGTACACGGAATAGGGTCAGAACTAACAAGAATAGACCAGAAAAGCTAAATATAGAAATAATAAGCAAAGCTGTTCCAACTAATAGGCTCTTCTACGCTACTGGAGTATACTCCAGAACAAAAGAACATGTCTAGGTAGACAAAAGCTATTGCAAATATAGATAGAAGCAGAGAATTCTGAAAGAATCGAAATAGTAAAAAATTGCCGGGTTGTTTGTGGTAATTTGATTTACTCCGATTCAATCGAACATACCCTCCGAACATACCCCTGTCCTATAAGAAAGGTTTAGGTAACATGGCAATCACGTGCTACCATAGAAACCAAGATGGCGGCCTCCCGTATACAAAATGGACGACGGAAACACGTATCACCCTAACAACACGCGCTGCGCATGCGCACTCACGCCACGTATCACTATGGAGATGACGTCACAAGATGGCCGCTCACGCGGGTTACCATGACAACCAAACATGGCGCCACTAGGTCACGTGCTATGACGTCACTTCCGGGGTCCTGCATCGGGGTCCTGCCAATGTTGCCCCAAACGTGCATGACATGCTACTTCAACATACTGCAGTATTTATATTTATTTATTGGTGTTTAAGGTCACATATTTCTGCACAATGGCTAATCATGACCTCAACAGTTTTACAGGCGGAAGAAGCCGGAGTACCCGAAGAGAACCACCGAGCTGCGGCGAGCAACTGTCAGCGCCCCAACATACTAACTCCACACAAGCAGGGTTAGCATTGGTTGAAGACAGGTGCACCATCGACGTGCAGTACCCCTTAGTACACGGCGTCACCGTGCCCCCACGTGGGCAATGGGGGTGAAGTACATAGTGTTGTCTCAATATATTTGTTCTGTTTGATCGGTTCAGTTCGTGATTTCACTACCGACATCACTATATATAATAGTCCATTATATTTTGCATTGAACAGCACAAATGCTCTTGTGTATTTCAGACTACTTCTGCAGCAAGGAGTGCATTAACGAGCATGTTCTATGCTAATTTTGAAAGGACTTTTTAGTTTCAACTGTATATTCTTACACTGCTTTGTTGTTTTTAATTGCAGGAAAAGCTGCCAGAGAAATGTATTTTCGCGTTATTGGAGAAGAGTATTCTGGAATTAGAGTCTTGAGCTACAATCCTGGGCAATTAAAGACGAAAATGTTCCTTGATGAGTTTTTGCCAAATGTAATAGATGAAGAAATTAAGAAGTTTTACAGTGGTGAGAAAATTAGAATTTAGAATAAGATAAGATAAGAAACAGTCTTCAATGGGAGCACGGTGGCTCAGTGGTAGACCGTTGGACTTCTATGCTAGAGGTCCCGTGTTCGACCCCCGTCCAGAATGACCCGCGTTGTGTTCTTGGGCAAGGCTCTTTATCATGGATGCCTACATGTGGGCACGATGACGCCGTGTACTAAGGCGTGCTGCACGTCAATTGAGCGGATCTTGAACAGAGTTAGAATGTTGAGGAGCTGACAGTTGCTCGTTGAAGCTCAGTGGTTCTCTCCGGGTACTCCAGCTTCCTGCACTCGTAAAACTGTCACGGTCACGATTGGCCATTGTGCATAAGTATATAACCTTAAACACCAATAAATAAATAATTAATAACAGTCATTAATCCATGTTGATTGAGACTGGTGTCTCTCTTAGTGTTCAACCGATTACCAAAATGGTTGCTGAATGGTTACAGGCTATTTGAGCACACAATCAGCTGATTCCGATTGTAATACCATGTACTACTACACAAGTCGGGGCTCAATAGAACTACATTAAATTTTACGGGTTTACAATCCGTTCACTACTAGACAAGTCAAGACTCGAAAGAACTACATTAAATTGAACAGATTTCACAGTGTTAAACTCCGTTGACTCAGGTCCAGTAAAATTACCAGTCTCGCACACTTGGCTGGTAAACGTGGCTCTCAGATGAACCACTGGGTGCAACCTGGTGCCAGTTGTGGTCCAAGAGCTGATTTTGTTTTAGTTCTTGTGTATATTGTTTGTATGCATACGTTTCCCTGAAAATCATCCAATTTCCCTGAAAAATCACCCTCAAGTTCCCTGAATTTTTTTTTTCGGAGGTTACCGTGTCTGATTACACAAGGAGATAATTGTCTGTTTTGGGGGGTGGGGGGGGGGGGGTGTGACACTTTCAACAACCAGGGGGCCACTAGCGCTGGGAGGTTTTCATTTCTAAGATTCGTCTTCGGTATAGTTTCACGTAAAACCTCAATTTCAGTTCAGTTTATAACACTTATGTAAATAACACTTCAGGCTCCTTAACTTGGAAAAAAGTCTGCAATATAATTTGTAAGACACCCACTAACCACAAAAAAACCTTGTCTGGAAGTATCTCTATTCTTCCCTTTGATCATTCTTAGGGGGTTCTGGGCAGGGGCGTAGGAAGCTTATAATATTGGGGGTGGGGGGGGGGTATTGTAAACGGGAGCTTGTATGGGACAGCACGGTTGTCTTTGGCAGCCCACTCTGCGTAGTCAAACCCGGGGAGAGTGCGGGAGGGTAATACCAGGAAAATTTGTGAAATACGAACTACTGAGAGGTCATTTCCTCGCTTCTCAAGTGAAACAATCAAGGTTATTTATTTATTTATTTATTTATTTAATTATTTATTTATTTATTTATTTATTTATTTATTTATTGGTGTTTTTAAGGTCACATATTTCTGAAAAAATCAAGGTATCGTTGCTGTTATTTGTTGGTGTTTATCCCTTTACCTAACATGAAAAGCAGACGACACTTGCAAAAAAAAATGATTGAATAACTAATTTTTTTCATTTTTTGTCTCCAAAACATATAGGTTATGACCCCTCATTGGAACGAGCTCGACGAGAAAAATCATGAAAATTAATTGGCGATTTTTGAGAATAGCTCTGGCCGGTTTTGGTCGTTACGTTGGGTAAATGGTTAAAGGGGGATGTATGTCAGAGAGGAAGATGTTAACCTGTCAAATCAGTCAGTGACATCGGCTACAGACTTTTCTAAATGGTGTAGATCATACAGTTTTATGTGCGCCTGTATGATGTAGGATATGCACATGTATGTGGTTATTTTCGTGAAGATACTAGATATGATTACCCCCCTCCTCCCCACCATTACCCCCCCCCCCCCCCCCGGTTCCTACGCCACTGGTTCTGGGGGATCAGTTACTAATCCTATTGTCTCAGAAAAAAAAATAATTAGAACAACAAAAGAAGTCCATCTAATCTATGTTGTGTTTTTATTGCCACATGTTTAGCTCACCTGACTGAAAATCAGGGGGAGCTAAAGTGATCACTTTTTTTCGTCGCCCGTCCTGAACTTTAAATTATCAACTTTTCCTCCTAAACCACCAGGTCGAATTGGCCCAAATTTGATGTGCATGTTCCTTATCATATACCAATTCAAATGTGTTCAAATAGAGTTGCCAGGCCCACAGGGTGAACCACAAGGGGCATTATTCTGATAGCACCCATAAATTGTTTTCCAAAATTAAAAAAAAAAATTTTCTCCAGAATCATCTATTAGAATCATTTGATATTTGGTATACAACATCTCTAGGGGGGGGGGGGGAGGGGGGGGAGTAGATTCAAGTTTGTTCAATCCGGGTCCCTGTGTTAACATTTAGGCTCTCTATTGGGGGGTGCGGTGACTGCAGTGGCATAACCTTTGGAAGTTTGACAGTGCTTGTTTACAGCTAATAGAATTGGAAGCAGTTGGGAAGACCTATGATTATAATCATCCGATATGGACACCAGAGTTATGAATAATAATTGCATGACTTCATTCCTTCGTAGTGTTGATGAACTATTACTAACTGAATGTGACCCAGAATACTTCTTTGAACCACTTTTTCAGGTGAGTGATTAAGGCCCATTTGGGCCCCTTTTTCCATTATTGACTCATCCGGTGGGGGTTCTCAAAAACAAAGACAGGTTCAACAAAAGTTTATTGGCATTGATTGACTTGTAATGTATTCTATAAACAACACACCCAATTTATTTAGCATTAGAATATGTTTGTGAAGGAAAACAATGAAAAATGGTTGAAGAGAGTAATTTGCTCATCTATAGCTACAGTTGAAATTAGAAGTCATGTGACTGTATTGTGCAGTATTATGAAGTAATAGCGTGCTTAGTAAGTGCACTTTGTTTTATCAAACTGCACCATCACCGTAACTCAATTCCTGTAGAAACCAGTCTGTCCGACTCTGTGGAATTCTATACTATAATATTAGAATGTTTCTTTTCATGTTCTATCGGTCGGTAGTACCTGAGTTTGTGTGATTTAGATGCTTCAGGTTTTATTTCAGAAATCGCACAAACTCAGGTACTACCGACCGATAGATCATAAAAAGAAACGTTCTAATTATTTTATTATGCAGAACAAAAAATAACTTTCATTGTTAAGCGTTAACTCCATCATGCCATAAATTTTGTAATAACAATGTAGTCGAATCCAAAAACATGACGTCATTTCGAACGAATGACGTTTCTTCGAAAATGACTTGTCACAAGTGCCGTCGCTTTGAGAGTTTCTGTATCACCAAATGCCAGTGTTTACAACTGCATCGTGTTGTTCATGTTGTAATGAATTATTAATGCTTGTGTGATAAGTGGTATAAATTAATGGAATATAAATTCATGTTTCTTGGACGACGACAGTTGTTAGGATTAAACGGAGTGAAACAATTTATTTTGAACTTGAGGCGGAGGCTCAGTGAGGTCGAGAAGTACTAACTTGTGGAAATGTAATTGACTGAAGTCATAACTCATATTCAGGATTCACTGAAGTGGCGAACAACGCGTGAGTTTGTAATATTTCTGATTCTTTTGAATTCATTGTTTGCAGTTAAAATTGAAAACACACCCACTGAAGATGATATATTTGTTGGTAAGTTTGTGTCTATCGGTGACGGAAAAAGTTAAACGGACACGGCGCCAACGTTTGATGTTGAGAAATTCCAATCAAGGCATGCGTAATCGACGCTGATCAATGGAAGTGGAGCTTACATTTTCTTTGTTCTCTTATCTCCAGGGAAGAACGTTCCGATAGTACCCGTGTTTTGCCCCAGAACTCCAGTACTATGACTCTGAGAAGGTGTCAAATTAACCAATCACGGCTGATGTTACAAGCGTGGGCCATAATAATAGTAAATAGAGGTCATTCAGGTATAAGCATTTTTTCATCAGATAAAATTTAAAAAATTAGATTAATTTTAGAGCTGAAATGATTAAAGGGTTTTCTTGATCGATTAGTCGCATGGATTAACCTTGCTTAACCGATTAATCGCTTGCCCTAACAGGTAGCTGAATAATTGCCGTACTGTTGATGATTTATATAATTAAAACATTACTCAACGTAATGGACAAAACCGGCTAGCACCATATACAAACATGTCCTTTCAAATTTTATTATGTTTTCAATTTTTGTCTCAAAACATAGCTTATGACCCCTCATTGGAACGAGCTTGCTCCAATGAGGGGTCATAAGCTATGTTTTTGAGACAAACATTGAAAATCCTTAGTAATTCATTGATTGGGTTGTAAACGTGTCCGCCGTTGCGGCTTATAGTTACCACAGAAACCCTATGGAAAATCACATTTTCTTCTTCTTCTCTGGAACTTCTGAACTGATGTGAACCAAAACTTGACATAAATGGTCTATGAGAGGATGGAAAAATGTGTCCGCTAGAGGCTATATTCTAATGCTTAACCCAATGCCTCTCCTGTCCGCACGAAGATCGGTACTGTCAGCAAAATACTTGTTTTTTTTTTAGAATCTGGTAAGGGTTTGTTCAAGTTTTCTCCACTGAGAACTGGGAATTCTTTTTATATATTTTGTATACATGTAAACAAGTGCAGCTGTAATTATGTTAATACATGTATTACTCTCAAGTTACTTATCAGAAATACTGATTGATGGCAGGCGTTTGGAAAGCACGGAAGTTTTGTTTATTTTGTTTACCCATCATGTAGAGCTGACCATTCAACTATGATATCATTTAAGATATGACAAATTGTTTGAATAAAATGTTGTGTTTCCTGTAGCCCTTTGCCTATCCAAAGCTATTTGGAAGAGAATACTGTCGGAAAAAAATTATAATTTTCAAAATCTTTAACCTTCATATACTGATTTTTTTATTGAAACAGAATTCATAAATGTGTAACAATCATATAGATTTTGACCTGAAAACCACGAGAAACTATACGTATAACATAATGTGTTCCGATTCCGTATCATATAGACGACTCATTCTGATTCCATATCATATCGACGACTCGTTTCCGGTAGCGATACGGGCTATCATAACAGGTGCATGGATACATTCTATGTGCGTTTCAGTGATCAACCGAACATTATGTCCCAAAATGTTTAAAAATAATTTAACTCTTTACCTGGCATGAAAAGCAGACGACTCTTGCAAAAAAATTCTTGAATAACTATTTTTTTTTCATTTTTTGTCTGAAAAACATAGGTTATGACCGCTCATTGGAACGAGCATGGCGAGCTCGTTCCAACGAGGGGTCATAACCTATGTTTTTGAGACAAAAAATGAAAAAATAATGAAAATTAATTGGCGATTTTTGAGAATAGCATTGACCGGTTTTGACCGTTACGTTGAGTAAAGGGTTAAGATTGAATCTGTTTATGTGACAGAATTGTTAGATAAATGAATTATCATGATAATGTGCATGTCCTGTGATTTGTATCAGATTCTCGGTGGTGTCCAAAAATGGGATCACAACTCGCCGGCAAAGCCGGCTCATTGATATCCTATTCAGGACACCATCTCGAATCTGATACAAATCACAGGACATGCACATTATCATGATAATCTGTATGTACCATTTCTCAACGGAGCATTATGTATTATTTCTGGGCTTCAAGCACTATATGTTAATGAACTCAAAAATATAATATTTATTTAATATTGTTCAGTTGATCCTTTAGTGAGTACATTGTGATGTCTCAGCACCCACCTTTTTGACCATTAGGTGCTTTCATACGAGCGACAAAAGGTCATCCTAGGAAATTGTGGCTAACTTGGAGGAGCTTAACGCAGGATTATCCTATTTGTACTTCACTGAGTTTTGAAGTCAGGCCCCTATATCAGTTGTCGTTGTAAATGGTCAGAAAAAATCAGTAAATTAATAGCACAAAATTTAGGTTCAGTCATTTTTATCCCCTCATCTTAATCCACTTACGAACTCGTGTTGAGTTTAAGGAATTACGTCGGTCATTGACCATGACAGTCTACTTACTTGTAGGATTACAGAAGCTGGTGATTTGAACAGTTTTTGCCGAATAAATGGATATTCATCTGCCAGTATTATTTTGTTTTGCATCAGCTTGTAAGCTTCAGACATATATTTTCAGCTGCATTGGAAAAGGGAGCAGTTTTGGAATGTGATACCAGTACAAAGAAACTTATAGAAATTCTAGAGAAAGATACATTTCAGAATGCTGCCCGCGTTGACGTTCATGATGAACTTTAGTAAAACAATCTCATAATGGGATAACCAGTACCAAGAGATTTACATTACAGAAAGGTAGATTCCATTATGCTGCCCACATTGACTTTTATAGTGGTCATTTGTAGAACAGTCTTAAAATGTGATACCAATGCAAAGAGACTTACAGAAAGTGTAGATAAAGATTCATTCCAGAGTGCTACACATGTTGATGACTGATCTTTATTTCAGTAAACAGATAAATAGCTAGCAAGACTTTTATGGCAAACTCAGGCCTCGATTTGTTTGGTTTCGCATCGCAAAATGTGAATCAAAATTGTGCTGGAATTGATTAGCCGTTCTTTTACTTCGGGATAAAATTGACAATAGAGTTGAAACGGTTAACCGATTAATCAATTTACCCGTCATCAACGTCTTGGTCGGTCAAAACAGTAATAGTTCGATTAACCGTTACTTTTGAACTATGGTATTTTCTGGGTTAACAAAGGATCAAACTTGCTCCAAAACAGGCAAACATTGTCACACTGACTCACATCAATTATATGAGACAGAGTAAAGCATACAAGTTACGTGCTGACGTACTTGTTCACTTGCATGGTCATCATACTGTATCTCACAATCGGGGCGTCTTTGCACTGTTACGCAACTAAAGTTTAATGTATCTGGGCCCTTGTTCCGAATCCGTATCAAGGGCCCCTGATACAAGGGCGTGATTCTGTTGTTGCCAAAACAATTGCATTAATATCATTTTTCGATCGCTTCGCGTTTTTCCCTTCAGAGAAAACAATATTAGGTGAGGCGAGGCCTCACCTAATATTGTTTTCTCTGAGCCGTAAATGACACTGTATCTGCCAACTAAACGCCCTGTAACGTATTTATTATGCATGGCATACTAAAATGTCACTGGGGAAGTTAACTCAACGAATAGTTAAATTATGCGCACTTTTCGGCATCTTTGGCTGGTTTGTAGCCTATGATTGGGATTTTCCTGAACGCTCGAGTCGAGGCTTCTCTCTTGAAGTTAAAGGATTAGCTTTCGCTGTGAAATGTGGAAAACTCCACCTCAATAAACGATGAACGGCATTTTTTAAATTATAATAAACCTTTACACCAAGAGGGATATTTAATTCACCAGTAACTGTTGCAAAGTTACAACCAAATTCACGTTGACAAAACACACAGTTGCTCCGCTTCGCAAGACAGTTTTCAGTAAAGCGAATCCCAGTGACGTAATTTTCTCTGAAGTGTAACGTCATCGCTGACCTCAATATGGAGATCAATGAACGCAATTCTGTTTTTCAATTTGCGTCTTTCCATCGATAAGGCAAACGAAAAAGTTCCTCTTAAAATAGTTTTATAACACATTTTGTGGTCAATATTGTGAGATAAATTTATCATCACCATAATGTGTGTCTCCGGAAATTCTGATCAAGTCTCGTTGTAGGGACAGAATCGCTTTTCGACTCGCCTTACGGGTTCGTCGAAATACTGCTGTCCCTACAACTCGACTTGATCTGAATTCCCGGAGACACACACTGTGGCGATAATCTGTATGAAAAGGGCATAGTTTTCTAAAGTTCTGCTTGTAATAACGATACATTCCACCGACACATGTCCTTGTGTTATTAAAAATTGTATTGCCCAACGAATTGTATAAGTTCATTTAAAGGCACGTCATAGGCCACGCCCACACACAACTTCAATCTATTTTTCCACTTGACAGGAGGGTGCTGTCCTTCAAAAGCAACACTAAATTAAATTCAATTCTGATTTTGACAGTTTCCCAAGAAAATGAAAACACAGTCTATAAATGTGGAGTTCGACATAAACCCAGATAATATGAAGTTGATTGAACTTTGTCTCAGAAATAGTTCACTCGGACTATCTGGAAATAGGAAAGTTTTGTTGGCGTCAGTTTCGTCTGCGGATTATTATGCCCGGTTATTGTTTTGGTTTGATGTGGGTAAAACTACGCACGCAGACGACCATCTGTTTTATATATAGACAATATACATATAGTGTTTTTTTTTATATCTGGTTTATACAACGAGTTGAAATATAGTTAATATTTTCGAGGCTCTGCCGAGAAAATATTAACTATATTTCAACGAGTTGTATAAACCAGATATAAAAAAAACACTATATGTATATTGTTTTTATCTGATAACAAACAGCAGTTTCAATAGTTGAGGCTTATATTCACTTTTATGCTCATTCCCACGGGCCTCCGTAGAAAATGAGACAAAGCAAACGCGATCTTTTGGTTGTTGCTGTACAGGCAAAACCACTGGTTGCAGTTGATCTATTATTCATGTCTTTTTTAGCTCTTCCTGGCGACGATGATAAAGTGTATTCAATCGAAAAGTTTCCAATTTCCATTATTTATGGTCCACTTTTGTTTTTGTTTACAATTCGTACGAAACGTTTTTTTTCACGTAGCAGACGAACGTGTAATTGGAGCAGTACTTTGATCGTGGACGTAGACGTAGCTATAAATAGCGCATTACACATTACTGACAGTCTAGTAAGGTTTTGAACGAAGTAGGTTGTAATTATTTCTTTATTACAGCAAACTAAACTGAAAATTTACACGTTTATACTTATAGAAAATATGTCATATATATTTCGATTAAATTTCACTTGCTCCTTCAACGAAGAATTCAAACTTGCATTACGAAGTTTACGAATGAATGAAAATGGAATCGAACGAGGTCAAAGGTCGTTCGCATAAATTATAATTATATACAACACCCGTTGTATATACTTCAAGTATATACAACGGGTGTTATACTCTATGGTTATCAGATAAAAACAAATTGAACATGGAATAAAAAGCATGATAAGGATTTCATTGTTCATTAAATTTTATTTTGAAAGTATTTGTTATATGCTGACATAATATTAATTACTCTTCATGTTGAGACAATATCGGCGTACAGGGGTTCTTTCCTATTCACATTGTGCAACATCATCTTTAAGACAGACATAGAGGGGCATGGTTTAGAGCGGACCTAAATGCGTGTTTTTCGGTCCATTGTGTTATAATAAAATGGAATACTTTAGCCAATCACTTTGCCTGAAATGCATGAACAGAAAAAAAGGTTTAATTATTTTGCAATAAACATAGATCACCGAATAATAACTGACATTCGCCATAGAACAGCGATCATGTACAAAAGAATCCTCACCATAGAAGTCTTCTGTGGCATCCGTAACGATAAAAAATAAAATAGTGCAACGCCTTCACCCTTTTCATCCGAAAAGAGGCTATTGTACGGAAACTGAGAATGAACCTTCTCGGGGGAGTAAGAAATGATTCATAACGATCATCCAAACCGGTAAAATGCGCCGAATCATGTCATAATGCAGGAGACCCTAAAAGATCTGCGATAACTGACAATTTGTCAGGCATCACTGATCTGTTAGCGTCCCTTGTAAGCCATGGCAGTTTTGTATACATGTAATATGCACACAAGTTGGCCTTAGTATTAACCCACCCTTTACCTAACACGAAAGACGGACGACATTTGAAAGCAAAATTTTTGAATAAATATTTTTTCCCATTATTTGCGTCAAAAACATAGCTTATGCCCCTTATTGGAGCTTGTTAAACTCCTTCCAATAAGGGGTTATGAGCTATATTTTTGAGACAAAAAATGAAAAAAAAATAATGAAAATTGAATGATGATTTTGCGAATAGCGCTGTCCGGTATTTCCTTTAAGGTGGTTTGAGGGTTAATGGGCTAGTTCACTAGAAGCAGGTACTAACAATTTAATTCTGATATTTACTGCCTTTTCACTCTCGGAATGGGACAGAAATTGGGCCAAAACATGCTTTAGAGCAAACGCATGATTTTTGTTTTGAGCATGGAAGAAAAACTGGTGTTCACTTTCCAAACACTATAATCAGGCCCGAAGCCAGAGGGAGTGACGAAGGCAGTTCGCCGCTCATGACGCTGTTTATCTGAAATATATTGTCCGTAGGAAAAAAAAATGTTGGTCATCAACGCCGACAGTTTCTTGGAAATCCGCTAATTTTTCAAAAGAAGGTTTACTATATGCAGAAACTGCAATTATCATTATGCAAACGTTTGCGCATTTTTTTAATAACTTTCGTTTGAAAACGTTCATTATAAGATTATATCCGGAAGGCCGGTGACCTAGGCCCTTGTTTCGATCCCGACGAGAGGTAACTGCGTTGAATCCTTGGACAAGTCATGTAATCTTGATTACCCGCGTGGGGGAGGGGGGGGGGGGGTGTTGCGGGGGGGGGGGGGCATGCTGGATCTATGGACTAAGGCGTAGTGCATATCGATGATGCACTTATCTTCAATTAATACTAAACCTGTTTGCGCGTCTTTAGTACAATGAGGACCCTGATAGTTACTCACTGCTGATCGGTGATTCGCTTCGTGCACTTCGTCTTCTTCCACGGGTAAAGCAGTCCGATACGAGGCTACCCTTAATATCGAAAGTGTCGTTATAAACCAACAAATATATAATTAATTTATTTTTTTATTAATTATAAGAGAATCTAAATCGCCCTGTACACGATTGCGTCATGTGGAGTTGCTGCAGTTAAAACTAGAAGTCCTGTCATGAAATGCACAGAAATACACGTCGACCTGCGCGTTAGTCTACGCGTTATGACCATAGTAAGGCTATTAAATTCCGTACATATGGCATGTGCACAAGCAATGTTTCAGCCAATGGACCTCTGGGTAACCCGGAGGTCTATTGGTAGAAACATTGCCTGTGTTTGCTATGAGTAACCAGGAGAACGTGCCGTGCTTTGGATACCGTTCGATATGGCAATTGCGCGCAATTCCTACGCGCAATTAAGCCTAGATAAGCGCATTGTTCGTGAGACGACTTTTAGTTTTAACCGTAAGTGTAAGATAAATCCATTATCACCATTATGTTCATGCGCAGACTGTATCAGAGTCTCGCTTGTTTCTGGGCATGTATCTCGATTCATCTTCGGATATCACGCGTTGTGTCCTTGGGCAAGGCACTTTATCCTGGTTGCCTACACGGAGGAACGATAACGCCGTGTATAAACGTGTATAAACGACCATTCGTCATATTACACTAGGTTAAAACCTGGGTCCCCATGGGGAGCCCAAATATGAATCCAGGGAATTAATTTGAACAAACTTGAATCTGAGTACTGCTTGGGTGTTGCATACCTTGTATAAAAACACTCTGAATGGTTGTTCTCACACGGATGTCAAAGAATATTTCGCTTTTGCACCAAGTTCGAATCAGGGCTCCCATAGGGAGTCCAAATATTAATCCAGGAACTTTATTTGAACAAAAAACTCGAAATCCCCCCTCAAGGGGATTTTGATATTTGATATACAACATTTTGTGACTGTGGTTCTGGATAAAAATATTTTGAGAATATTACCAATAGTTTGCACTATATTAAAATTTGCCCCACCTCTCCACCCCTGTGGAACACACATATCAACCCAGGGACTTTATTTGAATAAAATTTAAATCTGAACCCTCTAAGGATGCTGGGCACCAAATATCAAAAAGAGTTTGTTTGTATCTCAAGAAACAGAATTTTAAAGATCTTTCCACATACTGAATTAGGTTCAAGTTCGGGCTCCAATAGCGAGCCCAAATTCTGAGCCAGGAACTTGATTTTAATAAGATTGAATCTAACTCTCGTAAGCGTGGTGTAAATCAACTATCAAAAAATTCTAACTGGGGTCCGTTCAAAGAAGATTTCTAAAGAATATTCCTCATATTGTACCACGTAAAATTCGGGCTCGAATGGGGAGCCCAGATATTAAGAAAAAAGACTTGATTTGAACAATATTGAATCTGCATCCCCCCTCCTCTTCCCCAGTAGTATATCAACAGATTGTGTCCAGAGGTTTTGGAGAAGAAGACATTTAAGCAGTATCCCTGATATTGGAATAAATCAACATTTGGTCTCAAAATATTAACCCAGGATCTTGATTTTCCAAACCTGAATCACTCAACATTACCATGTATCAAAAGATTCTGATTGGGGCTTCAGGAGAAGAACATTGTTAAAGAGTAGTCCCCATACTGCACCAAGTATAGACTTGGGCCCAACAGGGAGCACAAATAATATTCATAGGGATTGATTTTAACAACCACGACTCTGAACACCTTTAATGATGTTGTATACCAAATATCGAAAGATTCTGACTGGTGAATCTGAAAAAGAAGATTTTTAAAGATTAATGCCAATATTGTACTTTGTTATAATTTGTGCTCCCATAGAGAGCCCAATTATTAACCGACAGACTTGATTTGGAGACAATTGAATTTAGCCCATATAAGGATTCTGTATATCATATATCAAAGATTCTGACGGGCGGTTCTGGAGAAGAAGAGTTTTAAAGATTTTTCTTCGTATTGAACTAGGTTAAAATTCGGGCTCCAATAGGGAGCCCAAATATTAACTCAAGAGTCTTGATTTTTACAAAATCAGATTTGACCTCTCAGAGGTTGCGGTATACCAAATATTAAAAGATTCTGACTATTCCTGATATTTGACTAAGTTAAAATTCTGGCTCCTGTAGCGAGGCCGAATATTAACCGAGGGACTTGGTTTGAATAAAATTAGATCTAACCTCCATAAGGATACTGTATACCAAATATCCAAACATTCTGACTGTTGGATCTGAAGAATTTTTTTTTTAAAGATTATTCACCATATTGCACTATATTAAAAGTCGGTCTCCCATAGAGAGCCCAATTATTATCTGGTTGACTTGAATTGAACTAACTGGAATCCAAACTGAAATCTTGTATTGCTTTTGTTAAGAGGGTTCGTGCAGTTGTGGGTTCGTATTTATTTGTTCCATCTAAACATTTTATCTCTGCATCCATGTCTGTTCCACAAAAAACAACTAGCGACTGGCGATCATCCATAACATCCGCATCCCGTGGGAAAACAACACGGTGCCTCTGAAAGAAAACAATACGCAGTTATTCAAAAATCCTGGCAGACAAAGGTTACTATTTGGTCTCTCTTGTCTCTAGAACAAAACGTGTAAGAAGATACATAGATAGATAGATATTTTTATTTAACGGTATAGTTTACAGACAATTACATATTGGACTATAGGATACAAATAGATAACTTGAAAATGATATTCAGTCTATACCGTTGGGAGATGACATAGCCAGATTGGCTGTCTACCTGTCAGTCCCGTAATACATTTAACTCCAACACTGACTACACTCTGCACATTGATCTTTGATAGAAGTAGTAGTAGTAGCAAGTAACACTGCAACTTTGACTCGGCTACGTACCCCATTAGTCTATTTCTGTAGATGGACAAGTTTCCAGGTTAAAAAAGGTGGCTAATTGTGAATGTGATAGTTGGTATGCCTAACCCTATGTGCTAATATGAAATTATTGTGGTTATCAAGCTGGGTAGTGGTTAACTTTAGAAGACAAATATGGCACGGTTCAAGTATTATTCATTCGTCAAGATAAACATAATGGACACACTATTATACGAAATAAGTCATCCATGTGTGGACAGTTTGGGACGCTTCAGTTATTTAGGTTATCGGTGTGTCAACCCTTACTGGGGAGTGAACAGTCAGGACAGTATGGGTTGTCACACTGATAGCTTTCTTGATGTGAGGACAGAAGTTTTGTTCTTAACTTCTCTTTAAATTATTTTCTATTTTCTATGTTTCGCACTTCTGGGTCCAGTTCGTTCCAGATTTTCGAAAAGGCATATGAGGCAGCCTATCTAAAGCCTTTGTTCGGGTTTTGTTGATACGTACCAGACCTGATTGCCTTGCACTCATGTGTGATTGAGGGATTGGGGAAGTAAAATAATGTTCGAAAGATTCTGGAAGTTTTCCATTTTTCCAGTCAAACATAAACAGGCATGTAGTTTGTTCAAGTCGGTGACGTTCAATATTTTATCTTTTATGAACAATGGGTCTGCATGGGAATTATACTTTTTGTTGTTTAATATTCGAAGTGAACGTTTCTGTATTCTTAGTAATTTATTGATTCCTCTTGAGTTTCCCCATATTTGAATGCCATATACCAAGTGGCAGTGGACCAAAGAGTAATAGAGCATTTTCATGACATGTTCTGGTAGTAGTTTTTTTGCTCTGTTCAAAGTATAATTTGCTCATCCAATCTTAGAACAAATTTTTGATATATCAGTTTGATAAGATAAGTGTTCATCAATATGAATACCTAAACAATTTACAGATTTATCCTCTTCATTTGAACCCACCCGTTTTAATTTTTGACCATTCATGAAAATATCAGGGTGAATGCAACTTTTAGTTTTATGGTTTGGATTAATGATAATGTATTTTGTTTTGTTGGCGTTCAGAGCGAGTTGATTTGCCGAACACCACTCATATAGATTATTGAGTTCATGGTTAAAATGGGTATCTATGGATTTGGTATAAGTCAAAGAGTCATGGGCAGTTGTGTCATCCACAAATGACAAGAGATCAAGAGTTGTAGAACGACTGATGTCATTCGTATATAATAGGAATAAGGCCGTATCAAGAAATGAACCCTGTGGGACCCCACATGCTAATTCGGTGAGTTCAGACTTTTGGTCGCCATATTGAACATATTGCGATCTATTCGAAAGATAGCTTTTAAACCAATTGTTACTGATGCCTCTGAGTGCATACTTTTCCATTTTTGTTATCAATATGTTGTGGTTTATTGTTTCGAGTGCCTTGGAGAAGTCCAGAAATGCTGCTGGTGTGTTGTTTTAACTGTCCTTGGTATTTTCAGAACCTATAATTTTCAGTAATTCCATTACTAAATGTATGGTAGAATGCTTTTTCCGAAATCCGTATTGATGGTGATATAAGATATGCGACGTTTTGAGGTATTTCATTATTCTATTGCACATGAGCTTTTCTAATACTTTAGAAAAGCCTGGTAAAATACTTATCGGTCTATAATTATTAAATACGTGCTCGTCTCCACTTTTAAAAATCGGAATAACTCTTGCTATCTTCATCCTATCAGTGACAATACCTCGGATAAATGACATATTAATGACGTGGGCCAGAGGAGGAGCTATTACATTAATTGAGTGTTTCAGAAGGTTAGTGGTGATGCCATTACAATCCACACTATTTTTAGGCTTAAGTGAATTAATAACAGAAAATACCTCGTATTCAGTTGTTGGCGTTATGAAAAAACTGTTTGGCCCATTACTGCCCATGAAGTCCAGAAACTTTTTCTGGGATACATTTATTTGTTTGCTAGTACGTTTCGCTATGCTCGCGAAAAAGTCGTTGAATTCCTGTACTATTTCCGCTGGATCATCTATTTCTTTATTATTTTCAATTACGGAGGATTGCGACAATGTGGCTGTATAGTTTGTTCTAAGTAGGGCATCATTAATAATTTGCCACGTTCTGCGTAAATTACCTGTATTTTCTGATAGTGTGTTAGAGTAGTACATTGCTTTACTTTGTTTTTTAATTTTGTTAAATATTTTACAGTAGTTTTTATGTTTTCTAATATTCTGCTCATTTGGGTTTCTCAGTTTTTTGTTATAAAATTTAGATTTATTATTTGATGAGGTTGGGAGCCCCTTCGTCATCCAGGAATTTTGTTTTACGAACTTTTTTCTTAACCGAATATTTTTTAGAGGAAAGGCCTTCTCGAAAGCGGATTGGTATATGTCCATAAAAAGGTTGTATGCAACATTCGGACAGTTAGTCTCGAGCACGGGGGAAAAGTCACTTTCAGTCAAAATTGTTTTAAAGTTAGCTATACTGTCTGGATTAAATTTACGCTTTGCGGTTGTTGATGGAGTGTCATAAGTTTTCTGGCCTCTTTCAATGTGAAAGGTGGCGAAGTGATCAGAAACGTCTGTGATGATTATGCCGGATAGGGATGTTGATAGAACGTTGTTTGTAAATATGTGATCGATTAATGTAGAGGATTGCTGCGTTACTCTAGTCGGCTTAGTGATATGTGGTAGAAAGCATTGGCTAATAATTGTATGTAAATAAATGTCGCTCTTGGTATGGACACACGATTTCAAGAGGTCAATGTTAAAGTCCCCCATTATGTATGATTTTTTGTTCTCGTGATTTATTTTGTCCATTATTTCGTTTAATCTAGCAACAGATTAATGTCTGCTTTAAGTTGCGTTTTGGGTCTATATATTACCCCAAGCAATTTTCTAGACTTGTTGCAGTTGATTTCAACGAACAGGGATTCGATGACATGTGGTATAAAGACTGAGAGATCCCGACGAATCTTAAAGGCTATATTCTCCTTGATGTACATACTAATACCACCACGTCCATCGTCGCTGTCAGATCCTGTGGTCGTAGTAAGGGGATGGTAGCCATGTAGTGTGCAGTGACATTTGGGGGGAATTTGGAAAGTTTTTGTCAGGCCTATAATATCAAAATGGTTTTGAGAACCTTGTGTTTTGGACAGCAACTCATTAAAAGAATCCCAATGAGCCTTGAGACTTTGATAGTTTAGGTGAAGAATCGAGAACTCTTCTTGCTAGAGATTAAAATTAGGGGGCATTTCGTCGGGTAGATAGTGTTTACAATTGTTTGTGAGAACATCTAAGGGCAAACCATTGTTAGCTGGTGTCTCACGCGCCCTATCATTAAAAATTGATTTTAAATCATAGTTCAGATTTTTCTGGATCTCGTCGAATGAAATATTATCTGACGGCATTACAACAAGGGGGCTCGCCAGTGCTCAAAATAACTTCTTTTTTTTGCGGAGCAAAATGCTACAAATTTCCAAAAAATGAATAGCATTTTGTAAAAATTACATAGCTATTTTTGTACACCAGAGTTATGTTATGCTGTTTTCTATTGAATTCTTCTAAGTAGACAGAATAGTTTCCATCCATTTCTGGGCATTTCCAAATGATCAGCAACACATGAAACATTTACTGTGTTTTTTTTTTAACTGAACTGCCTTTAAGGGTTGCATGGACTTGGATATTTTCAAATAGCGTCTTGGTTGATCAATAGAGTTCTCAAAATGGAAGTTGGAATTTTTAATTTGATGGGCTTGAAGTTATTTTTAATGTACATTTTATGCAAAATGTTGTAAAAACAGGAAGAATTTAAACCAATAGAATTCGTCTTACATATATGAAGTTGCTATTGATGCTTGATGGAGAGTTAATCTGCGTTATGTCAGGAATGTTCCACAATCAGAGGTAAAGCATCAGTGAACACGTTTTCAAATTTGTTTGCAAATTTTCATTTACATTTTGCGATACAAGACAATTGCAGCCTAATAGGCTGCAGTTGATTATATTGTATCGCAAAATGCTATATATAATTGAACATTGTGTAGCTTTTTTGCAAGTTTTGTATAGCAAAAAGCGACGCGACACCGTTTATTTTGAGCCCTCGGACTCGCTAAGTCGAAGTTGCACATCTGTAGGAGAATGCATTTGTAGATCATTGTACACAAACGTAAATACAATTCTATATGATTCGCGCAGAGTCAAAAGTAGTGTAGGAATAGTTAAATGTATAGAATAAAATAAATACAAAAACATAAACTGGAACATATATACAAATTTCATGGTATTAATTATCTAATATAAGACTTTGGAGGAGAAGAATAGTTTGGTAAAGGTGATGAGGTACCTGTCTAGTATGGAGATCATCTGAATGAACAGATGGATATAAGTTCTATGATTACTTATGAAAGCCGTTCAGTAATTCATTCAATCACTCGCCCATTCACCCTCTCATCCACAACTGTCGATGTATCCATACATCCATCCACAGAATGGGTGACTGATTGAATCAATTAAAAATAAATACGAGTGATTTTGTTACGGTTTATCGGCGCATTCGATAATTGAAATTTCTTTGCGGGAGGGGGGGGGGGGTGGGGGTGCACCGACACTTTCAGCAGCCATGGTCGATGAATGAACAGAGATATAAACACATCTGTTTATATATTTGCTCATTGATATTCGGGCTCATTATCCTCTTCCTTGACCCAACAGACCTACAAACGAGCAAGAAGTCAAGTTTAGATAGCAAGAGTTTCAGAATTGAATTCACCATTAAGTTTTTCAGAACATTTACTCGAGTAATGACTGGAATTTACGAGTCCAGGCATTTCTGATTTTCATTTATTCACTCCGTAGCTCTGATAAGACTGCAGACGGGTATAAAGTCGGGTTTAGACAGCCGTGATTTTATAGGAATAAGGGTTGCACGTTGAAAATAATAACTGGACTAATCCTAAATAATGGATACGGATTCTTCAAATTGCTGTCATTGAATGGATATGGACGATACCAACAGGATTCAATGGGTTAAGGGTGTTAGTCCGGCTTTCGAATTGCTGGAGAAAGATTTTGGACGAAACTCTCATGGAAGTCTTTGAACCACTTATTCGTTTTTATAAAGGGAAAAATCATCTTACGGTATGAACCAACAGTGTCGTTACCACAACTTAAACTACTTAAAAGCGTTCACCAGTACAGTTCATGCTATGTTGTCATAGAGATGCAGCTCATCTCGGGGCAGGTTCCCGTGTAGGTTCCAACGTCCGGGCAATTATCACATGACGGCATCAGCTTATCATATGGGGTGGGCGGATATTCTGTTTGTGGTAAACAAGGAAGAACTATTTAAAATGGATAAAGTAACAAACAGCACCTCTGAGTCTTACGTGTTTCGAGATTTTTGAAGCCAAGAAGAATATTGTAACAACGCTACCTACTGCTCAGGACACTTCCTTGTAGGCCTACACCACATTGTAGTGAATATTATGTACAGTACATTATATACGCACAAAGCATAAAAATGTTTGAAAAAGACTCCATACAGAGTGAATATAAATATATTAAAGGTACCAACAGCGATGAACATTTGCAACGCTCTGTGTGTTTGTGTGAGCACGCCTCCACCCCTCTCCCCCGCCAGCCCTCGAATGCGTACCCCAAAAAGGTGCACACAAAAAGTATACACACCGCGCAAACACACAAACCCCACTTGTGTTTGCGTAGATCCTTGTATTCTGCGGATAAAGTGTGTACAACACGATATTGGAAATATTATATACAGCATCCTATTCACCTAGAAATCGTAAATAGCTTTAAGAATGTTTCTGCAAAACTGAAAAAAGGTATATATATATATCAAAGCTACCGACGGCAGTTGACTTCTCACGCACCCCCCTCACGATCACAATCACCCCTCCGCACGCACGCACGCACGCACGCACGCACGCACGCACGCACGCACGCACGCACGCACGCACGCACGCACGCACGCACGCACGCACGCACGCACGCACGCACGCACGCACGCACGCACGCACGCACGCACGCACGCACGCACGCACGCAGGACAGATATGGGGCTAAAAAGTGGCTAAAATGTTTTAATTATTTATGTGCTGCTGGAATATATCCTGCCCAGGATATTGAAGCTGATTGGTTAATAACAATTACTGGCATAATGAGGTGTCTTGTGGGGCTCCGTGAGATCAATTTTAGGCGCGGCCAACGATTTGCCTAATAATGATCTGACTTCGCCTCACATGACAACATATCCGACCATTAAACACCCCGTAACTTATATTATTATGCCAGTAATTGTCATTGACCAATCAGCTTCAATATCCAGTGACCGTATATGAGACTGTGTATCATCGAGCTGACCGTATATAGAGCTTATATACTGTCAGTTCCGACATTTCGTTTTTGACATCCAATGCTCGCTTCGATGTTTTTCCTAATTCCGCGTGTTCAACGGGCAACAAATGATTTCGCATGTGTGTCTGTTGAGCAACGTACAACTATAATACGTTTCTTCCAGTCTTTGAGAAATTTTAATAAACAAATGTAAATAAATACAATAAATAAACCACTAAAACGACATGTATAGAAGCCAACTGGCTCTGTCTGAGACGAACTCAAGCGAGAATCCTTACCCGAATAATCTGCCCTTTTCAGTTCATGCAAATATTTTCGAGTTACTCCCCCTGGACTGTAAATTTTATTGTCTGGTTTGTTTTGATTTGAATGATTGAACTTGCAGGCTGATCGATATCGAACATAAATTACACTTATGGTTGTGTTTCTTTCAAAGGACTGGCATAATAAATACGTTATGGGACATTCAGGGAGCGAATATAAGGCTCAACGAGGTCAATATTAGGCTCGGCCTTCGGCCTCGCCTAATATTTATCTCACTTCGCCTTATATCACACCTTATGCCAGCTAATGAAATTCGCCAATCACAACCCCGAATAGTGGGACGGTACTCAGCCGTATTGGGTCACCTGCAGCCCGAGGTGACCTAATACGAAACTCGTATTAGGTCAGTACCGCCATTTTGTTTCGACGTGGAAATTCCTCACCTCGCGGTGCTTTTATATCCATATTGAAGAAATTACAGTACAATCAAACGTCCCTCCGTGTCTATATGTCTCATTTTCTCTCGTTTTATAATAAATTTATTGTGAAATTTATTTTCTAAATGTAAATTTAATTATTAGAAGTGAGAAATACTACTGTATTCGATCTACCGATAACGGATAAGTCGGCCTGGCCCTAACTCGACATAGGGTCTAAGCTTATTGAGGCTAACACACAACAGTTTGGGTACGGTGTTCGCCTCGATATTTTAAAAGCTTTAGAAAAAATATATAACCCATAAATGCGTTGTTAGAAAGTTGAAAATATATATATAGTGTGAATAAATAAACTGAGAAAAAGATTGTCTTATCCCGGGAATAGATTAATTTCATTTTTTTCTCGTTGAGCTCATTCTGTAGTCTCTGTTGTGGTAAATGGATAACGTCGCTTCGAAAATGGATTTAATTTCATTGAATAATTATAAGATTGCACAATGATGAAATTGTAGGAAAATGAATGAAAGTCAATGGGAAAATATGTGAGATACATTTATTTTGTTCGAATTCTATAAAATCGGACGTTTCGGAAAATTCGGACATTTTCTGCACACTCAAGAAAAAGTGACAGTACGAAGAAAAGCGTCTATCGCTGTTGTCTGTGTTGTCAAGGAAATTATACACAAACAGGGAGACAACTGTGCATGTTTGTTACAACTTACATAGCGTTTTGCACCAGTTTTGAAAATGTGCCGGCGTTCAAATTCGATTGTTATTTTGTTTTCGCTGGCATAATAAATACGTTACATGACGTTCAGGTGGCGGATACGGTGTCATAAGAGGCTCAGCAAAAACAATATTGGACTCGGCGTACCGCCTCGTCCAATATTGTTTTCACCTCGCCTCATATGATACCGTATCCGCCACCTGAACGTCCTGTAACTTATAATATCCCCCCAATGAAAGCCCCATAACTTATATTGTCGTACACTTTAATTTGAGGTTATAAGTGTTAATGTGGTGGATATTTACTTGGGGCGTGTAACAACGAGTGGTGTAATAACCAACCAGTAGTTACACATGAACTCATTAGTACATTACTATTTTAATAACATAATAACCTACTATTTCCAGATGATTTATTAACAGGGGATAACGCATGTTTGTTAATTTTTGGTATTGGTATCTAGGTGGTTAACTCATTTAAAAATGTAATTAACAATTGCGGGTTTCATTTCACTCTTCGCGAGGCGACGAGCGATAATTTAGACAGGTTTGCATTCAGTTCGAGGTCACCAAAGGCCCACTTGGATGTAGTTCCACTGTTGGTGTAAATTTTAACTTTTGGAATCCCATTGCTGGCATGTTCACCACGGTTGGTGTGTAAAGCTAAACTTTATGGCTTTTCATATATGGTAGAATAGGTAATAATGGTATACTTATGTATTATATCTTCTCTTTTAGTATTAATAATTCAATATAAAATAAGCAATTTTTCAACAAATTTTCCAAAACTATTCACGTGGCTAAGATTATAATTTCGGTGCATCTTATTGATTGTAATCATTTGATAATAGGACTAAAAATGTTTTCGAGGTCAAATGTCATTTGTTTGGTTCAATAATGTGACGGATGTGACGTTTTCAAGTTTGTTTTTTTTTAAGCGCGTATATACTGGTATTTAAGGTCACTTTCGGAATCTGTGGCTATATCGCTGCAGCAAGATTAGGACAACTTCCAAGATTGGTCAGTTATGTATGGTAATGTCGTGCTTGTTAGACGATGCTTACTCCAGGCATAAGATGTCCGGTACTGTGAAACCAAATAACAGTTTCAGGGTAATCCATACGTGATAATGTTTATACTCGGGGAGACGAATTATCTGATCTCTTGCGTTGTGCTTTATCCTCCTCAGAAGAAAACGTGGGTACACCCTTTTAGAAACATGCACTACATTCAAGAAGTGCATAATCTCTTAAAATATCCCTCCAAGTAGGCCCAAAAAGTAGAGCTGTCACGATTAATCGATTGTCGATCGATCACGCCGAAATCGATTAGCATCTTTCGTTGTCGATGAATCGGTAAATTTTACTCCGTTTTGGACGTTAAATAATTTTTAAAAAATTGATGAAAAAACAATTGTTTCTAAAGGCAAAGGGCCAAGAACGTCGACGTTAAACCTCAAAAAGCCGTTAGAAGCAATTGCCTTTTAGATACATTCAAAGTTTTGATGTTCTGAACTTTTGAACCGTCAGTGCAATAATCATGACCGGTCGGCAGTTGCGAAGTTCGCAACTGACGACCGGTCTTGATTATTACACTGACGGTTCAAAAGTTCAGAACATCAAAGCTTTGAATGTACCTAAAAGAGGATCGTCGTCGTTGTTTACTTGAGGTAGGTCAACTGACTTGAACTTTGTTTTGAGAGGCTCAGGTAGAGGGAGGGGTGTCGACTAGGTACGATTAATCGATTATTTGCGACGATTAATCGATTCTTAAATTAAAAAAATCGTGACATCCCTATCAAAATGCTATGATTTTTATATGACGACTGCAGTGGGGTAGAGGAGAGAGATATCGTTACAGAGTTGTTTGGGGCATATGTACACAGAACTTAAGATACGTTTGAATGGGCTAAGAAATATCGCATTCAATTGCGTTTGCCCAGGATAACAAGGCTCGAGTGATATCCTGGGCAAAAGCAATGGTGTACGGTAATTCTTAACCTCATCAAACATAGGTGCGCATCTGTATTTATCACGCTCTTCTCATGTCACAACCAATTAACACGAAAATTGAACTAAAAACACTCTTCAGTTGAATAATTGCTGCGTTTTCTCCAATGCGGGTGAGACATCACTGCTAGTTAGCCGGGTAATTACCCTAATTTTCTTTTTACCTTTTACTGCATTCAGTTGGTTAGATTGCAGAAACTGACAAGACAAGATAGAAATATCAGGAGTTAACCTAATGCAGATTTCCCTGTGTTTCGCTAATGATGCTATCTGTCCGAATAATTCTCCATTACAGAAGCCAATGACCTCCACACGAAGCATAACGCCCAACAATATTAATCATTAAGTATATATATGTGTACGTATATAATACGCGTGTGTGTGATGTGTGTATGTATGCACGCATGTATACATGGGCATGTGTTTGTATATATACATATATATATAGCAAAAAGATTCTAAAAGATACCAGTTTCAAACAATTCTTTATATGTCTGTATTATTCATTGTAATCCACATTTACATAGGATACAAAAAATCTCTGATCATTTTTGCAATATGTACAAAATTTCGGAAAGTACTTTCAACACTTAAAGTCTCATCAGACCGACATTTTAAAATGGATCCACATATATGGGTCCATGTATATATGTGTGTGTGCATGTCGAGGAATTGATGGCTCAAAAACAAATTACTTGATATATTTACTCAATGCCAGAATTATCCGCTCAATGTCTGTATGTATCTAAACCTAAGTCCACTCTATAATTATGTATGCACTGTACCGTGACCGCTTGAAGTAACAGCATATCATTAGTGTCTTATATATATCCTATCGAAAAATTTTCTTTTTGAAGAATTTATCAAGATCTAACCAGTTTTGTTTTGTTATTTTAAATTTTTTGTGGGAAGCGACTGGAAACGGCCAAAAAGGCCATGTCGCCTCCTGAAGATGCTAATAACTATCTGTATACTATTGTATTCATTATACTTGTATATAACTGCAATCTTCGAATAAAATTCTGTTTTGTTCTGTTCTGTTGGTGGAAACCTATAGATACCGATCAGTGTCACGGTCGCGATGATCGAACTTCAAATAGTGACTAAACTGCAGACTGCAGAATATAACTCAATATCCAAGCGAACTCGACTCCGGTGCATTCGACCAATGATGACGTGATTTATTTAGACGGGTTCCTTCTCTGTTTACGTTCAAAGCGAACACGAACGTGTTTTGTCTAAGCACATGTGCGATACCATTTTTTTTTATCTAACAATCATATAGATGGCTCATTCTGATTCCGTATCATATAAATTCATCTTCCGGTAAACACCGCACTATGACAAATAATACCATTATATGCATTGCTATTACGCATTAAAATATGAAATTCAACATTTGACCAATTCCAACCCAATTTAAACTGAAAAACAGGCTTTATGTAACGGGATTGTTAGATAAATTATATTATCACGATCAAATGCATGTCCTGTAATTTGTGCTCGGTCGTGTTTACAATCGGATCACAACTCGCCCTGACGGGCTCGTTGCGATCTGATTGTAAACACGACCTCGAATCTGATACAAATTACAGGACATGCACTTGGTCATGATAATGTATATTTATCATACGGGCAATAAATAGGAAATCTTGTGTTTTACATTAATATATGTGTGATAAATACATGTATAGAATAAACGTATAGTGCTTTCAAGTAAAAAAATATATTCTACGAGTAGGATTAAGAATGAAACCGACGAGCCTCTGGCGAGTCGGTTTCATTCTTCATTCTACGAGTAGAATATTTTTTTTTTACTTGAAAACACTATACGTTTATTTTGTTTATCCCATAAATCTTTTACAGGACAGTCACGACAAAATCATGCTGTAATTCGCTACAAAACAGCGAGAAGGGGGGGGGGGGGGGGGGGGAGCACATTCGTCGGATTCGATTGACCTGCAGAACTGGCAAAAATAAACAAGGCGCAATAATACATTTCTGTCTAAAAATAATTCCCCTACAAACTTGAGCTAAACTTGCAAAAATACTTTATTATATGAGCAGTGGATGGTGTTTTCTACTGGCATTGTGTAATACTTTCCAAAAGATTTAAAGAAATCAACAATCGAACTATTTATTAATTATGGTACAAAATATGGTAGAGGCCAGAGGTCAACAAGTCCGCCGCTACTAGGGGAATAAATTATTTCAGTGTTAAACTTATGGGGGAAATTTATCACCCTACTAGGTGAATAAAGCAAACATTTATCCAAGGCCTTTATTGTTTAAATAAAAGGCCATTTATGGGATAAAACAAATTAGAAATATAGACAACACAGGGAATCAGAAAATTCGTATTCCTGAAGACCACACTCGATCAGCGAGGAGTAACTTAAAAACGTTTGTGAGATCAAATATTCTATTAGGAATGTTGATAAAGGGTTTATGAAAGAAACAAACGGTATGGACGGCTCTACAACCGGGAAATTCTATTCGAGATTCGATTCGATTTCGTACCCTTTGCTGGATTAGATTCGTGTGAAAAATCGTGATTTGCCTGGCCCTACCCTTCCACAGCGTCTACAGGGGCGGCGGAACTCGGGACTGGGGGCTTAAGCCCACCCACTTTTTTGCCCGGCCATTTTTTTTGTATGCATATATTTTAACACAACCAATGACTGGTAAAACAAGGGGCGGATCCAGAGCCTTCCCCATATTTTCGCCAGGTATGTTTTTTCCGCACTGGTTCAGTTTCGATGTATGTCGGATCATTTTTGCAGTAAGTGTCAGCAAACGCTAAAATGTATACTGTCTGTTAAAAGGTTTGTTAAGTGAAATATATCGTAATCTTACAGACATACAAGTACCAAATCCACCCCCAGACAAGATAATCCACAGACAGTATAATTGATGTTAACGTCTGGTAAAGCATACAGGTGAGGTTTATTTATTAGCTTTGGTCGTTGCGAACAAAGCTGATAAATAGACCTCATCTGTATGCTTTACCGACGTTTTTTAACGGCTCTCAAAGTTTGAAATCTTTCAAATACATCTCCTGAAAAATCTCAAAATATCCGCTCAGATGCATGGAAATGGGGGTTTTGGGACCCCTAAAATTTAAAATGTTCGTTCCACGGGCCGAACCATGGTCGACCCGTCATACCGACGATCATCCATCACCCGATCCAGCCCCGCTCCCCCCTCCAACACTTTGAAAACCGCTCCGACGCCCCTGGTCTGTATAATTACTTCATCAACCATATTCCACCACAGAACTCGAATGAAATAAACGGGTTGGACGGCTGTACAACTGGGAAATTCCATTTGAGATTCGATTCGATTTCAAACCCTTTTCTGGATTTGACTTGGGTTGAAAATCGTGAATCGCCTGGCCCTATTGTAGTACAGCGTCTATATAATTACTTCACCAACCATATTTCACCATAGAACTCCAAAGTGGAAACAAATATTATAAAATGGATGATGGACACGCGAATCGTCGTCATAACACCGTTTATAACCATCGGAATTACAGCTCAAGAAAGACGCGTTTTATCATCCCAAACCACATGGTACCGAGCAAGCATTTTGGTATGACGCTCCATACGTCAACCCTGCTGACCGATTCGCTCACCAATTTTCAATTACGTATATCCAAGTTTTTCTGCCGCGCAGGAGAACAACGGTTTGTTAAAAGCTTCAAGATCATTGGAATTCCATGATAACCTATTTGTGGAAGTATATTAGATGCTGATGTATTGGGTGTGCATTGCGTCCCAAGAGTGTCGACCCCTGTCCGTGATGGGGTTACGTGTGTATAAATATATATCATATAAACCTCACCGCTGCAATCAGTTCATCAGAAGTCCATCGCTGCATCATTAAGCCAATATTGACAACTGCCGTGCCTGGTATGGGTTTCACTGGAATATATTCGCCGTCTTTTGTTTTGACCTGAACCGATAAAAAATAAATCAACTGTTCAGTACTTATCCAGATGAGCAGAACATTTCAAGTGATGCCTGCTTCGGGTTCATTTTTCGTTGATCTAGAGGATTTTTAACTTCCCAAGAATTATTTATTTACTCGTCGTCTTTGAACTGAATTTATTTATTTATTGGTGTTTAAGATCACATATTTATGCACAATGCCTAATCATGACCGTGCCAGTTTTACAGGTGCAGGAAGCCGGCGTACCCGGAGAGAACCACAGAACAACGACGAGCAGCGGCCAGCTTCCAAACATCGTAACTCCGCACTGCAGCACAGACAGGGTTAGATTGGTTGAAGACATGCGCAACATCGACATACAGTACGTCTTAGTACACGGCGTCATTGTGCCCCCATGTGGACAATCGGGGTTAAGTGCCTTGCCCAAGTACACAACGCGGGAGTCCGAATCGATCGCTCAGACGGTCACCCATCCGAGGACTAACCGGGCTCGACGTTGCTTAACGTTGCCGAGCCGTAGAGCAGGTGTTTCAATGAGACATCCAGGTATTAAATCTCCATATACCATACATTTTTGTGGAGATAACGTTTTTGTCCCGTTTGAAACAACACAAACGCAATGGACAAAAAATTGTGGACGCATTATTCACGTTCCCCAGTCACTTGGACCTAATTCGTGAATAATTGTTCTATCTTTATAAACGCAGAAGACAGCATATAGAGATAAATCCCTTGGGTTGTTAAGGAAACGAGTAAACAGTATTTTGTTGACACATCGTTCCGAGCTAAACAGAAAACTAAACGCAACTATAAATGTCAAGAACAATATTTAATATGCAGAGTATGAGGGATTAATCACGGAACAATAATACTGAGGAACATGTATGATGAATATAAGTGCCATGAGAAGAGAAGGAGCACAGCAGCTGACCGAACCACTTAGTTAAACATGAAATTCTGAGCTAAACAGAAAACTAAATGCAACTAAAAATGTCAAGAAAAATGTTTAAAATGCAGGGTATGAGGGGTTAATCATGGAACAATAATTCTGAGGAACATGTATGATGAATATAAGTGCCACGAGAAGAGAAGGAGCACAGCAGCTGACCTAAACACTAAGCTAAACAGAAAACTAAACGCAACTACAAATGTCAAGAAAAAATGTTTAATATGCAGGGTATGAGGGATTAATCATCGAACAATGATACTGAGGAACATGTATGATGAATGTAAGTGCCATGAGAAGAGAAGGGGCACAGAAGCTGACCTAAACATTTAGTTAAACATGAAATTCTGAGCTAAACAGAAAACTAAACGCAACTAAAAATGTCAAGAAAAATGTTTAAAATGCTGGGTATGAGGGGTTAATCATGGAACAATGATACTGAGGAACATGTATGATGAATATAAGTGCCATGAGAAGAGAAGGAGCACAGTAGCTGACCTAAACACTTACAGTACGTTGAGAGTGTTTTATCACTAAATCACCCGCAGAGTGGAGATTCCACCCAAGCAATAATTGCAAATTTGTTGCAAAGCATAACCAGCACCAGCAAAGTTTCAGCCAATGGACCTCCGTGTTCAACCCGGAGGTTCATTGGCTGAAACATTGCTTGTGTTTTTTGTCAATATATACAAAATTTGAAAGTTATAGCTTGGGTGGTAACTCCACTCCGTGGGTGATTTAGTTACAATCCACTCTCCACGTACTGTAGTTAAACATGAAATTCTGAGCTAAACAGAAAAATAAACGCAACTAAAAATGTCAAGCAAAATGTTTACAATGCAGGATATGAGAGGTTAATCATGGAACAATGATACTGAGGAACATGTATGATGAATGGAAGTGTCATGAGAAGAGAAGGAGCACAGCAGCTGACCTAAACACTTAGTTAAACATGAAATTCCGAGCTAAACAGAAAACTAAACGCAACTAAAAATGTCAAGAAAAATGTTTAAAATGCACAGTATAAGGGGTTAGTCATGATAAAATGATACAGAGGAAGATGTATGATGAAAATAAATGCCACGGGAAGAGACGGAACACAGCAGGTGACCTAAACACTAAGTTAAACATGAAATTCCGAGTAAAACACAAAACTAAACGCAACTATAAATGTCAAGAAAAATGTTTAAAATGCAGGGTATGAGGGGTTAATCATGGAACAATGATACTGAGAAACACGTATGATGAATATAAGTGCCATGGGAAGAGAAGAAGCACAGCAGGTGACCTAAACACTTAGTTAAACATGAAATTCTGAGCTAAACAGAAAACTAAACGGAACTAAAAATATCAAGAAAATGTCTAAAATGTAGGGAAGGAAAATAGGGGTTAAATCGTGGTAAAAATGATAATAATCATCATATATCATCAGGCATTAAATCTCCATATATCATACATTTTGTGGAAGATAACGTTTTTGTCCCGTTTGAAACAATACAAACGTTAGGGAAAAAAATTGTGGACGCATTTCTCACGTTCCGCAATCACTTGGACCAAACTCGTGAATAATTGTTCTATTTTTATAAACGCAGAAGACAGCATATAGAGATAAATCCCTTGGGTCCTTAAGGAAACGAGTAAACAGTATTTTGTTGACATATCGTCCCCTGAGTTCCAATGTGTTCGATGTGCCTACTGGCAGCCTACTGAACACATTGGTACTCAGGGTACGATACGATATTTGCTCTTATCTTATTTTTCTCAAGGTGTTTCAATAAATTATTCGATAATTTAATTTATAACAGCAAAATATAACCAAATTGTCGGAAATCTGATAATATTTGTGCCTATTTGCACGTTTTTTTTTTGTTCGATTTTTCATATGCTTTCATTTAAATCATTTACCCCCGATGTTTCGCGTGCCCATATACCCTGGATATTGCACGTTCCCTTATGCCTTGGATTTGTTGGTGCACCCTCTGCCACGGCTATTTGTTTAAGGGATTCTGACCAATCAAAAGACAGAATTTATAGGGGTTATAGGGACAATAAATTTGTATCCGTACTCTGTACGGGACTATTGCGGCGAAGAAATTGTTAATGTCTTTGAATATGTGAATATTGAAGTGAGGTTGGGTATCTAGACAAAACTAGTAAGGAATTGAAGACTTGTGTGTAGTTCAGCCCACTTTCTTGTCCCCATCTGAAACGGTTTAGATTTCAATATGCCTTCTAGTTCAGCGATTTGTTTTTTTTTGGTTATTTCAAGCATTGTATGTTCGGCGACGTCCATCGGTCGCTGATGTCACACGGAATATAGAGTAAAACAGTTTTATCTAACAATCATACAGATTTTGGCCTGAAAACCACTAGAAACGGTACGTATCACATAATGTGTTCCGATTCCGTATCATATATACGATTCATTCTGATTCCGTATCATATAGATTCCCATCGGGTAAACACTGCGCTATGACAAATAATATCATTTTCTGCATTGTTATTACGCATTAAAATATGAAATTCAAAATGTTGACCAATTCCAACCCAATTTAAACTGAATAAGAAGGACGCCAACGCCCTATAGCCCACCAACATTCCTCTTTGATAGTAGCTTTGGCAAACACAAGAACTGTATCAAACACGCTCATAACATGCGACAAAGCTTACCTAAACACAACCTCTTAGAAGTAAAACACAGAAACTGACATAAACACTAAGCTAAACATGAAATTCCGAGCTAAACAGAAAACTAAACGCAAATAAAAATGTCAAGAAAAATGTTTAAAATGCAGGGTATGAGGGGTTAATCATGGAACAATGATACTGAGGAACATGTATGATGAATGTAAGTGTCTTGGCAAGAGAAGGAGCACAGCAGCTGACCTAAACACTAAGTTAAACATGAAATTCCGAGCTAAACAGAAAACTAAACGCAACTAAAAATGTCAAGAAAAATGTTTAAAATGCAGGGTATGAGGGGTTAATCATGGAACAATTATACTGAGGAACATGTATGATGAATATAAGTGCCATGGGAAGAGAAGGAGCACAGCAGCTGACCTAAACACTTAGTTAAACATGAAATTCTGAGCTAAACAGAAAACTAAACGCAACTAAAAATGTCAAGAAAAATATTTAAAATGCAGGTATGAAGGTTAATCATAGAACAATGATACTGAGGAACATGTATGATAAATATAAGTGCCATGGGAAGAGAAGAAGCACAGCAGCTGACCTAAACACTAAGTTACATATGAAATTCCGAGCTAAACAGAAAACTAAACGCAACTAAAAATGTCAAGAAAAATGTTTAAAATGCAGGGTTTGAGGGGTTAATCATGGAACAATGATACTGAGGAACATGTATGATGAATGTAAGTGGCTTGGCAAGAGAAGGAGCACAGCAGCTGACCTAAACACTAAGTTAGACATGAAATTCCGAGCTAAACAGAAAACTAAACGCAACTAAAAATGTTAAGAAAAATGGTTAAAATGCACGTATGAGGGGTTAATCATGGAACAATGATACTGAAGAACGTGTATGATGAATATACGTGCCATTATAAGGGAAGGAGCACAGCAGCTGACCTAAACACTAAGTTAAACATGAAATTCTGAGCTAAACAGAAAACTAAACGCAAATAAAAATGGCAAGAAAAATGTTTAAAATGCAGGGTATGAGGGGTTAATCATGGAACAATGATACTGAGGAACATGTATGATGAATGTAAGTGGCTTGGCAAGAGAAGGAGCACAGCAGCTGACCTAAACACCAAGTTAAACATGAAATTCCGAGCTAAACAGAAAACTAAACGCAACTAAAAATGTCAAGAAAAATGTTTAAAATGCAGGGTATGAGGGGTTAATCATGGAACACTGATACTGAGGAACATGTATGATGAATATAAGTGCCATGGGAAGAGAAGGAGCACAGCAGCTGAGCTAAACACTAAGTTAAACATGAAATTCCGAGCAAAACAGAAAACTAAACGCAACTAAAAATGTCACGAAAAATGTTTAAAATGCAGGGTATGAGGGGTTAATCATGGAGCAATGATACTGAGGAACGTGTATGATGAATATAAGTGCCATGGGAGGAGAAGGAGCATATCAGTTGACCTAAACACTTAGTTAAATATGAAATTCTGAGCTAAACTGAAAACTAAACTCTACTAAAAATATCAAGAAAAATGTCTAAAATGTACGGTATGAGGGGTTAAATCATTGTAAAATGATAATAATCATCATATTGCAGCATTATGAAAGCCATGATATGGAAATAGGGCGAGTAAGTGACCTAAGCAGAAGCTTTAACATTATTGAACACGTATGCTGACGCCGACGCCGACGCAGACGCAAACGCCGATGCTGACGTCGACGCCGACCGATCGAGCCATGCCATAAGCTCACACAAGTAAAGTTGGTGAGCTAAAAACGGAAAAACAAGCTTTATGTAACGGGATTGTTAGATAAATGTATTATCATGACCAAATGCATGTCCTGTAATTTGTATCAGATTCTCGGTCGTGTTTACAATCGGATCAGAACTCGCCCTGACGGGTTCGTTGCGATCTGATTGTAAACACGACCTCGAATCTGATACAAATTACAGGACATGCACATGGTCATGATAATGTATATATATCTTTCAAAGTTACGTAGATTGCACCAATCCCTCATCACTTTACTCTATATTCTGCCATTGATTTCTCAACAGCTGGAGGTAGCCATAGCTTGGTGGAAAATACAAAAGCCCGTATCGGTTTTAAAGACATTCAAACTTGAATATCTATTTGGACGTTTTCTACTATTGAAGTTTAACGAGGTAGTCAACAGTATATGTGATCTAACCTATACTTTTAACTATAAAATCCAATACGCAACTAGAAATACTAACCAACTGCTCTTCCAATACGAAGTGAACAGATATGTGGCGTCACTCGCCTCGAACATCCCTCAAGTATTTGTGTTTTATGAACAACGTGTGGTTGTCCGGGTGGTATTGACTTTTGAAGGACCCATTACTCAAGGATCAAAATATTTTTTTTTTATTTACATAGAGAAATGCTATACATTTTCAAAAAAATGTATAGCATAATTGTGAAAATTGTGTAGCATTTTCATATTTTAAATTTACTATACAATAATGAGTGCTTTTGTTCCCTAGAAAGCATTTGACACTTAGTTACATTTATATTAGCAGTTGGCCTACTAAAAAAAATACAAAGACATTTCTACAGTCGGGAAATGCCTCTATTAACTTACAGTAGCAGCATTGAATGTCCGTTTATGCTCTTTCGACTATTGAGTTTAACGAGATAGTCAACGTATACTTTTAACTATAAAATTCAATACGCATCTCGAAATAATAACCAACTGCTCTTCCAATACGAAGTGAACAGATATGTGACGTCACTCGTCTAGAACATCCCTCAAGTATTTGTGTTTAATGAAGAACGTGTGGTTGTCCGGTTGGTATTGACTTTTGAAGTACCCATTACACAGGGATCAAAATATATTTTTTATTTGCATAGAGAAATGCTATACGTTTTCAAAAAATGTATAGCATTTTTGTGAAAATTGTGTAACATTTTCATATTTCAAATTTAATGTACAATAATGAGTGCTTTTGTTTCCTAGAAAGCATTTGACACTTAGTTACATGTATATTGGTAGTTGGCCAACTACAAAAAAATACAAAGAAATTTATACAGTCGGGTAATGCCGCTATTAACTTGCAGTAGCAGCATTACCTGAGACTGTAAATGTATGTAGTGCCGCCTGGCTCCAACAGATGTGATTTTTTTTAACTCTTTCACAACTGTAGCTTTCAAAGTTCCAAGTGGTTTGATCCATGCATTACCTGTACATATATGTACGGTACAGACATACTGATTTGGTCATCTTGTGAGTGGGCATCTATCCCCAATTAACTTTTTTACTCGAGGGGATACTTAAGATCTTGGAGGCAAATTGGCAGTTCATGGACCACCAGGTATTCTACCTGGTGGTCCATGAGCTGCTTATTTGTCATTGCGCCATCATGTTTCTACGAAACAAGCAGTTACAAGTTAGGACTAATGTCCCTTGTCCACCATGATATCGATCTTGAGAATGTGCATCGAATTTCGCTACGCATATTTAATGACTGAACAGCTTTTCCTGAATTTAACATTGCAAAATGCGACGCGATACCACTTATTTTGATCCCTGCCATTACTCGTCGCAATGGACGTGATTTGTTCTGTTGTTAGTTTTACCTATTGATCGGTGCAGTCAACTCGTACCATGACCAGTATATCCCAAACCATCAATTCATATAATAAAACACAAGATTGATAAAAACTGAATTCAACATCTAAAATAAAACGCATTGCGCATCGAATGGGAAACATGAAGAGAACAAACTATTTACTAGAATTAAACTGGAACATGTCAAAATACAAATCTCCGTAAAATACATGTAAGGATGATACCTCTAATCCTTCACTATCCTGGAACACCAACGTTAAACTCCCAATGTCCTCATGTTCACCCATGCGGATTTGGCCTTTCTTCACATCTGAAACGGAATAAAAATAAATATTATTGTAACGCATCAAAAACGATTCGGACTGTTCTGGGACAACCATGAAGTTATGTCCCGATACCAACCGCAATACCCTGCAGTGATTGGTCAATGCCTCGTTGATTTTATTTTATGTCGCCGGGCACGCGCATATGTCAACTGTCAGTGATTCTTATGTCCACTGTCAAGGAAAGCGTCTCGTTGCCTCGAGCAACGGTTCATCGCAATGTCCTTTTTCACTTGAAATCAACTGAGACAAATACATTTAACTGAAGTAATACACACACAAAGGTACCGTTATTACGTACAAACAGATTAAACATGGGTAATTATTTATGAAACCGATTAGATTATAAGGTCTCTTTTCATTAATTTACTGTAACATAAACTGAAATCGCTTCATTCGAATCATTTTAAAATTTGTTGGTGTACATCGAATATTAGAAAGCAGACGTTGTTTCGGTAAGGTGTAAGGTGTTAACTTGCTAACGCCTCGGTTGAATATAAATTCCGTGCAGGTAACGTGAGACCATGTCCCCTGTCAACAAACATAATAACTTATAATGTTCCAGGGAGACTAAAATCCTCCTCCTCTGATTGGGCCAGCGCTCGCTTAGTATATTCTATGTTTACGGCTCAAGTGGCAAATCCTACTGGCACATAGAACACACTGGAACTCAGGGGACAAAATGTTACCGCCTGACGTCACAACGCGCAATATTTGCAATGACGTCGCCAATTTCGTGACTGCTTCATCAGCGTAGTGACTAGCAAGCCGCTTCATTTTTCTGGACGTTTCACGTGAGCAGCAGACGGTGTTCCAGATGAAGTGTTGTTTAAATTGTAAACCGATTTACGATTTGAACTAAGATTGAATGAGTTTATCTGGTTTATTTATACAGTGCCGCCGTGGATAGACGTGAGGTTTTTGTTTACTAAACCTGTGATCGTTAAAAGTTGCCTTGAACAAGGCAACTTTTAACGATCACAAGTTTAGGAAATAAGCCTCTCGTGTTTCACGATGAAGGTTTTGGGTTACGGGTAGTGTGTATTGGAACACATACCTCATTGTGATGAACTGACGGCAACTTGGTCTGAGGTTTGCGGCTTGGAGCGCATGTTCAACCTTGATGCTTCGCGTCTCGGTAGAACATAAGCTCCGAGCCGCAAACTTCATACCATTTTACCATCAATTCATCACAATAACATATAATGACAGCTTTTTTAATCTACCGTTCTGGTATCTCGCATCCCTTTGCTTACACTCCCCTCATCGAATCGGTCTGCTTCTGAAGAATGCTCCCGCGCTGAAACTACATCCTCAGAAAATCCAAACTCTCCCATACAGCTTTCTCCGACAGAGTTCCTTATATTGTAAGTGTGTTTCTTTTAAGCTGATCTCGAGAACACAACACATCACACGCCGTTAAACATGGTGGATCTGGGGCTAAATATATTTAATAATATCAAGAAAATCTGCGACAGTGACATGACGCATTCATGATTGTTGAAATGCACAATCTACCAACTCCAAACGGAAAATGTCCTTTCTTAAGAGAAGTGTGAATACCAAAACCGCCTCCAGCGGGTCTTCGTCTTCAGAATCGCTAGTTGTATCATCACTACCTCCTCCAACATCCACTCCCTCTTCACTATTGTCACCAGTCTCCTCTGGTTGGTACAGAGGAGACCGGTGACGGTAGTGAAGAGGGAGTGGTTGTTGGAATTTGAAGCGTGTGGAGATCTAGTTGTTAAAACTGTCCTCCGGAACAAATTGGGGGCTGCAGAGAGGGGCTGCGGAGAGATACTCGCTATAAAGTCAAAACACGAGTGTTATAAAATCGCTCTACATTTATAGAATGGGTTTAGTTTCTCTAATTTTTCTGGATTTGAACAAAAGCATTTTCCAATAACTTGTGATAAAATAGAAAATCACCCACTACCATACACGTTAAAATATGTTCGGAAACACGCGGTTATGTTTACAGCAGAAGTGAAGATTTCTACAATGAATACTTTGACGGCAGTAGACTCATATTTCCCACTGAATACCAGTTGACCCCGTTCTGTTTCCTCGATTTGGCGTGATAAAGACAAGGGCTTCGGAGCGATTTTGAAAGTGTGTGTGTGTGTGTGTCTGGAGGGGGGGGGGGGTGCTGTGAGGGCCCGAGAAAACACGGGGATGGTGGGTGTATGCTCCCCTGGAATGCTTTGTTTATTTTGTTAAACAGAATGCTACTTCCTGCATTCTGAGCACGAAATTTGTTATTTCGTTCTGCCGCAAAAACAAATGAATTTTGGCAAGAAATTATCTGTGATAAAACCTAAAGGGGAAGAGGATAGAAACATCCATATCTTCTTGTTTCAAGCGAACTATCCCGAGAAACAAACAACCAAAAAACAGCTAATAATCATGTATTATTATTCCAGATTATCCAAGCAATTACATGTATTGTCATGTTTCACGTCAGATTCGCCGAACGTACCAAATTTGCTGGCGCGAAAGTCACACGAAAGTCATTTATTGACATGAGAGAGTACAGGTTGTGATATTGGCCACATCCAATGTGGCCCATATCACAACCTGTCCCCTTATAGATAAGCCCATGGGGTCGATCTCATGTATCTTACAAACCACGAAGACTAATACCTGTATTGCGTTTATCTCCCAATGTGAAACTGCGTCATAAAATATCGGAATTACAATCCCGTAGTAGTTGCATGTTTGTTGATTTTTTTTAACATGTGCAGGGGGTGGACCCCCAAGCCCCCCCCCCCTATCACACCCCTTCGTCTCCGCAGGCCCTACAAATTATTCGACTCTTTTAGTAGATGGCCTGCAAGGAGTAGCGGTTCTGTTTAAATTATAGGACTTCCGGGTAGTGTTGTGATGATCAAACGAAAAGACTTTTTGCACGGCAATGAAGTAGTTCTACTTTATCGAGAGAGAAAACATAAGAATTGAAATATGATTGTTCGAAATGAAATGACAACGAACAGGTGCTCTCAGGTGTTGTGAATGGGTTAATCGATATGTCACTTGTGCCATCGCAGAAGGATAAAACTCGAGGTCTGCTGTCTCTCGTTCTATCCTTCCACGCCGGCACTTGTTATTACACGCCATCACGTCTATAAAACAATTATTAGAAGGACACTCAACAATTCATTTGACAAGTATCAACAAAAAGAACATATTTTATCTCCAATCAAATTTTACGAGGGGAACCCGTGTTACTAATTCGTCCCCCAGGGTCCAACGTGTTCTATGTGCCTACTGGCAGCCCACTGGCACACAGAACACATTGAAACTCAGGGGACGATATTTAGCAATCGCTAGCGATTCGAATTGAAATTGCAGTGCACGATTTGTAGAAAATTCCATTGAAATTTCGCTTCTTTATAAAAATAGTCCGTCAGCAATTTCCGTTCTGCGAACGGATTGTTATTTGCTGCATGGTTCAGTGTTGCTGTGGATGCGGATTTAATAGAACGGGCGTGTAAAAAATTAACTTTTTTTACATATCAAAGTATCTTCTTTAAAAAGTCATCGGCGATTGCAAAGCGTGGGAAAACTGCAAACTCCCCCCAATTGTTTCTTGGTAAAGCATTATGTGAATTATAGTAACACATACTCAATACGCAATGCAACCCTATTGTATAGAGATGTGTGTGTCAAGCGTACAGCAAACATCAGATAACAGTTAAAAACAATTAGCGTCTGAACGCTTCTTACCTGATGGCTTCACTTTAGGGTATAAATTCGACCGGAACAGGGTGTTACATTGTGGATCGCCAAAGCTTTTAGAGGCGCTGTGATATCTTCGTATTGTTTGGATATCCTGAAAAAGTTATTGCCTAGCCCAGTGATTTGCACCATGAAATATGTACTCTTTTTTGGTCAAATATGCCTTGTGTCTTTTTAAGAGAAACCTGCAGCTTCCAGCCAGGAATATGTCATGACTGGAAAAATCCACTCTATGATAATTACAGAAGATCAAAAAAAAAATAGATTATCAAGCATTTTAGCTGTATGACACAAGTGTTTATAGACTGCAGTTAGTCTTCATGTGAGCAACAAAGGGATTGTAAGAATAACGTTTTATTTTCTAAAATGAACCAACAGTCAAGTTAACTTTTTCGTGATAGATAAAATAAAACTCCATCCACACCTAGTTCCATTATATACACTGTCATATTACAAGTGCCAGTACAACAAAATGCAGACATCCACCCCCTTTTTCCTGCCAAAATGTGTTACTGAAGCCGTGAACTTTATAAAGGACGCTAGGAGCTGCTGACATCATGAGACTTTTCACAACCGGAACACTGATCTAGATTGTTATCAGTTCTATTTTCTTTCATTTAGTATTTTCTTCATCTGAGGAGAAGGTTTACCCGTGATAATGTAACCAGGCATGTTTTTCAAACTTCCTTTGTGGAAACCTTTCATCACTTGAATCAGGCATTTATTTATGGAGAACTTATGGAGGATTCACTGCATATTGACGAATCAATGGTTCCCCAAAACATGGGCGTAAGTAGAATATTAAGGACAAGCTCATAACGTTCACTTATAAACTGCGGTGCCTGAATACGCCCCTTGGTTATCAAGTACAGCTCGATCCGTCTCAGAGAAAGATACTCTGCGAGGCAAAGATGTAGGAGCTGATAACTGAATTACCCCCAGGGAATAAATACAAACTCTACGTGGTCAATTATTTTACTTTACTGAAATTGCTTAACTAGCTGAAAGAAAAAGAAATAGTGTATGTGTGGTGGGCGGGGGGGGGGGGGGGTCATAGTGCGAGCAAATCGGTTGGAGCACTGTCCTATAATCACGACCTCGGTAGCAAAGAAAAAACGAACGTGAATTCTATGACTCAAACAAACGAAAAAGAACATCAACTCATTGTTAACTGTTGGAATGGCAACAATGTGGCGGGCGTCGCATCCAATCCACATGAAGTAGACCTATTAAGTAAGGAAACTAGATGGTCATTCGCTGTAAAGAAGAAAGTCGACATTGACCAACCATCAGCAGTTGTGGACATGTTGTGGACATGTATTATAACCACAATGTGGGCGACATTGATAAAATGGATCAAAATGTAACCAGCTACAGAACTGGCAAGGTCAAATAAATTGTAGTGGCCTCTTTCCATAAACATGGTTGATATAGCGCTGCGAACTACGGAGGAGTCCTGCTTATGACATGCAACGATTAGATTTGCTACATTTCAGACGAGAAGTAAGTAACCTGTGATTACAGTCAAACATATGGAGCAAGAGTTGCAATTGTGCGTCCACGGGGTGGAGTTGTGAGCGCAGACCGAAGGATATCAGTATATGTTCTCTTTGATGGTATCAATCATATGATTGAGTATTGTCTAACAAAGAGAGGTGTGTATTTTATTCTCGGAAAGCAAAGTTTGTATGCATCAAATGTGATGTTGCACTGCACCCAAAACTGTGATTCATTAATTTCCACAAAAAGTGATTCTTTTGGAAAATGACAAGTTTCGCATACAATACTGCACAGCCATCCTCTGATATTAGCTGTTCACCAGATATGCTGATGTGATGTGCTAACTGTAAATTATTTAAGTATGCGGTATTTTGAATTAGTTTTCAACAATACCCATGCCTAATGTCCTTTTCAAGGACGCTACTTCTGAAGCAAAGAATCCAATGCATTTCTCAACTTTTGGTGATTTTTCTATCCCATTTCATGCATTGTGTCTTATAAATTAACCTACATGTATACTTGCAGAAAAATCTTTGAAAAAATATTCGGCACATATGGGTTAAAAAAAAGAGCTAACCACTGTAGTACATGCAAAAAACAAGGTAGTATCTGTCAAGAGAGGAATACACATGATGCTATCTCATATAGTGGGCCTATTTATCCTCTGGGTACCTCTCTCTGTTTTGGTTTGAGACCCTGATTCAGATTGGGGTTCGCAGAGGGTAAATGTAGTGATGCTACCCTGCTAGGCAGGGTAGCATCACTAAATTCAACCTCTTGGGACCTAATTTTGCAGAAGACACTATACTTATTTTCTGGCTGACACAGTGTAGAGACGAAGATTGGAGATTCTCAATAACTTTACACTTTACCCAGCGCAGATGATATCAACATTTATTATTTTAAATATATTTTTTTCATAGTTTTCCAAAGTCAACAAATCCATGTCGTGTAACCCCTCAATGAAATGGGGGCGGGGTCACATGATACGGTTTTCTTGAATGTTTCTGAAAAAAAACATTTCCGCTGCTAAATTTGCATAGAGTGGATGCGGTCGACTCGTCAGGTAACGCGTTAAGTAGTAACTCAACAGGTGATAGTGAATGGACGTGTAAGAATACCGGACTGTCAATGTCGTTTATGTGTTGAGTTTAGACCTACAGAAAGTAAACCAGCAAATGAAAACCAAAGTGACGGTATTACGTCGACTGGGTGTGGGTGGTGGTAGAACAGAGTCCTATTGCCCGATAGTTTGTTTGTTCAAAGAGACCCGCATTGGCGTAAAAGGGACACAATGAGCTGGGAATGTGGTGATATGAGAAGCGGCCCAGCGCTATAATTTAGCCATCACAAATGACAATTTCTTGGTGAAAGCTGTGGAATCTCGCCGAGACCTGACCTCTCAGATGATTGACGCGGCTAAATTCGATGATTGTAGACATTTATTTATTTGTGTTTAAGGCTACATTCAGCATCTTTCGTTGCATCATGAACGCAAATTAGGTATGACGTCAACCTTAGCCAAACATGTATGCCTTTTCTCCCCACTTTAGAGGGCGTCCACCCAGCCGTTGGTTTCGGGTTTTGTTTTAGGCGTATACATGATTGTAGACATCTCGTCCCCTTGGGTTCCAAAATGTTATATGCGCTTGTTGGCACATAGAACACACTGGAACTCAAGAGACGATCTTGTCCGAATAGCCATTTGAGAGGTACAGTATATTTGCCGTGAACTCATCTTGATCCACCCGTATGCAGTGTATCGACGTGTGCGTTTACCAGGTAACAAAAATCACCAGAAGCAAAAGCTTAATTAATGAAGCACCGCGTTGTACTCGAGACCAGCATAGCCGTTTGCGCTACGGTTCATTCCACAAAGGGGAATTTCTCTGAAAAGCAGAGCTAATGTCCGGAAAATTCATACACTAGAATCGGGAATCCTGATTCTGTTCTATGAATTTCCCGCGTATCGGGGTTGATGTTCACAAACAAGAACCGGAAAATTCACGGTAAGAGACTGACGTTCAAATACGAGAACCAGAAAATTCCAGTTTCAGGGATCAAACCGCCTGTGTTCCCGATCTGTATATTTGGCCGTCGATAACACCATGCAACTTTAATATACTTCTTTAAAACAATAATACAGGAAATAGCCAGACACGTTCGTTTATTATTAATATTTTTAAGAGTTAATTTCGTTTAATGTACGATATGCATGACGACCTGAACTAACACTTTCATATAAAAGATATTCGAAAAACACGGGTACCTTTTACAAAATGACAATTGTGGCTTCGACGAATGGTCAACTTTTTCAAATTTGCAATTTGATAAAAATCTGCGATTTCAAGTCTTACCAAAACATTCGTCACATACTTTACAAACATGTAGCATTTGAAGAATAGTTGGATACAAAAATTGGTTGATGGCTTTTATAGTTAAGGTACAGACCATCGGGCTGAGTGAAAAGACTGGTAAGGATCGGTATAGGGGCTGTGATATATGTGCGTTGGGAAAAAAACGAATCTTTAAAAATATTGCAAATTTGAAGAGAGCTTGGGGAGATGCGGGGTAAGCGAAAAGTCTGATAAGGATCTGTATAGGGGCTGTGATATCAGTGCGTTGGGAAAAAACAAATCGTTAGAAATATTGCAAATTTGAAGAAAACTAAGAGAGATGCGGGGTAAAATTATATATAGGTGACATTTTTTCCTGGGAAAAAACACAAATGCACGATTAACACTTTACCTAAAAGAGCTGCCAGAAAATTAACCAGAAATAAGCCTACCACAGCCTTAAATATCTCAGAAGTTTCTCAATAAAACCATACAGATATGGATATCATTCGAACCAGCTCGTCGAGCTCGATCTAATGATAAAGTTTTATTGAAAAATTATGATATTTATTTTCGAAAAATGTTAAATCAATTTATTTTTTAAAAATACTGTGTCAGGTAAAGGTTTAGATATTGTTCTCGTGGAACGCAGTCTTCAGCACGAATCTACATCAAGTAACACATTGTTTTACACAACAATAATCAGACGAATTTAGTCCAACTTAACTTTTCAAAATTTAACTTATCACTCGAGTTTGTTTTCATCAAGGCTTTCACTGCTATATATTGAAAAACAATAAACTTCTATGGCTATCGAGAAATAGTATGGTAATTGGGAGTGAACTGTGGTATTTCTTCATCATTCAGATGTGTCATACTACTTTAACGTCGTAGAAAATGGTATGTTATATTGGTTTTACATGTATAGCGGAAGATGTAAATCGCATTGAACTGTTTCCAAATGCTCCTCAATAGATACACTATACGTTTCTTTGCCAAAAATATATTCAGGTACATACACTTCCCGATCGCCGGACCCTAACGCAGTGAGTTTTTCCTGTACCTCCTCTTATATAATGCCAATGAAATATGTCGCTATACAGTAAGCTGCTTAGACAGGGTATTTTCCTGTTACATGCCTTCATATTCACTATGCCAATTATCTATGTCGGTAAACAGGAAGCTACGATGGCAGCTGTTACAAAGCGTAAAGTTACTCAAAGGCTTTATTGCAGTTCAGTCACAACAAACGCAAGAATGTTTATACAACTAACGTAAAATGAAGGATTGATCTAAATCAGTGAATCTCCTTCCCAAGCACCAAAGTACGAAATTATCTTTGCAGCGAAGTCGTTTAAATTCACCACGCATAATCGTCAAATTAGCTGGCACTTACCGCCTTACAGAATTTAAAAGAAATGGTGTCCAAAACACGCATTGCAAGTTCTACTGCGAGTTTAGAAAAGTCGATGTATGCTTGCTCCAGCTTTGGAACCTCTTTTGGCCACTTCTGAAAAAAATAAGAACCTTTTATATGGCATTTGTTAATTGCAGACCAGGCTTTCACGTCAGAACAATGCTATTGGCTTCTTTTCGACAGAACTACATAATAACAACTAGAGTAGAAATGGGAGAGACCCCCCCCCCCCCCCTCACACGCACCTCCTTAAGTGGAAGCTGAAACCAACATTTTCATTAAACATAACAACTAAGGTGGAAATGGGGGTGATACTCCGCCTCCCACCCCCTCATATGCGCCTCCCTAAATGTGAGCAGAATTGGCATTTTTACTCCTTGGTCTAATATTGTAAACAGAAAACATATTCTGCGAAAAAGGAGGCGATTATAAATACCTAGAGTAGCAGACTTCAGATCAGCTGCACTTAGCTCCAAGCGCTCGTGAAAAATAAAATATCCAGATCCACACTCATTAGATAATTCCCGATATTCACTAAAACAGCGTAGATATCCTCTATCTATTGCTTCTTCGGCAACCATCTTCCAAACCGAAAGCTAGCCCTCGGCTTGGGTGATAGTTGAAGTAGAAGAAATACACTGATACGGTTAACAATTTATTTACATTTACAAATGATGGTTTCCGGTAAAGTCCTTAAATTGGCTAGGGCTGTCACGATTAATCGATTAATCGATTGTTGACCGGTCACGCCGAAATCGATAAGCATCTTTCGTTGTCGACGAATCGGTAAATTTTACCCAGTTTTAGACGCTAAATATTTTTTTTTAAAAATTGATGAAAAAACTATTGTTTCTAAAGGAAATAGGTCAAGAACGTCGACGCTAAACCCCAAGAAGCCGTTATAAGCATTTGTCTTTTAGGTACATAAGTTCGCAACTGACAATCGGTCTTGATTATTACACTGACGGTTCAAATGTTCAGAACAACAAAGCTTTGAATGTACCAAAAACAGGATCGTCTTCGTTGTTTACTTGAGGTAGGTCAGCTGGCTTGAACTTCATTTTTACATGGAGGGAGGGGTCGTCTAGGTACAGTTAATCGATTATTATCAATTATTTGCGACGATTAATCGATTCCTAAATTTAAAAAATCGTGATAGCCCTAAAATTGACATATTATCATATCCTCAAACTTTTAACCACACTTTTCGATTTAGTCCCATATCTGCGGAACAAACTGTTTGTGTTAGGGAGGGCAAAGGAACGTCCAACAGGGACCATCACTGTCTCTTCATGAAGTATTGATACATATCTTTTGGTGGGGTAATATCTAGTACGTCTGTGCAGTATGTGTTCTGATGTTTAATAGTTTGGTATATGCATAACATTTTTGAAAAAAAAAATAAGAAGTGTGGGAAGCTGCACCGTTGAATTTACACACAGATGACTTCGTCCAGGACATCCGGATGTCCCCTTATTAACTATAGTATTTTATTCATCACCTGGAAAATGTTCTAGCCTTTTGAGGGTCATCTGTACTGTCCTAAGTTAGTGAACTTACCGTTTCTCCAAACTTTACAAGCAAACCTTCAATTAGGTCCGGGGCAGGACGTTCAGGATTGTACCTACAATGATGCAAATATATATAGTCACTCGAATGTCTCGGTCCTTTATCCCTTTACCCAACGAATCGGCCGCATCCGCCCGCGTAATATTCAAATTCAGCCGTTGAAAAAATATTATTTTTCAAAATATTTCAACAAAACCATATCATGTGACCCCTCGTTGGAACGAGCTCGTCGAGCTCGTTCCAACGAGGGGTCACATGATATGGTTTCGTTAAAATTGTTTGAAAAATTTGAAAAAATGATATTTAAAATAATAAATTTTGATATCGTCTGCGTTGGGTAAAGGGTTAAATCACAAATCGTGAAAGAAAAGATATCTCGTACTTTCCGAAAAAAACATTTTTCGAAACTAACACGAGACTCAATTTCCTTTTGATGTAACAACGCGTTTTTTTTTTTTTTGACGAACAATTAATTGTGGCGTCCTGACTATATGACCAGATAGGATGGAGGCGCAGTGACAAGTAACCGAACAACCCTCACTCGGGCTTATTTACATGTGTTTCGAAGAATAAGTCCACATGCATCGAGTGTTCTCGCAAGCCGATTACAAAAAAAAAAAAAAAAAAAAAAACGAGCGAAGTGTGTCCTCGCAGAGGTCGGGCCAATTATTTCTTCAAAATCAGAAGGCGAGTTTTCCGACAAGAGTATGCCTACAGTACAATTAAAGTCGACTACCGGTGCGAGTTTCTCGGACCTAATTGGCTTGCTGACACAATAGGCTTTGCGAACCTATTCGGAGAAAACACGCGTGCCATTATAAACGGTTACGCTAGCTCAGAGTAAGGATATAGAGGGGATATCCAGTGAGTAGTGATTTCATATAAAATGTCTGTACCGAGTTCATTAAAATCGAACTGAATCGAGCTTTACCGAGGCTCAGATCGATTTTATTAAACGACAGGCCTGGCATTCTTAAAAATACAGGAGGGCTAAAACTCGCTCCCCTCGCATGGCCTAGGCGAGCGATTAGCCCTTCTCAAGCTCACAAGAGCTAAAATTGCAAAATGAAGTTTTACTGTGTTAATGAATTCTGTCAAGTGGGGTTTGTATATTTTGTTTGGTGTTGCTAACAAGGTACTCTCTGTGAGACGGCTACACAGCCCTTCCCACACCTCCGGGCCTTGGTAAGGCCAGGAGATGTGGGAGGGACAGTGTGACCGTCTTACAGAGATCACTAACATACATGTAGCAGGGATCTTAAAATATGTGGGTTTTAGGCATAGGCGGTTATGGTGCTCATTATTTTCTAAGGCCAAGGGGGCTAGTTTTCGCCCTCCTTATTTTTTTTAGGGGGAGCAGTAGGCGAGTGAAAACATCGCTCTTCTGAAAATGTCAGGCCTGAAACGAAATTTGTTTCTTTTGTTTTCTAAGAGACAAGTATACATCACATGTGACATACAATTAAACAAACAAACATATAAGATGAAGACCCAATGTTTAAGTACTTACACGAGAAGAAGCAAAAGAATCAAACTAGACCAAGATTAGACAGACCCTCGCCTCAAGTCCCAACGGCCAGAGAAGGGCCGGTGGTCCCTTTTGGTGACCTGGTCAACCAAAGTTGACACGAAATGAGTAGTGATTTCTTCAGGATGATTGATATGATATGTATTTATTCACCAGTATACAAAAAGTATAAATATATACATAATAGTTTTACAAGCATAACAAAATTCGTTGTACAATAAGATATTTTCAATACCCATACAATGGTATGACACATTTTCTTTTTGTATACCAGTAGGGAAAGGCATAGCCAGATTGGCTGTCTTCCTGTCCTTCCCTATAGTAGGGGAAATAAAAGCAAAGAATCCCTAGAATGGCGGAAATAACCCAAAAGGGGTATGTGGAGGCAACATTGTTTTCTCTGTCTACCAATCCAAAGTTCTTCTAATAAATCATGGCTTTTGTGCAAAATATGTTAGATGGTCAGCGTAGGTTACAACACAATACTTTCCGATTGGTCTCTAGAGTTATTGCGGTTAATTAGAACAGAAAAGGACTGATTTTACAAACGTACCAACTCCATATTTTGAAGTAATAGAGACCAAGCCGGGAGACCAAATAGGACGAGATGCCAGACGATTGTTCCCATTGAAGATAGATCATGTACTGACCGAAGACTGTTTGGTACAGGTGGTACATTGCAATGCCTTTATTATCCGGATATTCCTTGTTGAGTCAACAGTTTACAAATGCATTGTGAGTAGTAACCGGGAATAGTAAGAGGCATTATTTTAGGTTCAACGGCATACTAGAAGGCACAATCTGGACAGTAGGGGTTGGAGCAGGAAACATTTTCCGAGTAGGTCGCAAAAATTTTTGTTATGAGCTTGGTCTTGAATTCTTTCCTATTTTTGGTTTCTCGGATACACCTATCTAGGCCATTCCATAGTATTGGGAAAGCGAAAACAGGTAAGCTGTCTAGCGCTTTAGTTCTAGTTCTATGCCTACGAATTAGTCCCGTTTGCCGCGTGTTCATAAATTCGTTATTTGTAACAGAGAAAAAATCGGCAAAGGACTTTGGAAGGTTACCATTATGCCAATCGAACATAAATAAGGAAACATGTAGGGTATACAAATCCTTTATTTTTAGTATTTTATCATTGATAAATAGAGGGTCTGTGTGGGCATTGTACTTTTTATTATTTATAATTCGTATCGATCTCTTTTGTAATTTAAAGAGACGGTTGCAGGCTTTTGATGCACCCCATAATGGAATTCCATAGATAAAATGACTCTGTATTAGTGTAAAGTATAGGCTTTTCAAGATTTTGTGTGGTAAAATATGTTTTACTCTATTAAGGGCATAATTCGCAAGAGCAACTTTCGAGGAAATCTGTGATATGTGAGCATTATATGATAGTTTTTCATCAATAGTAATACCAAGAAACTTTATAGACTTTCCCCCATTTCCGCAATTGTCAGCATTAATAATGTGATTATCAATTTTAATGTCCTGAAGTATGACATTCTTATTTTGGGATGGATTAAGAACAATGTAGTTTGTTTTCTTGGGGTTTAGTACCAACTGGTTGGCTGTGCACCAGTCAAATATCTTTTGAAGTTCTTCATTAAATTCCAACACCAGCATATTTAACTCTGCCGCAGCCTTGTATGTGGACGTATCGTCCGCAAAGGAGAGTAGATTTAACTTAGTTGAATTACAAATATCGTTTATGTATATGAGGAACAGAATAGGTCCCAGTATTGAGCCCTGTGGTACTCCGCAGCTTAGTTTAGATAGGTCAGATTTACTATCACCAAAAGAGACATACTGCTTTCTGTTCTGTAGGTAACTCTTAAACCATTTGTTCGAACCCCCTCCTATTCCATAATATTCTAATTTTTGAAGTAGCACATCATGACTAATAGTGTCAAAGGCTTTCGAAAGATCCAAGAATAGAGCTAATGTAGTGTCTTTGCTGTTTTTATTGTTTTCCGTGGCGACATATTTCAGTAAATGCATAACAGGATGTAGTGTGCTATGGCGCTTTCTAAAGCCATATTGGTGATGATAGAGGATTTCGAATTTATCTAAGAAATTAACAAGCCTTACAGACATGAGCTTTTCTAAAATTTTGGAAAAAACTGGTAAAATACTGATTGGCCTATAGTTTGTAAAATTATTCTCATCACCCGCTTTGAAAACAGGAGTTACCTTGGCAAGTTTCATTCTGTCTGGCACTATTCCCTGACTGAATGAGCTATTCATAATTAAGAAATTATTAAATTCTTGTGCAATTTCATTTGGCTCATATATCTTCGTATCACCAAGATTAAAGAACGACGGTAAAGTCCGTTTGTTTTTATTTTTGTTCAGTGCGTTATTTAGGATTTGCCACGTTTTCCGCATGTTGTTCTTATTTTCTAGAAGAATTTTCTCAAAGTACATAGCTTTACATCGTTTCTTTAATTTATTAAATATCCGACAGTAATTTTTATAATTTCCGATATTGACCTCTGTTGGAGCTTTTAACTTTTTATTGAAGAATTTGTTCTTGTTGTTGGCTGAGACGAGAAGGCCTTTTGTCATCCATGGTTGTTGCTTTATGAATTTTTTACTTTTGTGTAGGCTTTGTAAGGGGAAAGCCATTTCATAGGCATTCAAATAAACATTGAGGAATGTTTCATACGCTTCATTAGGACAGTTAGCTTCCATCACCGGACTGAAATCACTTTGGGATAACAGCGATTTGAAGTGCTCGACAGAATAGGAGTTTATTTTTCTGGTCAAAATCCGATCTGAACTGACCGGTTTGGAATGTGAAATTTGGGTATAAATAATTCCAAAGTGATCCGAAACATCGGTAAGGATTACTCCAGATTTTGCAAGTTTAGAGACCTCATTGGAAAATATGTTATCAATAAGTGTCGCTGTGCTACTAGTGACTCTAGTTGGTTTTGTAATAACTGGTTGGAAGCCCTCACTAAACATTAGGTCAACAAATGATTCGGTTTTGGTATGACACGTTACTTTTAGTAGATCAATATTGAAGTCGCCCATAATAATGGAGGGTTTCTTTTCCATATTGAGTATATCAGTCACTTGGCTAATTTTTGATTGGAAAAGATCGATATCTGCTCTAGGGGCCGTGTTTGGTCTATATATTACGCCAACTACCTTAGAAGAGTTTTATACTTTAATTCAACAAGGATAGACTCAAAGACGTGAGGTATAAACATGGAAAGATCTTGTCGAATACTAAAAGAAATATCGCTTTTTACAAACAGACCGACCCCACCGCGACCGTCATCATCAACAGGTCTCGAATTATATTGTAAGGGGTGATATCCTTCTAAGGTATAGGACATATTGGTAGGGATTTTGTAAATTTCTGTCAGGCCAATCACATCGAAAGTGTTATCTTTATCATTCAGTTCTGATAGTAAATAATTCAGAGGCTCCCAGTGAGCATTGAGACTTTGGCAGTTGATATGAAATGCCGAGAAGGACCTATGTAAACCTCCGAGCTCGGCTCGCACCTCGCCGGGGCTGAAATATGTACAATCAGTCTTAGTAAATATGGCTGCCCAGTCCTCATCTGTTTTATCAATCAGTAGATGACCTAAGTCGCAGTCAGGGTTCGTCTGGATCTCGCCCAAGTTAGTACTACCCGCCATGATATATGGACCGACCACGGGCATCACAATAGCACACACAATGGATATTACCATTCACAATTGGAAGTTCATCAAAAAATACATATTTATTCTGGAATCTTGAGGATATGACAAACTCCGATAAACTGTTCACTTGGACATAATTCAATGGCGATTCAACAAAAAACAATGTTGCGTAACAAAAAATAAGCTTTAAGAACATTAGGGAATTGAGAAATGTATTAATTTCCAAGATGAGGGGTGGGGTGAAATTTTCTGTTCTCCTGTCCGGTGAGAAGAAATTACTGGTTATATAATTATGGTATCTGCAGGGGTGATAGGATTGTATACATCCCGTTAAAAAATTGCATAACCGATATTAACTGTAGTATAGGATAAGTTAACTAATAGATCAGTAGTGAAGATACTAGGACACATGGCACAGTCAGGACTAAGGGATAACTATACCCTTCAGTCTCATCATCAGCTCAGTGTCCCAATTGGAAATTACTGGTTATATAATTGTGGTATCTGCAGGGGTGATAGGATTGTATACATCCCGTTAAAAAATTGCATAACCGATATTAACTGTAGTATAGGATAAGTTAACTAATAGATCAGTAGTGAAGATACTAGGACACATGGCACAGTCAGGACTGATGGATAACTATACCCTTCAGTCTCATCATCAGCTCAGTGTCCCGGGTCCTCCTACTTGAGTAGAAGTAAATCGACCAAATAAATAAGTATATTCGCAATTAAATTTTATCCCCATATGGGCCATCTGTATCATCTTCCTAATATATCACGTTTGCCGCACAAAGCTTACATATGAAGATAACTTTTGTGATATCAACGATTGTCTATGAAAAAAAAAACATCGTTCGATAAGACCTTAAAAAAGGATAAAAACTTATCACCGTTCATCAAGCTATCCCCAATGGGCGATATCTCGCTTCTGTGTTGAAAATCGTTTTGTTTGTGGTTGGTTAATTGGTTTGTTTACTGAGATCGTATTCTCTGTGTCACTGTGTCATTAGCCATATGGGCCATCTGAATCATTTTCCTAATATATCACGTTTGCCTCACAAAGCTTACATATGAAGATAACTTTTGTGATATCAACGATTGGCTATGAAAAAAAACATCGTTCGATAAGACCTTAAGAAAGGATAAAAAGTCATCACCGTTCACCAAGCTATCACCAGTGGGCGATATCTCGCTTCTGTGTTGAAAATCGTTTTGTTTGTGGTTGGTTAATTGGTTTGTTTACTGAGGTCGTATGCTCTGTGTCACTGTGTCATTAGCCAATGAGAGAACATGTCTAATCACGATACATGATTTCGTGTAATGCAGTTTTAAAGATTATGAAAGAGGGTAGCATCAGTTCACTGTGGCAAAATTTCTAACTGGAGAAAATTCCATGGATGTACATGTGTTTTCAGTGAAATGTGTGGTTTTACAAGTAATAGCAGGGTAATTACAGGTTATTAATTATTAGTCATTATTAAAAGCTATATAAGTAACTACTCGGGTATGCTACTTGAATATTAAACTAAGGTTTTAACTGTAATCTGTACCGCAGCCACATTCCTGTCGGCGGCCAGTTAAAACAGCTAAAAGTTCCACTACACATTGACATGGCTTCTCACAGTTAATTATTGATCACAGCATTTAGTTACACATAGACATGGCTGCTCTGAGGAAGCACATAGTAAAATAACTCTCTACCTAGGATAAGGCTGTTTCAGTAACACAAATAGTTAATGATCATGGCTTTGAACTGGTGATATATGGCTGGATATGGTAGGAAATATGGCTGCCTCATGAATAAAAATTTAGTATTAAACATATTTTTTTAACTGTTGTACAGTCACAACGGTTAAAAATACAATTACACATGGGTATGGCTGCTCTGAGGCAGCACATAGTGAAATGACTCTGTACATAGTATAAGGCTGATTCAGTAACATAAATAATTATTGACCATGGCTTTGAACTGGTGATTTATGGCTGGATATGGTAGGATATGGCTGTCCCAAGGATATAATTTAATATTGAACATATTTTTTAACCATTGTACAATCACTGCAGCCAAACATACCATTACACATAGACATGGCTGCTCGGAGGAAGCACATAGAGGAATAACACTGTACACAAGATAAGGGTGTTTTAGTAACACAAATAGTTACTGATCATGGTTTTGAACTGGTAATATATGGCTGGGCATGGTATGATATGGCTGCCCTAAGACTATAATTTAATATTAAACATGTTTTTTTAACTGTTGTACAATCACAACAGTTAAAAATACCATTACCCACAGGCATGACTGTGCTGAGGAAGCACATAATAAAATAACTCTGTACATAGGGTAAGGTTGTTTCAGTAACGCAAATAGTTATTGATCATGGCTTTGACCTGCTGATATATGGTTGGGTATGGTAGGATATGGCTGCCCCAAGGAAGTAATAATTCAATAGTAAACATGTTTGTTAACTGTTGTACAATTACAACAGTTGAAACATACCATTACACACACATATAGTATAATAACTCTGTACATAGGATATGGCCGTTTCAGTAACACAGATAGCTATTGATGATGGCTTTGAACTGGTGATATATGGCTGGGTATGGTAGGATATGGCTGCCCCAAGGATATATCTTAATATTAAAAATGCCTTTTAACTGTTGCACAACCACAACAGTTATAAATACAACAGTTGAAAAATACCATTACACACACATATAGTATAATAACTCTGTACACAGGATATGGCCGTTTCAGTAACACATATAGCTATTGAGCATGGCTTTGAGCTGGTGATATGTGGCTGGGTATGGTAGGATATGGCTGCCCCAAGGATATATCTTAATATTAAAAATGCCTTTTAACTGTTGCACAATCACAACGGTTATAAATACCATTACACACAGACATGGCTGCTCCGAGGAAGAACATAGTGAAGTAACTCTATATACAAGATAAGGCTGTTTCACTAACACAAATAGTTATCGATCCTGGCTTTGAACTGGTGATATATGGCTGGATATGGTAAGATATGGCTGTCCCAAGGATATAATTTAATATTAAGATTTTTTTTTTTTAAAATGTTGACCAATCACAACAGTTAAGAATACCATTACACATAGACATGGCTGCTCTAGAGGAGGACGTAGTAAAATAACAAAATAAGGCTGTTACAGTGACATAAATAGGTACTGGTCATGGCTTCGAAATGGTGATATATGTTGGATATGGTAGGATGTGGCTGCCCCAAGGACATATCTTAATATTAAGCATGTTTTTTTCAACTGTGGTACAATCACAACAGCCAAAAATACCATTACATTTAGACATTAGACATGGCTGCTCTGAGGAAACCCATATTGAAATAACTCTGTACACAAGGTAAGGCTGTTTCAGTAACACAAATAGTTATTGATCATGGCTTTGAACTGGTGATATACGGCTGGATATGGTAGGATATGCTGCCACAGGGATATAATTTAATATTAACATGTCTTTAACTATTGTAAAGTCACAACAGTTAAAAATACCACTACACATAGACATGGCTGCTCTGAGGAAGCTCATAGTGAAATAACTCTGTACACAAGATACGGCTGTTCAGTAACACAAACAGTTATTGATCATGGCTTAGGACTGGTGATATATAGCTGGATATGGTATGATATGGTTGACCCAAGGATATATTTTAATATTAAACCTGTTTTTTAACCGTTGTGCAATCACGACAGCCAAAAATACCATTACACATAGACATGGCTGCTATGAGGAAGCACATACATGTAGTACAGTCACACAGTTAAAAATACCATTAATTTAATATTAAACATGTGTTTTTAGCTGTTGTACAATCACACAGTTAAAATACCATTAATTTAATATTAAACATGTGTTTTCAACTTTTACACAATCACACAGTTAAAAATACCAAACAGGTTTTTTTTTTTTTTGAACAATCACAACAGTTAAAAAATACCATTACATATCTACATGGCTGCTGTGAGGAAGCACATGGTAAAATAACTCTGCACGTAGGATAAGGCTGTTTCACTAACACAAATAGTTATTGAGCATGGCTCTGAACTGGTGATATTTGGCTGGATATGGTAGGATATGGCTGCCCCAAGGATATAGTTTAATATTAAACATGTTTTTAACAATCACAACAGTTGGAATACCATTGCACATGGACATGGCTGCTCTAGGGGAGCACATAGTAAGATAACTCTGTACACAAAATAAGGCTGTTCCAGAAACATAAATAGTTATTGACCATGGCTTTCAACTGGTGATACATGGCTGGATATGGAAGGATATGGCTGCCCAAAGGACATATCTTAATATTAAGCATGTTTTTTAACTGTGGTTCAATCACAACAAAAATACCGTTACACATAGACATGGCTGCTCTGAGGAAGCACATGGTAAAACAAATCTGCTCATAGGATAAGGCTGTTTCACTAACATAATAGTTATTGAGCATGGCTTTGAACTGGTGATATATGGCTGGATATGGTAGGATATGGCTGCTCCAAGGATATATTTTAATATTAAACATGTTTTTTAACTGTTGTAAAATCACAACAGATAAAAATACCATTACACATAGATATGGCTGCTCTGAGGACGCACATAGTGAAATAAATCTGTGCACTAAATACGACTGTTCAGTAAGACAAATAGTTATTGATGATGGCTTAGGACTGGTGATGTATGGCTGGATATGGTATGATATGGCTGCCCCCAAGGAAATAATTTAATATTAAACATGTTTTTAACCGTTATGCAATCAAAACAGCCAAAAATACCATTACACATAGACATGGCTGCTCTGAGAAAGCACATAGTGAAATAAATATGTACACAAAATATGGCTATTCAGTAACACAAATAGTTATTGATCATGGCTTTGAGCTGGTGATATATGGCTTGATATGGTACGATATGGCTGCCCCAAGGAAATAATTTAATATTAAACATGTTTTTGAACCGTTGTGCATTCACAATAGCCAAAAATACCATTACACATAGACATGGCTGCTCTGAGGAAGCACATAGTTTTAGTAACAAAAATAGTTATTGATCATGGCTTTAAACTGGTGATATATGGCTGTGTATGGTAGGATATGGCTGCCCTAAGGATATAATTTAATATTAAACATGTTTTTTTTTTTGTTTTTTTTTTACAATCTCAACAGTTAAAAATACCATTACACATAGGCATGGCTGCTCTGAGGTAGTACATAATAAAATCAGTCTGTACATAGGATAAGGCTGTTTCAGTAACACAAATGGTTATTGATCATGGCTTTGAACTGCTGATATATAGCTGGGTATTGTAGGATATGGCTGCCCCAAGGAAATAATTCAGTATTAAACATGTTTATTAACTGTTATACAATTACAACAGTTAAAAAATACCATTACATATAGACATGTCTGTTCTAAGGAAGCACATAGTAATAACTCTATACATGGGGTAAGGCTGTTTCAGTAACACAAATAATTATTGATCATGGCTTTGAACTGGTAATATATGGCTGGATATGGTAGGATATGGCTGCCCCAAAGATATATCTTAGTATTAAATATGATTGTTAACTGTTGTACAAACACAACAGTTAAAAATACCACTACACATGGACATGGCTGCTCATGGCTTTGAACTGCTGATATATAGCTGGGTATTGTAGGATATGGCTGCCCCAAGGAAATAATTCAATATTAAACATGTTTATTAACTGTTATACAATTACAACAGTTAAAAAATACCATTACATATAGACATGTCTGTTCTAAGGAAGCACATAGTAATAACTCTATACATGGGGTAAGGCTGTTTCAGTAACACAAATAATTATTGATCATGGCTTTGAACTGGTAATATATGGCTGGATATGGTAGGATATGGCTGCCCCAAGGATATATCTTAGTATTAAATATGGTTGTTAACTGTGGTACAAGCACAACAGTTAAAAATACCATTACACATGGATATAATTTAATTTAATATTAAACATGTTTTCTAACTGTTGTACAATCACAACAGTTAAAAATACCATTACACATTGACATGGCTGCTCTGAGGAAGCACATAGTGTAATAAATCTGTGCACTAAATACGACTGTTCAGTAAGACAAATACTTATTGATGATGGCTTAGGACTGGTGATGTATGGCTGGATATGGTATGATATGGCTGCCCCCAAGGAAATAATTTAATATTAAACATGTTTTTAACGGTTATGCAATCACAACAGCCAAAAATACCATTACATATAGACATGGCTGCTCTGAGAAAGCACATAGTGAAATAAATATGTACACAAAATATGGCTGTTCAGTAACACAAATAGTTACTGATCATGGCTTTGAACTGGTGATATATGGCTTGATATGGTATGATATGGCTGTCCCCAAGGAAATAATTTAATATTAAACATGTTTTTGTACCGTTGTGCATTCACAACAGCCAAAAATACCATTACACATAGACATGGCTGCTCTGAGGAAGCGCATAGTGGAATGACTCTGTACACAAGATAAGGTTGTTTTAGTAACAAAAATAGTTATTGATCATGGCTTTAAACTGGTGATATATGGCTGTGTATGGTAGGATATGGCTGCCCTAAGGATATAATTTAATATTAAACATATTTTTGTTTTTTTTTAACTGTTGTACAATCTCAACAGTTAAAAATACCATTATACATAGGCATGGCTGCTCTGAGGTAGTACATAATAAAATCAGTCTGTACATAGGATAAGGCTGTTTCTGTAACACAAATGGTTATTGATCATGGCTTTGAACTGCTGATATATAGCTGGGTATTGTAGGATATGACTGCCCCAACAGTTAAAAAATACCATTACATATAGACATGTCTGTTCTAAGGAAGCACATAGTAATAACTCTATACATGGCTTAAGGCTGTTTCAGTAACACAAATAATTATTGATCATGGCTTTGAACTGGTAATATATGGCTGGATATGGTAGGATATGACTGCTCCAAGGTTATATCTTAGTATTTAATATGATTGTTAACTGTTGTACAAACACAACAGTTAAAAATACCATTACACATGGACATGGCTGCTCATGGCTTTTAACTGGCGATATATGGCTGGATATGGTAGGATATGGCTGCCCCAAGGATATATCTTAGTATTAAATATGATTGTTAACTCTGTACATGGGGTAAGGCTGTTTCAGTAACACAAATAATTATTGATCTTGGCTTTGAACTGGTAATATATGGCTGGGTATGGTAGGATATGGCTGCCCCAAGGATATATCTTAGTATTAAATATGATTTTTAACTGTTGTACAAACACAACAGTTAAAAATACCACTACACATGGACATGGCTGCTCATGGCTTTTAACTGGTGATATATGGCTGGATATGGTAGGATATGGCTGCCTCAAGGATATATCTTAGTATTAAATATGATTGTTAACTGTTGTACAAGCACAACAGTTAAAAGTACCATTACACATGGATATAATTTAATTTAATATTAAACATGTTTTTTAACTGTTGTACAATCACAACAGGAAAAAATACCATTACACATACACATGGATGCTCTGGCGAAACACAAATAATTATTGATCATGGCTTTGAACTGGTGATATATGGCCGGATATGGTAGGATATGGCTGCCCCAAGGATATATCTTAGTATTAAATATGATTGTTAACTGTTGTACAAACACAACAGTTAAAAATACCATTACACATGGACATGGCTGCTCGTGTCTTTTAACTGGTGATATATGGCTGGATATGGTAGGATATGGCTGCCCCAAGGATATATCTTAGTATTAAATATGACTGTTAACTGTTGTACAATCTCAACAGTTAAAAATACCATTATACATAGGCATGGCTGCTCTGAGGTAGTACATAATAAAATCAGTCTGTACATAGGATAAGGCTGTTTCTGTAACACAAATGGTTATTGATCATGGCTTTGAACTGCTGATATATAGCTGGGTATTGTAGGATATGACTGCCCCAACAGTTAAAAAATACCATTACATATAGACATGTCTGTTCTAAGGAAGCACATAGTAATAACTCTATACATGGCTTAAGGCTGTTTCAGTAACACAAATAATTATTGATCATGGCTTTGAACTGGTAATATATGGCTGGATATGGTAGGATATGACTGCCCCAAGGTTATATCTTAGTATTTAATATGATTGTTAACTGTTGTACAAACACAACAGTTAAAAATACCATTACACATGGACATGGCTGCTCATGGCTTTTAACTGGCGATATATGGCTGGATATGGTAGGATATGGCTGCCCCAAGGATATATCTTAGTATTAAATATGATTGTTAACTCTGTACATGGGGTAAGGCTGTTTCAGTAACACAAATAATTATTGATCTTGGCTTTGAACTGGTAATATATGGCTGGATATGGTAGGATATGGCTGCCCCAAGGATATATCTTAGTATTAAATATGATTTTTAACTGTTGTACAAACACAACAGTTAAAAATACCACTACACATGGACATGGCTGCTCATGGCTTTTAACTGGTGATATATGGCTGGATATGGTAGGATATGGCTGCCTCAAGGATATATCTTAGTATTAAATATGATTGTTAACTGTTGTACAAGCACAACAGTTAAAAGTACCATTACACATGGATATAATTTAATTTAATATTAAACATGTTTTTTAACTGTTGTACAATCACAACAGGAAAAAATACCATTACACATACACATGGATGCTCTGGCGAAACACAAATAATTATTGATCATGGCTTTGAACTGTTGATATATGGCCGGATATGGTAGGATATGGCTGCCCCAAGGATATATCTTAGTATTAAATATGATTGTTAACTGTTGTACAAACACAACAGTTAAAAATACCATTACACATGGACATGGCTGCTCGTGGCTTTTAACTGGTGATATATGGCTGGATATGGTAGGATATGGCTGCCCCAAGGATATATCTTAGTATTAAATATGACTGTTAACTGTTGTACAAGCACAACAGTTAAAAATACCATTACACATGGACATGGCTGCTCTAAGGAAGCACATAGTGAAATAACCCTGTACACAAGATAAGTCTGTTCCGGTAACACATATAGTTATTAATTATGGCTTTGAACTGGTGATATATGGCTGGATATGATAGGATATGGCGGCCTCAGGGATATAATTTAATATCAAACATGTTTTTTAACTGTTGTATAATCACAACAGGAAAAAAAATACCATTACACATACACATGGCTGCTCTGGGGAAGCACTTGGTGAAATAACTCTGTACTTAGGATAAGGCTGTTTCAGTAACACAAATAGTTGTTAATCATGCTTTGAACTGGTGGTATATGGATGGATGTGGTAGGATATGGTTGCCCCAAGGATATCATTTAATATTAAATATGTTTTTTCACTGTTGTACAATCACAACATGAAAAAATGCCATTACACATGGGCATGGCTGCTCCGAGGAAGCACATAGGAAAATAACTCTGTACATACATGTCGAGTAAGGCTGTTTCAGTTAAACCATTAAATATTTAGCATGGCTTTGAACTGGTAATAAATGGCTTGTTATGGTAGGCCATGGCCGCCGAGGGATATAATTTAATATTAATTTAATATTAAACATGTTTTTTAACTGTAGTACTATCACAGTTAAGGGTACACCAAATCCTGCCCCAATGTGCCCCAATGTGGATTGTTTGAGGGGGGGGGGGGGGGACAGCGTGGGCACTCCCCCAAAAATTCAAATTAAAACGATTTTTATGAACAGTTTCTTACTTGGGAAGTTAATATAGCAGACAGTCAGATGAATATACAAACCCAAAATAGGACAGTGGACGAGCTGTTAGTCTTGATTAACCTATAATCTTGGGGCGATCAACTAGGAACAGCACCAAACACTTTGTTCAGTTCCTTCTCGAGTTTGGTAACTTCTTGGGGTGTGGTAATTCGTCGGACAGAGTCATCTCTCTTTTTCACAAAGATTACCCCATCGAATGTCCATGTTTGGGAGATCTTCTTCTCTTTAACAAGGCCACGGCATCGTTTTGCAAGCTGAGAACGCATTGAAGTTAAATGTTCGTTAACATAAACTTTCTTTGTGCTTGTGGTTGTTGAGAGGTTTCTACGTGCCCTGTAAAATTGATCACGAGTACGATAACTACTAAATTTCACCAAGATAGTTCGAGGCTGGTTTCTTTCGAGACCTGAGGGTCCAGAACGATGACTCCTCTCAATTTGACTAACTTCCAGAGGAACTTCCATGGTTTTAGCTAGGCCTAACACTATTTTATCAGTGGTTTCTCCAGCGGACTCTGGTATGCCAGATATCCTTAAACTATTACGCATTCCGTATTGCTTGAGATCGTCAAGTTCATTTTCGAGGCGGGTTATGTCGTCATCCTTAGCGCTATTCGAGCTCTCGAGCTCATCGACACGACACTGTAGCTCTCGAATCTGCTCGCTAAATGAAGATCTGATCACATCTTCAAGCACTGTCTGTACTCTTGGGTGAGTAAGGGCAGCAATAAGGCTTTCAATTAAATCACTGTTATTACCTGTGGGATTATCAACAGTTTCCATGATGTTTTCGACACTCGAATCGATGCTAGTTTCTGCCTCGTACAATGAATTATCGTACAATGAATTATCGGATAAGGAATCTTTAAATTCCTTGTACTTTTTTGAACTGTGAGCTGTAGAAGCACTTTCACTAGACTCACGCCTGCGCCTACGACTCTCGGACTCCACTTGTGGAATATCGTTTTGAATTGATCGATTCGTTGCCATTGGAGTCAAAAGTCAAACATGGTGGAAATCTTGTCGTCGAAATAAGGTGACAAGACAGCACATGAGAAACTAATCCTTGAATCCACTGTGGATCATGTTATTTAATATCATAACTTAGCCACAATGCGAATAATATAATCACACATAAAGGAAAAAATCCATTTTTACATCGTAGAACAGTCCAAAAACAAAAATAATATCAACCGGCAAGGAAAAACAAAAAATTCAACATCCCGCCATTCTTGTCACGTGATAAATTTGATTGATGATCTGTACCGTGGGTCCATCTAATCCCACAGCCACCGGGACTAGAAGCGTGAAGCCGGTCGATCTAAATCTTGTCAGTGTTTGAAATGGGAAGTTTCTTGTCTTGTTCTAATAATGCTTATGAGACTAATTTTTTAAGGCATTCTTTGTTCGAGAGAGACAGAGAGAGAGAGACTAATGATATTCTTTTTTCAGTATCTTCTAACCTTTTAGCTAACGAAACGACTAAAACTGTCCTGTGGTGTTCATAAAAATGGCCAGCCAGTTTTGTTTTGCATTTTTTCCTTAACAAAAACAGAGCTAATGACCCTCACTGGAGCGAGCTCGTCGAAATTGTTCAAGTCAGGGGTTATAACTCATAAGCTATATTTTCGAGCCAAAAATGAAAATGAATGTGAAGGTATTCATTAGTTTTCTGCAAATGTCGTCTGTTATTATATTGTGTAGATACATGTAATAAAAGAAGTTTAATTTAATTCTACTTCCGAAACCAACTCACAAGTTTACCACATCGACGTTGACGTCTGATGTCATTCCCGTATTAGAAGTATTGTGTGGATGATATTTTTGGCAATGAGCCATTTGATGGAGATTATGAGATAAATAAATGTTTGGTACTTTTATCGGAGAGTAGCAGTGAGTGTTGTATGAGAGTCGGGGGTACGTTCCGTTCAACAAGTTGTGATATCACACCGTTTGTCAACTGGAAATATTAGCTATTATTACCACTTTAGCGGGCGTTCTCCAGTATGGCGGTAAGACTTAGTAATTCATTACGCCATGCAACCGGAATCGAGCCGCGGGCGTTAATAAATACAAAATTCATTAACAGCCCGCCGTCCGCTTCCGTTCATGGTAATAAAAGTAATAACATGATTTTGTCGAGCATCCCGGTTTATTAACGGCCCTCGAGGAATGAATAACAACCCTCTGGCTTATTAATGACTCTCGACTTCGTCTCGTGCCGGTAATAAACCCTCGGGCTGTTATTCATTCCTCTCGGGCCGTTAATAAACCGTAACGCTATCCAAACTCATGTTATTGTTATATCAACAACCAACTCCGATTGGTTGATTTTAAAGAAAGGTCTGTAGACCGGCCTTTCGAATCAGAGTGAAATGATTGCTGAACGGAAAAGCACTCGCTCTGTTCGACCTCTCCCTAGGAGACCGGTTGTCGCCCCTTTGAGATATTCAAGTTTATTTATTTATATCTCTTTTAAGATTTAATTGCCACACTCAAAATAATGGTGAGTAGCATGTTGCCTTTGTAAGCTTGCATTTCATTTTTTTTCATTTTACATATTTTTCTCAGTTCATTAGATAATTGCGGTATAATAGGAAACCGCCTCGGAGAACAATTCAGCGGTGATTGGATCTATCCTGTCAACATTTGAACGTACAAGCATCGTACCGTCCAAACATTGTCACTTAGACAGTATTTTTCTCATAAAAAAACACATTCCGGCGGAAATGCAAGCGTGTATTTTTTTCCGGATTATACATTTAACACGCAAAGGCACCGGAAGCCAAGGCGGGCACAAGACGTCGCCTGATTGTGAGAATGTTATATGTCCCCTATGGGACATAGAACATTCTAGCACTTTGGGACGAAGAGGGACAGGTGATCAAAACGGACACTCGACTCTGGATATCAGATAACGATTCCGCTGGAGTGAACTACTGCTTGACATAGGCTGTTTAAAAATTAAATTCACTCAGTTGCGTCTTCACAGATCTTCCATTGCTTGAGATTCCCGGGATTGATTGTCTGTCTGCCTGTCCGCTATAGAAATGAATATGGGGCCACCCCGAGTGTCCAAAATGGGTCTACTAAGAGAACTTTTTCTTTATGGCGGAGGTCATCGTCAGGTTTAAAATAGTGTGTGGGGTGGGGGTGTAGGGGACACCAAAAGTAATGACCAATTTTTTTTTTACCGATATATGTCTTCAAAGGGGTCTACTAGGGGTACGTTTTTATCAGGAATCTAATGGTGAGGTTTAAAAAGGTATCGGGTGGGGGAGGGTGGGGTTGTAGAGGGGCACCAAAAGTTATGATCAAAATTTTTCTCACCGATATAGGTCTTCAAAAGAGTCTACTATGGGTAATGTTTTTACCACGAATCTAATGGTGAGGTTTAAAAAAGTGTCGGGGTGGGTTGGGACTGGGGGTGGGGGTGTAGAGGGGGACCAACAGTTATTACCAAATATTTTCTCACCAATATAGGTCTTCAAAGGGGTCTACTACGGGTAATTTTAATACTCTCCGCAGCCCGAGCAACGCCAGGTAACCCTGCTAGTAGCCCCATATAATAGTTATCTGTTCCATTTGCATCGACTGCCAAAGCAAACGATCCACGGAAATGTTATAATAAATTACAGCCTACTACTGATTACGAATCAACACTGCAAGCAGTTCCATTAATCCGGCAAGTGTCAATTCTCGAATATCGGTTTCGGGCAGGTTGCACATGTGAACTAAGATACTGGCTAAGTTAATTGCAACATGTTTTGGAGTTGCCGGTAGTAGGGCTATCACGATTAATCGATTAATCGTTTGTCGAGCGGTCACGCCGAAATCGATTAGCATCTTTCGTTGTCGATGAATCGGTAAATTTTACCCCGTTTTTGACGTTAAAGAATTATTAAAAAAATGATGAAAAAACTATTGTTTCTGAAGGCAAAAGGTCAAGAACGTCGACGTTAAACCCCAAGAAGCCGTTAAAAACATTTGTCTTTTAGGTACATTCAAAGCTTTGATGTTCTGAACTTTTGAACCGTCAGTGTCATAATCAAGACCGGTCGGCAGTTGCGAAGTTCGCAACTGACGATCGGTCTTCATTTTTACACTGACGGTTCAAATGTTCAGAACATCAAAACTTTGACTGTACCTAAAAGAGGATCGTCTTCGTTGTTTACTTGAGGTAGGTCATCTGGATTGAACTTCAGTTTTAGCGACTCACATGGAAGGAGGAGGTCGTCTAGGTACGATTAATTGATTATTATTGATTATTTGCGACGATTAATCGATTCTAAATTAAAAAAAATCGTGACAGCCCTAGCCGGTAGCTCAGTTGATATGGTGGAAGAGCATTTATGACTAGGCGATTGGGGGCCGTAGACCCGGGATCGACTCCCGCCAGGGCCACCTTCCGAAAATAATTTAAGGTTTCACTCCAATGTCTCGGTCCCAGACCTATGCCTGGTGGAATTACTGCTTGACATTGGCTATATAAAATTTAAATTCAAGCATTTACATCTTCGCAGATCTTCCATTAAAGGCGATTCGTGTGTTTGAAAACTGCTACCTTAGTCCTATCCTATATAACAGTAATCTGATCCAGTGGCATCAAATACTAAGGCAAACTATCCACGGGCGAATCTCAATATAATGCAGGCAACGTGTACGAATCAACACCGACAACAGTTCCAATAATTCAGTAAATGACAATCTTCGAATATCGGTCTCGAGACTGGTTAGAAATGTGAACTAACATACTGGCCGAGTTTACTGCAACCTTTTGGAGGTTGTCGTTATCTCAGTTGGAACCATATACCTATGTAACAGCAATACGTTTCAGCTGCATTTGCATCCTAAGGCAAACAATCCTCAGTGAAATTTAACCAGAAAATATAGGCAACTACGTATCAACTGAAAAATGTTTCAATAATTAAGAAATTGTCAATTCTCGAGAGGGCGCTCTGTAAATGTGAACGAACATACTGGCTGAGTTAATTTGGATTTTCCTGAACGGAAAATACATTGTAGATGATTTTGAAACTTTGCACGATCAATGACGGTCCTGAGTTCTAAACAATAAAACCATTGATATTTTTGGGAAAATGTTTCTTTTGGACAAAAGCGCCCAAGAACGCCCAAATGTGGTAGGCCAATATCTCATGAACGGAAAAAGCTATCGACTTAATTAATACAGACGTCAGAATTACTCTGTTCTAAAACAAATATAATCAACATTTTTTTCATTTTCTGTCAAAAATATTTCCCAAAACGGAAAATTATCTCGGAAATCGGCCATTTTGGATTGAAATATCGAGATTTAGATATAATGAGCCCTCTAAATGGGTTCCAAATTGAAGGTAGTGATACCGCGCTGTGAAAGAAATCGATCAAATTTCGTTTCGATTTTTCGTTAATCCAAAATGGCGGCCGAAATATCGAAACATTTTTTTTTATGCGTTTTGTTCAATTTTTGAGATGCATATATTTTTTGTTTGTTTTACACTGACAATTTTCGATCCGGGTGGGACTGAAGATTTTAGACCAAAATCCAGAATGGCTTATTTTGTTTCTATTGCGTTTTGGTCAATTTTAAGACAAAAATATTTTTTTTTATTTTTAGCCTGAAAATTTTTTGTTTGGGACTTTTCGGCAGAAAAATGTCAAAAAAAAATCCGTTTTTATGCGTTTTTCTCAATTTGTTACGAAAAAGACCGGAAATTGAAAATAGAAGGTACTATGTACTGTGTACTGTGAAGGAACAATCACTTCACCAAGTTGCACCCGTCTTTTTTTTTTTTTTGAGTTGCCGTTAGCTCCATTGGTATGGAGGCAGAGCATTTATGGCAAGGTGAGTGGGGGCTGTGGACCCGGGATTGAGTCCCGTCGGGACCAGCTTCCGTAAAACTTTTCATCTTTCACTACATTGGCTCGGTCCCAGGACTATGCCTGGAGGAATTACTGCTCGAGACAGGCTATATAAAAATTAAATTCAGGCAGTTGCATCTTCACAGATCTTTCATTAATTGCAATTCCTATGTATAAAAACTTGGAACGGAGACCTATTTAACAGTGATCTATTCCATCTGTATCGAATGCTAAGGCAAACAATCCACGAGTAAATCTCACAATAAAATACTGGCTACATGCTGACAATTACGAATCAACACTGCAAACAGTTCCAATAATTAGTTTATTGTGAATTATCAAATATCGTTCTCAGAGACAGGTTGTTAAATGTGGTTCAGTTGCATCTAATGCTAAGGCACACGATCCACGAAGAAATCTCACCACAGATACAGGCACGTATCAACAGAGAACAGTTCCAATAATTAATACATTGTCAAATGTCTTGCGGGTGCGTCGTAAATGTGAATGAACTTACTGGCTGAATTAATTGAAACCTTTTAGGAGGTTGCCGTTAGCTCAGCTGGTATGGTGGCAGATCATTTATGGCAGGCGATTGGATGCCGTAGATGAGGGATCGACTCCCGTCTGTGCTACCTTCCGAAAAACTGTACAGTTTTCACTCGAGTGGCTCCGACTCCAGGACTTTGGCTGATAGAATTACTGCTTGACATTGATTATATAAAACCGTAGCTTCCCATCGCCATTGATAACTCCTCATTCGACACATTTACTACTCATTCTACTCTAAACAATAGCTCTAGATGGCCTAGAAAAGTCTAATAAGAAGAAGTGAACATGGATGGAGAATTACGTTTAGAACGCTCCGTAAATTTTGCACATTCGTTGGTTAAAATTTACAAAAGCCATACATGTATAGAGGATATCTACTCTGTTTTATTGAATATCGGGAATTATCTCATGAGTGTTGGGACCTGGAAGTTTTATTTTTCACGAGCACTTGAAAATTCCGATATTCACTATACATGTAATAGCGTAGATTGTCTTTTTATCATATGCTACGTGGCATTTTACTGCGCAGTATTCAGGTCGATTCGACTGCAAAGAGTTTCAAGACAATAACAACGATCTGCAGATCGACCCTTCAAGACCGAAGCGTGTGGACCTGAAAACATTATTACGCGCTCGCGAAAAATAGAACTTTCAGGTCCACACCCATGAGACAATTCCAGATATTCACTAAAACATCCAGATATTCACTAAACTAGCGTAGATTTTCATTTTGTTATATGCTAGTGACATTTTACTGCGCAATATTCAGCACAATTCGACTGCAAACAGTTTCAAGACAAAAACAAAAAATAAGTCGGTCGTTCCTTCAAGAATACGTTCAAGGAGACACGATGCTGCGAAGTGTTACTTCATTTAGAAAGCCACTGATGGATATTTCTCGATATCCATCGAGTCGATGGATATCGAGAAATATCTTTTAGATAATTTGCGGTAATTTATAGGCTACCATATAATAAAAAATATATTCTATACCTACTTGTCACACTCTAACTCCCTATAACCGAAAAACGAAAATTCGTCGGTGCTTCGATATTTCATTTTCGTCTCCTTGTCCAACTGTAAAAATTGTTTAGAAAGGCTCTGGACGTGATTAACCTGAAAACAAATGAAACACGCTGAACCATATCTAAAAGAAAACAATTGTAAACCATTCTTCTCTCTCTCTCTCTCTCTCTCTCTCTCTCTCTCTCTCTCTCTCTCTCAGTCTTACTCCTCGAAAAGCAGGCAGGGACTTTCGATCCAAGTATAACACTATGCACATCTGCCTTCTTCTTGCTTCAAAAATGAATCGTACATGTAAAGGCCTCCGTTTCATATCAGTTCAATGGGGGCTGTTACTGTAATTACCAGCGCCTTTCATCCCATCGTCAATAGAAAAAACTAGACGGTGTCACTTGTGTGCAAAGCACACTATAGTGTATCCCCGCATTTGCATCCTTGACTTTGTATGAATGCTTGATACAAAGAAGAAATGTATTATATGACACACTAAAATCATATTGAGTGGCACAGGTGACACAGCTTCGTGCGCACCTACAGACTTCACTGCAACATTTGGGCATGGTTTTTGCGTTTCGAATTACATACATGTACCCTGGGAGCCTTTCGCCGGAAATGGTCTAAGAAAACATGAAAGTGGCAATGGTGGTGGCACCCCAAAAATCCGAAACCTTCGTGCACATCTACAGATCCTACTGCAACTTTTGAGCATAGTTTTAGCATTTCAAATTACATACTCTGGGAGCTTTTCGCCGGAAATGATCTAAGAAAACACGAAAGAAAAACGGTGGCACCGCCACGTTGCATCTGAAAAATCTGAAACCTTTGTACGCATCTACAGACCTTACTGCAACATTTGAGCATGTGTTAAGCATTTCGAATTACTTACCCTAGGAGCCTTTCGCTGGAAACGGTCTAAGAAAACACTAAAGTGGCAACGGTGACACAGCCACTTAGCACCCAAAAAATCCAAAACCTTCCTACGCATTTACAGTCTCTACTGCAACATCTCAGCATGGTTTTAGCGTTTCGAATTACATACTCTAGGAGACTTTCGCCGGAAACGGTCTAAGAAAACACGAAAGTGGCAATGGTGGCACCTGAACAATCCGAAATCTTTGTGCACATCCACAGACCCTACTGCAACATTTGAGCATGGTTTTACCATTTTGAAATACATACTGTAGGAGCCTTTCGCCGGAAATGGTCTAAGAGAACATGAAAGAGGCAACGGTAGCACAGCCACGTGGCACCCCAAAAATCCAAAACCTTCGTGCACATCTACAGACACTACTGCAACATTTGAGCATGGTTTTAGGATTTCGAATTACATACCCTAGGAGCCTTTCACCGGAAACGGTCTAAGAAAAAGTGAAAGTGGCAACAACACAGCCACTAGGCAGCTGAAAAATCTGAAACCTTCGTGCACATCTACAGACCCCACTGAAACATTTGAGCATGGTTTTAGCGTTTCGAATTACATACCCTAGGAGCCTTTCGCCGGAAAGGGTCTAAGAAAACACAAAATTGGCAACGGTGGCACAGCCACGTGGCACCTGAAAAATCCGAAACCTTCGTGCGCATCTACAGACCCCACTGCAACATTTGAGCATGGTTTTAGCATTTCGAATTACATACCCTAGGAGCCTTTCGCCGGAAACGGTATAAGAAAACACAAAAGTGGCAATGGTGGCACAGCCACGTGGCACCTGAAAAATCGGAACCCTTCGTGCACATCTACAGACCCTACTGCAACATTTGAGCATGGATTTAGCATTTCGAATTACATACCCTTGCAGCCTTTCGCCGGAAACGGTCTAAGAAAACACGAAAGTGGCAATGGTGTCGCAGCCAGGTGGCAGCTGAAAAATCCGAAATCTCCGTGCGCATCTACAGACCCCACTGCAACATTTGAGCATGGTTTTAGCATTTCGAATTACATACCCCAGGAGCCTTTCGCCGGAAACGGTCTAAGAAAACACAAAAGTGGCAACGGTGGCACAGCCACGTGGCACCTGAAAAATCCAAAACCTTCGTGCGCATCTAGAGACCCCACTGCAACATTTGAGCATGGTTTTCGCATTTCGAATTACATACCCTAGGAGCCTTTCGGCGGAAACGGTCTAAGAAAACACAAAAGTGGCAACGGTGGCACAGCCACGTGGCACCTGAAAAATCCGAAACCTTCTTGCGCATCTACAGACCCTACTGCAACATCTGAGAGTGCTTTTAGCATTTCGAATTACATACCCTAGGAGCCTTTCGCCGGAAACGGTCTAAGAAAACACGAAAGTGGCAATGGTGGCGCAGCCACATGGCAGCTGGAAAATCTGAAACCTTCGTGCGCATCTATAGACTCCAATGCAACATTTGAGAATGGTTTTAGCGTTTCGAATTACATACCCTAGGAGCCTTTCGCCGGAAACGGTCTAAGAAAACACAAAAGTGGCACCGGTGGCACAGCCACGCGGTACCTGAAAAATCGGAAACCTTCGTGCGCATGTACAGACCCCACTACAACATTTGAGCATGGTTTTAGTGTTTCGAATTACATACCCTAGGAGCCTTTCGACGGAAACGGTCTAAGAAAACACGAAAGTGGCAATGGTGGCGCAGCCACATGGCAGCTGAAAAATCCAAAACCTTCGTGCGCATCCACAGACCCCACTGCAACATTTGAGCATGGTTTTAGCATTTCGAATTACATACCCTAGGAGCCTTCGTCGGAAACGGTCTAAGAAAACACAAACGCGGCAACGGTAGCACAGCCACATGGCACCTGAAAAATCTGAAACCTTTGTGCGCATGTATAGACCCCACTGCAACATTTGAGCATGGATTAGCATTTCGAATTACATACCCTAGGAGCCTTTCGCCGGAAACGGTCTAAGAAAACACAAAAGTGGCAACGGTGGCACAGCCACGTGGCACCTGAAAAATCCGAAACCTTTGTGCGCATCTACAGACCCTACTGCAACATTTGAGCATGGATTTAGCATTTCGAATTATATACCCTAGGAGCCTTTTGCCGCAAACGGGCTAAGAAAACACAAAAGTGGCAATGGTGGCACAGCCACGTGGCACCTGAAAAATCGGAAACCTTTGTGCACATCTACAGACCCTACTGCAATATTTGAGCATCGTTTTAGCGTTTTAATTACATACCCTAGGAGCCTTTCGCCGGAAACGGTCTAAGAAAACACGAAAGTGGCAATGGTGGCGCAGCCAGGTGGCAGCTGAAAAATCCGAAACCTTCGTGCACTACAGACCCCACTGCAACATTTGAGCATGGTTTTAGCGTTTCGAATTACATACCCTAGGAGCCTATCGCCGGAAACGGTGTAAGAAAACACAAAAGTGGCAACGGTGGCACAGCCACGTGGCACCTGAAAAATCCGAAACCTTCGTGCGCATCTACAGACCCCACTGCAACATTTGAGCATGGTTTTAGCGTTTCGAATTACATACCCTAGGAGCCTTTCGCTGGAAACGGTCTAAGAAAACACAAAAGTGGCAATGGTGGCACAGCCACGTGGCACCTGAAAAATCTGAAACCTTCGTGCACATCTACAGACCCTACTGCAACATTTGAGCATGGTTTTAGCGTTTCGAATTACGTACCCTAGGAGCCTTTTGCCGGAAACGGTCTAAGAAAACACGAAAGTGGCTACGGTGGCACAGCCACGTGGCAGCCGAAAAATCCGAAACCTTCGTGCGCATCTATAGACCCTACTGCAACATCTGAGCATGGATTTAGCATTTCGAATTACATATCCTACGAGCCTTTTGCCGGAAACGGTCTAAGAAAACACAAAAGTGATTACGGTGGCACAGCCACGTGGCACCCGAAAAATCCGAAACCTTCCTACATATCTACAGATCATTTAGCAACACCCTAGTGTAATTTTAGAACTCCGAATTACATAGGTTGGGACTATTCAGCAAAAAAGTGAAAAAATAACGCATTTTTTAAGTGGCTCCACAGAAGCCACCTGGTGGCACAAACATTTAAAAGTTGTATTTTTGGGTTGCACAGACCCTATCGAACAACTGTAGAAAGTTACAGCGTTTCGAATTACAAAACCGGACGTACGGAAGTACGGACGTACGGACGGAGATCATGACAATATCCCCGCATTTTTTAAAATGCGGGGATAAAAACTCTCAAATTTCCGAATGACTTTCTTTGCATATGCGAATTTCTGAAAAACATATTTGTTTCCATTTTTGCGGGAGATCAACACACAAACTTATCTTTTTGCATACTTTTTCTTAATATAGTAACAAACGGGCAGAGGTTGGAAATTTCACCAAAAATGGACATTTCCAGATTTCGATTCCAAACACATCTTTAAATCTTCTGTTAAGGAATTTGATAATTTTTTTTTGACGATAGGGATGTCTCTTCAACACCTGCGATATTTCCTACTGAAGGTTTTTTTCCGTCTGAAACCTGTCCTCGTTTAGAATTATGTGTTCACTGACCCTCTCACACACCTCGAGACCACGCCCTGGCGAACTCACAGCACCTATGCATGCAATTTAAATAAACCCGTTCAACACTTATTCTTCTATAATACGTTTTAGAGCGATGGGGAGAAACCATTTGTTCTTGTTGCGAGGCCCAGTGATAACTTAATCCAACAGCCCCGTGAAGCTTTTGGATCAAATAAACACTAACTGTCCTTAACCCCTTCGCTGCTATAGTTCCGTATTGAGTAACGATGAAAATTCAAGCATGAGACTTTAGTCTAATACAAAACACGGAAAATAAACTGAAATTGTGCTTTGCATAAAGGGAAATATATCAAAATCATCCATTAAATGATAACCAGTTTAAATAAAGCTGTGATGGGATCTTTTATCTCTTTGGATTCACATCAAAATGGTCTGAAAAACCATTTTCATGTACATTCAAAGAAATAAAATCTAAACAAAAAATGGAAAAAGACTGAAATCAGATAAAAACTTAAAAATCTCCTCCCTGCAAGTTTTAATGTTCGGTGTTGTAAGTTCTTACAGAGTACGGAGAAACTACATCCAAGGAAAGTATACCATAGCACATTGTTATTCTCAATATAAGGCACTCCTGGTAATAAACGTGAGCGACAGACGATATGGCATTATCTTTTTGTTCCATTATTATTCACTGTTTCGCGGAAAACCCGAAATACATTCTCAATGCCACAGGACCTCTAAACAATAATATATCTAGATAACGGTCTGCTTAATCCATATTTGGACAACCAGCTAACTACCAATCAGTGTTACCTTTTGATGTTTGGTAATGCAAACATGACTGCAGGGCTCAAAATAAGCGGTGTCGCGTCGCTTTTTGCTATGCAAAACTTGGAAAAAGCTACACAATGTCCAATTATGTATAGCATTTTGCGATACAAGATAATCAACTGCAGCCTATTAGGCTGCAGTTGATTATCTTGTATCGCAAAATGTAAATGAAAATTTGAAAACTAATTCACTAATGCTTTACTTCTGATTGTGGAACATTCCGGCATAACTCAGATTAACTCTCCATCAAGCATCATTAGCAACTTCATATGCAAGATGAATTCTATTGGTTTAAATTCTTCCTGTTTTTACAACATTTTGCATAAAATGTACATTAAAAATAACTTCAAGCCATTCAAATTAAAAATCCCAACTTCCATTTTGAGAACTCTATTGAAAAACCAAGACGCTATTTGAAAATATCCAAGTCCATGCAACCCTTTAAGGCAGTTCAGTTAAAAAAACATAGTAAATGTTTCATGTGTTGCAGATCATTTGGAAATGCCCACAAATGGATGGAAACTATTCTATCTACTTAGAAGAATTCCATACAAAACAGCAAAACATAACTCTAAATACAAAAAATAGCTATGTAATGTTTTTAAAATGCTATTCATTTTTTGAAAATTTGTAGCATTTTGCTACGCAAAGAAAAAAAGTTATTTTGAGCACGGCATGACTGAAACAACAAGAGTTACTTTTCGTGATGTTCTCAAAACGATTGTATGGCTCGAAAAAAACGTCAGTCCGATAGGAGTTATTATTTTATTTATTAGGAATTAACGACACATTAACAGCCAGGGTCATATCGTGTCGGTGAAAGTTTTACGGGTGTAGGAAGTTGGAGTACGCGGAAACAACCACCGAGCAACGACGAGCAGCTGCCAGCTCACCAACATCGTAACGCCGCACTGCAGCACAGGCAGGGTTAGATTGGTTGAAGACCTGCGCACCATCGACGTGCAGTACGCCTTAATTCACAGCGTCATTGTGCCCACATGTGGACAGCGGGGTGAAGTGTCTTGCCCAAGGACACAACGCGAGAGTCCGAATCGATCACTCAGCCGATACGAGTTAACTACAGATGGCAAGAGACTTGAAGAACCTGAAGTTAGCTCCTATTTTGACTGACGTTTTTCGAGTCATACAAACGTCTTTTCTAATGACATGGTCGGGGTGAGGGTGCCGGGGTGGGGTTTGGGTGGAGGGAATTTATATAAACCAGTTACGGAATTTATTAACCCTTTCAACGCTGTGTTGCTTGTGAGATTGATGTTGAAATATGTACTAACAATTTTAAAGTTACATGTAAGAGTATTTTATGGGTGTTTTCATTTTTTTTAACCCATTTTCGCAAAATATGGTTAAGTACAGGATATTACTAAATTGCGAATCAGTGGTTAATTATTTGTTGTCTGCTCGGCTATTTGCTAACCGACCATCACATTTTTTGTTACGTCAAAATCTATGTCCACAGGTTCAGTGACACATGTCCTGATTGGACGGCGTGGATCCGAATTAATCTTTCACTTTGTTCATACTGAAGCAAGATTTACAGCTCGTCCGGCTGAGTAGTTTTTTTTTTCTGAATCTGATGAAATGAATCCCACTCAATGACTCTCTTGAGGTGCTTATTACGGTCTAGTGATCCATAACGCTATAAGTGCTTCGCCTTCGAGGGAAGTAGAACGAGAGGCAGCAACCGCCTGGTATTAGTTAGGACTGGGTAGGCCTCAGAAACCATACACAACGACCTTTTAAATATCACCCTTCATCTATGAACCCCCTCACTAGATTTGTTAGGGTAGCCCAATTATAGAATTCGGGATACGCGCATGTGGTGTTGAGAGGACAGAAGAAGTGTAGAAGTAATGTGTGGAAGTTTGGAGCACAATTCCATCTCAATTGAGAAGCGCGATAAATTAGACGGTAATAATTATTACAGATTAAAATACAGCTTAAACTTATAAAACAAAGCAGGGCTCAGGTTGTCCTGGCAATGCCAGGACAGTAGGGAAGCTTTTACCAAAGTCCCGTCATCAGGCAGAGTCTCTCTTTACCTTCTCCACGCAGTCCAACCAGCGAATTGGATTGCACCCAGGAAGTGCTGCTTATAACTCACTAATAACGTTTTGAAGAAAGCGAAGACTCCTCAACACGGCGACGTCCAACATCGTCCACTTAATAAAGCCCTGTCTTCTTTGTAGCAAGGCTAGGTATACTTGCGGCACGGTACGTCTTGACGAAATAAAACCAGCCAACCCATGCACCGAGAATGACGGAAGGTCTGACACTAAGGTTGTGATTGAGACGTTTTGGAATCGAGGCAGGCGGTTGGTCTTGCAGGTCGACAAACAGACAGAACCTGCCAGACATGGGTGACAGTTTCAATGATTCAGTTCTGTAGTAGGTTTTTTCAATTTTACTGAAGCAATTTGAAAATAGGTGGTCAACTGACAAAAATAAATGAATAAATAAATAAATAAATAAATAAAATGAAATGAAAATAACTAAATTTTCTCTTTGCCCAGTTCAGTTTTTAGTTTTTCATAAAAAACTAAACACAGAATTGAAATGAAAATCATTCACATTTGCAAGTTAGTAAAAAAAAAAAATATATATTTTTCATATTTTCTTATTTCATTTCAATTAATATTTCAATTTTATTATATTTTATTTCATACTTTTAGATCTGTATCTTTTATTAGTTCAGTGTATATGAGTTCTGATAGTACCCAAAGTACTCAATGCCTCTTTAATATAGCGGGATACTAAAGAAGGCCAGGAATAAAATTCGATCATCTTCATTTCTGTAAAGGGTACAGTGCTTTCAACAGACTCTATTGCCCCCTGTTATGAGTCAATCCGCCTTTGAAAACATTGACGTCAGATGTCCATGTTAGCTAAAGTTTTGAGGATCCAATAACAGGGGGTGTCCCAGCAGATTTTTAGGGTGGGGGGGGGGGGGGTATGTGAAAGGACGTTGTGTGGAGTTTAGGAACTCTTATGAACCCCGGTCGTTGCCTTCTCCACTCACTTCCCTGTTTCGGTGGCTATCCGTGGGACCCGCGGTCGTTACCTTCTCTCACTTCCCTTCAGGGAAGTGAGAGGAGGGGACAACGGCGCGAGAGTCCCAGTTAGGACTAGCCACTCCCATCCCCGAGAAAATTTTGCAATATTTAGAGCTCTAACAGTGAATTTGAGGCATTTGAAGCGTGTCAGATCCAATTTAGGAGACCATTTTGCTGCTCTATGTTGTGTAAAAAATCAATTGGGCTGATGTATTAAGTGGGGTGGGGGTGAGAGTGGGGGTGGTACTGAAAATGTTAGGTGCAAGTCACCCGCCCCGCATATACATCTCCATCCCCCCACACCCCCATAGATACGCCACTGAAAAAAAGTTCGATGAATAACACCCAACTTTTCTCTGTTAATAAAGTGCAAGAGAAGACAAATGTATTTGTGCCTGTTGCCTATGTATTCTTACAGAGGCGCCAATGCCCGACACTGCCCGGACACATGTTCAAAACCAATATTTCGCACTTCGCGTTACGCCTGTCGCACAACGTATCATAATTATTTCTCTTCCATCTGAAGGATGATTGCGATGAAAATAAACTGAAAGCAGGTTAACTCACTGTTTCCTCGGAGAGCCCATGATTCTTTATATAGAAGAATCCTAGTGTATTCAAAGCATTACAGATCTCTTCTGAAAGATCATGCAGGTCTTCAGTATTTTCAACTTCTTTATTTAAACTGTAAGCGCTGAAGTCAATGACTGGTATTTGTATATTAACACGACCTGCCATTTTCCAATTCGGGGAGAGGATGTTTTTTGTTTTGTGATAGATCTTCAAACTGCATAACCTATGACATCAATGTATTCAAGTTTGTCCCAGTTTCTAAAATTTGAAGCAACATGTTATAGTCGCTTTCATAATTTGTGCAATATTCACATGCTCTAGTTGTGTAATTATTATACAGATATCATAAGACATAGGAAAACAGTTTGTGCAAGCACGTGCGTGTGGAAAAATGCCCATAGAACATCCTTAGTTTGTGTATATATCATGCAATCTCTTCGTGTTAGAACATAAACAAAAACATTCGATGAACAAAGTTGAATCTCTCGCTCTCTAAAAGAAGGTAAATACCACATCTCAAAGTATTGTGACTTGTGATTCACAAGAAATTAATTTAAAACTAGACATTACGATTCTGGAGAATCTTGGATCTTCCAGATGAGATTCCATGATTTTTTTTTGACCCCAGAGTGTTTGATGAACTGTTTTTAACTGTCTCACAGAAGTTTCTTTATTGATGTTATGGGAAACCCTTATAAAAAAGTACCATGGTAAACCATGGTAAATCCCAAAATACCCTGGTGATACCATGGTATACCATGGTATTACTAGGGTATTTTGGGATTTACCATGGTTTACCATGGTACTTTTTTATAAGGGAAGGTGGGTATAGTAGTCTCAGTTTGCTAAAAAAAATGTTTAGGTAAAAACCATCATTAATAGTGGAGCGGGTTAATATCAATATCGTCGTCCGACAAGGTATTGACCAACAAAAGGAGTTATGTTTGTTTCACACATACCCACTGAGTGCTGTGGCTATTTGAAAATGGCCCATTTCAACTCAAATGTATCCAAAATATTGATGTCTGGCAGCTTGTAGAGGGTTAACAAGTGCCAACGGGAATATTTTTGTAATGTCACACCAAGAACTGCGAATGGCCATTTTTTCTTTAAAATCTACAAGATGTTCTCAGAGAAATCCAGGGAGAACATCAATTTTAAATCTTGAAGTTTTGAGGGGTTTCATTCGTTATCCAGCCCCAAGCCGGTTAAGGGTTGTTTTTTGAATACCCTTATTACTTCCAAAAATAATTCTCAGTGAATTCTACTTCCACTTATGTTGATCACTCCTCTTAACTTTGGTGCTGTGGATTCGCAAACACAGCCCATTTTATCAAAATGTTGATGTTTGAGAACCTGCAGAGGGTTAACAAATGCTTAGTAGAATATTTTGTACATACAACTTGTAATGTCACACCAAGATCTGAGAATTGCAATTTTTTCTTGAAAATCTGCGAGATGTTTTTAAAGAAATCCTCGGAAAACATGTATTTTTAACCTTTTGGGGTGTATCGCTCTGTAACCAATCCCAAACGGGTTAATGCTTGGTTTTGTGAATACCTTCATTACTTACAAAAATCCGGTGAATTTCACTTCCAATGAAGGAGGTTATGTTTATCTCGCTTGTACACATTTGGTGTTATGGGTCCCCAAGAACACCCCATTTTCTCAAAATGTCCATGCTTGGCATATCTGGAGGGTTAACAAATGCTTACCGGAATATTTTGTCCATGCAACTTGTAATGTCACTCCAAGACCTGCGAATGGTCAATTTTTCTTGAAAATCTTTTTGGAGAAATCCACAGAAATCTGGAATTTTAAGAAGTAAAATTTCTCTGTGGCCTCCATTTGATGTTGTTGGTGTCCAAAAACAGACTATTTTTATCCATATTTTGACATCTGGCGGCCTATTAGGGTTAACAAATGCTTACCGGAATAATTTATCCATGCAGCTGGTAATGTGACACCGAGACCTATCGATGGCCATTTTCTCTTGAAAACCCTACAAGATGTTTGTAAAGAAATCCTGGGAAAACATTAATCTTTTAAGTTGTTGATGGGTATCGCTATTAACCATCACAAAAAGGGTTAACGCTTGGTGTTTTGAATACCCTTATTACTTACAAAAATGTACCTTGGTGAATTCCACTTCCAACAAAAGAGATTATGTTTATTTCTCGGTATACATTGAGTGCTGTGCGTGTCCGAAAACAGCCCATTTGAACAAAATTACGATGCACGGCAGCCAGTAAAAGGGTTAATAAACGCTCACCGGAGTATTTTGTCCATGCAACTTGTAATGTCTCATAAAGACCTGCGAGTAGTCATTTTTTCTTGAAAACCTACAAGATGTTTTTAGAGAAATCCACACAAAATGGGAATTTTAAGCTTTTAATGGGCATCTCTCTTTAGCCTGTTCAAAATGTGTTACGACTTCGACTTTTGGATACCCTTACTACTTACAAACATGTTTCCGTATAAATTGTGCGCTCGATAAAAGAAGGCACTTTTCTTTGTGGCGTACCCATTGGGTGCTGTTGGTGTCCAAAAACAGCCCATTTTATAACAATTTTGACATTTATCAGCCCCTGGAGGGTTAACAAATGATCAACGGAGTATCTTATCCATGCAGCTTCTATTGTCACACCAGGCCCGCGCGGGGCCAATTTTTTTTGAAAATCTACAAGACTCGTTTAGAAAAATCCACAGAAAACATGCATTTTTGAGCTTTTGAGTGGTGTTGCAGTTTAACCAGCCCATAACGGGTTAAGGCTTGGCTTTTTGAATAGCCATATTACTTACAAAGGTGACCCATGGTGAATCCCACTTCCAAGAAAGGAAGTTATGTTTAGCACTCGTGCACCGTTTGGGTGCTTTAGGGGCCCGAAAACAGCCAATTTCATCAAAATGTCGATGTTTGACAGTCTGTGGAGGGTTAATATATGCATTGCCTAATATCTCTTGTACATGAATGGTTGTATCGCAGAGAGGTCTAACCACGATGGATGTTTAAAAAAAGCTTTGCAAGACATCTTTCGAGAAAGTGCCATTCAGCTTATTGTCGATAAAAGAAGGCACTTTCCTTTCTGGCGTACCCATTGGGTGCTGTTGGTGTCCAAAAACAGCCCATTTTATAACAATTTTGACTTTTATCAGCCCCTGGAGGGTTAACAAATGCTCAACGGAGTATCTTATCCATGCAGCTTCTATTGTCACACCAGGCCTGCGCGTGGCCAATTTTTCTTGAAAATCTACAAGACTCGTTTAGAAAAATCCACAGAAAACATGCATTTTGAGCTTTTGAGTGGTGTTGCAGTTTAACCAGCCCAAAACGGGTTAACGCTTGGCTTTTTGAATAGCCATATTACTTACAAAGGTGATCCATGGTGAATCCCACTTCCAAGAAAGGAAGTTATGTTTACCACTCGTGTATCGTTTGAAAACAGCCAATTTCATCAAAATGTCGATGTTTGACAGTCTGTGGAGGGTTAATATATGCATTGCCTAATATCTCTTGTACATGAATGTTTGTGTCGCAGAGAGGTCTAACCACGATGGATGTTTAAAAAAACTCTGCAAGACATCTTTCGAGAAAGTGCCATTCAGCTTATTGTCACTTTCCTGGACGCTTTTCACTCAAGCAATCGTCAATAAGCCAGTTAAACGCTCCCCTCCATTTATATTATCTCAAAATAATGTTCATACATGCAAATCTCACTCTGCCTTCGCATGGTTTGCCCTCTATAATGGGTAATACCATCTACCTAAATGCAAATAGCCCAGTAAGCACACACTTCTTATTTCCGATCCTACACTCAGGTATGGCCACCAGCTTGGCCCGCAACAGTTCCTATTCTAAATATGAGCTTTGTGCACCCCTCTTACGCTACAACGTGTCTATACTTTCGCACCGATGCGGCACCTCCTCTAGCCTATAGGATGGGACATCTCCAGCTCCTCGTTCGCCAGTCTTACAAGCCATCAGACTGGAATGAAATTTTCGAGAAAACCTCCGATTTGTATTTGGAAAGCCAAAACATTAATTCTGATTTTAATTGCTTCTTTTGAACTTGGTTGCTTGGATCTATCTTAATTTAATATTCCCTTTTAAACATCTTTTAAGTGTTCTATACTTTGACATTTTGTGACAGTCCACTGCCCAAGTCTGACGCTATTCATACAGCACCAGGCCTCCTACGTACGTTATTTTAATTAGGAGATTATCGACAACAATAAACATTTAATTAGAGGACTGATTACCTCGCATAGATAAACGAGTGTCTTATGTTTGGAGCTTACAAGGCAAAATCGTTGTTTCAGACCAGATAAGCACTAATTGTCGTTACAGATTCCTATTGGGATTACTCTCCATTAACTCTTTGATACTGCGGATATTCTTGCCCAGCACAGCGTTTCTCTTGTGTAATTTGTGCATATATAATCATATTGTCTTCCTGTAAACTAAATGGATTTTTTCACCAATGATTTCTTGTGTTACATTTAGATTTATTTTTCATCAAATCTTGTCATGGCTGCTTTAAAGCAGCCATGACTAGATTTGATGAAAAATATCTACAAAATACTCAGCGGGTTAAAAGTTAGAGTATTCACGTTATCTGATTTATTACTCTTTAGACACACATATGGCTTACAAAACAAATCGGTTATTCGGGGTCCGCATAAGCCTATCTTGGCTTTTTGACCAAGGAGAAAAGTTATAAAAAATTATATACACTTTTTAAACCACAAAAATCGTAAAGTTAGGCTCTCACCTTGACAATCGGCTGTAGGACAGCTGTCATGTCTGCAACAAAATGTCTATCCACTGCTCAACGAAATGGCCAAATCTAGAATTTAAAACTGAACTGGACAACTCCCACCTCCGAAAATTGACATTATCCAAACGATAAGCATACAAAAATGAGGGTATACTGTGGGGAAGCCCTGGAAAGAAGTAGAGATGAAGAATGATGCGCGCGGGACGTTTTATGTGTCACAGGTAGATGTGTTCTAAATATCTGATTCCGACCTTGGTGCTTCTGATACATTGTACTACATCAAAAATGAGAACAGATAGAGAGTAATCGCTTGACTGGACTGGTTACGTGCAATAATTCATTTGAGGCGAGGGATTATATTGTAAAACACTCGTACGCATTCGCGCACTCGTGTTTGTACAACGTCCCTCACCTCTCATGAATTATTTCTCGTAACCAGTCCAGTCAAGCGATTACTCTGTTTATTACTTTTCATTTTTAACGATAATTATATTATTTAACAATTTACCTAACGTAACGTCCAAAAACGGTCAGCGCCATTCTCAAAAACTCGCCAATTAATTTTCATTATTTTTTCATTTTTGTCTCCAAAACATAGGTTATGACCCCTCATTGGAACGAGCTCGTTGAGCTCGTTCCAATGAGGGGCCATAACCTATGTTTTTGAGACAAAAAATGAAAACAATTGTTATTCAATAATTTTTTGGCAAGTGTCATTTGCTTTTCATGTTATGTTAAAGATTAAAAAAATAAAAAAAAACAAAAAACAATGAAGTCCCCATTACACCCACGACAAAGCGTCTTCGTGTGCTTGCACGGATACATGACACAATTGTTGATTGCATAATTTACTTGTGAAGTTATTGTTTATAATCAAACAAGGAAATCCCAATAAATCACACTTTGGAAAGTAATAAAGACAAACTAGACTTTATGATTCTGGAGAATCATGGCTTTTCCAGATGAGATTCCACGATTTGTCATGACCCCAGATTGTCTGATGAATTGCTTTAACTCTCTCACCGAAGTTCCTTTATTGATGTTATGAGAAAGGTGCGTATAGTAGTCTCAAATGATTCAGTTTGATAAAAAAATGTTTAGGTAAAAAACATCATTAAGGGTGGAGAGGGTTAATATCAATATCGTCGTCCGACAAGTTAATGATCGACAAAATGAGTTATGTTTGTTTGACACATACCCACTAAATGCTGTGGCTATTTGGAAATGGTCCATTTTATCTCAAATGTATCCAAAATATTGATGTCTGGCAGGTTGTAGAGGGTTAACAAGAGCTAACAGGAATATTTTCCCATGCAACTTGTAATGTCACACCAAGAACTGTGAATGTCCATTTTTTCTTTAAAATCTGTAAGATGTTTTCAGAGAAATCCAGGGAGAACATGAATTTCAAGTTTTTGATGGGTTTGATTCTTTATCCAGCCCCATACGGGTTAAGTGTTGTCTTTTGAATATCCATATTACTTCCAAAAATAATTCTCAGTGAATTCTACCTCTAATTATGTTGATCTCTCCTTTGAACTTTGGGTGCTGTGGGTATGCAAACACAGCACATTTTATTCAAATTTTCATGTTTGAAAACCTGCAAAGGGTTAACAAATGCTTGCTGGAATATTTTGTACATGCAACTTGTAATGTCACACTAAGATCTGAGAATGGCTATTTTTTCTTGAAAATCTACGAGATGTTTTTAGAGAAATCCTCGAATAAACATGAATGTTTAACCTTTTTAGGGGTATCTATCTGTAACCAGCCCTAAAGGGGTTAATGCTTGGTTTTGTGAATACCTTCATTACTTACAAAAAATATTCTCGTTGAATTTTACTTCCAATGAAGGAGGTTATGTTTATCTCGCAGGTACACATTGGGTGTTATGGGTAGCCAAGAACAACCCATTTTCTCAAATGTCTTTGCTTGGCACCTCTGGAGGGTTAACACATGCTTTCTGGAATATTTTGTCCATGCAGCTTGTAATGTCACCCAAGACCTAAGAATGGTCAATTGTTCTTGACATTTTTTGGGGAGAAATCCATAGAAACGGGAATTTTAAGCTTTTAAGGGGTACATCTCTTCTTCCAATCAAATATGGGTTAAGATCTCGATTTTTGAATACCCTTACTACTTACAAAAATGTTTCCCTATCAGTTTTGCGTCCGGTAAAATAAGTAACGTTTCTCTGGGGCATTCCCATGTGATGTTGTTGGTGTCCAAAAATAGAATATTTTTTCGAAATTTTGACACTTAGCTGTCCATGGGTGTTAACAAATGCTTACCTGAATATTTTATCCATGCAGCTCATAATGTGACTCCAAGAACTGTCAATGGCCATTTTCTCTTGAAAACCTACGAGACGATTGTAAAGAAATTCAGGGAAAACACGATTTGTTTAAGCTTTTGATGGGTATTGCTATTAACCATCCCAAAAGGGGTTAATGCTTTGTTTTTTGAATACCGTTATTACTAATAAATTTGGTCCTCGGTGAATTCCACTTCCAACAAAGTGGATTATGTTTATCTGTCGGGTATGCGTTGGGTGTCGTGCGCGTCCGAAAACAGCCTATTTCAACAAAATTACGAAGCTTAGCGGCCTGTAGCGGGTTAATAAATGCTTACCGGAACATTTTGTCTATGCAATTTGTAATGTCACACAAAGACCTGCGAATAGTCAATTTGTCTTGAAAACCTACAAGTTGCTTTTAGAGAAATCCACAGAAAATGGGAATTTTAAACTTTTAATGGGTATCTCTCTTTAACCAGCCCAAAATGGGTTAAGACTTCGACTCTTGAATACCCTTACCGCTTACAAAAATATTTCCCCATCAATTTTGCGTCCGGTAAAAGAAGGTACATTTCTCGGTGGTGCACCCAGTGGGTGCTGCTGGAGTCCAAATGCAGCCCACTTTATCACAATTTTTACGTTTAGCAACACAGGGAGGGTTAACTATTAACTAATGCTGACCGGAATATTTTATCCATGCAACTTGTAATGGCACACCAAGACCTGGGAGTGACCAATTTTTCTTACAAATTTACAAAACTCGTTTAGAGAAATCCACGGAAAACATGATTTTTGTTTAGCTTTTTGGGGGTATTGCTGTTTAACCACCCAAAACGGGTTAAGGTTTGGTTTTCTGACCACCCTTATTACTTACAAAAATGATCCTCTGAGAATTCCACTTCCAATAAAGGAAGTTATGTTTATATCTCGTGTATCGTTTGGATGCTTTAGAAGCACGAAAACAGCTCATTTCATCAAAATTTCGATGTGTGGCAGCCTATGGAGGGTTACCTTTTACATCGCCTAATATCTCTTGTGTATCAATGGTCGTATCGTAGGCAGGTCTAGCAATGATGAATGTTTAAAAAAAATCTACAAGACGCGTTGCGAAAAAGTGGCTAGAAACACCAATTTTGAGTTGTTTTGCCAATTTTGGCGAAAGAGAGGTTAAATCAAAAGTTAGGATACTGTACCTTTTTTAGATTTTGTGCCCCTCTATGGGTGTGCAAAATTGTGTGAAAATCGGTTACAAAATGGCTTCTGAATCCCGCGGACAAAATGTGTGGAAAAAAAATAATAACTAGACTTTATGATTCTGGAGAATCATGTTTTTCCCAATGAGATTCCATGATTTTTCATGACCCCACAGGGCCTGAAGAATTGTTTTTAACTGTCTAACTGAAGTTACTTCATTGATGTTATGAGAAAGGCAACGATAGTAGTCTCAAATGACTCAGTTTGATACAAAAAAAATGTTTAGGTAAAAACCATCATTGACGGTGGAGTGGGTTAATATCAATATTGTCGCCCGACAAGTTAATGACCGACAAAAGGAGTTGTGTTTGTTTGACATATACCCACTTGGTGCTGTGTCTATTTGAAAATGGTCCATTTTATCTCAAATGTATCCAAAATATTGATGTCTTGCAGTTTGTAGAGGGTTAACAAGTGCTAACAGGAATATTTATACATGCAATTTGTAATTTCACACAAAAAACTGCGAATGGTCATTTTTACTTAAAATGTACTAGATGCTTTCAGAGAAATCCAGGGAGAACATGGATTTTAAGCTTTTGATGGGTATCATTGTTTATCCAGCCCAAAACGGGTTAAGTTTTTTTTTCGAATACGCTTATTACTTAAAAAAATAATTCTTAGTGAATTCTACTTCCACTTATGTTGATTTCTCCTCTTAACTTTGGGTGCTGCGGGTACGCAAACACAGCCCATTTTATCAACATTTTGATGTTTGAGAACCTGAAATGGGTTACCAAATGCTTACTGGAATATTTTGTACATGCAGTTTGTAATGTAACACTAGAGAAACAGAATTTACTGCACCCAGTAAATTCAAGTCTATGTGAAAAGGGTTAAAGTATAAGGAATAAACTATACAGAAAGAGAATTTATGGATGCTTATTTTCACGAGTAAAATATTTTTAAACAAATCAGAAATGGGTTTTCGTTAAAAGTATTTACAGATATTCATACTGGAATCAGAACAATTATTTATAAGAAACCAGAAAAGGCATATATGTGACCAGCATTCAAAGGGTTCGATATTCGAATCAGAAATGGACATTTTGGGATCTGCCCACTAATTTGAGTGATGAAATACGTTCATAAACTTTAGAAATGCATTAAGGTGTAATAAAATTCATTTCCCAGTATTTCTGAATAATACGCACTTGATGACTTTAGCGACCTCTTCCAGGCGGGCCCCTAGGTGACCTCCGAGACCTTGGCCCATATTTTGAATTTCCATCAAGTGTCGACTCATTTGGTGTTAGTTCCAGATCCATTCATCATACTACGATTGAGATATGAGCATGACCCACTTTCAAAAATGTTGGCTACGCCCACTTTTTTAACAAAAAAATGCATGTGCGTACGTCAGGAATACATTAGGGGATCAAAAAATGTGATTTCCAGCAATTACGAAAAATGCACTTAATAACCCCTAGGTGACCTCCTTGACCCTGACCCATATTTTGAATCTCCATCAAGTGTCGACTCATTTGGTGTTAGTCCCAGGTCCATTCATCATACCATGCGTGAGATATGAGCGTGACCCACTTTCAAATTTTTTGGCCACGCCCACTTTTTTAACGTAAAAATGCATGTATGAATCTCAGGAATGCTTTGGGGACAAAAAGTGTGATTTCCAGCAATTATGAAAAATGCACTCAATGACCCCTGGGTGACCTCCGTGACCTTGACCCATATTTTGAACCTCCATCGAGTGTCGACTCATGTGGTGTTGGTCCCAGGTCCGTAGGTCATACCATGCTTGAGATATGGGCGTGACCCACTTTCGAAAAATTTGGCCACACCCACTTTTTTACGTCAAAATGCATGTGTACGTCAGGAATACTTTAGCGGGTCAAAAAATGTGATTTCCAGCAATTCTGAAAAATGCACTCAATGACCCCTAGGTGACCTCCGTGACCTTGACCCATATTTTGAATCTCCATCAAGTGTCGACACATTTGGTGTTTGTCCCAGGTCCATACGTCATACACGCCTGAGATATGGGCGTGACCCACTTTCAAAAAAATTGGCCACGCCCACTTTTTTACGTCAAAATGCATGTGTGTACGTCAGGAATACTTTAGGGGGGGGGTAAAAATATGTGATTTCCAGCAATTCTGAAAAATGCACTCAATGACCCCTTAGTGACCTCTGTGACCTTGACCCATATTTTGAATCTCCATCAAGTGTCGACTCATTTCGTGTTGTTTCCAGGTCCATATGTCATACCACGCCTGAGATATGGGCATGACCCACTTTCAAAACACCCCTACAGACACCCCTGATACCCCAGGAATATGAAAAACATAGGTGGCCGAGAACTTGTGGCTGTCTATCAGCATGACAAAAATCAACGAGATAGAGCAAATCGTTTTCGAGTTATCTTGCGGACAAAAAAGTGATGAGAAGACAGAAGAAGAAGAAGAAGAAGAAGAAGAAGAAGAAGAAGAAGAAGAAGAAGAAGAAGAAGAAGAAGAAGAAGAGGAAGAAGAAGAAGAAGACGAAGAAGAAGAAGAAGAAGAAAAAGAAGAAGAAGAAGAAGAAGAAGAAGAAGAAGAAGAAGAAGAAGAAAAGAAAAAAAGAAGAAAAGAAAAGAAAAAGAAACCGTGCAAAAACAATAGTCTGTGTGTTTCACACAGACTAACTAGGATCTGAGAATGGCCAATTTTTCTTGAAAATCTACACAAAGTTTGTTCAGAGAAATCATCGGAAAACATGAATTTTCAACCCTTTGAGGGGTATCTCACTCTAACCAACTCTAAAGGGTTAATGTTTGGTTTTATGAATACCTTCATTACTTACAAAAATAATCCTCCGGAAATTCCACTTCCAATGAAGGAGGTTATGTTTATCTCGTTGGTACACATTGGGTACAATGGGTGCCCAAGAACAGCCCATTTTCTCAAAATGTTTATGCTTTGCAGCCTCTGGAGGGTTAACAAACGGTTACCGGAATATTTTGTCCATGCAACTTGTAATGTCACTCCAGGACCTGCAAACGCTCATTTTTCTTGAATACTTACTAGGTTTTTTGGACAAATCCACAGAAAATGGGAACTTTAAGCTTTTAAAGGATACATCTCATTAACCAGTCGAAAATGGGTTAAGACCTCGATTTTTGAATACCCTTACTACTTACTAAAAACTTCCCTCTCAGTTTTGCTTCCGGAAAAAAGAAGTTATGTTTCTCTGCGGCATTCCCATTTGTTGTTGTTGGTGTCCAAGAACAGACTATTTTTTCAAAATGTTTACATTTAGCAGCCCATGGAAGGTTAACAAATGGTTACCGGAATATTTTATCCATGCAACCGGTAATGTGACATCAAGACATACCGATAGCCATTTTCTGTTGAAAACTTACAAGATGTTTGTAAAGAAATGCATGGAAAATATGACGTTTAAAGTTTTTGATGGGTATCGCTATAAACCACCCCAAAAGGGGTTAGCGCTTGTTTTTTTTGAATACTTACAAAAATGGTCCTCAGTGAAGGGTTAAATCGAAAATTCCGCTTTGGAGCATTTTTAGATTTTGTACCCCTCTATGAGTGTGCAAAATTTTGTGAAAATCGGTTCAAAAATGGCTTCTGAATCGAGCGGACAAAATGTGTGGAAAACAAAACTGAAAAAAAAAAAATAATAATCAGTAGAAAAACAATAGTCTTTTCCAGAGGGAAAACCCTAATAATTGACAGCAGAATGTATTTATATTTATAAATGACATTCCTGGCTTATATCACCGTGGATAGGAGCCCGAAAACAGTCCGTTTCATCAAAATGTCGATGTTTGGCAGCCTGTGGAGGGTTACCATATGCATCGCCTAATATCTGTTGTATATGAATGGTCGTGTCACATACAGGTCTAATAATGATGAATGTTTAAAAAAATCTACAAGGCGTGTTTCGAGAAAGTGCCTTTAAACCACAATTTTGGCAGTTTTTGGCCAATTCTGACAAAATAAGGGTTAAATCGAAAATTACGTTTCGATACCTTTTTAGTAAATCTCACCCCCTAGGCTTTAATATTTTTGGAAAGGACGTTGTCTGTATTATACGTCACGATATACACATTGTTGATAAAATGAACATAAGAAAGATTACAGAGCATCAAAAGATGGTGAAATTGTCAGCCATGAATGCTGAAAGTCCACATAAATGCTAATACATAAATGCATTCTTTAGACGCAAATGAAGAGTTCGTTTGAAGAGTGTCTTCTCGCATTTAATTCTAACAGATGTCGCATTATAGGCGTGTGGAATTCAATTACTGACATAAAATTAAATTTGACGCGACTGCAGTGCGACGTCTCTTCCGGGCCAAAGCCACCGACGGATTAAAACATACACCACGCTACCGTGAACCGAATTGGATACGTCCATAACGCTGCGTCTGTTATAAATATAAATGCGAGTAGACGCACTTCAGAAGTACTATTCGTCTGAGCCAGACAAAATTAATGTAATTCATAATGCGTTTCATATTCTATGTAATGGACGTCGCACTATATACGGGGCGGACTCAATGTAAATGTGCTGCGCAAAGACATGATAATGAGGTAATACCCATTGAACGGAAAAATTCGCTATTCCTGACGTAATTAGCAGTAACTAACATGCACTTGAAGAATCCTGGAGAAAATATCAGTAACGTTAATTAATCCAGCTTGATGATGCAACAAAAAGATAAATGCGAAGAAGAATCGGATTGGTGAAAGGTGGCGTAAATGGAGTGGTGGGGATGGGTGGTGTCGATGCCCTACTGCGCAAAACTTTCAGATCATCCTGGCTAGTCTGGAAAATATGGGAGCGTCTCGTCTGTAAAATATTGAAAATGGAAGGAAACTTTTTGATATTGCCTACTGTCACATAGAACACATAAGAACTCAGTGGACGTAGTGTGTATCCGCTGCCTATTAGCACACATAACACATAGGAACTCAGAGGACATAGTGTGTATCCGCTGCCTATTGACACATAGAACACATAGGAACTCGGGGGGGGGGGGGGGCGTAGTGTGTAACCGTTGCCTATTGGCACATTGAACACACATGAACTCAGGGGACGTAGTGTGTATCCGATGCCTATTGGCACATAAACACATAGGAACTCAGGGGACGTACGGTGTATCCGCTGCCTACTGGCACATAAAACACAGGAACTAGGGGGCGTAGTGTGTATCTGCTGCCTACTGGCACATAGAACACACAGGAACTCAGGGGACGTAGCATGTATTCGCTGCCTACTGACACATAGAACACATAGGAACTCAGAAGACGTAGTGTGTATCCGCTGCCTATTAGCACATATAACACATAGAAACTGAGAGGACGTAGTGTGTAACCGCTGCCTACTGACACATAGAACACATAGGAACTCGTGAGGGTGCGTAGTGTATAACCGCTGTCTATTGGCACATATAACGCACAGGAACTCAGGGGACGTAGCGTGAATCCGCTGCATATTGACACATAGAACAAAGAGGAACTCAGGGGGCGTAGTGTGTATCCGCTGCCTACTGGCACATAGGACATATATGAACTCAGGGAACCTACTGTGTCGTAGCTGCCTACTGGCACATAGAACATAGAACACATATGAACTCAGGGGATGTTGTGTGTATCAGCTGCCTATTGGCCCATATAACACATAGGAACTCAGGGGGCGTAGTATGTATCTACTGCCTACTGGCACATAGAACACACAGGAACTCAGGGAACGTAGTGTGTAACCGCTGCCTATTGGCACATAGAGCACATAGGAACTCAGGGGACGTAGTGTGTATCTGATGCCTATTGGCACATAGAACACGTAGGAACTCAGGGGACGTAGTGTGTATCCGTTGCCTATTGACACATAGAACACTTAGGAACTCAGGGGACATAGTATGTATCCACTGCTTACTAACACATATAACACATAGGAACTCAGGGGACGTAGTGTGTATCCACTGCCAACTGGGACATAGAACCTTGACCTTTCACCTAGCGACTCCAAAATAAATAGGATTCTTCCTCTTACTGATGCCAACCTAACTGTGAAGTTTCATGAACATGGGCCGAACCATTATCAAGTCATCATCCGGAAACCAATTGTTTTGATTTACTATGTTTAATGTCACTGTGGCCTTGACCTTCCACCTAGTGAGTCCAAAATAAATAGGTTTCTTCCTCTCACGAAGGCCAACCTATATATGAAGTTTCGTGAATGTGGGTTGAACTGTAGTCAAGTTATCATCCGGAAACCAAATGTTTTCAATTTACTATGTTCAAGGTCACTGTGACCTTGACCTTTGACCAAGCAAGTCCAAAATTAATAAGGTTCTTTCTCTCACCGATACCAACCTACCTATGAAGTTTCATGAACATGGGTTGAACCATTATCAAGTTATCCGGAAACCAATTGTTTACGAACGCCCGCCCACCCGCCCGCCCACCAGTCATTCATCAAACTATAAGTCGAGTTTGACTTCGTCACTACTCGACTAAAAATGAAAACAAAAAGTTCAAACCCATGGGAAAGGGAAAATCTTTTTATTTATTGATTTATTGGTGTTTTAATGCCAGATACTTATGCATAATGGCTAATCGTGACCGTGACAGTTTTACGGGTGGTGAAGGCCGGAGTACCCGGAGAGAACCACCGACCAACGACGAGCAACTGTCAGTTCCTCAACATCGCAACTCTGAACTCTGCACCGCGGCACAGGCAGGGTTAGATTGGTGGAAGATATGCGCACCATCGACGTGCAGTACGCCCTAGTGCACAGCGGAAATCTTTTTACTTCAAAAGTGGTTGTTAATAATAATATTAATAACACTTCGGCCGGCCGCTGATTTGTCGCGGTTCTCGTATGAGAAGGCCTTGGTTTCCCATGTTCTACCAACTGCCTCCCTATTCCCGCGCTTCTTCTCTCCTCCCAACACTCGGAGACGAACTGCTTGATTACATCCCTTGCCCCATTCTTCCCAATCTCTCCGATTAATATTACTTCAAAAGTGATGACCTTGTTTTTTTTTACTTCAAAAGTACCTCATTTTACTTCAAAAGTGGGCGACAGTTACTTCAAAAGTGGTGAGCTACTTCAAAAGTGGTCGATTTTTACTTCAAAAGTGGTGAGCTACTACAAAAGTGGTCAGTGACTTCAAAAGTGGGTGTGTCGCAAACAATTTTCATGTATAAATCTTTAACCACTTCAATTTTATTTTATATCGCCTGTGTCATTCAGAAATTCCAACAGTCGTATACGTTGTGTAATAACTGTCAAAGCTCACTTTCGTACCAGAGGGAAAGCGTAATATTTGCAATGATTTTTTGGCCTCCTCCTTCTCCCCTCTCCATACAAAATCCAATGGGATACTTTGAGAAGAAACAAACGGCAAGGGTGTTATTTATCTGAGTTACTGGGTATAATTAACACTTGTTAATTAGCGGAACAATTTTATTAAATTCTGTTTCGTTATTTTATTTATGCTTCTAGAGATTCCAACAGGATGAACAGTCATTGCTGTTTTTAAAAGTGTTGCACTTTTCAAGTGCAAGAAAAGAGAGCCATTGGGACACCACGTGACAACACCCATACATTAGTCATGTCGAGGCGAACGATCCACATCTCCTCTCCAAACAAAAACTAGCCATCCCCGAATACTACTTTACAGTACAAATACAACTTTTAACACAACTGGAATAATGAAGTGTGTTTGCAGAAGTATTAGGGACATCCCCTCCCCCATTCTCCCACGCCTCCCCACGACAGTGCTAAATTCGGTTTCAGGGGAAAAAAAATAGTTTCCTTTCCGTTTTTATGTGTTGAGAACATATATAACAGTAAATAAGATGTCACTCTCCTTAACTTTGAAAAGTTAGTACAAACCACTCACCTCAAAAAAATTCTTGTCTATAACTATCTCCATCGTGTTCAACCTAACTTTCCTTTGGTCGTTTTAGGGGTTCTTGGGGATCAGTTGTCAAACTTGTCGAGTCATAAAAACAATATAAAATAATGTTATGAATGAGTAAATTTTATCTAATCTGTGCTGTGTTCTCATCATACATTTTAACCCTTATTGACTTGTCCGGTGGAGAACATGTGATAATGATTCCGGTGGTCGAGTCAATAAAGGAGAACAAGTGGCAATGAGTCCGATGGTGGTGTCAATAAAGGAGAACATGCGACAATGAGTCCGGTGGTCGAGTCAATAAAGGGGAACTTGTGAAAATGAGTCCGGTGGTCGAGTCAATAAAGGAGAACATGTAACAATGGGTCCGGTGGTCGAGTCAATAAAGGAGAACATGTAACAATGAGTCCGGTGGTCGAGACAAGAAAGGAGAACATGTGACAATGAGTCTGGTGGTTGAGTCAGTAAAGGAGAACATGTGACTATGAGTCCAGTGGTCGAGTCAAACAAGGAGAACATGCGACAATGAGTCCGGTGGTCGAGTCAATAAAGGAGAGCATGTGACAATGAGTCCGGTGGCCGAGTCAATAAAGGAGAACATGTGACAATGAGTCCGGTGGTCAAGTCAATAAAGGAGAACATGTGACAATGAGTCCGGTGGTCGAGTCGATGAAGGGCAACATGTAACAATGAGTCCGGTGGTCGAGTCAATAAAAGATAACATGTGACAATGAGTCCAGTGGTCGAGTCGATGAAGGAGAACATGTGACAATGATTCCGGTGGTCAAGTCAATAAAGGAGAACATGTGACAAAGAGTCCTGTGGCCGAGTCAATGAAGGAGAACATGTGGCAATGAGTCCGGTGGTCGAGTCAATAAAGAACATGTGACAATGAGTCCGGTGGTCGAGTCAATATAGGAGAACATGTGACAATGAGTCCGGTGGTCGAGACAATAAAGGACAACATGCAACAATGAGTCCGGTGTTTGAGTCAACAAAGGAGAACATGGGGCAATGAGTCCGGTGGTCGAGTCGATAAAGAACAACATGTAACAGTGAGTCCGGTGGTCGAATCAATAAAGAATAACATGTGACAATGAGTCCGGTGGTCGAATCAATAAAGGAGAACATGTGACAATGGGTCCGGTCGTCGAGTCAATAAAGGAGAACATGTGATAATAACAATGACAGTGAGAACATTACGCATTCGGTCCTAGACAGACAAAAGTCGACCGGGGGTACTAGTTTAGTAACAGGAGCCACTAGTCCAGTTCCCTCCCAGTAAGATAGTTTTATCAGTTTATACACAAACACAGTAAACCGTCCATATATATAATACGTCGAGCTGTAATATTTATATATATAATACGGCTAGCTGTAATATTTATATATATAATACGTCAAACAAATATATATATATATAATACATCTAGCTGTAATATTCATATATATAATACGTCTAACTGAAATATTTATTTATCTGATAACCATAGAGTATAACAACCGTTGTATATACTTGAAGTATATACAACGGGTGTTGTATATAATTATAATTTATGCGAACGACCTCTGACCTCTTTCAATTCCATTTTCATTCATTCATTCATGAAACATCGTTATATCACACAGGGCAGGTTTTAATTGTACGCTTATTGCACTTTGTCAAAATCCTCTGATGGTGTCATTTCTTATTTATTTTGCTTCAATAAAGGCAACCTAAAATTTTGCTTCAAAACATTGTAGAAATTACTTGAATGTTAATAGTAATTAGTATGAGGCGACTGCGAACTATTTATAGTCACGGCCTCGATCAAAAGTACTCGCGGAACTGCGCTAATTAAACGTTCGTCTGCTCTACCTGAAAAAAAACACTTCGTAAAAATTGTAAACAAACGCAAAATTATTTGTTATATTGGGACTACAGCATAAAACACGGAAGAAAACTGGAACTATGTCAAAACAAGAATAACTCTACTGAAACACCGTTTTGTTACTGTTAATAAAATAGTTGAAATTTATTTTGTTCCAGCGCAGTTACATGATGCAAGAAGTGCAATCGCACTTTACAATCGCCGTCATCGATTTTGTAACGTAAGGGACACAACTCTATGCGTCCCAGTCCTATTTCTCTTGTCTCGTAGACTGGTTTTCTTTGGAGGCCCGTGGGAAGCATATATAAGTCGGGTAGACGCACGAGACGGGTGTCTGTTTGTTATCAGATTAAAACAATAAACATATAGTGTGTTTTTATATCTGTGTTATACAACTCGTTGAAATATGGTTTATTTTTTCTCGGCGAAGCCTCGAAAAAATAAACCATATTTCAACTCGTTGTATAACACAGATATAAAAACACACTATATGTTTATTGTCTATATATATAATACGTCTAGCTGTAATATTCATATATATAACACGTCTAACTGTAATATTTATATATATAATACGTCTAACTGTGATATTCATAAAAAAAATACGTCTAGCTATAATATTCATATATATAATACGTCTAGCTGTAATATTCATATATATAATACGTCTAGCTATAATATTCATATGTATAATACGTCTAGCTGTAATATTCATATATATAATACGTCTAGCTGTAATATTCATATATATAATACGTCTAGCTATAATATTCATATATATAATACGTCTAGCTGTAATATTCGTATATATAATACGTCTAGCTGTAATATTCATAGAAACTACGTCTAGCTGTAATATTCATATATATATATAATACGTCTAGCTGTAATATTCATTTGTATAATACGTCTAGCTGTAATATTCATATATATAATACGTCTAGCTGTAATATTCATATATATAATACGTCTAGCTGTAATATTCGTATATATAATACGTCTAGCTGTAATATTTATATATATAATACGTCTAGCTGTAATATTTACTTGGATGATTGACAGATGTATTCCAGTCTGAACAGTTCATATATATAATACGTCTAGCTGTAATTTTCATATGTATAATACGTCTAGCTATAGTATTCATATGTATAATACGTCTAGCTGTAATATTCATATATATAATACGTCTAGCTATAATATTCATATATATAATACGGCTAGCTGTAATATTCATATATATATATAATACGTCTAGCTGTAATATTCATTTGTATAATACGTCTAGCTGTAATATTCATATGTATAGTACGTCAAGCTATAGTATCCATATAGTATTCATATGTATAATACGTCTAGCTGTAATATTCATATATATAAATACGTCTAGCTGTAATATTCGTATATATAATACGTCTAGCTGTAATATTTATATATATAATACGTCTAGCTGTAATATTTACTTGGATGATTGACAGATGTATTCCAGTCTGAACAGTTCATATATATAATACGTCTAGCTGTAATTTTCATATATATAATACCTCTAGCTGTAATATATACTTGGATGATTGTCAGATGTATTCTAGTCTGAACAGTTCATATATATAATACGTCTAGCTGTAATATTTACTTGGATGATTGAGAGATGTATTTCAGTCTGGGGTCAATTCTAGGGTTACTGCGGGGCTCTCAAAAGTTAAGTGGTGAGTATTGTAAAAACTTTTTTATAGACTTGTCTTCTCACAAAACACTGCCTTAAAAAGCATCCATATTTTTTGTATATACACGTAGATTGGATTCAGATTTCTTCAAGCGAAGTTCGCGGATTAGTATTTGGGGTTTGCCTGGTAGGAGTATTTTTGAGTATGCATGACCAATTTGAACTGTATTTTGTAAACAATTGTTATTCGGTAACATATATGCACCCTAGAGGCAAAAAGACCGCAAACACCTATATTCCCAAAATTGCTCGGAACAAAAATTTGTTACTTGGCGTGAAGTACTCTCAGGAGTGGTTGAATTAAAATATCATTGGTTGCGCAATAGGCCACTACATGGAATCCCTACTTCAATATTGAACCCAATGTGATTTTTACATTTTGGGCTGCCAGCGACCTAGCGGCTTTTGAAAAGCCTAAACGGGTATATATGCATAATTTGTGAACAGAGAAGATCGTTTCCTGAAAATTGGATATGGCGAGGTCAATAGGGTCCACGGGGGGGGGGGGGGGGGGGGGGGGCGGGGCTAAAAAGGCCTTGAAACAATTAAACTTTCGACAATTGTTATTATTTTGGAATAACCAGCAGAATCGTTTTGATCCAAGATATTAATCTATTCTCCTTTTGGGCTCCACGTGGGCTGAAAAAGCATTTGAACACAGAACATCAACGGCGGTTTCACACTCTGGGATAAGGACGAATTCAAATGACCCCCACCCCCCCCCCCCCCCCCCCCCCCCCCCACACACACACACACACAGACACAATCACATACACATAGTTTTTGATAATTGCTGATCTAGTGAGTATGGTGGACCACACGCCCATGCTGCTGCCGAAAGGAAGATGAACAAAGTATTCACGAGGACTTTATCTAAAAAGATAGATTCTAGCCATCGTTTTTTGACGGTGTACAATCGTCTAGTGGTTAAGGTGCTGGACCCTTGATTTTCTGGCGGTGTTGCCGAAGGTTCGAATCCCAGCGCGGGATCAGAAACCAAAATTCCAAATTCGTCTAAAAATGATTGTGTCATTTGAAAAACACACAAACATTGCTTTTGATATTTGGTGATCTAGGGAGTACGGTGCCTCATTTGTTAACGTATTGGAGATACAACTGTCAACAGTCGAATGTTCGAACCTGCTTTAACATTTGGTGATAACACTATGGGTGTCGGGTGCGTCACCATCCTCACTTCTACCCCCCCCCTCTCCCACCCCCTCCCATTGCCTCTTCGGACCCAGGTATACAGTTAAAGCACGTCATTGTACATCTAAAGTTTAGGGGTGGGGTGCAATGAATTCACACGCATTGCGATAAATATGGAAGAATTATGTTCAGTAAAGAAAACAGTTACTCAATTCAGATTCTTCTGTACCAACGCAACAAAATTAGATATGATGGGTTTTCACAATACTTTCGGCGGGGGGAGGAGGTGGGGGTAAGCTTACATCGCTGGGAAGAGGACATTTATTCCTTTATTTTGTGTTTTGTCATGGGGACACCTTAGCCTCCGCGTATGAGAGCGCAGGCCCTCCCCACCCCGTTTCGGGGGACATCTGGCGCCTCCATTGCTGTAAAAAAGAGAAGTGAGATAACTAAAAGCCTTATGTCAATTCACATTTTATTTTTGCCCAAAAAGACTTTCCTGCCAGTCCATACAATCACCTTCAGAGCGGCAATGTCATTCGGGACTTCAAATTATGTGTATTATGATAAACCAGACAGCCGAGAATATTGACTTTATTGTCGTAGGCAGGTTAACAAATAAGCCTCAATGAATAACAACTTAATGTTTGTATAGTATGTTATTTATTTTTATATAAATACATGTGTCTTTGTAATACGATTTTAATTCTGCATGAAGTATTTCTAAAGGACGTCATCTAGTTTCCCCCTGACATAACGAATATATTCTTCTTTGGTATGGTAGTTATGACAACATAATACATGGGAAGAATTAACCATTCCATGGTGAACTAGACTTTATGATTCTGGAGAATCATGGTTTTTCCCGATGAGATTCCATGATTTTTCATGACCCCACAGTGTCTTATGAATTGTTTTTAACTGTCTCACTGAAGTTCCTTCATTGATGTAATGAGAAAGGTGAGTATAGTAGTCTCAAATGACTCAGTTTGATAAAAAAGAATGTTCAGTTAAAAACCATCATTAACGGTGGAGTGGGTTAATGTCAATTTCGTCGTCCGACAAGTTAATGACCAGCAAAAGGAATTATGTTTGTTTGCCATATACCCGCTGAGTGCTGTGTCTATTTGAAAATGGTCCATTTTATCTCAAATGTATCAAAATATTGATGTCCGGAAGCTTATAGAGGGTTAACAAGTGCTAACAGGAATATTTATTCATGCAACTTATAATGTCACACCAAGAACTGCGAATGGCCATTTTTTCTTTAAAATCTAGAAGATGTTTTGAGAGAAATCCAGGAAGAACATGGATTTTAAGCTTTTGATGGGTATAATTGTTTATCCAGCCCAAAGAGGGTTAAGTGTTGTTCTTTGAATACTCTTATTACTTCCAAAAATAATTCTCAGTGAATTCTGATTCCACTTATTTTGATCCCTCCTCTCAACTTCGGGTGCTGTGGGTACGCAAACACAGCCCATTTTATCAACATTTTGATGTTTGGCAACCTGTATTGGGTTAACAATTACTTACAGGAATATTTTGTACATGCAACTTGTAATGTCACACTAAGATCTGAGAATGGCCATTTTTTCTTTAAAATCTACGAGATATTTTTAGAGAAATCCTCGGATAACCTGAATTTTGAACCTTTTGAGGGGTATTGCTCTGTAACCAGACCTAAACGGGTCAATGCTTGATTTTGTGAAGACCTTCATTACTTACAGAAATGATCGTCAGTGAATTCCACTTCCAATGAAGGAGGTTATGTTTATCTCGCAAGTACATGTGGTGTTATGGTTGTCCAAGATCAGCCCATTATCTCCAAATGTCTATGCTTGGCAGCCTCTGGAGGGTTAACACATGCTTACCGAAATAGTTTGTCCATGCAACTTGTAATGTCACTCCAAGGCCTGCGAATGGTCAATTTTTCTTGAAATTTCTCTTGAGAAATCCACAGAAAACTGGAACTTTAAACTTGTAAGGGGTACATCTCCTTAACCAGTCGAAAATGGGTTAAGACCTCGATTTTTGAATACCCTTACTACTTACTAAACGTTTTCCCTATCGGTTTTGCGTCCGGTAGAAGAAGTTATGTTTCTCTGTGGCATTCCCATTTGCAGCCCATGGAGGGTTAACAAATGCTTACCGGAATATTTTATACATTCAACCGGTAATGTGACACCAAGATCTATTAATGGCCATTTTCTGTTGAAACGTACAAGATGTTTGCAAAGAAATCCAGGGAAAACATGATTTTTTTTTATTAACCACCCCATAAGGGGTTAACGTTTGGGTTTTTTGAACACCCATATTACTTACAAAACTGGTCCTCAGTGAATTTCACTTCCAACAAAGGAGGTTATGTCTATCTTCTCAGGTACACATTGGGTGCTGTGTGTGTCCGAAAACAGCCCATTTCACCAAATTATGATGCTTGGCAATTTGTAGATGGTTAATACACGCTCACCGGAGTATTTTGTCCCTGCAAGTTGTAATGTCACATAAAGACCTGCGAATAGTCATTTTTTCTTGAAACCCTACAAGTTACTGTTAGGGAAATTCACAGAAAATGGGAATTTTAAGCTTTTAAGGGGTATCTCTTTTTATCCTGCCAAAAATGGGTTACGACTTCGACTTTTGAATACCCTTACTACTTACAAAAATGTTTCCGTATAAATTTTGCGCTCGATAAAAGGAGATACTTTTCTTTATGGCGTGCCCATTGTGTGCTGTTGCTGTCCAAACACCGCCCATTTTATCAGAATTTTTACCTTAGCACACCGTGGAGGGTTAACAAATGTTCACCGGAGTATTTTGTCTATCCACCTTGTATTGTCACCCCAGGACCTGGGAGTGGCCAATTTTTCTTGAAAATCTACAAGACTCGTTTAGAGAAATCCACAGAAAACGTGATTATTTTTTAGCTTTTGAGGGGTATTGCAGTTTAACCAGCCCAAAACGGGTTAACGCATGGTTTCTTGAATACCCTTATTACTTACGAAAATGATCCACAGCAAATCCCACTTCCAATAAATGAAGTTATGTTTATCTACCCTGTATCGTCTGGGTGCTTTAGGAGCCCGAATACAGCCCATTTCATCAAAATTTCGATGTTTGGCAGCCCGTGGAGGGTTACCATATGCATCGCCTATTATCTATTGTTTATGAGTGGTCGTGTCACATACAGGTCTAAAAATGATGAATGTTTAAAAAAAAATCTACAAGACGTGTTTCGAGAAAGTGCCTTTAAACCCCAATTTTGGCAATTTTATTGCCAATTCTGACGAAATAAGGGTTAAATCGAAAATTCCGCTTCGATACATTTTTAGATTTTGTGACCGTCTATGAGTGTGCAAAATTTTCTGAAAATCGGTTCGAAAATGGCTTCTAAATCGTGCGGACAAAATGTGTGGAAAAAAAAAAAACCTGAAAAAAAAAAAAATAATAATAATCCGTAGAAAAACAATAGTCTTTTCCAGATGAAAAAGCCTAATAAATTCAGTTCACTCCAACAATATTGAACCCACGCCTCTGCCGGAAATCCCGTGAAAACAACAGTATACGTTTCAACGATCTGCTAAACTCGAATTGATACGTATGTTGCGTCATAATATAGCAAGTAATGCATCCCTGAACTTTTCGTCATGAAAATCGATTTTCGATAAAATTATCTCCCTTGAAATTATTGAATGATCGAGGGCCCAGTTGAGAAACAATTAACTGCTGGGGAAACGCCTATGACATCAGTAAACTAAAACAGCACCCATCTCTCGCAGCTGTCTTTTGTTTTCGTGGATTTAAAGTAACAAAATGAAACATGGCTTTTTATGGCAATCAAATTGGAAGTAATTAATTCACAGATAATCTGTCATTAAGAATTTCTGTCAATGTCACACCTACCAAAACTAAGTTTACACTTTGTCTCTTTGTTTGTCGAATGTGTTTTTACAGTAGTTGCAATGTTTCATTCTTCCCAGGGAGGAACTAGTAAATCTCACCCCCTAGGCTTAATATTTTTGGAAAGGACGTTGTCTGTATTACACGTCACGATATACAAATTGTTGATAAAATGAACATAAGGAAGATTACAGAGCATCAAAAGATGGTGAAATTGTCAGCCATGAATGCTGAAAGTCCACATAAATGCTAATACATAAATACATTCTTTAGACTCAAACGAAGAGTTCGTCTGAAGAGTGTCTTCTCGCATTTAATTCTAACAGATATCGCATTACAGGAGTGTGGAATTCAATTATTGACATAAAATTAAATTTGACGCGACGGCAGTGCGACGTCTGTTCCAGGCCAAAGCCACCGATGGCTTAAAACATACGCCACGCTACCGTGAACAGAATTGGATACGTCCATAACGCTGCGTCTGTTATTAATATAAATGCGAGTAGACGCACTTCAGAAGTTCTATTCGACTGAGCCAGACAAATGTAATTCAAAATGCGTTTCATATTCTATGTAATGGACGTCGCACTATACACGGGGTGGACTCAATGTAAATGTGCTGCACAAAGACATGATAATGAGGTAATACCCATTGAACGGAAAAATTCGCTATTCTTGACGAAATTAGCAGTGACTAACATGCACTTGAAGAATCCCGGAGAAAATATCAGTAACGTTAATTAATCCAGCTTGATGATGCAACAAAAAGATAAACGCGAAGAAGAATCGGATTGGTGAAAGGTGGCGTAAATGGAGCGGTGGGGATGGGTGGTGTCGATGACCTACTGCGCAAAACTTTCAGATCATCTTGGTTCGTCAGGAAAATATGGGGGCGTCACGTCTGTAAAATATTGAAAATGGAAGGAAACTTATTGATATTGCCTACTGGCACATAGAACACATAGGAAATCAGGAGACGTAGTGCGCATCCGCTGCCTATTAGCACATAATAACACATAGGAATTCAGAGGACATAGTGTGTAACCGCTGCCAATTGACACATATCACACATAGGAACTCGGGAGGGGGGGGGGGGGGCGTAGTGTGAAACCGCTGTCTATTGGCACATCCAGCACAGAGGAACTCACGGGACGTAGTGTGTATCCGCTGCCTATTGACACATAGAACAGATAGGAACTCAGGGGTCGTAGTGTGTATCCGTTACCTACTGGCACATAGAACACACAGGAACTCAGGGGACGTAGTGTGTATCCGCTGCCTACTGGCACATAAAAGACAGGAACTCAGGGGCGCAGTGTGTATCCGCTGCCTCCTGGCACATAGAACACATAGGAACTCAGGGGACGTAGTATGTATTCGCTGCCTACTGACACATTGAACACATAGGAACTCTGGGGAGGTAGTGTGTATCCGCTGCATATTGACACATACAACACATAGGAACTCTGGGGAGGTAGTGTGTATCCGCTACCTATTGACACATAGAACACATAGAAACTCAGAGGACGTAGTGTGTAGCCTCTGCCTATTGACACATAGAACTCATAGGAACTCGGGGGGGGGGGGGGCGGTAGCGTGTAACCGCTGCCTATTGGAACATATAACACATAGAAACTCAGGGGACGTAGTATGCATCTGATGCCCATTGGCACATATAACACATAGGACCTCAGGAGACGTAGTGTGTATCCGCTGTCTATTAGCACATATAACACAAAGGAACTCAGAAAATGGTGCGTGCATTCGCTGCCTACTGACACGTAGAACACATAGGAACTCGGGAGGGGCGTTGTGTATAACCGCTGTCTATTTGGCACATAGAACGCATAGTAACTCAGGGGACGTAGTGTTACCCGATGCCTATTGGCACATAGAACACATAGGAACTCAGGGAACGTAGTGTGTATCTGCTGCCTACTGGCACATAGAACACATATGAACTCAGGGGACGTAGTGTGTGTCCGCTGCCTACTGGCACATAGAACATGTAGATACTCAGGGGGCGTAGTGTTTATCCGCTGCCTACCGTGACATAGAACACGTAGGAACTCAGGGGGCGTAGTATGTATCTGCTGCCTGCTGGCACATAGAACGCATATGAACTCAGAGACGTGGTGTGTATCCGCTGCCTATTGACACATATAACACATAGGAACTCGGAGGGGGGTGTAACCGCTGCCTATTGGCACATATAACACATAGGAACTCAGGGGACGTAGTGGGTATCTGATGCCTAATGGCACATAGAACACATAGGAACTCAGCGGACGTAGTGTGTATCCGTTGCCTATTGACACATAGAACACTTAGGAACTCAGGGGACATATTGTGTATGCACTGCTTACTAACACATATAACACATGGGAACTCAGGGGACGTAGTGTGTATCCACTGCCGACTGGGACATAGAACACATAGGAACTCAGAGGACGTAGGGTGTATCCGCTGCCTATTGACACATAGACACATAGGGACTCGGATCGGGGGCGTAGTGTGTAACCGCTGCCTATTGGCAAATAGAAGATGTAGGAACCCAAGGGACGTAGTATGTATCCGCTGCCTATTGGCACATATAACACATAGGAATTCAGGGGACGTAGTGTGTGTCCGCTGCCTATTGACACATAGAACACATGGGAAACCGGGGGCGTAGTGTGTATCGGCTGTATTAGCACATACAAAACATAGGAACTCAGAAGGCGTAGTGTGTATCCGCTGCCTACTGACACATAGAACACGTAGGAACTCGGGAGGGGTGGGGCGTTGTGTATAACCGTTGTTTGTTGGCACATAGAACGCATAGGAACTCAGCGGACGTAGTGTGTATCCGATGCCTATTGGCACATATAACACATAGGAACTCAGGGGACGTAGTGTGTATCCGCTTCCTAATGACACATAGAACACATAGGAACTCAGGGGACGTAGTGTGTATCCGCTGCCTACTGGCACAAGAAACAAAAACAATATGTTCCCCCGTGAGAATCAAACAATCAAACACATGCTTACTTGTAATGTGTATCGGTCGTGTTCATTTTTCTATTAGATGCACATGAATGAGATTTCGTAAATGTGGAGAGATCACACATCCGAATTTGATTCGTGTGGGTGTGTGTGGGTGTGTGTGTGTGGGTGGTTGTGTGTGTTTGAGGTTAACAAATCGCACTGGCACAGACATTTCCTACTGAAACGTTTTTTTCTTTTAATATGCCGCCGAAAAATTGTTTTCATTTACTGAACCCTGATGGGTTTCAAACATGACAAAAAAAGTACATAAAGTTGATTTAAACTAAGTGATGAGCTTAGGAACTGGTTAAACTGACTGGCAAAAATTGATGTTATTCATTGATGGGCTCCAATTTAGTCCTTACAAGGATGTTACGCAAGCTTTTGTTTTTCTTATAGGTGATGACAGGTCGAAGATTCAAAGGTTCATTTAATTTAGCATTGGTAAAATTGAATTCATCTTTTAAGATTTTTGCTATTTCGATATTCATTCTGTTGTACGTTAAAGTGAAAGGAATGATGGACCTCCTTTCGCATTCGCCCTCTGATATGTTCATACCAAATAGCCAGAGGGTTTGAAGCGTATTGATCCAAAAAGCTTCACGTTTTTTTTCTAAATTCATCCGTTTCTTCTAATGTGTCTTTAATTGGTGGTTGTTCAATAGGATGGATTTCGAAATCGTCCAAAGAATGGCCAGGAAGGTTAAAATGTTGTGCTACTGGGGCATCAGCATTATGTTTTGTGTCCTGTTTGTGTCTAGTAGCACGTTCTCGGAAAGGATTTTGACTTTGACCAACATACTGTTTCCGACAGCGCTTACATGTGATAAGGTAAATAATGTTTGGTGAATCAAAATGGAGGGGGTTACGGATCTGAAAATGATTTTTCGTTTGTTCGGAGGAAAATACCTCTTTCTGATCAGGCATAAAAGTATGCAATCTACATCGAGGCTTTTTGCAATTAAATACCGCGCCACTACCATTCTGCAACGGTCTGTTGTGTTCAATCAGTGGTTCGAAATCGGTAGTTTCAGCTGGACTTTCGAGGTTTTTTTTACTTTACTTAGTTTAAATTTAGGTGGTTCAACCAGTGATCGTACATAATATTGGCGGTTCTCGTGGTCCAATGGATTAAATCCTGAGCAACATCAAACTTCGCGTCATCAATTTTTGGTATAACGTTAACGTCCTTCACTTTCCGAATGGTTTCGTTGATGATGCTCAGGGTTCTCCTCTCAGCCTGAGGGAGTTTTTTGCGAAAAGTTTAATTCAGCGAAATAATTTTTTGCTGATCTAAACTTGACCCTGATATCGCTAAGCATATTCCGCAACTGCTTAACTACGAGATCAGAATTATCGTTTCGAGAATTCACGTGAATATTTAATAATATTTTTTGGGGGACTGGACTGACCCCTGTGACCTTTAACCCTTTACCCAACGTAACGGCCAAAACCGGCCAGCGCTATTCTCAAAAATCGCCAATTAATTTTCAAAATATTTTCATTTTTTGTCTCAAAAACATAGGTTATGACCCCTCGTTGGAACGAGCTCGTCGAGCTCGTTCCAACGAGGGGTCATAACCTATGTTTTTGAGACAAAAAATGAAAAAATTTAGTTATTCAAGAATTTTTTTTGCAAGTGTCGTCTGCTTTTCATGTTAGGTAAAGGGTTAAACATAGAGCGCAGATGATTGAATTTGGTGCCGGGGTAAAACTCCACCTGGATGTCCGGATGGGGATTTCGATCAGTGCGTCCTAAATTTGAACCAATCATTAGGATGTTTTTACAAACACCGGGGAGGCGCCGATTCCTTTTGTCAAAATTAACTCCGCTTTTATGCCGAAACTGGGAGAATTTAGAATCAAATGAGCGGCCCGAGTTGCGGCTCGGTGATTTGACTTTCTCTGAGTACGATATACCTGGTTGAACCACACTAGAGACAGGAGAAGGGGGAGAAGAAACAGAAGCAGGAGAGGAAACAGAAGCAGGAGAGAAAACAGAAGGAGGAGGAGTTCTAGTGAGAGCACTGGGAGAACCAGAGAAGAAAGGATGAGAAGGAGTAGGAGGTAGAGGAACAAGACGAGGCGAGACAGCGTTACTCAATTTGCGAGCTGGTTAGTAAAAATGATCGGGTACGCACACAATACTTTGAAGTTTCTAACCAGGCTCAATCATGACAAATGGGGTGAGCACGTTCACAATGGCAATAGACAACATACGAGGTCTTAAAAATATGCCCAACCATGGTCTTCCTCAAACTTCAATTTTCTTTTGGTAATTCGTCCGTGAAGAGTGATTCCAGGTGGCCGTTACAGTGGCTTTACGAACATCTATATTTCCAAAACTACCTCGTGCAAATATTTGTTATTTGGCGTGAAATATCCCCAGGAGGTTTTCAAACATAAAATGCCATTGGTAACGCAATAGGACATTTCGAGGAATCCTTACTTCAACATTGAACACTATGTGATTTTTACATTTTGTGCTGTAAGCCAATCTCTAGGGGCTTTCGCCAAACTAAAACAGTATTTTCAGATAATTTGTGAATAGATAAGATCATTTCCTGAAAGTTGGATATCGCTAGGTCAGTAGGATCCACAGTGGGGAGGGGGGGGGGGGGGGGTAAAACAATACAAAAAAGGACAAAGAACGTTGAAACAATGAAATCTTGAAAGGTCTTATTCTTTTGTATTAACTAACAGAAGCTTCAACCATTTCGTATTTGGATTCAGTACAAACCTCAGCTGTTAATTTGATCGAAGTATTCCACCCGGTTGATTCCTGATGCTTTCAGAAGTAGAACTGAGCAACAATGGACGCAAATCGCGCCACACTACATGTAGTTGTTTTCCCCAAAACAAAACAACACCCTTCCTGTTAAGACACCCTAATAACCATCAGACTGAATCTACTGATAACTGGTGATTTAGGGAGTAGGCTGGCTCATTGGTTAGAGTATTGGATTTGGTGATCTGGAGAGTAGGCTGGTTCACTGGTTAGAATATTGGATTTGGTGATTTAGGGAGTAGGCTGGCTCATTGGTTAGAGTATTGGATTTGGTATTTAGGGAGTAGGCTGACTCATTGGTTAGAATATTGGATTTGGTGATTTAGGGAGTAGGCTGGCTCATTGGTTAGAGTACTGGATTCGGTGATTTAGAGAGTAGGCTGGCTCATTGGTTAGAGTATTGGATTTGGTGATTTAGGGAGTAGGCTGGCTCATTGGTTAGAGTATTGGATTTGGTGATTTAGGGAGTAGGTTGGCTCATAGGTTTGAATATTGGATATGGTGATTTAGGGAGTAGGCTAGCTCATTGGTTAGGGTACTGGATTTGGTGATTTAGGGTGTAGGCTGGCTCATTGGTTAGAGTATTGTATTTGGTGATTTGGGGAATAGGCTGGCTCATTGGTTAAGAGATTAGGCTGGCTCATTGGTTAGAATATTGGATTTGGTGATTTAGGGAGTAGGCTGGCTCATTGGTTAGAGTACTGGATTTGGTGATTTAGAGAGTAGGCTGGCTCATTGGTTAGAGTATTGAATTTGGTATTTAGGGAGTAGGCTGACTCATTGGTTAGAGTATTTGATTTGGTGATTTAGGGAGTAGGCTGGTTCATTGCTTAGAGTATTGGATTTGGTATTTAGTGAGTAGGTTGACTCATTGATTAGAGTATTGGATTTGGTGATTTAGGGAGTAGGCTGGCTCATTGGTTAGAGTATTGGATTTGGTGATTTGGGGAGTAGGCTGGCTTATTGGTTATAGTATTGGATTTGGTGATTTAGGAAGTAGGTTGGCTCATTGGTTAGAGTATTGGATTGGGTGATTTAGGGAGTAGGCTGGCTCATTGGTTAGGCTATTGCATTTGGTGATTTAGGGAGAAGGCTGGCTCATTGGTTAAAGTACTGGATTTGGTGATTTGGGGAGTAGGCTGGCTCATTGGTTAGAGTATTGGATTTGGTGATTTGGGGAGTAGGCTGGCTTATTGGTTATAGTATTGGATTTGGTGATTTAGGAAGTAGGTTGGCTCATTGGTTAGAGTATTGGATTGGGTGATTTAGGGAGTAGGCTGGCTCATTGGTTAGAGTATTGGATTGGGTGATTTAGGGAGTAGGCTGGCTCATTGGTTAAAGTACTGGATTTGGTGATTTAGGGAGAAGGCTGGCTCATTGGTTAAAGTACTGGATTTGGTGATTTGGGGAGTAGGCTGGCTCATTGGTTAGAGTATTGAATTTGGTGATTTAGGGAGAAGGCTGGCTCATTGGTTAAAGTACTGGATTTGGTGATTTAGGAAGTAGCCAGGCTCGTTGGTTAGAGAATTGGATTTGGTGATTTAGGGAGTAGGCTGCCTCATTGGTTAGAGTATTGGATTTCGGGTGATTTAGGGAGTAGGCTGACTCATTGGTTAGAGTATTGGATTTGGTGATTTAGGGAGTAGGCTGCCTCATTGGTTAGAGTATTGGATTTGGTGATTTAGGGAGTAGGCTGACTCATTGGTTAGAGTATTGGATTTGGTGATTTAGGGAGTAGGCTGGCTCATTGGTTAAAGTACTGGATTTGGTGATTTGGGGAGTAGGCTGGCTCATTTGTTAGAGTATTGGATTTGGTGATTTAGGGAGTAGGCTGGCTCATTGGTTAGAGTATTGGATTTGGTGATTTAGGAAGTTGGCTGGCTCATTGGAAAGAGTATTGGATTTGGTGATTTAGGGTGTAGGCTCGCTCATTGGTTAGAGTATTGGATTTGGTGATTTAGAGTGTAGGTTGGCTCATTGGTTAGAGTATTGGACTTGAGGACGGAAGTCGACGATTCAATCCAGACCCGCGTTATCGGCGCAGTGTACTTTGACAAGACATCACAATCCGATTGTCTCTGCAGTATCACGATAGAGCTCTGACCTTGGACAAGCCATCACAATCACAATCCGATTGTCTACGCGTATGCACATTGGCCCTGTGTCCTTAGGCAACTCATCTTAATCCGATTGTCTATACGGGAGCATGGTTGCGCTGCGGTCATGGACAAAACATCTCAATCCGATTTTCTGTGCTGGAGCAGGGTCGTTGTGTTATTGGACAAGAAATCTCAGCCTCCCTATCTGATTATCTGTACGAGAACACGATGCTGCTGTGCCTTTGGACAAGGCATGTCTGTCTGATTGTCAATACGGGGGCATGGTAGCGCTGTGTACTTGGACAATACATCTCAATTCGATTTTCTGTGCCGGGGCACGGTGGCGCAGTGTCCTTGGTCATGCCATCTGTATCCTATTTTCTGTACGGGGGAACGGTGGGGCTGTTTACTTGCATAAGACATCTCTATCTGATTGTTTGTGCGTGTGTACGGTGGCGCTGTGTACGTGGAAAAGGCATCACTATCTGGTTGTCCATATTTGAGAACGGTGACGCTGTGTACTTGGACGAGGCATCACTATCCGATTGTCTATACGGTTCGAGCTGCGTTTATGGACAAAACACCTCAATCCGATTTTCTGTGCTGGAGCAGGGTGGCCCTGTGTTATTGGACAAGTAATCTCAATACAATTGTCTATACGAGAGCTCGGTGGCGCTGTGTGCTTGGACAAGACATCTGTATCTGATTGTCTATATCGGAACACGGTGGCACTGTGTCATTGGACAAGTCACATCTGTCTGATTATCTATACGGGGGCACGGTGGCGCTGTGTACTTGGATAATACATCTCAATCCGATTGTCTATATGAAAGCGTGGTGGCATTGTGTATTTGGACAAGACATTTCTATCCGATTTCCTATACGGGAGAATGGTGGCGCTGCATACTTGGATAAGACCTCTCTATATGACTGTCTGTATGGGAGTACGATGGCGCCGTGTACGTGAACAAGACATCTCTATCTGCTTGTCTAAATGGGACTACGGTGGCAGCGTGTACTTGTGTTGTATATGTGGGAGCATGGTTGTACTGCGTCCTTGGACAAGGCATCTCTATATGATTGTCTATACGTGAGCACGGTGCAGCTGTATCATTGGGCAAAGCATCACTATCTGATTGTCTATTTGTAGGCACGGTGGCGCTGTGCCCTTGGGCAAGGCATCACTATCTGATTGTCTATATGTGAGCACGGTGGCGCTGTGTCCTTCGACAAGGCATCACTATCTGGTTGTCTACATGTGAGCACGGTGGCGCTGTGTCCTTGGACAAGGCATCACTATCTGATTGCCTATATGTAGGCACGGTGGCGCTGTATCCTTGGGCAAGGCATCACTATGTGATTGTCTATATGTGAGTGCGGTGGCGCTGTATCCTTGGACATGACATCTCTATATGATTGTCTATATGTGAGCACGGTGGGGCTGTATCATTGGACAAGCCATCTCTATCTGATTGTCTATATGTAGGCACGATGGCGCTGTGTCCTTGGACAAGGCATCACTATCTGATTGTCCATATGTGAGCACGGTGGCGCTGTATCTTTGGACAAGGCATCTTTATCTGAGTGTATATATGTGAGCGCGGTGGCGCTGTGTCCTTGGGCAAGACATCTGTATACGACTGTCTATATGTTAGCACGGTGAAGCTGTATCCTTGGGTAAGGCATCACTATGTGATTGTCTATATGTAGGCACGGTGGCGCTGTATCCTTGGGCAAGGCATCACTATCTGATTGTCTATATGCAGGCACGGTGGCGCTGTATCCTTGGGCAAGGCATCACTATCTGATTGTCTATATGTAGGCACGGTGGCGCTGTATCCTTGGGCAAGGCATCACTATCTGATTGGCTATATGTGAGCGTGGTTGAGCTGTGTCTTTGGGCAAGGCATCTCTACCAGATTGTCTATATGTAGGCACGGTGGCGCTGTATCATTGGGCAAGGCATCACTATCTGATTGTCTACATGTAGGCACGGTGGCGCTGTAACAGTGGGCAAGGCATCTCTCTATGATTGTCTATATGTGAGCACGGTGGCGCTGTATCCTTTGGCAAGGCATCACTATATGATTGTCTATATGTAGGCACGGCGGCGCTGTATGCATGGGCAAGGCATCACTATCTTATTGTCTATATGTGAGCACCGTGGCGCTGTATCCTTGGGCAAGGCATCACTATCGGATTGTGTATATGTGAGCGCGGTGGAGCTGCGTCCTTGGACAAGGCATCTCTATATGGTTGTCTATATGTGAGCACGGTGGCGCTGTATCCTTAGGCAAGACATCACTATCTGACGGTCTATATGTGAGCGCGGTGGTTGCGCTGTGTCCTTAGACAAGGCATCTCTATATGATTGTCTATATGTGAGCACGGTGGCGTTGTGTCCTTGGACAAGGCATCTCTATCTGGTTGTCTATATGTGAGCACGGTGGAGCAGTGTAGTTGGACATGGCATCTCTATATGAGTGTCTATACGGAAAACAGTTGTGTCCATGGACAATACATCTCAATCCGATTTTCTCTGCGGGAGCACAGTGGCGCAGAGACTGTGTACTTGGTCAGCACATCTATATCTGGTTGTTTATACGGAAACGGTGGCGCTGTATACTAAGGCGTACAGCATGATGACGGTACAGGTCCTTCAATCACTTTTATTAACCCAACTTGTGCCTTGTTTGTACATTGGGGAATTCAACAGTTACTTGCGGTTGCTCGGTAATTTTCGTCGTGTACTCTAGCTTTATTCACCTGGGTAACCATGCGAACCGATATTACCCTGGCTGCACAATAAAGTGACATCTTACAATTTTCGAAGTTTGTTTATTGTGCGTGGTAGACATGGGAAGATGCTATTCGATAAATCTATGCAGTTATCGTTCATTTTGACCGCTGGTGTATTAACACGCGAAACGCAAAAATGGGCGGAGGGTGTTTTCATACAAGATGTACAAACGTTACGTTCCCTGAGTTACAATGTGTTCTATGTACCAGTAGACAGCCAGTAGGCACATAGAGCATACTGGAACTCAAGAGACGATTAGTCTGAAAAAAGGCAGAAAAGTAAAATCATTAAATTAAGGAATGATCGTTTTTTTTGTCTATTTCTTGAGTTATGAACCCCAAAAAACAAAGTCCAAACTGTGTAAATGGGCGTAGCCCATTTACACGATGTTTGGACTTTGTTTTTTGGGGTTCATAACTCAAGAAATCGACAAAAAGAAACGATCATTCCTTATAATTGAACGTTCGCGACCCAAATAAATAAATAGTGTTAGTCGTCCTCTACTTCAGCAAACGAAGACTTAAGAACTAAAACTGGTGGACATATTATTTTTCTGGCATAAAAGAGGGCGCATATTATTGAAATGCAGGTAGCAATTGACACACTTTCCAAGTCAAATGCACTTATGTCATTAAATTTTTTATTGACCAATGAATTACGTAATGCAAAGAAAACGTCATAAGCCACGCCTCCCTCAAATTTCATTCAGCTGTTCACTTCACGTAAAAGTTACGTTCCGTGGTAGGTGGACGTAGGCCATCAGTATTACATTGTATTTTGGTTTTGACCGTTTCCCGAGAACTGAAAAACACAGTTTGTAAAAGTGGAGTTAGATATAAAGCCAGATGACATTGCCGTATTCAAATTTGCAATGTCAAAATTGCCGTATTCGTCATGACCAGCCATTGTTTATAATCGATTTGGGTAAAACGATGAACGCAGACGACCACCCAGTGTTCGTAAAAATTGAAATGTCAAATAAATACAGTTGTGAAGAAAAAGATCGTGTGAGCCGATCGTTTTATCTGAAAACGCATGAACCGAAAAAAAGTTTAATTATAAAAACTTGAACCCCAGCTCACAACTGATTGTTGCCCAAAAATGACTTTCCTGCCTTCCCTCACGATCAGCGACATAGCGGATAAATTCTTTCGCGACATACATGTACATATTTTTATAGTGTGAGAAACCAGACAACCCCGAAAATGTCCTTTATTGTGCAAGACAGTCTAACAAACACGAATTAGTGCAGGATACTGGTATTGTGTAAGCGTTGAATGATGTGTTATTCTCTCGTAAAATAAATGCATGAGTCTTTGTGATACGATTTCGTTTTCTATGTAAAGTAAAACCAGTTTAATCCTTTACCGAACGCAGACGATATCAAAATTTATTATTTTCAATATAATTTTTTTCAATTTTTTCAAAAAAAAATCAACAAAACCATATCATGGGACCCCTCGTTGGAACGAGCTCGTTCCAACGAGGGGTCACATGATATGGTTTTGTTGAAATTCTTTGAAAAATAATATTTTTCCAACTGCTGAATTTGCATATTACGCGGGCAGATGCCGCCGATTCGTGGGTAAAGGGTTAATTAGCCTACGTATAAAATATTTCTACAGGACGGCGTTTAGATCAACCCTTATACAAAGAATGCATTGTTGTTTGTATTGTAGCTATGGCAACACGATACGTGGAATAAATAAACAATTTCGTGGTAAATAACTTCTGTTAATTGCTAGAGTAGAGGACCCTGTGATGAATATCAGAAGCTAGATTTTATACCTCTGTTACACTATGATATACATGTAGCCAAGAATATCGCAAGTGTCCCTAAACGCAGTTACAAAAAATAAATAATGCAAATTATTCGCGGCATATCTAAGAATAAAACAGTAGAGAAATTACCGAATGTGAAATCCAATTCGCAGTTTCTCTTAGAATATTTATTTTTGAGGTTAGAAAAATTACCACAGTGAATCACAACATTCAGTAATGGTAAGTTCTCATACATCTGACTTAAGTTGCGTTCTGGATGTCAATCGCAATACTGGCGAAGTGAACTCCATCCCTTATTGGGATTGTATGTTAGATCAGTAGGTATCGCGATGGGATGGTAGATTCAGAGTTGGGCGTGTCGAGCTGAAGACCCATGTTCAAAACTCTTCAATGTTGGCTTAACACGTACAGTTAAAACTAGAAGTCCTGTCACGAAATGTGCGTTTATCTAGGCTTAATTGCGCGAAGAAAATCAAATCACCCACCAATTCACCCATGAAGTGGAGGCATCACCAAAGGTGCTACTTTCAGATTCTCATCAAATCACCCATGGAGTGGAGGCGTCACCAAACGTGCTACTCTCAGATTGTCATTAACTCATCCATGGAGTGGAGGCATCACCAAAGGTGCTACTCTTAAAATGTCATCAATTCACTCATGAAGTGAAAGCATCACCAAAGGTGCTACTCTCAAATTGTCATCAGTTCACTCATGAAGTGGAAGCATCACCAAAGGTGCTACTCGCAGATTGTCATCAAATCACTCATGGAGTGGAGGCATTACCAAAGGTGCTACTCTCAAATTGTCATCAATTCACTCATGTAGTGGAGGCATCACCAAAGGTGCTACTCTCAGATTGTCATCAAATCACCCATGGAGTGGAGGCATCACCAAAGGTGCTACTCTCAAATTGTCATCAATTCACTCATTGTTATTGACAATACTCTCTCCATGTTCTGCTTCGATTGCCTCTGCAGTTTGAAGTCTGTTGCAAACACAAATTTCAGACCCGTGATACCTCCAGCTCATATGAAAAGTTCGCCGGAAGTTTGTTTGTCTACTCACATTTAATTGTAACAAATAATAATAATAATAATAACACTTTGACCGTTCGCTCATTTGTCGCGGCTCTCGGCTAAGAAGGCCTTGGTTACCCTTGTACTCCCAACTACCTCCCTATTCCCACGCTTCTTCTCTCCTCTCAACACTCTGAGACGAACTGCTTGATTACATCTCTTGGCTCATTCTTCCCAATCTCTCCGATTAGCATATTAACCCTCCCCTTTGAGTTTCTCACTAACCACATGTTCTTCATTCTCCCAACCCACTTCCCCATTATACTCCCAGTGAATCTTATTCTTTTAGACTGGTATTTTGGGCATTCTAGAAGAAAGTGCCCCAGGGTCTCCGCCACTCCCAAATTAAACATCTGGCACTCCTTTTCCCAATTTCCTCCCTCAGCTCCAGGGATAGCGACCTCAGCTTCAACAGCAGTGACTCCGCCCCCCCCCCTCCCCCAAAAGGTGTTATCGAGGGACTCTTCAAAACCAGGTTTCTCTTTATCACGCAGGCCTCCCAAAGACCTATTTGATTTGACCTCCTCTCGCCAATTAAGGTTACAATCCTCCGCGATCCTTTCTCTGGCATTTTTTTTTTACCCTGGTATGCCCCAACGTCTTGTTTCGAGATCTCCAATGAGTAGTTCTCTATTAGCTCCCTCACATGAACCATCCATCTGGAACATTACTTTACACCTTCGGCTGACTGGGAGATTTCCTAAATACTTTGATAACCGAGTTTCAATAAGTCTATCCTGTGTTTGATCTTCATCCACCCAAGCTCACCCCTGATTACTTCTAGTGCTGTGGCATTACTCAACCCAGTTATCCATCGGCCTGTATCGTTCTGCAGGGTTTCTAAGCTCGTTACAGCCGTCTGGTTTAGGGGTACCACTTCCGTACGATACGTTATACTTGGCAGACCCACCATTTCCCAAATGGTGTTCCCCATGAAAACCTTATTGAAACTGTTTCTGCCTATAAGTTTCATTTGGTTAACGATTCGCTTCCCCTTCAGATTCAATTTTTTGTGTGGTTTCGGTAGATGCCTCTTCCTGTATTGTTTATATTTCCCCCCAGCTACTCGTACCCATCTGTCTCTCCTATACTAAAAAGTTTACTTCTACCTTCCGGAATACAGAACTCTTCCACTCTCCACCTTTGAGTGGGGTCAACTTTGCGGCCCACAGTTATAACTTTGCTCTTGCTTTCGTTAAGTTCGAGTCTCCATTTGCTCCGATATTTCCCAACAATAACCAGCATTTTCGCAAGCCCTTCTGCGCATTTCTGACACTAGCTCCATAGCCCTGGGTTCTTCAAGTCCCCAACTGCTACTCCCTTGTCGCAATGCAAGAGTTCATCTCCTAAACCTCTGATGTACAATGCAAAAAGATGCCGCCTGAAGAAGCATTGAATTAAATTGCCGACATGTAATTAAATTCGCCGCGATGGCTGTGTGGCATGTTGGTTCCTGGATTAAGGTTATAATCGTTTATAGTAGGTATAGTAGGTACATACGAGGAACATTATCTATAGTGGAGAACATTTTTCAAAATGTTGAGAAAGGACCCTCAGTCAGTCGGTTGATATTATCAGCTGAAGAAAATACGTAAAACTGACTTTGTATCGGCTAAAGACGGAAATCAGAAAATTAAGAAATCATTTCAGCAACTCGAAGCTGTTTTCGAAAAATATTAAAATATTTAAACTATGGGTGAAGGTCTGAAGGAAAAATACTCTAAGATGAGAAGTACGGGGGAAACAAAACAACCGCCCCAAGTCATTTCAACTTCGTTTAATGGCTATATAGGATCATATAGTCAATATATATTGGTTAATGCCTTTTTAGCTCAACTTTGGCGAAGCCAAATTTGGGGTATTGTCATGGCCCGTCTGTCCGTCTTTCCGTCCGTCGCGCCGTCAACACGGCTCGGGCTAGAGGCCGTATTTATGAACCGACCTTTACGAAACTTCTTGGGTACCTTTTTTATCACCGTGGGACGAGAACGAGTGTTTTGGGGGTCCGGTCCAGCATTCTAGATGGCCGCTGGCAGCCAGTTTGTACAAAATTAGGTGCAATCAGATTTTTGCGCAGAACTTTCGTATGAAAGCTCTGATTTGAATATTTTTTTGTATGAATGTTTAGTATCATGGGATACATCACATATAATACGGGTTTTTTTCTCGTGCGTAAACTATGCAAATTAGACTAACTTTGATTTATTTAGTATTACTTTCAACACCGTAAGTGCAAATGCCAATACGGATCCGGTTTGAGGCCGTATTTATGAACCGATCTTTACGAAACTTAGTGGGTACCTTTGCTATCAGCGTGGGACGAGAACGAGTGTTTTGGGGTCCGGTCTGAAATTCAAGATGGCCGCTGGCAGCCATTTTGTACAAAATTAGGTGCAATCAGATTTTTGCGAAGAACTTCCATATGAAAGCTCTGATTTGAATATTTTTTGGTGTGAATGTTTAGTACCATGGGATACATCACAAATAATACGTTTTTTTTCTCCTGCATAAATTATGCCAATTAGACTAATTTTGATCTATTTAGTGTTACACTGTAATTGCAAATGCCAATACGGCTCGGGCTAGAGGCCGTATTTATGAACCGATCTTTACGAAACTTCTTGGATATCTTTGTAATCACCGTGGGACGAGAAGGAGTGACCGGTCCGAAATTCAAAATGGCCACCAGCAGCCATTTTGTACAAAATTTTGTGCAATCACTTTTTTGCTAAGAACTTCTATATGAAAGCTCTGATTTGAATTAATTTTTGTGAGAATGTTTATATATTTATTCATTTATTTATTGGTGTTTAATGTCACATACTTATGCACAATGGCTAATCGACAGTTTTACGGGTGCAGGAAGCCGGAGTACCCAGAGAGAACCGCCGAGCAGCGACGAGCAACTGTCAGCTCCTCAACATTCTAACTCTGTTCAAGCTCCGCTCAAGCAGGGTTACAGCGGTTGAAGACATGTGCACCGTCGACAGGCAGTACGCCTCAGTACATGGCGTCATCGTGCCCCCATGTAGGCAATCGGGATAAAGTGCCGACACAACGCGGGTCGTCCCGGACGGGGATCGAACTCGTGTGAATCTTTACTAACATGGGATGCATCACATATAATACTTATGCCCTATTCTTTAGACCATTGCAGTCACCTTGTAATTGATTTACTATGGTTGACGTGGTCACAACACGACTCCTTTTTCTCCTATTCATTATTGTTGACTTGGTCACAACAAATACTGATTCCTGTCATATTCATTATTGTTGACCTGGTCACACCAAATACTAATTCCTGTCATATTCAAAGTTGTGATACAGTGTCATTGACACTTTCATTTGGATCATATAGTCAATATATATTGGTTTATGGCTGCATAGGAGCATATAGTCAATATATTTTGGTTAATGACTATATATAATCATATACTCAATATATATTGTTTAATGGCTATATATGATCATATAGTCAATATACATTGGTTAATGGCTACATAGGATCATATAATTAATATATATTGGTTAATGGCTATATAGGATCATATAATTAATATATATTGGTTAATGGCTATATAGGATCATATAGTCAATATATATTTGTTAATGGCTGCATAGGAGCATATAGTCAATATATTTTGGTTAATGACTATATATAATCATATACTCAATATATATTGTTTAATGGCTATATATGATCATATAGTCAATATACATTGGTTAATGGCTACATAGGATCATATAATTAATATATATTGGTTAATGGCTATATAGGATCATATAATTAATATATATTGGTTAATGGCTATATAGGATCATATAGTCAATATATATTGTATAATGGCTATATATGATCATATAGTCAATATATATTGGTTAATGGCTATATATGATCATATAATTAATATATATTGGTTAATGGCAATATATGATCATTTAGTCAGTATATATTGTTTAATGGCTGTATAGGATCATATAGCCAATATATATTGTTTAATGGCTATATAGTATCATATAGTCAATATATATTGGTTAATGGCCATATAGGATCATATAATTAATATATATTGGTTAATGGCTATATATGATCATATAGTCAGTATATATTGGTTAATGGCTGTATAGGATCATATAGTCAATATATTTTGTTTAATGGCTATATGGGATCATATAATCAAAATATATTTGTTTAATGGCTATACAAGATCATATAGTCAGTATATATTGGTTAATGGCTATACAGGGTCATATAGTCAATATATATTGGTTAATGGCTATATAGAATCATATAGTTAATATATGTTGGTTAATGGCTATATAGGATCATATTTCCAATATATATTGTTTAATGGCTATATAGGATCATATAGTCAATATATATTGGTTAATGGCTATATAGGATCATAGAGTCAATATCTATTGGTTACTGGCTTTATGGGATCATATAGTCAATATATATTGGTTAATGGCTATACAGGATCGTATTTTCAATATATATATTGGTTAATTGGTGTATTGGATCATACAGTCAATATATAATGCTTGAACATGTCTGGTACATACGGTTTAAATCAACAAACGACATTGAAAACTGACAATTGGAGTAGTTGATGAAGTATTGTACCAGTAAATAATAGATTATAATCTCTGTAGAGATTTGTTTCAACTTTTGTTTTTCAAAACTACAGCAGGAAATAAAATGTCACGAATCAAATTATTCTTGCAGTAGATCACATACCAATAGATCACAAGAGGCCCTAGGGCCTTACCTAGCAGTAGATCACATACCAATAGACCAAAAGAGACCCTAAGGCCTTACCTAGCAGTAAATCACATACCAACAGACCACAAGAGGCTCTAAGGCCTTTCCTAGCAGTAGGTCACATACCAATAGTCCACAAGAGACCCTAAGGCATTACCTGACAGTACATCACATACCAATAGACCACAAGAGGCCCTAAGGACTTACCTAGCAGATCACGTACCAATAGACCACAAGAGGATCTAAGGCCTTACCTGGCAGTAGATCACATACCAACAGACCACAAGACACCCCAAGACCTTACCTAGCAGTAGATCACATACCAATAGACCACAAGAGACTCTAAGGCCTTCCCCAGCAGCAGATCACATACCAATAGACCACAAGAAATCCTGAGGCCTTACCTAGCAGATCACATACCAATAGACAAGAGGCCCAATGGCCTTACCTATCAGTAGATCACATACTGATAGACCACAAGAGAACCTAAGGCCTTACCTAGCAGTAGAACACATACCAATAGACAACAAGAGACCCTAAGACCTTACCTAACAGATCACATACCAATAGACAAAAAGAGGCACTAAGGCCTTACCTATCAATAGATCACATACTAATAGACCACAAGAGACCCTGAGGCCTTACCTAGCAGTAGATCACATGCCAATAGACCACAATAGACCCTAAGTCCTTACCAAACAGATCACATACCAATAGACCACAAGAAGCCCTAAGGCCTTACCTATCAGTAGATCACAAACCAAGAGACCACAAGAGACCCTAAGACCTAACCTAGCAGTAGATCACATACCAATAGACCACAAGAGGTCATAAGGCCTTATCTAGCAATAGATCACATACCAATAGACCACAAGAGGCCCTAAGACCTTACCTAGCAGTAGATCACATACCAATAGACCACAAAAGGTCCTAAGGCCTTATCTAGCAATTGGTCACATACCAGTAGACCACAAGAGGCCCTAAGACCTTACCTAGCAGTAGATCACATACTAATAGACCACAAAAGGCCCTAAGAACTTACCTAGCAGTAGGTCATATACCAATAGACAACACGAGGTCCTAAGGCCTTATCTAGCAGTAGATCACATACCAGTAGACCACAAGAGACCCTAAGACCTTTCCTAGAAGTAGATCACATACCAATAGACACAAGAGGCCCTAAGGCCTTACCTAGCAGTAGATCATATTACAATAGATCACAAGAGGTCCTAATGCACTACCTAGCTGTAGATCACATACCAATAGACCACAAGATACCCTAAGGCCTTACCTAGCAGTAGATCACATACCAATAGACCACAAGAGGCCATAAGGCCTTACCTAGCAGTAGATCACATACCAATAGACCACGAGAGGCCCTAAGGCCTTACCTAGAAATGGATCCTATACCAATAGATCACAAGAGGTCCTAATGCATTGCCTAGCAGTAGATCACATACCAATAGACCACAAGAGACCCTAAGGCCTTACCTAGCTGTAGATCACATAACAAGAGACCACAAGAGACCCGAAGACCTTACCTAGCAGTAGATAATATACCAATAGACCACAAGATGCCCTAAGGCCTTACCTAGCAGTAGATCATATACCAATAGATCACAAGAGGTCCTAATGCATTACCTAGCAGTAAATCACATACCGATAGACCACAAGAGGCCCTAAGGCCTTACCTAGCTATATATTATACACCAATAGATCACAAGAGGCTCTAAGGCCTTACCTAGCAGTAGATCACATATCAATAGACCACAACAGACCCTAAGCCCTTACCTTCCAAAACTCATCGATCATTCACCAAAATAATTTAAAGAGGGTACTTCACCAAATATGAAATCGTTTTACGCAATTGTCCCGAAAAACATCTTTTTATGTTTTCTGTCATTGTCATTAAAATATGGGGACCCCGCGGGATCCTTAAAATTTGATGACATGCCCATTACCTAGAATTAAAATATCTCTCTCCCCAATACCCCAACAACACAGATCCAAAGATAATGCCAGGAGTTCATCTTCAATAAAAATATTAATGATACTTACAAGAATGTTATGTTTCAATATGGATACCTTTAAAACATTGGGTGGGGGATGTTTTATGTTTCTCCATTATCTTCGGCGCTCAAATCTAGATCCCCACGACACACTTGAAACGGCAATTTAAACCATTCCCGCATTTTCTGAACAATAGGAATTATTGCGATTTGATTGTTTGTACGGAAGCGTTGCGGCGACATTTGAGTATTATTTCTATCTTGTACGTGCAAGTTACTATCTTGCACATGCAGGTTAGCTATCCTGCACCTACAAGTTACTACCTTGCACGTGCAGGTTAGCTATCTTGCACCTGCAAGTTACTATCTTGCTCGTGCAGGTTAGCTATCTTGCACGTGCAGGATAGCAATCTTGCACCTGCAAGTTAGCTATCTTGCACGTGCAGGTTAGATATCTTGCTCCTGCAACTTACTATCTTGCACGTGTAGCTTAGCTATCTTGCACGTGCAGGTTAGCTATCTTGCACGTGCAAGTTAATTTCTTGCGTGTGCAGGTTAGCTATCTTGTACGTGCAGGTTAGCTATCTTGCACCTGCAGGTTACTATCTTTCACGTGCAGGTTAGCTATCTAGCACGTGCAGGTTAGCTATCTTGCACGTGCAAGTTACTATCTTGCACGTGCAGGTTAGTTATCTTGCACGTGCAGGATAGCTATCTTGCACCTGCAAGTTAGCTATCTTGCATGTGCAAGTTAGCTATCTTGCACCTGCAAGTTATTTTCTTGCACGTGCAGGATAGCTATCTTGCACGTGCAAGTCACTATCTTGCACGTGCAAGATAACTATCCTGCGTATTTGTCGACTCAGACTGCCCTACGGGGCCGAGATGCCGCCCGTAGGGCGGTCTGAGTCGACAAATACGCGGCCCCTATTTTTGTTATTTTGGGGTAGTTTTTTTTACGGCGGAGGTCCTCGTCAAGTTTTAAAAAAGTGTGCGGAGTGGGGTGGAGGCAGGGAGGGGCAAAAGTTAGACCAAATGTTTTTTCACCGATGTTGGTCTTCAAAGGGGTCTACTTGGGTAACTTTTTATCAGGAATTTAATGGTGGTGTTTAAAAAAGTGGCGGGGTAGGGTGGGGAGGGGCAAAATTGATGGATTTCACCGATATAGGTCCTCAAAGGGGTCTACCAGGGGTAACATTTTACCAGGAATCTAATGGTGGGGGGTTAAAAAGTGACGGGATTGAAGAGGTTGAGTGTGCCGCCCGTAGGGCGGGCTGGGTCGAAAAATACTCGGCCCCTAGTTTTTGGTTTTTGGGGGGTACTTTTCATATGTTCCCTAAATTTTCCCGTGCAACGCAGGGTAACCCTGCTAGTTAGTTATATTTGAGGAACATCATTTTAGTCATATTTGAAGTCCAGTTCATCAAAATTAGAATATAAGGGTCCAACCTAGCCCCAATTTGCCTGACCTAGGTTCGAATTTGCCAGACCCCCTCCAGGAGTACGGAAATTCCTATCGCGGAGACAACCACTATAGACTCGTTGGCCATGTCTTGTCGCCTGGTTATGTACGTTTCGCATCGCTTGCATCGCAGGCTAGGTGTGGATGCTTTATGTTAGGGGTGTGAATGGGAAACGTCAGGCATAAAGAGGAAAAATGGTTAGAATTACAATGACGTCGGTGACGTCATAGTGAGCTCGCGATGTCATGACGACGTTGACCGCTGTCGATGTCCACAGAGATGAGTGACTGGCATCTGCAAGTTGCTATATTCGACCTGCAATTGCTACCTTGCCCGTAAAAGTTACTATTTCGCACCTGCAAGTTACTATCTTGCACGTGCAGGTTAGTTATCTTGCACTTGCAAGTTAGTTATCTCGCGACAGCCACCCTAGCTACCCTATCTCAGAAGCCCCGGCTGTCCATGCTTTCCCCAGTGGCTTACATTCCCATATTTGACAGCCACCGTATCTCAGAAGACCCGGCTCCCCATACTTGCCCCAGTAGCTTACATTCCCGTATTTGACACGGTGACCTTACCTCCGCCGCTTGACCAAGAGCGGCACAGTGGCCGTCCCCCTTCTTCCAGAAGCCCTTCACGCCACGATTCCCTAATCCTACCTTCTCGACCGAATAACCCTCATCACATCAGAGACCCGTCGACCTTATTCCACGAGCCCAGGCCTCCTCGACCTGCGCCAGTGAACCAGGGACCCTACGCCAAGCGTTCCGATTAAGAGCGGCACAGTCACTCTTCCCCTTCTTCCAGTACCCCTACCTCAACAAGTTCGAACGGTCGCCTGACAGGTCAGTCATTGCTGGTGATCACTATAATCCAGATATAAAAGAATCGCTCCAAGAGTCGCTGGGACTAACTCTTTGATTACTAATTTTCTCCTCGGGGGCTCCTTTCAGGGAGTCGTTCGAAAAGCTGCTTCGAGCACCTCCCAGTTACACATCTGTATGAGTCGTTCGAGGTGTCAATTTTCGACGGACTGCTCTAGTGGCTCCTTGTTTCGAGCCGAGAGAGTAGGACAGAGTCGATCAGGGAGAAGAAGGGTCGAAAGCCTGAAAAGGGACATCCCTGTTCCTGTTAAGGGGTACTGAGACCCGGCCAATCAGGGTCTATCCAATGGCATGGCCACCTATAGGGAGACATCGACTATTCAAAGACACTACGGACGTCCAGTCACTCACCTCTGTGGATATCGACTGCGGTCAACGTCGTCATGACGTCGCGAGCTCACTGTGACGTCACTGACTTCATTGCAACTCTAACCGTCTTTCACTCTCTATGCCTGACTTTTCCCACTCACACCCCCAGCATAATTATAAAGCATCCACACCTAGCCTGCGATGCAATCGATGCGAAACGTACATATCCAGGCGCCTAGACATGGCCAATGAGCCTATTGTGGCTGCCTCAGCGATAGGAATTTCCGTAGTCCGGGAGGGGGTGCGGCAAATCCGAACCTAGGTCCGGCAAATTGGGGCTAGGTTGGACCCTTATATACTACTTTTGATGAACTCGCCTTCAAATATGACTACAATGATGTTCATCAAATATAACTAACTTACGGGTGCAAGATAGGTAACCTGCACGTGCAAGATAGTAACTTGCAGGTGCAAGATAGCTAACCTGCACGTGCAAGATAGCTAACTTGCAGGTGCAAGATAGGTATCCTGCACGTGCAAGATAGCCAACCTGCACGCGCAAGATAGCTAACCTACACGTGCAAGATAGCTAAGCTGCACGTGCAAGATAGTAACTTGCAGGTGCAAGATAGCTAATCTGCACGTGCAAGATAGTAACTTGCAGGTGCAAATAGCTAACCTGCACGTGGAAGATAGTAACTTGCAGGTGCAAGATAGCTAACTATTTGCATGTTCAAGATAGAAATAATCCTCAACTGGCGCCTCAACGCTTCCTTATTTTTCTTAAAAAACAAAAATACCTCTTACGCGCTCATCAACCTGTTTGATACGAAACAACTGCATTATTTCTTGAATCGATAACGTTACATGCTTCAATTAGCACTGCTGGGAACACAGTTTTTCCATGTTCTAATTGTCGCCTGAATATAAATACTCACCTGCATGCGCTGGCCGATCAGATGAACTCTGAACGAAGGCTGTATCAGGAGAATACTCCCGGAACTAAGCTCATCGCAGAGATTAGCCTTTTCTTCCAGTGGCATCTTACTTAATTTAAATTTCAATACATGATATTAACGCGTGGGAAATTGGACATATCGGCATATTACGACAAGGCAAGTGTTATACCATCTTTATATTTATTATAGGTAGATATATAATTATGGTCTTTTGTGGTGGTAAATATGATGTGATATAAACCTAAAAAACTTATACTGACGTGGGCCGAGGTCAATATAAGGTTTTAGTTTTATATCACAAGTAGGTAGTAAAGGCCGATTCCAGACCACTTGGTACATGTACTGTACACGTACATGGTGCGTTTACCATCGTAGGATTCAGTGTTAAATCGCGTGCACATTCACAAAAATGTCGTTTTTTCATGGTGGTCCAGAATCGGCTATTGTTTTTTTAGGGTTCACAGATCGCACTTTTCACGTTCAAATACCCGTTGGCGAACGTGTCGAATGTACACGTAGCTCAAAAAAGTGAAAAATGTATGAAAATTGTACCTGTACAATTTCTTTAAAATTTTTTGTCGACGTTCCCATCGTGGATTAGACCTTCAATCTATCGTTGGTGAACGCGAGCGAAAAACGCTTTGCCGATTCCAGACCAGCATCAAAAAACGGTTTGCCGATTCTGGACCAGTGGAAAATCGATGGGAAAAAATCGTTTGTTTACGTTTTGTCACTGCGAATTTTGTGAAAATAAATCTTAATAAAAACACTTTGTATAATTTGTTTCATTCAAATAAAGAAATAGTAAGGAAATAAAAAAAGTGATTGATATATATAGGAGAGAAAAAGAAATATAAATAAATAGTTATTTAAAAAAATAAATATATAAAATCGAATAGATAATAAAAATACGTAAATCATGAACGCTTCCCAGACTATTAGAGCACGGTTTCTTTTAAAAATGCTGATGAGAGCCTACGCATTCTGTGTGAACGAACAACTAGGTCGCCTCTTGTTAAAACGATGCGTCGGATGTCGGAATCACCTAGACTTCGATCATGAGAATCATTCGTGTCTGACGATGGAAAGGGAAGATATGGTCGTCAAGTATTTCGAACCGGCGTTTGAACGCGTTCAAATCGATGAAGTGATCGCATTTTGGAAGAGATTACTCTTTTGTAAGGATCGAGACAAGCCCACAGTTTCGGAAGAACTGAAATTGGCGCGTAGAAGTCTGACTTTAGGAGACAAGGGATTCATCATGAAATTATTGTTCAATGAAGCATACGTCTAAGTTTTCTCGTTGATATAAAATAAGGGAGAATAGAAAAATAAAAATAAATACACACATACATTTTTTATCTAATATTAGAAAGAAAAAAAAACACAAAAAATGAGAACCAGAAATAAATTGTATCCGACGTTAGATGACGACGAGGATGAGAAGCCGAACGGTGTTTTGCCGACGGCACCGTCGCTAGAAGAAAAAGAAAGAGGAGAGAAGTATCGCATCGATCAAATCAGTAGAATACAAGCGTATTTAACTCAAGAGAGAGATCCTCGTCGTTCTCTCAAGAAGAAGTAATCGCGTTTCGTGAAATTCGTCAACGCGATCGACACGACACTCATCACGATTTCCATGGGTTTACACGCGGCCGGCATCGGATTGTTGTCGACAGCGGTCGGTATTCCGATCGTGTTAACCATGGAAGGAGTGGCTCTCGCCACTGGATTGTTTAGCACGCTCGGAAACTTTTTGAGTAGGAAATTATATCTGAAGGCGAGGAAACACGACAAGATTCGCGTCTTGGCCGACTCTAAGATCGACACGATATCCGAAATGATCTCGATGGCGCTGAAAGACGGTAGGATATAGGACGGAGAATACTTCACGATATTGGGTGAGAAAACGAAATATGAAGCCATGAAAGAAGCTGTGAGAATCAAGACTCGTCAGATCATCAAGGACGAGATGAAGGATTCTCTCGTGGAAAAGGGGGAGGAATGAGGCTAGGGAGGAATTCAGTAAGATGATAGAACTCAAGAGCAGTGATTGAAAAATATATATATATAATAAGAACAGAATTTAAAAAAAAAAAATATTAAATTTATATATAAAATAAAAACGAAATTAATTTAAATAACTCTCAAAAAATGTATTGCGTAAAGTGTAAGAGAGTTACCGAGAGGAGTAATTCCCGAGAAGTACGAACTACAAACGACAGACAGATGCTTCGCGGAATTTGCGACGTGTGTGATTCTATCAAGACTCGATTCGTCAAAAAAAGAACGCGAGCAAAGGTAAAGGCATCGTGAATAAAATGACCAATAATCTGCCTTTCGAAATGCATCTGCCTGGTCACAGTTTCACGGGACCTGGATCGAAATAGAACAAGAGACTCAACGCCGATCTGACTCCTAAATCTTGGAGCAAACCTGTGAATAAGGTGGACGCGGCCGCGTATGATCACGATCTACGCTACGCCGGACATCCCGACACCAAGACACGCAATGATGTCTGCGATAAAAACATGTTGGCGAAATTGAGAGGTATATCGAATCCGACTAGGAGAGAGAAGATAGAACGTTCGCTGGTCGGTAATCTGATCGATGCGAAACGTCGATTCGGATGGGGCGTTCAAAAAAAAAAGCTCATCTGAAAAGAAGAAGAAACGATTATTTATGAGCGAATTGGTCGAGGAGTTACACAAACCCATCGTGCGTAAATTTCGAAAGAGAAGGGTGTTCGTGAAGGATTTGGATGATATTTGGTCTGCCGACTTGGTCGACATGAGATCGTTTTCGAGGTGGAACGAGGGTGTCAAATATCTATTGACAGTCATCGACGTGTTTTCCAAATACGGTGGGATCAGAGCTTTGAAGAATAAATCGGGACCTTGCGTCGCCGAGGCTCTGAAGAGCGTGTTCGACTCGTCTTCTCGAAAACCAAATAAATTGTGGGTGGATAAGGAAAAGGAACTCTACAACAAGCACGTTCATCGATTGGTCGACCTCTACTCGATCGAAAACGAAGAGAAAGCCAGCGTGGTGGAACGTTGGAATCGAACGATGAAGGAAAAGATGCACAGATACTTCACGGCGAATTCGACCAAGATATACATATACGCTCTGAACGGTCTGGTCAAAGATTACAACAACACGCGACACAGATCGAGCAAGATGACTCCCGTGGAAACTAGCGATCCTCGAAACGAAAAACGGGTCTACGCGAATCTATATCCTGAGAGATCTAAGATCAGGAAGAAGTCTAGAACGCCGAATTTTGCGGTCAGTGATCGAGTGAAATCTACGCTTATAAGAAGCACTACGAAAAGGGTTATACTCCTCGATGGACCTCGGAAATCTTTGTGATGATCAAAATATTTCACACCGATCCGGTGACTTACGAAATCGAAGCTTGGGATGGAGAAGAGATCATCGAAAAGTTTTACGAACATCAATTGCAGAAGACGAAGTTTTGATAAAGAAAACAACATTTTTTTTTTATTTACTCTCTTTAACATTTTCTTGTTTACATATATATATATAGGAGAGAAAAATAATAATAAAAAATAATTAAAACTATTTTTAGATAAAAAAAGCAAGCTAATTAATAAACAGAAAACCAAAAACCCTTTAAAAAATGGCAAATATACTAGATATAGAACAAAGCATAGTGAAAGATAAAAGTATTCAAGAATATGAGGTTCACGAATACGAACCGGTAACCGGAACGAGTTTGAACAATGCGGGAGAGATAAGAATCAACATCGAAACTCAAGATCTATTCGTCCATCCTAGCGAGAGTTACATAGTGGTGCAGGGGCGTCTCACCAAGGAAGATGGGAGCGACTACGCCGACGACGACACTGTTACCCTAGCCAATAATGGCATCATGCATCTATTCAGTAATATAAAGTACATGCTATCCGGACAAGATATAGAATCTGTGTTTCATCCCGGTCAGGCCACCACGATGTTCGGACTCTTGACGTATCCAGATGATTTTTCAGTTTTAATCAGTTGTGGGTGAAAGACACCGTCGGCCCTGCTAACGCCGGCGCCGCCGCGATACTCGACTACGTCGTCAAGACATCCAGACCTAAAGGAACGTTTTCGTTCAGGATACCTTTGAAACACATCTTCGGATTCGCGGACAATTACAACAAGATCATGTACGGATTCAAACACAATCTGACGTTGATTCGAAAAGGAAACGACGACGCAATAGTGAGACTCCCTGCGACCGATGCGGGTAAGTTAACTCTACACAAGATATCGTGGTTCGTTCCGCACTTGGAGCCTACGATCGTGGAAAAAGCACGTCTCTACAAGATCATAGAATCCAAGAGTAAATTACCTGTGGGATTTAGAATGAGACAGTGCGACACGGCTAGCATTCTACTCTCCACGAATCACTTTGATTGGAGATTGACGGTGAAATCCGCTTCTGAGAGACCGCATTTCATCGTGGTTGCGTTTCAGACCGATAGGGATGGGTCTCAGGAAAAGAATGCATCGCTGTTCGATCACTGCCATTTGAGAAACATGCAATTTGAGAAACATGCAAATGTTTCTGAACGCCACGATATATCCAGCAATCGATTACAATGCGTCGTTCGACAAGAACGATTTCTGCAGACTGTACGGCGACGCCGCTGATTTTAGAAAGAAGTATCACGGTCTAGATGAATTGATGAGCAACCCTAATATATCTCCCGGCGAATACAAATCGATGAATCCAATGTTCGTATTCGAAGTCAGTAAACAGAGTGAACGACTCAAGAGTAGCGTCTTAGACATTCAGATCAAGATGCAACTCGATAGGAACGTGCCGAGAAAAACCAAAGCCTTCACTCTAGTCCTGTCGGACAGAGAATTACAATTCGAATCGGATGGACATAAGATGTCGATCATTCGATGAGAGACGTGTGTGAAAAAAAAATAAAAAACAAAATAAAAAAAATTAATTATTTCCACGCGTTCACTGTTTGTTCAAATGATCTAGTTCAATCAGTAGAGTCGCCACGGAAGTGACGGCTTCGGGATTATTGGTTTTTGTAACGGAATTAATCCTGTCTCCGGCGTTCACTTTGAGAAGCCTGCCGAACGTGCTAACATTCGCATGTTGATTCTCAGTCTTTTCAATGCTGTATCTCTTATCGCGCTCTACTCCATTCACCACAAGATTGACGACCACTCTGTTATTCAAATCCGAGGAAGCCAGACTCATTCGAATGATTTCACCTCCTAATGGCATGGGATATCACACCTGACCACATTTCGATCTGCTACCTTCGTTTCCGAAAGACCACTCGGTTTTTCCCTCCTCTAATTTGCCGGCCTCCTCAGCCCACACGGCGATCAATTGTCTAGCATATTTGACTTTCTCCACCACCGAAATCAGGGTGCAGGCATCCGTCATGTTCACAGGATCCGGTAGATTCTTGAGCGTGTGTCCACCCATGTCTAGTTTACCTTCCATGATGTCGCCCTTTCTCCAGACTGAGTTGTCATCTACGTACTTCCTGCTGACTGCTCTGCAATCGAATTTGGGATCGTGATTGAGACCGAATAAATTATCACCGTTTATGTTGTTACCACCCTCCATGGTTCCGCCAGATTGTTTGTTCAGGTAGAGATCGTCCACTTGTGATTCTACGTATTCTTGTGATCGTATCACGGCAGAATCTACGTAGCCCTTGTTGACCGCAGTTGAGTCTGCATCCGTGTCGTCGACCTTCGACAGATTCAATATCTTGTTGAATCCCGCATTCAGATCCGATTTCATTTCTTGTCCATCAGACTTTCTCTGTTCCAGATCTACGTAGTGTTTGGTCACCACGTCCTTGGGATTCGTGGGAGTGGGTACGTTCGTTATCTTGTTAGAATTGGCGTTCAATTCCGAGTGCATCGTTTTCTGAACATATCTATTTCTCAGATGTTTGCTGAATCTCGCATCAGAGTCGTCCGCGTATTTCTTGGTCGTGGCATCGGTGGAATCTATGGGATTCGCGACGTTCACCAAACATTCAGATTTCAGATCGAGATCGTCGATCATGGCTTTATCCACGTAATTATCTAGCATGATTCGTTCAAAATCCACGTTCCCCCTGTCAACGTATTTTTTAGTCACAGCATTTGCGAGATCTATGGCTCGGGAAGATTGTAGAGCTTCTTATCGTTCATGTTCAAAGGTTCCTCTCGAGGTTCGTATCTCCAAACGCAACGTTCGTCCAAGTTGGCAACGTCATAACCATCGCCGACTTCGAGCGTCTTCCTCTTCTTTTTAGGTTGACTTTTGTCGTCACTTCTACCAAATTTATCGACTGGCATGTTGTTTTGAGATTTTTGTTTTAAAAATATATTTCAAACGCAGTTTATTAAGAAATGAATTATTTTACTTATTTTATTTTTCATTTTTATTCGATTAAAATTGTTTTAATAATTTTTTACCTTTATATACTACAAAAAAAAATCTCTCTCTAATGTAAATCATTGAGAATGTCTTGAAACCGATCTCCTTCAGACCATCTCTTGAGAACGTAAAGGCACAGGTGACCACAAAACACTTGATTTGGTGATTGCACTCGTTCCGTGTTGTAAGGAACCATCGATTTGTTGAAATAGTTCTTTATTTGTTTCGGCGGCGAGATTCCGTAGCTGTCGAAATAATAATTCTTCTTCTTCCCGTTCTTGAACCACGCCACCCAGTGAGTGCCTTCACCCGATAAGTCGTCTAGATTTAAAATTCCGCATTCCAATTGTCGAGGTCTTCTCTTCGGCAAGGCATCTCTGGAAAACACGCCTAGAAAATCTTTGATTTTCAAATCCTTCGCCACATTCAAGAGATCGATGTTGGATAGGGGTTCGTTAGGTAAGATGACACCTTCTACGGATATCTCTATTTTCTTATTCATAAATGCGTATATATTTTTTTTTTTTTTTTTATTTATTTTATTATAATTCACTAAAATGACGTTGTTTTTTTTTTAAAAAAAATTCTTTTTCTTTTTAAATTAACTCTATCAACTTCCATAATCTTGAATCCGTCTAATTCCTCGACTTCCATAATCTTGAATCCGTTTAATTCCTCTTGATTTTCTGGAATCCTATCATCCTTAATCATAGCTGGAATCTTATCATCCTCAATCATATCTGAAATCCTATCATCTAAAATTAGATCCAAAGTCCAATGTCCGAGTGCCAAAGTGTTTATTTTATCGTCTAACATGAATCTGTTATTGTCGTCGGCCGTCAGCGAAATCTTGTTGACTATTTCGGTATACAAGTCGTGATTTTCGCTTCGAATCGATTTCTTAGTCTTATACACCGGACTCCTTCCTAACAGACAATCTTTATACTCTTGGAAAGAGATGTTTTTCTTCACCACACACGCTTTAACCCCTTTGCACTTCTTGATCTCTTCATCTTCTAGACGATAAGCATACAGTTTGGGTCTCAAGCCCACGAATTCGAGAATTTGTTTACCGCTGCTCTCGTCCTTAAATTTACCCAACACCTTCTTGTTGTCGTTCGATTGAATGTTGGACGGGTGATCGATGGGATAATTGCTCCTGTCGAACCACGCGGCCACGTCCGGAGATATATCTTGGTAGACATCTTTTGTCTCTATCTCGTAAACTAAACTGTCCATGTCGGTGAACAGTAGTTTGGCTTTATCACCAAATTTTCATTTGACGTAATCGTAGTGAAACTCGTACATCAATCGCTTGCTGATATCTAAGATGATCGGTCCGAGATAATATGGTTTGTCGAACTTCAGGTGCGTCTTTTGCATGTGAATGGCCACTAGATTTTCGTTGAATATGGTTCGGTGTTTGTAATTGGGTTTCACCACAAATTTTTTAGCTCTTTTCTCAGACGTGACGAGTCGAACGTCGGTTCTCTTCCTGATGTTTTCCATCGATTTACCGTACACGCAGTTGTTCATGAGTTTGAAGACATCTTTTTCGAAATCGTTCTTGGCTCGAATTCTGAGATTCGTGTTGAGATCGATGTATTTTTTCATCCAAGGCTCTTCATTCAATCGAATGATGCGATGTATGTTGACTAATTTCATCCCAAAATCGACATATTGTTTCAAATTCTCAGTGTAGACGACGTAGTTACGTTTGTTAAATAAATTAGGAATGAGTTTTTCCTCATCTCCTTCGTTCAGTTCCATTCATTCAGGAGCCAGTGGATAATCGTTGTGTAGATCGTGTAATTCTTCCGGATAGTTCAAATTGACTTCTAAAATGCGAGGACAGTCTCTCCATTTTTGCATCTCTTCCTATTCCGTTACCCATTTGAAATGGAACCAAATGAAGGAGACCAGGAAAAACTCATTCCCAATTTATTTAACAAATGTAACTATGTTGTCTACAGTGAGAATTTGAAACAATACGTCGATTATGGGATGAAATTAGTCGACATACACCGCATCATTCGATTCGACGAAGAGCCTTGGATGAAAAAATACATCGATCTCAACATGAATCTGAGAATTCGAGGCGAGAATGATTTCAAAAAGATTTCTTCAAACTCATGAACAACTGCGTGTACGGTAAATCGATGGAAAACATCAGGAAGAGAACCAACGTTCGACTCATCACGTCTGAGAAAAGAGCTAAAAAATTAGTGGTGAAACCCAATTACAAACACCGAACCATATTCGACGAAAATCTAGTGGCTGTTCACATGCAAAAGATGCACCTGAAGTTCGACAAACCGTATTATCTCAGACCAATCATCTTAGATGTCAGCAAGCGATTGATGTACGAGTTTCACTACGATTATGTCAAACGAAAATTTGGTGATAAAGCCAAACTACTGTTCACCGACATGGACAGTTTAGTTTACGAGATAGAGACAAAAGATGTCTACCAAGATATATCTCCGGACGTGGCCGCGTGGTTCGACAGGAGCAATTATCCCATCAATCACCCGTCCAACATTCAATCGAACGACAACAAGAAGGTGTTGGGTAAATTTAAGGACGAGAGCAGCGGTAAACAAATCGTCGAATTCGTGGGCTTGAGACCCAAACTGTATGCTTATCGTCTAGAAGATGAAGAGATCAAGAAGTGCAAAGGGGTTAAAGCGTGCGTGGTGAAGAAAAACATCTCTTTCCAAGAGTATAAAGATTGTCTGTTAGGAAGTGGTCCGGTGTATAAGACTAAGAAATCGATTCGAAGCGAAAATCACGACTTGTATACCGAAATAGTCAACAAGATTTCGCTGACGGCCAACGACGATAAGCGATTCGTGTTAGACGATAAAATAAACACTTTGGAACTCGGACATTGGACTGCGGATCTAATTAGAGACGATATGAGTAAGGATGATTGGATTCCAGATATGATTGTGGATGATAGGATTCCAGATATGAGTAAGGATGATAGGATTCCAGAAAATCAAGAGGAATTAGATGGATTCGAGATTATGGAAATCGATAGAGGCATCGAGAGAGTTAGTTTAAAAAGAAAAAGAAAAAAATAATAAAAAAAAATAACGTCATTTTAGTGAATTATTATAAAATAAATAAAAAAAAAATATATATACACATTTATGAATAAGAAAATAGAGATATCCGTAGAAGGAGTCGTCTTACCTAATGAACCCCTATCCAACATCGATCTGTCGAATGCGGCAAAGGATTTGAAAATCAAAGATTTTCTAGGCGTGTTTTCCAGAGATGCCATGCCGAAGAGAAGACCGCGACAATCGGAATGCGGAATTTTAAATCTAGACGATTTATCGGGTGAAGGCACTCACTGGGTGGCGTGGTTCAAGAACGGGAAGAAGAATTATTATTTCGACAGCTACGGAATCTCGCCGCCGAAAGAAATAAAGAACTATTTCAACAAATTGATGGTTCGTTACAACACAGAATGAGTGCAATCACCAGATCAAGTGTTTTGCGGTCACCTCTGTCTCTACGTTCTCAAGAGATGGTCAAGAGATGGTCAAGAGATCGGTTTCAAGACATTCTCAATGATTTACATTAGAGAGAGATTTTCTTCTTTTTTTATAGTATATAAAGATAAAAAAATTATTTTAAAAAATTTTAATCGAATATAAACGAAAAATAAAAATAAAATAATTCATTTTTTAATAAACTGCGTTTTGAAATATATTTTTTTAAAAAAAACAAAAAATCTCAAAACAACATGCCAGTCGATAAATTTGGTAGAAGTGACAACGAAAAAGTCAACCTAAGAAAGAAGAGGAAGATGCTCGAAGTTGACGATGGTTATGACGTTGCCAACTTGGATGAACGTTACGTTCGGAGATACGAACCTCGAGAGGAATCTTTGAACATGAACGATAAGAAGCTCTACAATCTTCCAGAGCCGATAGATCTCGCAGATGCTGTGACTAAAAAATACGTCGACAGGGGGAACGCCGATTTCGAACGAATCATGCTAGATAATTACATGGATAAAACCATGATTGACGATCTCGATCTGAAATCTAAATGTTTGGTGAACGTCGCAATTCCCATAGATCCCATGGATGCCGCGACCAAGAAATACGCGGATGACTCTCACGCGAGATTCAGTGAACACCTGAGAAATCGATACGTTCAGAAAACGATGCACTCGGAATTGAATGCCAATTCTAACAAGATAACGAACGTGGCCACTCCCACGAATCCCAAGGACGTGGCGACCAAACACTACATAGATCTGGAACAGAGAAAGTCTGACAGACGAGAAATGAAATCAGATCTGAATGCGGGATTCAACAAGATATTGAATCTGTTGAAGGTCGACGACACGGATGCGGACTCAACCGCGGTCAACAAGGGCTATGTAGATTCTGCCGTGATATGATCATAAGAATACCTAGAATCGCAAGTGGACAATCTCTGCCTGAACAAACAATCTGGCGGAACCATGGAGGATGGTATCGACATGAACGGTAAGAATTTATTCGGACTCAGTCACGATCCCGAATTCGATTCCAGCACAGTCAGCAGGAAGTACGTGGATGACAACTCGGTCTGGAGAAAGGGCGACATCATGGAAGGTAAACTAGACATGGGTGTACAAGCGCTCACGAATCTACCGGATGGATGCCTGCACCCTGATTTCAGTGGTGGAGAAAGTCAAATATGCTAGACAATCGATCACCGTGTGGGCCGAGGAGGCCGGCACCTTAGATGAAGGAAAAGCTGAGTGGTCTTTCGGAAATGGAGGTAGTGGATCGAAAAATGGTCAGGTGGGATATCCCATGCCGTTGGGAGGTGAAATCCTACGAATGAGTCTGGCTTCCTCGGATTTGAATAACAGAGCGGTCGTCAATCTCATGGTGAATGGAGTAGAGAGCGATAAGATATATAGCGTAAAAAAGACTGAGAATCAACATGCAAATGTTAGCACGTTCGGCACGCCACTCGAAGTGAACACCGCAGACAGGATTAATTTCGTTACAAAAACCAATAATTCCGAAGCCACCACTTCCGTGGTGAGTCTACTGATTTAACTTGATCCTTTGAACAAACAGTGAACGCGTGAAAAATAATGAATTAAAAAAAAAATAATGTGTGATTATTAAAAACAAAAAAAAAAGTAATAAGATTTAGAAAGATGTTCATTCTCTCTAGATCTCATTACTTTATTTATTTTTTTTTCTTGTTTTTTGTTTTTTAATAATTACTCATTACTTTTTTTAATTTTTGTTTTTATTTTTTTTTTTCACACTCGTCTCTCATCGAATGATTGACGTCATGTTTCCATCCGATTCGAATTGTAATTCTCTGTCCGACAGGACCAGGGCGAAGGCTTCGTTTTTTCTCGGCACGTTCCTATCGAATTGCATTTTGATCTGAATATCTAAGACGCTACTCGTTCACTCTATTTACTGACGTCGAATACGAACATGGGATACATCGACTTGTATTCGCCAGGAGATATGTTAGGGTTGCTCATCAATTCGTCTAGACCGTGATACTTCTTTCTAAAATCAGCAGCCTCGCCGTACAGTCTGCAGAAATCATTCTTGTCGAACGACGAATTGTAATCGATTGCTGGATATCTCGTGGCGTTCAGAAACACTTGCATGTTTCTCAAATGGCAGTGATCGAACAGCGACGCATTCTTTTCCTGAGACCCGTCCCTATCGGTCTGAAACACAACCACGATGAAACGCGGTCTCTCGGAAGCGGATTTCACCATCAATCTCCAATCAAAGTGATTGGTGGAGAGAGGAATGCTAGCCTTGTCGCACTGTCTCATTCTAAATCCCACGGGTAATTTACTCTTGGATTCTGTGATCTTGTAGAGACGCACTTGTTCCACGATCGAAGGCTCCACGTGTGGAACGAACCACGATATCTTGTGTAGAGTTATCTTACTCACATCAGTCGCAGTGAGTCTCACTATTGCGTCGTCGTTTCCTTTTCGAATCAACGTCAGATTGTGTTTGAGTCCGTACATGATCTTGTTGTAACCGTCCGCAAATCCGAAGATGTGTTTCAAATGTATCTTGAACGAAAACGTTCCTTTCGGTCTGGGCGTCTTGACGACGTAGTCGAATATCGCGGCGGCGCCGGCGCTAGCAGGGCCGACGGTGTCTTTCACCCACCTCTGGATTTCGAAAAATCATCTGGATACGTCAAGAGTCCGAACATCGTGGTGGCCTGACCGGGATGAAACACAGATTCTATCTCTTGTCCGGACAGCATGTATTTTATATTACTGAATAGATGCATGATGCCATTATTGGCTAGAGTAACCGTATCGTCGTCGGCGTAGTCGCTCCCATCTCCCTTGGTGAGACGTCCCTGCACCACTATGTAACTCTCGCTAGGATGGACGAATAGATCTTGAGTTTCGACGTTGATTCTTATCTCTCCCACATTGTTCAAACTCGTTCCAGTCACCGGTTCGTATTCGTGAACCTCATATTCTTGAATACTTTCATCTTTCACTATGCTTTGTGCTATATCTAATATATTTGTCATTTTTAAAGGATTTTTGTTTTTTTTGTTTATTAATTAGCTTGCTTTTTTTTATCTAAAACTAGTTTTAATTATTTTTTTTTATTATTATTTTTCTCTCCTCTATATATATGTGTGTGTAAACAAGAAAATGTTAAAGAGAGTAAATAAAAGAAATTTGTTTTCTTTATCAAAACTTTGTCTTCTGTAATTGTTGTTCGTAAAACTTTCCGATGATCTCTTCTCCATCCAAAGCTTCGATTTTGTAAGTCACCGGATCGGTGTGAAATATTTTGATTATCACGAAGATTTCCAAGGTCCATCGAGGAGTATAACCCTTTTCGAAGTGCTTCTTATAAGCGTAGATTCTCACTCGATGACCGACCGCAATTTTCGGCGTTCAGGACTTTTTCCTAATCTTAGACCTGTCAGGATATAGATTCGCGTAGACCCGTTTTTCATTTCGAGGATCGCTAGCTTCCATGGGAGTCATCTTGATCGATCTGTGTTGCGTGTTGTTGTAATCTTTGACCAGATCGTTCAGAGCATATATGTATGTCTTGGTCGAATTCGCCGTGAAGTATCTGTGCATCTTTTCATTCATCGTCCAATTCCAACGTTCCACCACGCTGGCTTTCTCTTCATTTTCGATCGAGTAGAGGTCAACCAATCGATGAACGTGCTTGTTGTAGAATTCCTTTCCCTTATCCACCCACAATTTACTCGGTTTTCGAGAAGACGAGTCGAACACGCTCTTCAGAGCCTCGGCGACGCAAGGTCCCGATTTAATCTTCAAAGCTCTGATCCAACCATATTTGGAAAACACGTCGATGACCATCAATAGATATTTGACACCCTCGTTCCACCGCGAAAACGATCTCATGTCGACCAAGTCGGCAGACCAAATATCATCCAAACCCTTCACGAACACCCTTCTCTTTCGAAATTTACGCACGATGGGTTTGTGTAACTCCTCTGCCAATTCGCTCGTCAATAATCGTTTCTTCTTCTTTTCAGATGCGCTTTTTTTTTTGAACGCCCCATCCGAATCGACGTTTCGCACCGATCAGATTGCCGACTAGCGAACGTTCTATCTTCTCTCTCCTGGTCGGATTCGATATGCCTCTCAATTTCCCCAACATGTTTTTATCGCAGACGTCGTTGCGAGTCTTGGTGTCGGGATGTCTGGCATAGCACGGATCGTGATCATACGCGGCCGCGTCCACCCTATTCACAGGTTTGCTCCAAGATTTAGGGGTCAGATCGGCGTTGAGTCTCTTGTTCAATTTCGTTCCAGGTCCCGTGAAACTGTGACCAGGCAGATGCATACCCGTCGCAATTCCGCGAAGCATCTGTCTGTCGTTTTTAGTTCGTACTTCTCGAGAATTACTCGTCTCGGTAACTCTCTTACACTTTACGCAATACATTTTTAAGAGTTATTTAAATTAATTTCGTTTTTATTTTATATATAAATTTAATATTTTTTTTTTTAAATTCTGTTCTTGTTATATATTTTTTTTTTTTCAGTCGCTGCTCTTGAGTTCTATCATCTTACTGAATTCCTCCCTAGCCTCTTTCCTCCCCTTTTCCATGAGATAATCCTTCATCTCTTCTTTGATGATCTGACGAGTCTTGATTCTCACGGCTTCTTTCATGGCTTCGTATTTCGTTTTCTCACCCAATAGAAGTATTCTCCGTCCGATATCCTACCGTCTTTCAGCGCCATCGATATCATTTCGGATATCGTGTCGATCTTGGAGTCGGCCAAGACGCGAATCTTGTCGTGTTTCCTCGCCTTCAGATATAATTTCCTACTCAAAAAGTTTCCGAGCGTGCTAAACAATCTGGCGGCGAGAGCCACTCCTTCTATGGTCAACACAATCGGAATGCCGGTTGCGGTCGACAACAATCCGATGCCGGCCGCGTGTAAACCCATGGAAATCGTGATGAGTGTCGTGTCGATCGCGTTGACGAATTTCACGAAACGAGAATACTTCTTCTTGAGAGAATGACGAGAATCTATCTCTCGAGTTAGATACTCTTGGATTCTACTGATTTGATCCATGCGATACCTCTCTCCTCTTTCTTTTTCTTCTAGCGACGGTGCCATCAGCAAAACGCCGTTCAGCTTCTCATCCTCGTCGTCATCTAACGTCAGATACAATTTATTTCTGGTTCTCATTTTTTGTGTTTTTTTTTTCTTTTTCTAATATTAGATAAAAAATGTATGTGTGCATTTATCTTTATTTTCTATTTTCCCTTATTTTATATCACCGAGAAAACTTAGACGTATGCTTCATTGAACAATAATTTCATGATGCATCCCTTGTCTTCTAAAGTCAGACTTCTACGCGCCAATTTCAGTTCTTCCGAAACTGTGGGCTTGCTTCGATCCTTACAGAAGAGTAATCTCTTCCAAAACGCGATCACTTCGTCGATTTGAACGCCGGTTCGAAATACTTGGCGACCATATCTTCCCTTTCCATCGTCAGACACGAATGATTCTCGTGATCGAAGTCTAGGTGATCTCGACATCCGACGCATCGTTCTAACAAGAGGTGACCTAGTTGTTTATTCATGTAGAATGCGTAGGCTCTCATCAGCATTTTTAAAAGAAACCTCGCTCTAATAGTCTGGGAAGCGCTCATGATTTACGTATCTTTTTTTGTATTATCTATTCGATTTTATATATTTATTTTTAAGTAACTATTTATTTATATATATTTTTTTTCTCTCCTATATATATCAATCACTTTTTTTATTTCCTCGGGAAACATGGAAGTGGGTTTGCGGGTCCGGTAGAACCCCTTTCCATGTGTCGTACATAAGTCAATTTCTGATGTAGAATCCACAATGGGTTTCCGTGTACGCCTCCATAGGGATTCAGTGTTAAAATCGTGTACAGACACGGATGAGACACGGATGATACAGAATCCGCAAACCAATTTTCGACGCTGATACAGAAACCGCAATACGTTTTTTGCTCGCGTTCACCAACGATGGATCGATGGTCTAATCCGCGATGGGAACGTCGACAAAAATTTTAAGTAAAAAAAAAAAAAAAAAAAAAAAAGTGAAAAAATGTACAATTTCATACATTTTTCACTTTTTGGAAAAAACTTATACATTCGACACGTTCGCCAACGGGCATTTCAACGTTAAAAGTGCGATCTAGGAGTCTCAAAATAACAGCGGATTCTGGATCACTATGAAAAAATGATGTTTTTTTGCGAACAAGCGTGTGATTTAACACTGAATCCTACGATGGTAAACGCACCGTGTACGTGTACGGTACATGGTCAAAGTGATACCGAATCCGCCTATAATACCTACTTTCATCATTATCATCTAATTGTTTTTCCACCTTTTTATCCATTTTATATTATTTTTTATACTTTCTATGATTTATATTTTATATAATTATATATTTTTTTACATTATAATAACATACTCAAAATCGGTATATTCTTAAACGGCGAATTCTCACCAAACAACAAACCCTTGCCGAGTCGCTCAACGTTCCGTCCACTCTTCAGATAGAGACCGTTTCCACTCAAAGAGTTGCCACCTCTAACGGGTTCTAGATACAATCCTTCAGCACTGTCGTCTACGTGGACACGACACACGGCTCCTCCCTTCTTCAAAAACAGTCCGCTGCCACCCATTTATTTCTCAACTGCTGAACTCGCGAGTCCCGAGAGAGCTCCCACGCCGAGAGACTTTCCGAGAAAGGGTAATGCTTTTGCGGCAAAGGTTAATGCTTTTGCGGCGATTCCTGCCAATAGCGGTAGGAAACTGCTTTTCATTCTCAGATTGTATCTCAATTGAGCGGGACTCAATCTCACTGTCAACCCTCTTCCATCACGAATCGCTTTCTCCATCCTTTTGATTTGACTTCTGGTCTAAGCGATCGAATCCTGACCGCCACTCGTCAGATCTTCGTGAGTGAATTTGAATCTCCCCACCTCGCCTCGAGTTGTTTACGCTCTCTTAAGTTTCTTCCTCTGTCCTGCAGATGTGTTCACGTTTTTAACCACGTATTGTGTCATAATTCTTTTTTTTTTAAATATATTTTGTTCAATTGTTTTTTTTGTTTTAATGATAATTATATATATTAAATAATTTTCGTAAATTAATATTGCGCTATTTTATTTTGTTATTTATATATACACAATTTTTTTTTTTTTTTTTGCTTTTTATATTTCTCTTATGTGAAATCGTATCGGCACCCTTTCTCCGCGAAGATCTGACAGTTCACCATTTTGATCCGTCAACGTGGTTTTGAGACTATACAATGTGTCTAAAATCACTGATAGATAAACTAAATTTCGAGGTCGTTCCACGATCTTATAACCCGGCGACACGTTTGGAAAGAAGGAATAGATCGTCGGTTGAGCGCTACCATTATTCACGTAGCTTCCAGCAATCACATCCACGTTCACCAGAATGCTATTGACTGCGAGAATGTCAACCGTATTTTCAGATGCCGCATGGCCTCGATACATCTTTCGATCGAATCCCAGCATCTTGCCTATAGAATCGTCCGTGTTGAAATCCACGAAATTATCTTCCAAATCCAACATCGTCTGTAAGGTATTAGGGTTGGGAGCGAGTCTGATCTTGTTGCCTCCCTTTCCATCCGTCTTCATTCGCGTTTGAATGTAATTGTTCAAATCGTCTATGTCGTAACTTCCTTTGGGAATTCGAATCTCCAACCAATCCACTCCGTCGGAATACTTGAACGAGTTATTCTTTTCGGTGATGTTGGGAAAGGAATAATAAGTCTCCAGATTCACCAACGCCATCTCATATCTTTTCTCTCTATTCAATTCGATGGAAGGTTCGAATTTCGTCGCGAATCGAGTCGAATCGCCACTCACCACGATTTGAATGGATTGTTTTGCAGCCGCATTCTCGGCTATCCGTTCTAACAATTCTCCTTGTTCGAACATTATATTTAATTTTATTTTTATTTTTTCAAAACTAATTATTTGAAGATTTATTATTTTCTAATTTTTAATTTCACGCTCTATCTTATTATCATCAGAAACATAAAACTTGTCGAATCCTCACCTATATTTTCCGCGATTAAATTCGCTAGTCAAATCAATCACGACGAAATTGTAAAGTCCTCCATCCCAAACCCTCTTACAGAATCTCCTGAATTCCGCCGCGCTCATGTCGTTTGCGACGTGATCGCTGTAGATGTGATTGAGATTCCTGAGATCTTGGCGAAAGAGACATAGAAAATTAGCGTTCTCCCTTATCGTCTGTCTGGGCAATCGAAAATAATTCTGTGACAGGTAGAAACAGTCCACGTTGCTGTGACGACCCCTGACGTAATACGATTTGCATCGGTCCTGTCTCTCCAAAAGCAGATCGTCGAAAAGCATGAGATTCTTATCTTCCGATTTCAATTCTCTAGGATCCGGAACGTCGCTAACGTTCTCATAAAATCGACACTCGACGTTCGAAGATGCATTTCTCTTCATCAATTCCATCGCCGCACCGTCCAAAATGGTCGAAAGAGAAGCTTCACTTTTGTCGAATTCCTCCCTACTGTCAAAGATTCTGGCTATGACGTCCTTGGGCAATCTACGATCCATGCATTCTCGAAGCAATCTGTATTCGGGTTGAAACAAGCTCTTGCCAAACACAAACAATCTGTCGTAATCCAACCAGTCGGGTCGTGACAACAGATTCATCAACAGATTGGTCTTTCCACAATTCGATTTTCCCACTAACAAGCCTCTTATGCTTTTGGGAAAGAACTCATTATTCGACCTCTTAGTCGCGGCGTCGTTCCAAGACATATCTTTAATGTTCATCTTTGTTTATTTTTTGTTGTTGTTATTTTAGATTTTTTCAAACACAATTTTATGTTTTATCAAACTCAGTTTTAATATTATTATTTATTTATATTACACCGTCGCGAGTTCTCTTCAATCCTGAACCACTCGTCATTTTGGCTAAATCTTGTATGGGTACCACAGCATCCTAAAGTCTTTCCAACTTTTCGGCGTTCGCTCTAACGTAGCTCGCTTCGCCGGTGGACTGATCAACTTGTCGATCAACGCGTCGGCTGCCCTCTTGCCAGCCACAGAAGCTATCCTACCACTGGCTTCGGAAGCGGCTTTCTTACCAGCATCCAAAGCCGTCTTCTTACCAACCTCAAACGCGGTCGATGCGAGTTTTCTACCTGAATCACTAGTGAACGCTCGCATTATAGAATCGACGATGCCAGAACCGCCTTGAACGTAAGTTCTAACGTATCCCCTGTTCTTTATCACCAACATATTTTTATTTTATATTTTGTTTTCACTGGTAAATCGTTTGTTGTTTAAATACTTTTATTAATCTAGTGTAAAATTTACTATTTTTATTTTATATATTTTGTTTGTTTGTTTCTCTCTACTTATTATATACATCAATCCTTCAATTCGTTCATCAGCCTTTTATAATGGTTTTTATTCAAAACCTTCTGCTTCTGTCTTAACAATTCGTCACATATAGTAACTATTTCATTATCTAATCCTGTGTTTCCAGCACGTCAACTTGCCATCAACAAACTCAATCTCTGAGACAGAGCATCAGAATCGCTCGGAAGAAAAGTGGTTTTCACCCCTTTGCCAGTCACCGATTCGACGAACTTCTTATTCATATCCCATATGGGTTTCGCCACTTTCGTCCACTTGTAACCTCTGTTGGCTTTGGGTCTCGTATTTCTGGCATCGTTATTTCTCTTTATGGCGTGGGTCTGAACCAGAATGTCGCCATAATTGTTTAAATCCTGTTCCATGTAATCTCCAGGCTTGTCGAAAAGGAGCAATTTGCGCAATCCATCAGTTATTTTATACTTATTCGAACCGACGATTAAATTATCATCATCCATTTCCACTTCTGTGTCGCCCACAAAAATTCTACTGTCCGAATCCTTATCAATTCCATACAACAGATCTCTCTTACCACCATCCTCAGACGACGCGACGCTGTCAGTGGTGATAGTCGAAGCTGTATCGTCGCTTTCGCTCACATCGGTTTCGATTCTCATGGGAACGTAATCCGGTGTAGATTGAAAGGAATACTGTTTTGTAAAACTACCGGGCAACGAACCCATTCTCAAAGAACTCTCTTTTATGGGTCTCAATTCTTCAACTATCTCCGTCTAGCTTCGCTCTTGAACCTCCGTCACGGGTTTAAATATTTTTGTGGCTTCACGTCTGAGTTCCATCTCTCCAAGACGTCTGCTTCTGTCAGCCGATTGAATGCTCTTCTTGGCACGTTCATATTCGCTTTAAAGTTGATCTCGACGTATAGCATCCATCTGTAAAAACATGTTTTCGTTTTTAAATTATTAATATTTCCTTTGAGTATGATAATGTGAGTTATTTATTATTTTCAGAATTAAATGTATAATTATTTTTTATGTTTTAAGTAAATAAAATCTTCTGTCTTTAATATAATAACTAAAAAAACAGTTGAGGAAAAACATTTTACATGATAAAACCTCTATAAATGCGTTTTGCCTCTGAACGCGTTAAAAATCGCATTACAGATTATTCACTCAGTGACGAACTGGGGAACTTTGAAAAAGTTTGAAAGTTTTAGTGCATAAGAAACCGGTTTCTGATTTAACGCGTTTGAGAATAATTACATCCGTTAAAAGGGTTCATTCATATCTCAGATTATTCACTCAGTGACGAACTGGAGAACTTTGAAGAGTTTGAAAGTTTTAGTGCATAAGAAACCGGTTTCTGATTTAACGCATTTGAGAATAATTACATCCGTTAAAAGGGTTCATTCATATCTCCGAACATTATCACGAATATATTAAAAACTATTTACCACTTAAACCTAATTGAGCGGAAAATGCGCTTTTATTATCAATTATTAAAACGACCCATTAAACGAAAGCCTTCATTCACACCAGAATAAAAACATGAGTGTCAGTTTTACCTCTTAAAAATTCACCCAAGTGAAAAAAGGTTTTATAATAGAATTTTATTTGAATGAAACAATTCTACAAACTATTTTTATTTGAATGAAACAATTCTATAAAGTGTTTTATTAAAATTTAGTTCACAAAATTCGCAGTGACAAAACGTAAACAAACGATTTTTCCCATCGATTTTTCTAATTTTCTAAACTCAATTTTTTTTTCAATGTAAACAAAAAACCTTCATTCATACCGAAACAAAACATGAATGTCTATTTTTACAGATTCAATTTTAAAGTCGACTCTTTTGAACGAAAACCTTGATTCACACCAAAACAAATCATGAATGTCGATTTTTACAGATTCAATTGTATAGTCGACTCTTTTGAACGAAAACCGATTTTCTAATTTTCTAAAAACTCAATTTTTTGAAGAGCCTCAAAAACAATAGCCGATTCTGGACCACTGGTCCAGAATCGGCAAACCGTTTTTTTGATGCTGGTCTGGAATCGGCAAAGCGTTTTTTGCTCGCGTTCACCAACGATAGATTGAAGGTCTAATCCACGATGGGAACGTGGACAAAAAATTTTAAAGAAATTGTGCATGTACAATTTTCATACATTTTTCACGTTTTTGAGCGACGTGTACATTCGACACGTTCGCCAACGGGTATTTGAACGTGAAAAGTGCGATCTGTGAACCCTAAAGAAACAATAGCCGATTCTGGACCACCATGAAAAAACGACATTTTTGTGAATGTGCACGCGATTTAACACTGAATCCTACGATGGTAAACGCACCATGTACGTGTACGTGTACGGTACATGTACCAAGTGGTCTGGAATCGGCCTTTACTACCTACTATCACATCATATTCACCACCACAAAAGCACATAACTGTTTTATTATAAACACCAGTATCAATAAAAAAAATATTCTATTTGTCAATTAAAAGTTCAATTATATCAGCCATAGATACTTTTAATTAACAATAAAATAGTTTTCACCTGCAAAATAACATAAACATAAGCAATGTAATAGACATTACGTCGATTGAAACAGAACAAGAGAGAGGATGTCTAAAAGCTATATTTAAAAAGTTGATATTCACTGGAAAACCGGTGTACATGGATTATTGAGTATCAGTCACGTGTATAAGATCCAACCAATTAAAATGTGGTTATTTATAAAGTGTATAATAAATATTTTTTCAGCCCCTTCATAGTGACCAATACTATAAAACTTTTACAATTGTATTTTCAAGAATAGTATTTTCTAGTTATGACATTAAATGGGTTAAAATGCTCCATTAATATTTCCAATGATCTGGCAATTTGCCAGGTGGCAAATGCCATATCTTTTAAAAATGTTAACGATTCATTTTAGTCAGTTATTTTGATAGGTAGAAAATACAATTACAGAAAATACAATATTGTAAAAGTTTTATAGTATCGGCTCCTGGATAGAGAAATGTTAATCACACCATGATTTTTAGTTACCAGACGTTTTTACGCTTCGTTGTTTATTTCATATGTGAGGCTGCCTGGCGACCCACTTTCCCAGACGTGATGATGCATAGAGGTTAAATTTTAGCTATTTATCGCAGAAGTTTTGCATTGGGTCACATGCGAATTGGGTCGGAGACAGTACAGGTTTCACTCTTTATCTCATTCACTCAGTAAGTATTCGTTGAAATAGGGAGCGTTTTCAACAATGACAAGTCGTGTTAAGATACCCATCATTGACTTCAGCGCTTATAGTGTGAACAAAGATGTTGGAAATAAAGATTTACCGGCCCTCTCAGACGATCTTTGTAATGCCTTTAGAACACGATGCTTAAACTGTTGGGCTAAATTTATATCCGGTAAAGAAAGTAAAATATCAGTCTCCTTGTACTCTATCTTGTACCTGAATCACCTTCAAGGCTTATATTCATCACCTTGGATCCAATTTATATCAACACTTTTAAATAGTCTTGGCTTGGGCTACATTTGGGCTAATCAGAGCATAATTAACCCGAAACATCTTGACTCCATAATAAAGGAAAGACTTAAAGACATATTTTTACAAGAATGGAGAGCGGCAATGAATAACTCGAATAAGTATCAATTTTATAGATCAATAAAAACAGATTTCGGCTTCGAAGATTACCTTAAACAATTGCCTCTATCTTTGGCAACCCCTCTTCTTCAATCTAGGGTTAGAAATTATAGGCTCCCCATAGAAACGGGTAGCTTGGCGGTTGTAGAATTATCTCAAAGAAAATGTAACTTGTGCGAATGCGAATTGGGAGATGAATACCACTTTATTTTAGTTTGTAAAAAATTACATTATACACGCAGGAAATATATAAAACCTTACTTTTGGCGACATCCGAGCATGTTGAAACTACAAAGTCTGTTCTCGAACTCAAAGATCAGCCAAATCTGTAAATTGGCAAAATTTATCACAAAGATAAAACTCCTCCTAAAAACTTCTCACGGCTAAATCTAAAACCCAAACCCACCAATACCATCTATACCTCGAATATTGGGCCAAGAGTACAAAATGTAATAGTAAATACATAGTCACACACTGATCTTCTTCTCTGGCTTTCTAAATTCCAAAACTCTGTGTGCTTATAACTTTTCAAGAAAGGAGAACAAAATTATCCACTTCCACATAGATATTCGTACCCACCCAATCCAATTTATAGGAGTTGCATTTACCTCCGTCTCTTCTCAGTATTTCAGATTTAGTAACCAGATCAGAAAACGCGACATGATGCTTCCGCATGACCAAAATGTCATCTATGTCGCGTGTGCGTGCGTGCGTGCGTGCGTGCGTGCATCCGTGCATGTGAAGGGGGGGGGGGGGGGGTTGGGGGTGATCAGTTTACACACACATGTTTGCGTCCCTGTGTATATCTAGTTTAGCACACACACGCTTATGTGTGTGCCTGCGCGTAAACTGGCACTAAAACTGGCGCGCGTGTAGGAAAAATAAAAGTCAATCAACGCAAGGAAAAGTCATCACGTTTTGAACATCTGGCATTCCTGGTCCTTTTCCTCGCATTTTTTCGCATACAAAATCTTTCGACGCAAAATGCCAAAGCCCGTTCTACCTCTCGTTATAACGTTTCCTTGCAAGGAAGAGTCACACCGGGTTAATGCTACGTGTCGTTGATTGTAGGCATATCTTGCAAGTTGTTACTTAATGATGAAATTTCAAAAGATATATATATGCACATGCGTTTGTGCTTGTGCATGTAGATATGTGTGTGTAATGTGTATGTATGTGAATGTGCTGTATAATTCAATCCTTCCCAGATATCTCCGCGGTGCATGTTGGGGGGTGCCATGACATCACCAAAACTCAGTCAAGTTGGCTCTGAACCAAGGGGACATAAATGAGAGAGAGGGGGAAGAGGTGGGGAGGAAAGGGGAGGGGCGAGAAAATGAGAGAGAGAGAGAGAGAGAGAGAGAGAGTATGGAATCATTATTTATCAGGCTATTTTGTCACGGACATATGCTGTACAATAATATGACTGTTTTTTCTTTGTACTACTGTAACTTGACTCCATGAAAATGGAAATAAGTTAGAAAATATATTAATCAATCAATGTTATTGCTGATAAAATGACTAAAAGAACAGAAAGTTTTGTTATATAAAGAATCATAGAAACTGTGAGTTGACCTTTTTTCATTTTTTTTTATTCACAGGTAATTTTAGGAGCTGGAGCCGAATCCTGTACTCTATAAACTTGACCGGACGAAGGGGAACTAATTTTCCGATATGAGTATTTTAATCGTGGGGGGTAACTGTCGGTATTTGTTCTGTAACTCGGGTGTTCAACGGATGACTCGGAGATAAATTAGAGATGATAACGATTTAATAACGAATCTAGTTGTCTAAATGTCTAACAGCAACAAACATTTAACAACTGGTTTGTTAGATATCCAAATAATATTACAAAACTACCTTGTGGGATTTTCCAATTATTTATTTATTTATATATTTATTTATTTATTAGTGGTTAAGGTCACATACTTATGCACAATGGCTAATCGTGACCGTGACAGTTTTACGGGTGGAGGAAGCAGGAGTACCCGGAGAGAACCATCGAGCATCGACGAGCAACTGTCAGCTCCCCAACATTCTAACTCTGTTCAAGCTTCACTCAAGCAGGGTTACAGCGGTTGAGGACATGTGCAACATCGACGTGCAGTTCGCCTTAGTACTCGTCGTCATCGTGCCCCCATGTAGACAACCGGGATAAAGTGCCTTGCCCAAGGACACATTGCGGGTCGTCTCGGACGGGGATCTAACTCGGAACCTCTAGCATAGAAGTCCAACAGTCTACCCCTGAGCCACCGCGCTCCCAGGGATTTCACAATAATATGAGACTGTATAACGTTTGGAAATGGAAACTACAACTGAACTCTCACTTGTGATCGACCTCTTATAACAATGCAATAAATGAGTCATGTCACAACAAATGTACTGGATATGAAGATTGAAGAAAGCTTTTACTGTGTCTTTATCAGATGCCTTAAAAGGTTTCTGAATAGAGCTTAAATAAACAATGGGGGAAAACATTGAACTGAGGCAACCTGTTAACAACTGCTATGATAGAGGGCCGCTGTTACACGATGAATGAAGAAACATACTGAGTTTGAAACAGTTGCAATTAAATGGGATAAATGTGAATAGTATAGATTGCCATTGCAATATAACAACAGTAAATTGGTCTTTTGCATTGAAAGTCTATCATGTTATGAACATGCCCCGGCGGTAGAATTATCACGATATACCACAGGCATACGAAGAAATGAAAAAAAAACAAAAAAACAATGGTTTTGGGAGAGAGTTCTCTCGTGCAATAATGATCCCGTCCACAACAATGAGCAGGTGTGCCGCGACGACGTCATGAATTGTCCGGAATTTGATGGATAAAGTCCCGACTGACTGATATTCCAACCACATTGTCAAGATATAATACATAATTATACCATGCTTACCAATTCTACCATATATGAAAAACCACAAAGTTTAGCTTTCACACCAACCGTGGTGAACATGCCATCAATGGGATTTCAAAAGTTAAAATTTACACCAACAGTGGAACTACATCCAAGTTGGCATTTGGTGACCTCGAACTGAATGCAAACTTGTCTAAATTATAGCTCGTCGCCTCGCGAAGAGTGAAATGAAACCCGCAATTGTTAATTACGTTTTTAGATGAGTTAACCACATAGATACCAATACCAAAAATTAACAAACATGCGTTATCCCCTGTTAATAATCTGGAAATAGTACGTTATTATGTTATTAAAAGAGTAATGTACTAATGAGTTCATGTGTAACTACTGGTTGGTTATTACACTACTCGTTGTTAAACGCCCCAATAAAATATCCACCACATTAACACTTATAACCTCAAATTAAAGTGTACGACAATATAACTTATGGGGCTTTCAGTGGGCGGATATGGTGTGATATAAGGCGAAGTGAGATGAATATTAGGCGAGGCCGAAGGCCGAGCCTAATATTGATCTCGTTGAGCCTTATATCCGCCCCCTGAAAGCCCCATAACGTATTTATTAGGCCAGTCCTTTGAAAGAGACACAACCATAAGTGTAATTTATGTTCGATATCTATCAGTCTTCAAATTCAATCATTCAAATCAAAACAAACCAGACAATGAAATTTGCAGTCCAGGGGGAGTAACTCGAAAATATTTGCAAGAACTGAAAAGGGCAGATTATTCGGGTAAGGATTCTCGCTTAAGATCGTCTCAGACAGTGCCAGTTGGCTTCTCCTTGTCGTTTTAGTGGTTTATGTATTGTATTTATTTACATTTGTTTATTAAAATTTCTCAAAGACTGGAAGAAACGTATTATAGTTGTACGTTGCTCAAGAGACACACACGCGAAATTATTTGTTGCCCGTTGAACACGCCGGATTAGGAAAAACATCGAAGCGAGCATTGGATGTCAAAAACAAAATGTCGGAACTGACCGTATGTAAGCTCTATATACGGTCAGCTCGATGATACACAGTCTGATATACGGTCACTGGATATTGAAGCTGATTGGTCAATAACAATTACTGGCATGATAATATTAGTTACGGAGTGTTTAATGGTCGGATATGCTGTCGTGTGAGGCGAAGTGAGATCAATATTAATCGAGGCGTTGGCCGCGCCTAAAATTGATCTCACTGAGCCTCACAAGACACCTTATTATGCCAGTAATTGTTATTGACCAATCAGCTTCAATATCCTGGGCAGGATATATTCTAGCAGCACATAAAGAATTAAAACATTTAGCCACTTTTTAGCCCCATATCTGTTCTTTCATACACTTTTTGTTCTAGAGATAAGAGAGACCAAATAGTAACCTTTGTCTGCCAGGATTTTGAATAACTGCGTATTGTTTTCTTTCAGAATCACCGTGTTGTTTTCCCACGGGATGCGGATGTTATGCATGAGCGCCAGTCGCTTGTTGTTTTTTTTTTGTGGAACAGACATGGATGCAGAGACAAAATGTTTAGATGGAACAAATAATTACGAACCCACAACTACACGAACCCTCTTAATAAAAGCACACCAAGATTTCAGTTTGGCCTCCAATTAGTTCAATTCAAGTCAACCAGATAATAATTGGGCTCTCTATGGGAGACCGAATTTTAATAGAGTGCAATATGGTGAATAATCTTTAAAAAAAACCAAACATTCTTCAGATCCAGCAGTCAGAATGTTTGGATATTTGGTATACAGTATCCTTAGGGAGGTTAGATCTAATTTTATTCAAGGTCAAATCTGATTTTGTAAAAATCAAGACTCTTGAGTTAATATTTGGGCTCCCTATTGGAGCCCGAATTTTAACCTAGTTAAATACGAAGAAAAATCTTTAAAACTCTTCTTCTCCAGAACCGCCTGTCAGAATTTTTTGATATATGATATACAGAATCCTTATACGGGCTAAATTCAATTGTCTCCAAATCAAGTCTGTCGGTTAATAATTGGGCTCTCTATGGGAGCACAAATTATAACAAAGTACAATATTGGCATTAATCTTTAAAAATCTTCTTTTTAAAATTCACCAGTCAGAATCTTTCGATATTTGGTATACAACATCATTAAAGGTGTTCAGAGTCGTGGTTGTTAAAATCAATCCCTATGAATATTATTTGGGCTCCCTGTTGGGCCCAAGTATTTACTTGGTGCAGTCTTTAACAATGTTCTTCTCCTGAAGCCCCAATCAGAATCTTTTGATACATGGTAGGGTTGAGTGATTCAGGTTTGGAAAATCAAGATCCTGGGTTAATATTTTGAGCCCAATGTTAATTTATTCCAATATCAGGGATACTGCTTAAATGTCTTCTTCTCCAAAACCTCTGGACATAATCTGTTGATATACTACTGGGGAAAGGTTTCTTAATATCTGGGCTCCCCATTCGAGCCCGAATTTTTACGTGGTACAATATGAGGAATATTCTTTAAAAATCTTTTTTTTCACGGACCCCAGTTAGAATCTTTTGATACTTGATTTACATCACGCTTACGAGAGTCAGATTCAATCTTGTTAAAATCAAGTTCCCGGCTCAGAATTTGGGCTCGCTATTGGAGCCCGAATTTGAACCTAATTCAATATGTGGAGACATCTTTAAAATTCTGTTTCTTGAGATAAAAACAAACTCTTTTGATATTTGGTGCACAGCATCCTTAGAGGGTTCAGATTTAAATTTATTCAAATAAAGTCCCTGGGTTGAAATGTGTGTTCCACAGGGGTGAGGAGGTGGGGCAAATTTTAATATAGTGCAAAATTGGTAATATTCTCAAGATATTTTATCCAGAACCACAGTCACAAAATGTTGTATATCGAGTTTTTTGTTCAAATAAAGTTCCTGGATTAATATTTGAACTCCCTATGGGAGCCCTAATTCGAACTTGGTGCAAAAGAGAAATATTCTTTGAAATCCGTGTGAGAACAACCATTCAGAATGTTTTATACAAGGTATGCAACACCCAAGCAGTACTCAGATTCAAGTTTGTTCAAATTAAGTCCCTGGATTCATATTTGGTCTCCCCATGGGAACCCAGGTTTTAACCTGGTGTAATATGACGAATGGTCGTTTATACACGTTTATACACGGCGTTATCGTTCCCCCGTGTAGGCAACCAGGATAAAGTGCCTTGCCAAAGGACACAACGCGTGATATCCGAAGATGAATCGAGATATATGCCCAGAAACAAGCGAGACTCTGATACAGTCTGCGCATGAACATAATGGCGATAATGGATTGATCTTACACTTACGGTTAAAACTAGAAGTCCTGTCACGAACAGTACTAAAAATGTTCTATGGGCATTTTTTCGCACGCACGTACTCGCACAAACTGTTTTCGTTTCTCTTGTTATGTCAGCATAATAATTACATAACTAGCGCATGTGAATATTGCACAAATTATGAAAGCGACTATAACATGTTGCTTCAAATTTTAGAAACTGGGACAAACTTGAATATCGATATCGATGTCATAGGTTATGCAATTTGAAGCTCTATCACACCACAACAAACATCCTCTCCCCGAATTGGAAAATGGCAAGTCGTGTTAATATACAAATACCAATCATTGACTTCAGCGCTTATAGTTTAAATAAAGAAGTTGAAAATACTGAAGACCTGCATAATCTTTCAGAAGAAATCTGTAATGCTTTCAGTACAGTAGGATTCTGCTATATAAAGAATCATGGGCTCTCCGAGGAAACTGTGAGTTGACGTCTTTCAGCTTATTTTCATCGCAATCAACCTTCCGATGGGAGAGAACTAATTATGATACGTTGTGCGACAGGCGTAACGCGAAGTGCGAAATATTGGTTTTGAACATAGTGTCCGGGCAGTGTCGGGCAGATGAGCCTATGTAAGAATACATAGACAACAGGCACAAATACATGTATATTTGTCTTCTCTTGCACTTTATTTACAGAGAAAAGTTGGGTGTTATTCATCGAACTTTTTCAGCGGCGTATCTACGGGAGTGTGGGAGGATGGAGATGTATATGCGGGGCGGGTGACTTGCACCTAACATTTTCGGTACCACCCCCACCCCACCCCACTTTACACATCAGCCCAATTACATTTTTACACAACATAGAGCAGCAAAATGGTCTCCTAAATTGGACCTACCACACTTCAAATGCCTCAAATTCACTGTTAGAGCTCTAAATATTGCAATTTTTTCTCGGGGATGGGAGTGGATAGTCCTAACTTGGGCCCTCACGTCGTTGTCCCCTCCTCTCACTTCCCTGAAGGGATGTGAGAGAAGGCAACGACCGGGGGTCCCAAGAATAGCCACCGAAACAGGGAAGTGAGTGGAGAAGGCAACGACCGTGGTTCAATAAGGAATTGAGTACATTGGGTACTATCTGAACTCATATACAGTGAACTAATAAAAGATAGAGATATAAAAGTATGAAATAAAATACAATAAAATTGAAATATTAATTGAAATGAAATAAGAAAATATGAAAAATATATTTTTTTTTTTACTAACTTACAAATGTGTATGATTTTCATTTCAATTCTGTGTTTAGTTTTTATGAAAAACTAAAAACAGAACTGGGCAAAGTGAAAATTTAGTTATTTTCATTGCATTTTATTTATTTATTTATTTATTTATTTATTTATTTATTTTTGTCAGTTGACCACCTATTTGCAAAGTGCTTCACTAAAATTGAAACTTACTACAGTCTGCAGAACTGAAGCATTGAAACTGTCACCCATGCCTGCCAGGTTCTGTCTGTTTGTCGACCTGCAAGACCAACCGCCTGCCTCGATTCCGAAACGTCTCAATCACAACCTTAGTGTCAGACCTTCCGTCATCCTCGGTGCATGGGTTGTCGCGTTTTGATTCGTCAAGACGTACCGTGTCGTAAGTATACGTAGCATTGCTACAAAGAGAACAGGGCTTTATTAAGTGGACGATGTTGGACTTACCGAACATATCGTTTTTTCGGTGTCCGTCATATACATATCTTTGGCTTTTAGGCAGAAGGAAAAAAAATATAAAAATTATATAACTTTATGTACAAAAGCAAATCACAACTTTAAGCTATCACCTTCGCGTGCAGGTGCAAAAGGAGATGTCTGGTATACCACTGATAAAGAATACATTCGCCATCGATACTGTCGACGGCGATTGCTTTTCTGTGGCGAACTCTGTGGGGTTTTTAATGTTATTTATGTGTTGCATTGTTTGCTTCGAAGGTAAGTTCTAAGCTATATTACAAGCACCAGGGAATCCTGGCCAAACTATATGTTGCCGAAACACTGCAAAACTTTGGAAAAAGTTTCAAACTCCTCATAATTTGGGCACAATTATCTTATTTGCGTTTACCGTAGTTAGTTGGGAAGAATTTAATGGGATCTTTTGAAGTTACCACTTAAATACTGATCTCTCTTTTTTCACACAGACTGTCATGAGATGTCTTTGCTTGAACCTTTCTCGCCAAGTTGGCGTACAATCCACCATAACTCTCTATTTATTTATTTATTTATTTATTTATTTATTTATTTATTTATTTACAATCCACCATAACTCTCTCTTTTATTTATTTATTTATTTATTTATTTATTTATTTATTTATTTATTTATTTATTGTGGTTTAACGACACTTTCAACAACCAGGGTCACTTCTCTTTGGACATAACTACTTTCTACATGTACGTGGGGAGGAAGCTGGAGTAGCCTAACAACCATGAGCTACTGTCAGACCTCCTCAACGTTCTAACTCCAGGCAGGCAGGGTTAGAAATGGATGAAGACATGTGCAACATCGGCATCCACTACGCTTTAGTGAACAGTGCCACAGTGCTCCCAAGTAGAACATGGGAATTAAGTGTATTGCCGAAGGAAACAGCGCAGCTATCACTGGCTAGGATGGAACCGTGAAACCTTTCGGTTTACAATCCAGTAATGTAACTCTTAAGCCACCGCGCCTCCTCTGACTTGAATTCTATTTCAATAGAATATTATGGAACACTAGTTCACACCATCGACTGTTAGAGCGATTATCGATATAGTTAACCCTTTGAGACTTTAATTATCCTGACGTTCAAACGTCACTGGGAATTCCGTTTCTTCAACGTTTTTCAAAATGCGACGTCAAACGTCGGAAAATACAAATAACAAGATTTCTTTTCAACCTACTCACAATTGTTTACAATTGGCTGTAACATAAGTGCAAGCCCTACTTCGGAACTAACTCAAGCTTTTAGAATCTTTTCCAAACGAGTTGGAAAAGTACTAGAGTGCAAAAGCACGAAAAAGATACAAAAAAGGGTCGAGCGAGACCAGCGCTCGAAATTACAGGTACTCTCTCTGCACACCTCTTGCGTTTACCGAGCGCATGCGCAACAACCGTGACGTCAATTCCTTTATTTTCCGCCATTGTACATGGTCGGAAATTTTTTGTGACTCGTGCTAAATTATGCTGTTTATTCTTCGTGAACAACTTATTCTACATATTTAGTGCGCTAGTGGATTGTATCCTTTTATCAAGCTACCAAGTTATTATTAATTAATGTTAATTTGTATTTTTATTGCTTGTCTCTTCACACTTTATCTTGTCTTTCCCCCACGTGTGAACACAATCTTCGTGCTGTTTTCCGTCGGCGGGAAGCTTGATTATTTTGATATAATGCCTAAGACTATTCCTTGTACCTCTTGTTTGCAGGTGAAGCATGTGGACGACTCTCATGCCACATGTGTCACTTGCAACAATTGCACTCAGGCCCAATCATGTGGTATTTGTGGGGTTTGGTCCTCTAAATTCTGGGCTTCTGTGAACAAGGTGGTTCTTTCCAGAGCTAGAATCCCTCGTTCTCGGGGTAAGGGTAGCCGTGCCGTAGCAGACATTTCTGCTGGTGCACGTGGTGACTCTGTCACACAGGATTCGGATCTGCCTTCTGTGGCGAGTTCCTCTGCGACTGTTGGCGGTGTTAGTTCAGTGATACCTGACGAGGAGACCGTGGTCTCTTTGTCTTCTGATGTCACTATTGAGGCGTCTGTTTTCGCTGAGAGCTTTTCCGAGGTCAGCTCGGTGACCCTCTCCGATCTGCCTCCTAGACCGTCAACCGTTGTTGAGGAAGTTGCTACTCCAGATCCTATTCTGTCTGATGGTGGCTCTTCCATCTCTTCTGGGGATAGTCTACAGTCTCGGGGGACCGAGGCTGTATCTGCTGGTGTGTCTGTGTGTTCTCAGCCTCCCCCAGCCTCGCGGCGGGGCTGTGCGGATTTGCTGTCTGCTCCGTCTCATCTGGCTAGGTTTGCTCCTAGTCGGTTGAGCCGGCCGGTCGCTTCGGCAGCGATTCCTCGTCCCTCGAGTGAATCGTTTATCGTTCCACCTTCCCCTGCTAGTGTGCCGCCTATCGGGATGGTGTTGGGACGTTGGCATCCAGGGCCTGCTGTTCGGCAGCGGTCAGTGACAGCCCCTGTTAGCTGTCACTCTCGGAACCTTCCTCCGGTGATTCCTCACTGTGTTCCGAGTCTGGGTGTCGATCGATGCTTGCCGACGGTCTCAGAGGATAGGCAGTTGGGGCCGTCTGCTGCGCAGAGGCCAATGACAGGTTCCTGTCATTCTTGGGACAATCCTCCGGTGTCTTCTCACCGTGTCCTAGGTCCAGCTACCGATCGACGTGCGTCGTCGGTCTCTTTAGAGGATTTGAAAGCAGGACCTTCTGTTTCGCAGAGGTCAGTGATGGCCCCTGGGCGTCACAATCGGGACTATCCTCCGGTGTCTTCTCACCGTGTCCCTATTCTGTCTGCCGATCGACGTTCGATGTCGGTCTCTTCTGAGGATTTCGGTTCTTCTACCAGGAGAGTCCATTGGGAGGACACACCGTCGGGCGATTCTGCCGCGACGGATTCTCCGGGTGACCTGCGCCAGGCCGTTTTGGCGCTCACCCGGTTGCTTTCTGGCAACCCTCAAGTTGGCCTCCCTGTGCCTCCTGAGGCACAACCTCCTTTGGTCGGTCGCCGAGGTGTCTTGCCTGGCTCCTTGGATACTGCACAGTATTCACAGGAGGTTTCTGCTGGTCAGCCCGAGTTGGGCTACGTCTCCTCTGCTACGGAGGATGACGAGTATCTTGAAGGTGATGGGCCCCCCTCGTCAGTCTTGGGGCAGGCTTTGGATTTCGTCTTTGGCTTATCGCCGGACGTTCAACCTTCCGACCAGCCTTCTGTGACCGTCCGGCCGCGGTCCACTGTGGAGCGCCGAGACCCTGTTGAGCCTTCTAGCTCCGGGGCTTTGCGTCCTCTGCAATCGGCTCAGGTTGTTGAGTCCTTCCAGGGCTTAGACGCCTAAATGCGTTCTAAGGCCCTCAAGGGTTCCTTCTTTCCTAGAGCTGATGCCTTTCTGCCTCCATCGCGGTTTCGTGTTTACGATTCCGTCTCTCCACCAGTCTTCCAAGGGATGACTACTGTGGATGAGGATTCTTCTTCCCTCGGGTTGACTAAGCCTAAGTCGGCAGTTCTCCCGATGTCGGTAGTTGAATCTATGGTGGGCCTGTCCCGAGAGATGCTGGGTATGTTATCTCTCGCGGACCATGTCGTCGCTGCTCTGGCTGAATATTTTCCACGAGGGGAGTTTGATGACGCTCAGGCGCCTTTTCGCGTTCTGTCACAGGCTCTTATGAACTTGACACACGCTCACGCCTGTAACACGGCTAATTTGGAGCTGGCACGCCGGGATGCGGTGTTGGATTCTTTACCATCCCTTCCTTCTGAGCAACGTGCTGTTCTGAGGTCTGCCTCTTTGGTGGGACCTCAGTTGTTCCATGGTTCCGTGGAAGCTGTTCGTGGCGAAGTTCTTCGTCATTCGAAGGACCAGCTTTTGCTGAGACAGCTTGACCAACCTGCTGCTGCGGGTGGGGGTCGTTCCAGGCCCGCCAAGCGTGCTGCTGCGTCTGCCTCGTCGGCGATGTCGGCTACGCCTTCGGCTCCGTCTGCTCCTTCTGCTCATAAGAAGCGCCGACGTGGCCAGGCTCGCTGGCAGCCTCAGGCTGGAAAGTCTCAGGACTCTGTCACTTCCCGAGGTGGTTTCTCCTCTCGGGGGCCTCGTCGAGGCCGCAAGTGAAGTTTGTCACCTCGATTCGCCTCCAGTCGGGGAATGGCTGTCGCTGTTTTACGACCGTTGGACAGAGATAACGTCGGACTCTTGGGCCCTCGGCGTCATTCAATCCGGTCTGCGACTGTCCTTCCATCGGCACCCCAGTTTATCTCGGGTGCCCCTCCCGACTCAGGTCCCTTCCGATTCTCTGCGTCGGGACCTTCTGGTGCAGGAGATCGACAATCTCCTCGCCAGAGGGGCGATCGAAGTGGTCAGGAACACCCTTTCACCGGGGTTTTACTTGAGACTTTTCTTGGTGCCGAAGAAAAACGGCCAATATCGTCCTGTCATCGATCTGAGTACCCTAAACGAGTACATAATAGCTCCTCGTTTCAGTATCGAGACTTTCCGGTCGGTTCGACGTTCAGTTCATCAGGGCGAGTTTGCGGCCAGTATCGACCTGAAGGATGCCTACTTCCCTGTACCCAATCATCTGGCGTCACGGAAATACCTTCGGTTCTCGTTTCGGGATCGAGTTTTCAATTCAGAGCTCTTCCGTTCGGTTTGAACCTGGCTCCTTGGGCCTTCACCCGACTGATGTCACATGTACTTGCTTTCCACCGCACTCAGTCGGCAGTGACTTCGTCAGCCTACCTAGACGACATCCTCCAACGGCACCACGATGCTGCTGTTTTGGAGTTCGATGTCCGGCAGTTTCTTTGCCTACTAGCGTCGCTGGGTTTCAGAGTCAATCGCGAGAAGTCGGATCTTCTTCCCTCTCAGCGATTCCGTCATTTGGGGATGGATTTCGACACTCTTCACAATGTAGTGTCGGTTCCCCAGGCTCGGGCGACGATTCTTTCCGCCTTGACTCGGGACCTGCTTCAATCTTCCTCGGTTTCGGCCATGACTTTCCTTCGGATGCTGGGCCTTTGCGGTTCGGTGACAGATCTCATTCCGCTCGGTCGCTTGTTTGTCCGACCTCTCCAACACTTCCTGTTGGATCATTGGCGTCCGAATGTAGATCCGCTGGACCTGTAACTCACTATTCCTCGGTCTCTGCTTTGTCACCTCCGCCCTTGGGCAGATATTCCCTGGCTGACACAGGGTGCTCCGTTGGATCTTCCTTTGGCCGATCGCATCCTTACTGCGGATGCCAGCGATCGGGGCTGGGGTGCGACGTTGGATCCTCTCGGTCTGTCTACTCACGGAGAGTGGGACAGCGAGCAGGTGGGCCTTCATATCAACCAGAAGGAGCTCCTTGCTCTCCTGTTGAGTTTTCGGCTTTGGATCCCTCATCTGTCGGACCATGTTGTCCTACTTCTTTCGGACAATTCGACAGTAGTGGCCTACATACGGAATCAAGGAGGCACACATTCGATTCCCATGTATCGGCTGTCTCGGGATCTCCTTCTGTTGGCGCGGGATGTGAACGCTCGGGTGTCCATTCGACACATTCCCGGGCGTCTCAACGTCCTAGCAGACTCCCTGTCCCGACGCGACAGTGTCCTTCCAACCGAATGGATGCTACATCGGCCGGTGTTTCAGGCGATTTGCGAGCAGTGGGGCCGTCCTCAGGTCGACCTTTTCGCTACTCGCTGGAATCATCAGGTAGAGACCTTTGTCTCCCCTTGTCCAGATTCTCTGGCATTTGCAGTAGACGCTCTGTCTCTGGACTGGACAGGTTGGATCGGCTATGCCTTTCCTCCTGCATCGATTCTTCCTCGAGTGTTAGCGAAGATTCGTGCTTGCAGTTGCAGGATCATTCTGATCGCACCTCTGTCTCCACAGAGGGTGTGGATCAATCTGCTGCGGCCTCTATTGGCCGATCGACCGATTCGTCTACCTCTACGTCTCGATCTTCTTTCACAGGGTCGTCCCAGGAAGTATCACAACAACCTGGCGAGCCTGTCCCTTCACGCCTGTCTTTTATCAGGTCCAGTCTCCGACGTAGAGGTTTTTCGAGACGATCGGTGGAGTGCATTTCTGCATCGCGGCGACATTCCACTGGCATGACTTATGCCGCTAAGTGGAAGGTTTTCTGCCGCTGGTGTGCAGATCACAATGTGAATTACCGTGATCCGTCAATTGCTCAAATTGCGGATTTTCTGGTTTTTCTTTTTGACTCCAAGGGCCTCCAGCCTATTACGATTAAGGGCTATCGGTCTATGCTGTCTGATACTTTCTCTTATGTGGGAAAGCGGTGCATCGTCGTAATCTTTTTCTCTCCAAACTTATTCGGCACTTTTCTTTGAAGAGGCCTCGAGTTTTGCGTCTTACACCCAAGTGGAACTTGGCATGGGTGTTGCACTGTTTGGAGGGGGTGCCATTCGAGCCTTTATCTGAGACCGACATGCGTTTTCTCACCTATAAGACGGCTTTTCTTCTGGCGTTTGCTTCTGCTCGTCGAGTCAGTGAGCTTCATGCGCTATCTGTTGGTTCTGCCTTCTTCCGAAATGAGGCTAACAGTGTCACCTTCACTACTGATTGCTCTTTTCTGGCTAAGAATCAACTTCCTGATTCGGTACCTCCCCCCATCTGCATTCGGACTCTCCCTGTTGTAGATGGCCGGAGGCCTCTTCTTTGTCCTGTCCATGCGATCAAGACTTACATTACTCGCACTCAGTTCATTAGGAGGGGTCGGAAGAGATTCTTTCTGTCTCTCATTCCTAAGAGGCAGTCTATCTCTTCCCATTCTACAGTACCAACGGAAATAACTTGTACATTAAACGTCGTTATTCTTCGTTTGTAAACGCGTTCACAAATAGCATTTAAACGAAAAACGGGTTTATTTTCCGCTTACCAAACGTTTATAAACGATCCGTATTTCGATGATTTAAACGAAGGCTAAACGAAAGGTAAACGATTTTTCGTTTAGCTAAACGAAAGCTAAACGTTTTTTCGTTTAGCTGAACGGAAGACAAACGATAGTCCATTAATATGTACACGTACCGAACGACATATAAACGGTTTGCAAACAGACTGATCATTTCCGCAATACCGGAACAATTCATTTTATTGCGTTCACTTTTATCGAAGCACGGTTACAAATTAATGGGGAAGATTTTTAAAATGGTACGTTTTTGCTTTTAAGATAGGCGTATAACGGATGACTGGAATGGGACGTGAAATCTGGCGTTTTAATTCCATTTGTGAATTTTTAGGTTTCAATATCAATACCAAGTTGATTTTCAAACCGAAACTGAAAGTTGAAGGGCTTCTGAAAAGTGTTTTCTGGAAAAGTAATGGTGTTGCATTTTTGCAGAAAAAACATTGTTTTAAAAATTGTCTCGACTTTGTATTCATACATGTACATTGTATCATTTCCCTTTCTATTTGATTGTTGTCGACCCCAAGCGGCCAAGCCACATAAAAGCTGGCATCCCATATTTCTTCTAAGAATACCATTCAGATTTGTCATTTTAAGTTTGGTTGTTATTGTAATTAAAATTTACTGCGGTACGAACCTTTGATACCAAGCACTGAGAACCTTTTCTGTTTGTATCTAAAACAATGGGTCTAAAAACAGTTTTTTGTAAAAATAAAAATAACAAGATGTTGTTCTTAACATTAAAGGCACTAGGACACACCTACATTTGTACATGCAGTCATTGGTCAAGACAGTATAAACAGAACAAATTTCCCCTTTAAAAAGGTGATTACTTGACTTGAATTTATCACTCGACTTTTCTGAATCAAAATGAACCGACGGAAAATGTCTTCAACGCCGAGTCACCATTTGGTGAGGTATATTGAAGACAATGCAATACAAGTGAGAAGCTCGTTTTTTTTTAAAGAACTGACAGACCCAATAAAGATAGGAGAATCTTACCTCATTCAGTGGAGAAGAGTGCACGAGGTTGCTGTTGGAAAGGTACGTGTTTTATTTTTAACCCTTTACTTACATGTATGCCCAAAACAAGGAACTGAAAAATATCCGACAGGGTCGGCGAGAGTTAATGTCGATCATGGTAGGCCTGGAAATAACTACTGAACCTCCGCTTAGGTCAGGCCCGAAGCCAGCAGTAAATAAAACTCCGACATGGAGAGTGTGGGGCGCCCCTCCCCTGCCACCTCACCCACCTCTGCATGTCGGATAGCATCCTGGTGCGAAGGCGAAGGCCATTTCCGAATTGCCTAGCCCCGACGGGGGTGGTGGTGTAGTGGGGTGCTGGGGGTTCTCCCCTTCCCGATTTGTTTTTACAATTCAAGGCTCTGAGCGCTCCCACCAGTATCGGCCCTGGTTTAGGTTATGTGGGGCTTGTCATTTGTAAAATACGTGAACAAGCTATTTGATTATACGACATGTCGTTTATCTTTTCACAGAATTATCGCCAAAAATAAATAGCAAAATTTAACGCGCGATCTCGCCAAAATGAGATTGCAGGTAAGTTTTTGCTCTTTATTATTGTGATAATTTTGTTGAAATGAAAGCAATTCCTACATGTAACTAATAATATACCCCCCCCCCCCCCTCCACCCGGACATACCTTTAACTATAAGTAGAAGGGGGCAACACAACCATTAAATTGGAATTGCCCTGAGACCCGGGACTATTGGCACTAAAAGGACAAAATGAGAAAAAAAGGTGAGGGCGGCCTGCAGCCATAGGGGGAATGAGCAAGAGCCCCCACCCAAAAATATCCCCCCCCCACACCTCTAAAAAAATACAGACAACATTTTTTAATTTGTATCCATTTTTCATTCACCTGCGCATTAACACAAAGCAGTACATTCGTCCAGTGGGTTGTGTGCACAGGAATAATAATTATTATATTTCCCTGTACTGATAATACCAGCTTCTGGTATCAATCATTCGAAAGCTCGTTTCTTGTGTGTTCTCAATAAATGAGGTCGGGGTCAACTCGCCACTGGGTCAACTCGCCACCAGTACTTTTTCCGGGTCAAGTCGCCACATGTTAGCGGCGACTTGACCCACTTTTTGTGGCGAGTTGACTCACTTTTGATAAGTTTTTTTCCAATATTTTTCTACTTATTTTTAACATTTTTTTCCAAAAAATAAATTTGATTGTACTCACTGTTCACTCCGTGACCGTCCGGCAGTGATTTTCACATGAAAATGAATAAGAGAAGATACGTTTGGGTTTGTTTTTATTGCACAGATTGTTGAATCAGCTGCCGTTGAAAGGTGATGACGGCTCAATAAAAAGCTTGCGATATTTCTATAATCCTTATTTTTCCAAATATGTGACTAGTCAGGGCTTAAAGTTCGTCCGATATCGCGAGAATCTTAACCAGATTCTCGCGAAATATATTCGCGCGAATCCATATAGGCCAAAACATGAAATTCTGCAAACGCCAGCTGAATGTTGCTGGAGAGATCACGAAATAAGTTTCCACACATGGTTTACCACATGCTTCACATTTTCTTGAATTTCGTATCAAATCAAGTCAGGGCTGCTAATAGCAGCCATGACTTGATTCGATACCAAACTCAAGGAAATGTGAATAGACAGTTTCTCATGATTATGTATCTTATGATACAAAACGATCAGAGCGTAATTATGAATCAAAGACATCAGTCTTTCATAACGTGAATCCAAGAGTAAACTGACGCAAATCCACTGATCCCCCCAAAACGTTTTCCAAGTTTTCAATGTAACTAAAAAATAAAAGAAATAATTAACACTTGGGAACTTCTTAAAATAAAAAAAATCGACAAAATGATCGATCAATTTTTTTTTTATATTTTTCTTCCAAAACATATATTATGACCCGTAAGAAGGGTCAAAAGATGTGTTTTTGAAAAAAAATATGAAAAACTAAATAAATTTGGGGAACTTATTAGAAGCAAAATATTGAAAAACACTCAAGCAATATTTTCATTTTTTTTTTCTTCCAAAACGTATCTTATGACCCCTCAGTAGGGTCATCAGATGTGGTTTGGAAGAAAAAAAAGAAATAATCAGCACTTGGGAACTTCTTAAAAGCAAAATGTCGAAAAATGTAATATACGGGACCCTAGTTCGTTTAATAGAATTCATTTTGCTAACTGGGTGTATTCAAGGTGAGTTGGGAGACTTGGTCATTATATCATTACGAGCAACCAATGATACAAAAAGAGAGGAATGTTTTCCTCGTAAAGGGCGTTTTCGAATCCTCGTAAAAGGCGTTTTCGAATATTGTAGGGCCAATGGTCAGCATTTATTTTTCTCCTTTGAAAACGGAAAAATAACACTACTAATAAAAAATAACCCCAATTACGCAAAATAAACACACTAATCATGAGAGCTACTAATAAAATAATTACCGACAGTAGCAAACAGAAGGGATCAAACAAACGAATTAAAACACGTGGTTAATTGACTTTACTTAATCCAATTACCAGAGGACCATGGCAAATCAGTGACTGGCCAAAGTTTTATTATGGAAAGGGAATATCGGTGTTTTAAGTTTTAAATTGTGTTTTGTCTTTTCATATTGGCTGAGTAAATAGCAACTGTAATATCTATCTTGACAATTAACAAATACAAACGTGATATCTATCGTTGATATTCAATGATTGGTAACCGACAAAATTCCTCTTTTTTATTATTTTAAACAACCAAGAAATAAAGTTCACGTTTATGTACATGTATATGTATCCTGGTAAAAAGAATCAAGCATAAAATAATTTTCCCCGACCCCATCTGTGGGAGGTGGCACCTCCGCGCCGACCAAGGCACTTGAAGCAGCATACATGCCTTACAATCGAAAAGAGCAAAGTGACATAGACAGCTTTTCGGTGACCGGGGTTCACGCCAACATAGGCGTATGTTTCAGGGAGGCTTGAGGACTGCAGTTCCCCTCCAGTCGGGGCAAATACATTTTTTTCGGCCAGTTTTTATGATTGTTTCGGGCAAGTTTGACTGACCTACTCACTTGGGCAGTTTTATCTTCAATAAAGGATTATGTCCCATCAGTTCTAACTTGGATACAAAGTCTGTAATATAATGTTTTGGTGTAGTACGTCCCACAGGTCGTACCACACCAAAAAAGTATATTACGGACTTCAGGTCCATGTTCGTACATATACCTGTAATACCGTCTTATCAGATTGATATCGCATCTGAGGGTTGTAGACACGCCAGCGTAACAGTTTGTTCTAGCTAATTACAGACATAAACAGGCCGTTAGCTACAACTGTGGAAGGGGAACACCTCCTCCCACACCCAAACCCACCCAAGGACCACTTCACTCAATAATGCTCGCAGCATCACTTTTCGGAAAAATATTTGAGACCCCCCCCCCCCCGAAAAGGTGTCCCGTACGCCTAAGCAAGCCCAAATTTTGTGACTCTGTTTGGTCGGAAATTTTGTGGTGTGCCCCCCCCCCCCCCCCCCACTCCCTCCAACTCACACACAAAACGCCCATATTTTTATGCTATTACACGTATAGGCATAAATTCGCCTAGAATGGTCCCAATAATTTTCCTACGGGACTGCACATTATCTTCCCAGTGTCTACGCCACTGACACCGAATGATCACACTGACTTGGTTGTGATATTGTCTGAACACGACTCAATTGATGCATGTGCTCGGGTATCATGAACGACGAGTTTCGCTTATGTAAACGAACTTAAACGAATAAAACGTTTACTTAAACGAAGGTAAACGAAACATATTCGTTTACAAACGCACTGAAAACGAAAAACGCCGTTATATTTCGTTTAGAAACGCAATGCCAAACGGAACCGTAAACGCCGTTATTTTGCGTTTACATGTACAAGTTATTTCCGTTGGTACTGTATTTCCAGGTGGATCTGTCTTGCAATCAAGCTGGCTTATTCTCGCTTGTCTGTGTCGGATCTTGTTTCGAACCGGCTTAATGCTCATGAGGTTTGTACCGTTTCTACATCCTGGGCGTTCTCCAATTCTGTTTCGCTCCGGGATGTTATGAATGCGGCTTACTGGAGGAATTCTTCTATCTTCTCCTCCTTTTATCTCCGCCACCTTCAGCAGCAATCTGAGGACCTTTATTCTTTAGGCCCTCTCGTTGCTGCTCAGGCTGTTGTGCGCCCTCGTTAAAATTGTTTTTGTAGAGGTTGCGCTTCACTCAGCCTTGTTCTTTTCAGGTGCCTTCTCTCTATCTTCATTACAGGTTTTCGTTTTTGTTCTCTGCCATCCTTGCTTTCGTTCTGCTACTCTTGTTGGTATTGGTTATGTGATTCACCTCCTCCTATTGTTTATTCAGCCAATTGTAAACAATTGTGAGTAGGTTGAAAAGAAATTAAAATTTTTTAGTAAATTTTGTTTCGTAACATGCCTACCACAATTGTTTACCGGAGGCCCACCCTCCTTGGGGATATCTTTGATATCGATGCCTCCCCGCTAAATCACAAACTTCTCGTTGGCGGAAATACGGAATTGACGTCACGTTTGTTGCGCATGCGTTCGGTAAACTCAAGAGGTGTGCAGAGAGAGTACCTGTAATTTCGAGCGGGGGTCTCGCTCGACCCTTTTTTCGATCTTTTTCGTTCTTTTGCACTCTAGTACTTTTCCAACTCGTTTGGACAAGATTCTAAAAGCTTGAGTTAGTTCCGAAGTAGGGCTTGCACTTATGTTACAGCCAATTGTAAACAACTGTGGTAGGTATGTTAAGAAACAAAATTTACTAAAAAAATTTAATATTTTTCACATTAGTGATTAACTGGTTGAGGGCTAGATTATTTCCTGCGGTATGAATTTTTTATTCAAAACTTGTTTATTACAATTTATTGGAGAGTGCCCACATGCACTCTCCAATAATTTGTAATAAAACAAATTTAAATAGCCCAAATATTATTTGTGTTTGACTGAATATGAAATATAACGCAAGGAAAGTGTTGGCTTTTACTCTGGTAACCTCATCATTTTTTGAAAGCCCTAATAGTGGCTTCTGGTACTCAACCAGTTAAGAAGTATTGTATTAGTGTTTTAAGCTGCGATGACATTTGGCTCAACGGTTGTCACTGAGCACTGTACGTGAGAAAATAGGAATTGAGGTTAAAACTTCAAAAAATCGAAAAATAATATTTATTTATTTATTTATTGATGTGTAAGGTCACATATTTATGCACAATGGCTAATCATGACCGTGACAGTTTGACGGGTGGAGGAAGCCGGAGTACCCGGAGAGAACCACCGAGCAACGACGAGCAGCTGCCAGCTCCCCAACATCGTAACTCCACTGCAGCACAGGCAGGGTTAGATTGGTTGAAGACATGCGTACCATCGACGTGCAGTACGCCTTAGTACACGGCGTCATCGTGCCCCCACGCGGGCAATGGAGATGAAGTGTCTTGCCCAGGGACACAACGCGGTTGCCGCAGGTGGGATTCGAACCGAGGACCTCTCGGCTTGCAGCCTGCACCTCTACCTACTGAGCCACCGCGCTCCCATCGAAAAATAATAACAAAACAAATGACCACAAAGTACCAACGCGCTGTTTGATTTCGTACGTCAAAATGCGTTCAAAAGTATCAAAGGGTAATGGTAACAGTTTCTCGAGGTCTATCCTGTTGGATGGATGATGGAGTCCGACAGTATTTGTTCTCCACTAACAGCCAACGGTTACGGCGAGTACAAACGATGACATCATTAATTCAATGACGTATCATTGTCTCCCTCGTCCGGTTATAATTACGCGCACGAGTGCACAGTTGAAACGCCACAGTACTAGTATGTCATCATTAACTCTCAACCCGCTGAGAAACTTCAAAATATTTTTCGTCGAATCTAGTCACGACTGCTATGAAGCAGCCATGACTAGATTTGATAAAACATTTATCTAAATTTTTCTAAAGAAATTAATCGTGGAACAGTCCATTTAATTTATAGGAGGGTGTGGTTAAATGTGTCCAAATTATACTTATTTCGAGAATATTCGTGTCGTGGGATGGAATACCCACCAGCAGCATGTAGAGAGTTAGTCGATTGTGGATCACTAGACCATAAAAAGCAGCTCAAGAGAGTCATTGAGTAGGAATCAGTTCATCAGATTCAGAAAAAAACTACTTAGCCGGACGAGCTGTAAATTTTGCTTCAGCATGAACAAAGTCAAACATTAATTTGGATCCACGCCGTCCAATCAGGACATGTGTCACTGAACCCGGTGGATATAGATTTTGACGTAACAGAAAATGTGATGGTCGGTTAGCAAATAGCCCAACAGGCAACAAATAATTAACCACATCACTGATTCGCAATTTAGTAATATCCTGTACTTAACCACATTTTGCGAAAATGGGTTCAAAAAAAAAAAAAATAAAAACACCCATAAAATACTCTTACATGCAACTTTAAAATTGTTAGTACATATTTCACCACCAATCTCACAAGCAACACAGCGTTGAAAGGGTTAAGTAATGCCGTAACTGGTTTATATAAATACCCTCCACCACAACCCCACTCCAGCACCTTCACCCCGACCATGTCATTAGAAAAGACGTTTGTATGACTCGAAAAACGTCAGTCAAAATAGTAGCTAACTTCAGGTGGTTCAAGTCTCTTACCATCTGAAGTTAACTCATATCGGCTGAGCGATCGATTTGGACTCCCGCGTTGTGTCCTTGGGCAAGACACTTCACCACTGTGAACATGTGGGCACAATGACGCTGTGTACTAAGGCGTACTGCACGTCGATGGTGCGCAGGTCTTCAACCAATCTAACCCTGTCTACGCTGCAGTGCGGCGTTACAATGTTGGTGAGCTGGCAGCTCGGTGGTTCTCTCCGGGAACTCCGACTTCCTCCACCCGTAAAACTGTCACCGACACGACATGACCCTGGCTGTTAAAGTGTCGTTAATTCCTAATAAATAAAATAATAATTTAATCATTTGCCCCGTCCCTGCGTTTGATTGCTTGGAAGCATACAGCGTGAAAGTCGTCAAAATCGTATAAATGAAATCTCGTAATGGTTTGAAATACTACACGTTCGCACATCCGATCCAACTTTGAAGACTCCGGAAGCCCCGCCCATTCAATCCAATTGTCACCGTCAGGGCGTGACGGCAGAGTGATAGATGGATAACAAGCTTGTAAACAAAGATCAATGATCGATTTTTCATCGCCTCCAGTCAGCGAGAATATCATGATAATTTCTCGGGAATAAAAGATCATACATACAAACATTATTTTGGGGGAAGTTAATTTTTTTTTTAATGATATTGTTACGTGACTTGCTAAATATCTGTCGCCTGCGATCGAAAATCAAAACAACAAACAATTTGACAATGATTGACGTGACCTGTTTGTGGCACAATTTCCTGTGTTTGACTGTTCTCTTTTGCGAAAATTAAAAGTTTTTCGTTCACATACACATAGTTTTTATATTTTAATATTACAGCCGGATTAAATTATAGGAAATAACTGTTGTTTTCCTTCGGTTTATGCGATATAAACCGAAAATTTTCGGTTTATATCGCATAAACCGAAGGAAAACAACAGTTATTTCTAAAATAATTCCTATCGGACTGACATTTTTTCGAGCCAAACAATCGTTTGGAGAACATCACGAAAAGTAACTCTTGTTGTTTCAGTCATGTTTGCATTACCAAAACATCAAAACGTCACTCTGATTGGTAGTTAGCTGGTAGTCCAAATATGGCTCAAGCAGGTCGTTATCTAGATATATTATTGTTTTGAGGTCCTGTGGCATTGAGAATGTATTTCTGGTTTTCCGCGAAACAGCGAATAATAATGGAACAAAAAGATAATGCCATATCGTCTGTCGCTCACATATATTACCAGGAGTGCCTTATATTGAGAATAACAATGTGCTATGGTATACTTTTCTTGGATGTAGTTTCTCCGTACTCTGTAAGAACTTACAACACCGAACATTAAAATTTGCAGGGAGGAGATTTTTAAGTTTTTATCTGATTTCAGTCTTTTTTAATTTTTTTTTACAATTTGTATTTCTTTGAATTTACATGAAACTGGTCTTTCAGACCACTTTGATGTGAATCCAAAGAGATACAAGATCCCTTCATAGCTTATTTAAACTGGTTATCATTTAATTGGGGGGCATAATGGATGATTTTGATACATTTCCCTTTATGCAAAGCACAATTTCAGTGTTTTGTATTAGACTAAAGTCTCATGCTTGAATTTTCATCGTTACTCAAAACGGAACAAAAGCAGCGAAGGGGTTAAGGACAGTTAGTGTTTATTTGATCCAAAAGCTTCACCGGGCTGTTGGATTAAATTATCACTGGGCCTCGCAACAAGAACAAATGGTTTCTCCCCATCGCTCTAAAATGTAATATAGAAGAATAAGTGTTGAACGGGTTTATTTAAATTGCATGAATAGGTGCCGTGAGTTCGCCAGGGCGTAGTTTCGAGGGTGTGAGAGGGTCAGTGAACAAATAATTCTAAACGAGAACAGGTTTCAGACGGAAAAAAACTTCAATAGGAAATATCCCAGGTGTTGAGACCCCCCTATTGTCAAAAAAAAAAGAAAACAGAATGATCAAATTCCTGAACAGAAGATTTAAAGATGTGTTTGGAATCGAAATCTGGAAATGTCCACTTTCGGTGAAATTTTCAACCTCTGTCCGTTTGTTACTATATTAAGAAAAAATATGCGAAAAGAGAAGTTTGTGTGTTGATCTCCCGCAAAAACGGAAACAAATATGTACTCTTAGAAATTCGCATGTGCAAGGAACGTCATTCGGAAATTTGGAATTTTTTTTTTTTGACGATGGGATGAAAGGCGCTGGTAATTACAGTAACCCCCCCCCCCCCCCCATTGAACTGAACTTCTGAAGTTGAAATCGATATGAAACAGAGGCCTTTACGATTCATTGTTTGAAGCAAGAAGAAGGCAGATGTGCATAATGCTATACTTGGATTAAATACTCATTTTTATCAAGTTTGCACTTTTAAAATCAAGTTGCATCCTTCGCTTTTGTTATTTCTTACGCATTATCTCTGTAGGCTGTGTCTTGTGACGACGCCGTCGGTGTTAGTAGTGCGTTTCTCGTTGTTAGTGGCTTTCGATACAATCCAGAGTATTATACTTTTATCATATGATTGCCTGTGAATTATCGCAATTTATCTAAAACATATTGCTCGATATATATCGACTCGATAAATATCGAGAAATATTTCTCAGTAGCTTCATCAATGATTGCACGCTTCGGTGCATGACATCGCATTGAAGGAACGATCAGTTGATCTTAGGTAGTGGTTTGAAACGTACGCATTTGGTGTCGAATTGGGCTGAATATTGAGCAATAAAATGTCTCGTAGCACATAATAAAAAGAAAATCTACTCTATTTTAGTCGGTGTAGAATTATCTCGTGAGTGTGGACTTGAAAGTTTTATTTTCCGCGAGCGTTTGCGCGAGTGAAAATTAATCCATTCAGGCCCACGCGATTCATTTTTTCAGTAGTTTCCTAAATGACGTAACGCTTCGGGGCTGGACGTCGCAATGAACGTCGCCTTGAACGTCGCTTTGAAGGACCTATCAGCAGCTTTTTGTTGTTGTGCTGAAACTGTTTGAAGTCGAATTGGGCTGAATATTGCGCATTAAAATGTCAGGTAGCATGTAATAAAAATAAAATCTACGCTGTTTTAATGAATATTGGGAATTATCTGATGAGTGTGGACCCGAACGTTTTATTTTACACGAGCGTTTACGCTCGTGAAATAATAAAACGTTCAGGTTCACACGAATTATATAGTTCCCGATATTCACTAAAATAGCGTAGATATCCTCTATATATTTCGTCAAAATGTTTTGGTTGAACTGGGGACTATCAGTCCGTGCTGAATCGCAGCGTATGCTTGCTATTTTAATTTGTGGTTTAGTTTCTGAGTTGTCCATTTCCTACGATATTTTTTGTTGCACGAAAACCAGTTTTGCGAAGAAACAGTATGCTGTGAAACTTACAAATGTCGTTTCGCGTCCGACACTTTACAGCAGTCTGAAACCGGAATCTGATGATCTGCACCCCTGATCAATTACCTACCCTTGACAAAGTTATCAAAATTGGGTCCCCCTTCCGAACTAGCTTATTTACCACACCTTGTATATATTTGACATCGTAGTCTGATGGGAATGTGTTTTTCCACCCAAATTGTTTTCTATTAAAACACAAGTATGAGGTATGTTCAAATGTCATAAAAATAGCTTGAAAAAATAAATTCATGTTTCAAACGTTAGAGATTTCATTTCAAGGTACCGGTATTACTGATAGTATTTATGTCTTGCAGAAGACGTTTTGTTTTGGAAGTTGCACAAACATTCATTATCCCGGATGATAGGTTTTTCGTGTAAGTCCCCAATTAATACATCTTACAAACGAGGATGGGTGTGAGGTGTGTGTGTGTGGGGGGGGGGGGGGGGGGAGGTGTGCATTTAAGTCTTTTCGAGGGGTAAGAATGAAAGAGAGAGAGAGAGAGAGAGAGAGAGAAGAATGGTTTACAAATGTTTTCTTTTAGATATTTCAGCGTGTTTCCTTTGTTTTCAGATTAATCACGTCCAGAGCCTCACTAAACAATTTTTACAGTTGGACAAGGAGGCGAAATTGAAATATCGAAGCGTCGACGATTCGTTTTTCGGTTATAGGGAGTTAGAGTGCAACAAGTAGGTATAGAATATATTTTTAGCTCACCTGGCCTAAGAGGCCATGTGAGCTTTTCTCGTCACTTGGCGTCCGTCGTCTGTCGTCCGTCGTCTGTCGTCCCTCGCCTGGCGTCCGTAAACTTGGCTTCCAGAGGCATTCTTTGATTCTAGTTGGTGGATGTTCAAAAATCTTCTCCTCTGAAACTGCCAGGCCAAATGTTTTGAAACTTCACATAAATGATGACTAGGATCCCCTCTACCCACAATCCTCATTTAATGTTGATTGGATTACAAATATGGCTGCAATTGCGGCTTATTATTACTGTAGAAACCCTATGGAAATCACATTTTCCTCATCTTCTCTGGAAAAACCGAGGTGATGTGAAAACAAACCTGGCAGGGATAGTCTATGGAGGTCCTCTACAAATGATCCTCATTTTGTTCCCGTGGCTTGAAAAACCTGACCGCCAGAGGCCTTCTTTGATTCTGATTGGTAGATTTTCAAAAATCTTCTCCTCTGAAACTGCCAGGCGAAATGCTTTGATACTTCACATAACGATGACTGGGACCCCCCTCTACGAACACTCCTCATTTAATGTTTATCGGGTTGCAAGCATGGCCACATTTGTGGCTTATAGTTACTATAGAAACCTTATGGGAAATCACATTTTCATCTTCTTCTCCGGAACTACTGAGCCGACGTGAACCAAACCTGGCAGGGATGGTCTATGGAGGTCCTCTACAAACGATCCTCATTTTGTTCCCGAGGGTTGAAAAACATAGCCGCCAGAGACATTCTTTGATTCTGATAGGTGGATTTTCAAAAATGTTCTCCTCTACAACTGCTGGGCCAAATATTTTGATACTTCATATAAGTGATGACTGGGATCCCCTCAACCAACTTTTCTCATTTAATGTTGATCGGGTTGTAAACATGGCCACAACTCAACTGCGGCTTATAGTTACTATAGAAACCCTATGGGAAATCACATTTTCATCTTCTTCTCTGGAACTCCTGAGCCGACGTGAATCAAATTTCGCAGGAATGGTTTATGAGAGGATGGAAATATGTGGCCACCAGAGGTTGTATTCTAATGCTTAACCCAAGGCCTCTCCTGTCTGCATGAAGATCAGTACTGTCAGCAAAATACTTGTGGTTTATTTTGAGAATCTGGTAAGGGTGGGTTCCAGTTTTTTCTCCACAGAGAACTGGGAAAAATATTGTATATACATTACAAGTCAAAATAAGTTGTAGCATAGCTGCAATAAACTAAGTGAACTACTACTCCTGTCCTGACAAGATCAGAATCTGACAATTTCTGGAAAGATATCAGTGAGAGCATTCCAGAAAATGGTGTCAACTTCTGGTCTTATCAGTGCAGGAAGAGAAAGATAAATAGTTTATAGTATTAACCTAACTTATTTTGACTTGTACTATAAAACAACTTCCACTGTAAAGTAATAATTCTCTATTCTCTCTTATCAGAAACACAGCAGTGACTTATGTGATAAGAATTGAAGCTTGTTTACATTCTGTTCACATCATGTCAGCTTAGTTGACAGTAATTATATTTATCTTTTGAGATCTGACAAACATTGGAGAAAATGTGTTTCCTGTTACCCTTTACCTATCCAACAGCTATTTTGAAAGAGAATGCTGTCTGAAAAAATTAATTTTCAAAATATTTTGACCCTTTTTTACTGATTTTTTTTGTTGAAACAGAATTCATATAAATGTGTGCATTTTCAAGAAAATCCTCTTTGAAACTACAAGACCAAATGGTTTGAACAACTTAATATGATTGATGACTGTAACCCCCTCTACCAATGGTCCTCATTTGATATTCATCAGGTTGCAATTATGGCTGCATTTGTGACTTACAGTTACTATAGAAACCCTACAGGAAAATCACATTTTCATCATCTTCACTGAAAGTACTGAGCCAATGTGAACCAGACTAGGCAGGTATGGTCTATAAGAGGTTCTCTACAACTGTTACTCAATTTATTCCTGTTGGGTGAAAAACGTGCCCGTCAGTCGCATTCTTTCATTCTGATTGGCCAGTTTTCTCCTCTGAAACCACAGGGCCAAATGTTTTGAAATTGTGCATGGTTGATGGCTGGAACACCCTCTACCAACAATCCTCATTTAATGTTGATCGTTTTGCAAACATGGCCACAATGGCGGTTTATATTTACTATAGAAAACCCCTATGGGAAAGCACATTTTCATCTTCTCTCTGCAACTACTGAGCCTACGTGAACCAAAAACTTGGCAAGAATGGTCCATATGAGTCCTCTACAAACGATCCTCTGTTTGTTCCTGTTGGTTGGAAAATATGGATACCAGAGATATTCTATGATTCTGTTTGGTGGATTCAAATGTTTTGAAACTTCACGTCATTGAAGACTGGGTAACCTTCTACCAATGATCCTCATGTAATGTTGATGTAATGTTGCAAACATGGCCACAATTGCAGCTCATAGTTACCATGGAAAGCCTATATTAAATCACATTTTTATATGTAGTTATAGGTGAGCGATTACAGGCTCTGTAGTGCCTCTAGTTATTTTTTGCTAGCCTGTAAATTATCGCAAATTATCTAAAAGATATTTCTCGATATCCATCGACTCGATGGATATCGAGAAATATCCATCAGTAGCTTTCTAAATGAAGTAACACTTCGCAGCATCCTGTCTCCTTCAACGTATTCTTGAAGGAATGACCGACTTATTTTTTTGTTTTTGTCTTGAAACTGCTTGCAGTCGAATTGTGCTGAATATTGCGCAGTAAAATGTCACTAGCATATAACAAAATGAAAATCTACACTAGTTTAGTGAATATCTGGATATTTTAGTGAATATCTGGAATTGTCTCATGGGTGTGGACCTGAAAGTTCTACTTTTCGCGAGCGCTTAATAGTGCTTTCAGGTCCACACGCTTCGGCCTTGAAGGGTCGATCAGCAGATCGTTGTTATTGTCTTGAAACTGTTTGCAGCGAATCGACCTGAATACTGCGCAGGAAAATGTCACGTTACATATGATAAAAAGACAATCTACGCTATTACATGTTTTGTGAATATCGGAATTTTCAAGCGCTCGTGAAAAATAAAACTTCCAGGTCCACACTCATGAGATAATTCCCGATATTCAATAAAACAGCGTAGATATCCTCTGTACATGTATGGCATTTTGTAATTTTTAACCAACGAATGTGCAAAATTTACGGAGCGTTCTAAACGTAATTCTCCATCCATGTTCACTACTTCTTATTAGACTTTTCTAGGCCATCCAGAGCTATTGTTTAGAGTAGAATGAGTAGTAAATGGGTGACCCAGTGGCGGCGCCATGGAGGGGTATGTGGGGGTACTTACCCCTCCACTTTTTTTCGCTAAGCGTAGTAAAACAATGCTATCATTTTAATTGTTGTTCAATTGAACGTTACGGTGTAATGGTCGGTATGCTTAATCCCATATTCCCAAGTGCACTAAATCAGAGAAGTTTTGAAATTATATTTGCCCCCACCCACCCCCGTCCCCCACACACACGCTAGATGCAAACGACAAACAAGAGTCGAGGGTCCAAATTGCAACAAGGCATGCCGCGTTTAAACGGACTGAAACATAGTGCTTAAGAGTATCCGACGAATGCTAGATCGAAAGCGTGCAAGGCATCCGTTTGGAATTCAGCCTACAGCAATTTTAAAAAATAAATAAAATTTAATATTTTAGAAAAAATTCTCAAAGGTATAACTCAATGAAATCATGCAAATATGAATATCATTGGAACCGGCTTGTTCATCCGGTTCCAATGATATCCATATTGGCATGATTTTGTTGCAAAACAGTTAAAAATATTTCTCAACTTAGGGAGAGGACCCCCCCCCCCCCCCGAACCCCTCCCCCCCCCCCCAGCTCGGCTCTGCACAATCCACAACTGTACCCCCTCACTTTTGTAACTCTGGATCCGTCACTGAATGGGTCGAATGAGGAGTTATCAATGGCGATGGGAAGCTACGGTTTAATATAATCAATGTCAGGCTGTAATTCTAGCAGCCAAAGTCCTGTAGTCGAGCCATTCGAGTGAAAACTGTACAATGTTTCGGAAGGTAGCACAGACGGGAGTCGATCCCTCATCTACGGCATCCAATCTCCTGCCACCATACCAGCTGAAATAACGGCAACCTCCAAAAAGGTTTCAATTAATTCAGCCAGTAAGTTCATTAACATTTACGACGCACCCGCTCGAGATTTGACAATGTAATAATTATTGGAACTGTTCTCTGTTGATACGTAATTGCTTATATTTATGGTGAGATTTCTTCGTGGATCGTGTGCCTTAGCATTAGATGCAACTGAACCACATTTAACAACCCGTCTCTGAGAACGATATTCGATAATTCACAATAAACTAATTATTGGAACTGTTTGCAGTGTTGATTCGTAACTGTCAGCATGTAGCCTGTATTTTATTGTGAGATTTACTCGTGGATCGTTTGCCTTAGCTGTTATATAGGTCTCCGGTCCAAGTTTTCAAACATAGGAATCGCAATTAATGAAAGATCTGTGAAGATGCACCTGCCTGAATTTAATTTGTATATAGCCTGCGTCGAGTAGTAATTCCACCAGGCATAGTCCTGAAAGACGAAAAGTTTTAAAGGAAAGTGGTCCCGACGGGACTCAATCTCGGGTCTACAGCCCCCACTCACCTTGCTCTGCCACCATACCAACGGAGCTAACGGCAACTCAAAATAAAAAACAAAAACAAAAAAAAAAAAAAACAAAAACAAAAACGGTGCAACTAGTTGAAGTGATTGTGTCCTCACAATACACAGGATTTTCCTTCTATTTTCAATTTCTGTGCATTTTCGTCACAAATTGAGAAAAACGCATAAAAAACGGATTTTAAAAAAAAAATTCTGCCGAAAAGTCCCAAACAAAAAATTTTCAGGCTAAAAATAAAAAGAATATTTTTGTCTTAAAATTGACCAAAACGCATTAGAAACAAAATAAGCCATTCTGGATTTTGGTCTAAAATTTTCAGTCTCGCCCGCACCGAAAATTGTAAGTGTAAAACAAAAAAATATATGCATCTCAAAAATTGAACAAAACGCATGAAAAAAAAAATGTTTCGATATTTCGGTCGCCATTTTGGATTAACGAAAAATCGAAACAAAATTTGATCGATTTCGTTGACAATGCGGTATTACTACCTTCAATTTGGAAACCTTTTAGAGGGTTATTATATTTAAATCTCGATATTTCAATCCAAAATGGCCGATTTTCGAGACACATGTAATTTTCCATTTCGAGAAATATTTTTGACAGAAAATTTAAAAAAATAACAAAAATGGCTATTATATTTGTTTTAGAAAAGAGTAATTCTGACGTCTGTAAAAATATTAAGTCGATAGCTTTTTCCGTTCCTGAGATATTGGCCTACCACATTTGGGAGTTTTTGGGCGCTTTTGTCCAACAGAAACATTTTCCCCAAAATATCAATGGTTGTATTGATGAGAACTCATGGCCGTCATTGATTGTCCAAAGTTTCAAAATCATCTACAACCCTGTATATAAGAAAAATCATTTTCCGTTCTGTCAGTTGAAAAAAAGAAGAAAAAAAAAGAAAAAAAAAAGAATAATCTTAGCCATAACAAATGCATTTTCCGTTCAGGAAAATCCAAATTAACTCAGCCAGTATGTTCGTTCACATTTACAAAGCGCCCTCTCGAGAATTGACAATTTCGTAATTATTGAAACATTTTTCAGTTGATACGTAGTTGCCTATATTTTCTGGTTAAATTTCACCGAGGATTGTTTGCCTTAGCATACAAATGAAGCTGAAACGTATTGCTGTTACATAGGTATATGGTTCCAACTGAGATAACGACAACATCTAAAAGGTTGCAGTAAACTCATCCAGTATGTTAGTTCACATTTCTAACCAGTCTCGAGACCGATATTCGAAAATTGTCATTTACTGAATTATTGGAACTGTTATCGGTGTTGATTCGTACACGTTGCCTGCATTTTATTGTGATTCGCCCGTGGATCGTTTGCCTTAGTATTCGATGACTCTAGATCAGATTACTGTTATATAGGACTAAGGTCGCAGATCTCAAACACACGAATCGCCTTTAATGGAAGTTCTGTGAAGATGCAAATGCTTGAATTTAAATTTTATATAGACAAGGCAAGCAGTAATTCCACCAGGCATAGGTCTGGGACCGAGACATTGGAGTGAAACCTTAAAATATTTTCGGAAGGTGGCCCTGGCGGGAGTCGATCCCGGGTCTACGGCCCCAATCGCCTAGTCATAAATGCTTTGCCACCATATCACCTGAGCTACCGGCTAGGGCTGTCACGATTTTTTAATTTAGAATCGATTAATCGTCGCAAATAATCAATCCATCAATCGTACCTAGACGACCCCTTCCCTTCATGTGAGTCGCTAAAAATGAAGTTCAAGCCAGCTGACCTACATCAAGTAAACAACGAAAACGATCCTCTTTTAGGTACATTCAAAGTTTTGATGTTCTGAACATTTGAACCGTCAGTGTAAAACTCAAGACCGGTCGTCAATTGCGAACTTCGCAACTGCCGACCGGTCTTGATTATTACACTGACGATTCAAAAGTTCAGAACATCAAAGCGTCGAATGTACCTAACATACAAATGCTTTTAACGGCTTCTTGAGGTTTAACGTCGACGTTCTTGACCTTTTGCCTTCAGACACAATAGTTTTTTCATCATTTTTTTAAAAAATTCTTTAACGTCTAAAAGGGGGTAAAATTTACCTATTCATCGACAACGAAAGATGCTAATCGATTTCGGCGTGACCGATGGACAATCGATTAATCGATTAATCGTGAAAGCCCTACTATCGACAACTCCAAAACATGTTGCAAGTATAGCCAGTATCTTAGTTCACATGTGCAACCTGCCCGATATCGATATTCGAGAATTGACACTTGCTGGATTGATGGAACTGCTTGCAGTGTTGATTCGTAATCAGTAGTAGGCTGTAATTTATTTTTACATTTGCCGTGGATCGTTTGCTTTGGCAGTCGATGCAAATGGAACAGATAACTATTATATAGGGCTACTAGCAGGGTTACCCGGCGTTGCTCGGGCTGAGGAGAGTATTAAAATTACCCCTAGTAGACCCCTTTGAAGACCTATATCGGTGAGAAAATATTTGGTCATAACTATTGGTCCCCTTCTACACCGCCACCCCCTCCGCTACCCCCCACCCCCACCCCCACCTCGGCACTTTTTTAAGCCTCACCATTAGATTCCTGGTAAAAAAATTACCCCTAGTAGACCCCTTTGAAAAGATATATCGGTAAAAAAAAATTGTTCATAACTTTTGGTGTCCCCCCACACCCCCACACCACACACTTTTTTAAACCTGACGATGACCTCCGCCATAAAAAAAAAAAAAATCTCTTAGTAGACCCATTTTGGACACTCGGGGTGACCCCATATTCATTTCTATAGCGGACAGAGAGACATACATACATACATACAGACATTCTCAAATATGGTATAGAATATGTCTGCATAAAACCTGTTTTTAAACCCGGGAATCTCAAACAATGGAAGATCTGTGAAGACGCAACTGAATGAATTTAATTTTCAAACAGCCTATGTCAAGCAGTAGTTCACTCCAGTGGAAGCGTTATCTGATATCCAGAGTCGAGTGTCCCTTTTGATCACCTGTCCCTCTTCGTCCCCTGAGGGCTAGAATGTTCTATGTGCCATAGGGGAAATATAACATTCTCGCAATCAGGCGACGTCTTGTGCCCTCGTTGGGTTCCGGCGCCTTCGGGTGTTAAATGTTTCGTCCGGAAAAAAATACGTACTTGCATTTCCGCCGGAATGTGTTCTTTTATGAGCAAAATAATGTCTAAGTGACAATGTTTGGACGGTACGATGCTTGTACGTTCAAATGTTGACAAGATAGAGCCAATCACGCTGCATTGTTCTCTTAGGCGGTTTCCTATTATACCGTAATTATCTGATGAACTGAGAAAAAAAATGTAAAAAGAAAAAAAATGAAATGCAAGCTTACAAAGGCAACATGCTACTCTCCATTCTTTTGAGTGTGGCAATTAAATCTTCAAAAAGATATAAATAAATAAACTTGTACATCTCAAAGGGGCGACAACCGGTCTCCTAGGGTGAGGTCGAACAGTGCGAGTGCTTTTCCGTTCAGCAATCATTTCACTCTGATTCGAAAGGCCGGTCTACAGACCTTTCTTTAAAATCAACCAATCGGTGTTGGTTGTTAATATAACAATAACATGAGTTTGGAGAACGTTACGGCTTAATAACGACCCGAGAGGAATGAATAACAGCCCGAGGGTTTATTTCCGGCACGAGACGAAGTCGAGGGCCGTTAATAAGTCAGAGGGTTGTTATTCATTCCTCGAGGGCCGTTAATAAACCGGGATGCTCGACAAAATCATGTTATTATTATTATTACCATGACCGGAAGCGGGCGACGGGCTGTTAATGAATTTTGTTTTCATTAACGCCCGCGGCTCGCTTCCGTTTGCATGGCGTCATGAATTACTGAGTCTTACCGCCACGCTAAACTCCGTTAATATACTAGAGAATGCCCACTAAAGTGGTAACAATAGCTAATATTTCCTGTTGACAAACGGTGTGATATCACAACTTGTTGAATGGAAATCGTACCCCCGACTCTCATGCAACACTCACTGCTACTCTCAGATAAAAGTACCAAACATTTATTTATCTCATAATCTCCATCAAATGGCTCATTGCTGAAAAAGTCATTCACACAACACGCCTATTACGAGAATGGCATCAGAAGTCAACGTCAATGTGGTAACCTTGTGAGTTGGTCGCGGAAGTCGATCTTAAATTAATCTTATTTTATTACATGAATCTACAGCAGACGACATTCGCAGAAAACAAATGAATAGCTACACATTCATTTTCATTTGTGGCTCGAAAATATAGCTTATGAGTTATAACCCCTGACTTGAACAATTTCGACGAGCTCGCTCCAGTGGGGGTCATTGGCTCTGTTTTTTAAGGAAAAAATGCAAAACAAAACTGGCTGACCATTTTTATGTACACCGCTGGCCAGTTGTAGTCGTTTCGTTAGCTAAAAGGTTAGAATATACTGAAAAAGGAATATCATTAGTCTCCTCTTTCTTTCTCTCGAACAAAGAATGCCACAAAAAAAATAGTCTCATAAACATAATTAAAACATGACAAGAAACTTCTTATTACAAACACTGAAAAGATTTAGATCGACCGGCATCACACTTCTGGTCCCGGTTGCTGTGGGATTCGATGGTCCCACGGTACAGATCATCAGTCATCCTGAATAAATCACTGCTCGTTTCGTGTCAACTTTGGTTGACCAGGTCACCAAAAGGGACCACCGGCGTTTTTCTGGCCGTCGGGACTTGAGGCGAGGGTCTGTCGAATCTGGGTCTAGTTTGTTTCTTTTGCTTCTTCTCGTGTAAGTACTTAAATATTGTATCTTCATCTTATATGTTCGTTTGTATAAATGTTTATAAAATATGTGGCGTATACTTGTCTACTTAAAAAAAACAATAGAAACAAATTTCGTTTCAGGCCTGGCATTTTCAGAAGAGCGATTTTTTCGCTCGCCTACTGCTCGCCTTAAAAAAATTAAGGAGGGTGAAAACTAGCCCCCTGGCCTTAGAAAATAATGATTACCATAACTGCCAATGCCTAAAACCCACATCTTTTAAGATCTCTGCTACGTGTTTGTTAGTGCTCTCTGTAAGACGGTCACACTGTCCCTTCCACATCTCCTGGCCTTGCCAAGGCCCGGAGGTGTGGGAGGGGCAGTGTAGCCGTCTCACAGAGAGTACCTTGTTAGCAACACAAAACAAAATATACAAACCCCACTTGACAGAATTCATTAACAGTATAACTTCATTTTGCAATTTTAGCTCTTGTGAGCTTGGGGAGGGCCAATCGCCCGCATTGGCCATGCGAAGGGAGCGAGTTTTAGCCCTCCTGTATTTTTTAAGAATGCCAGGCCTGTCGTTTAATAAAATCGATCTGAGCCTCGGTAAAGCTCGATTCAGTTCGATTTTAATGAACTCGGTACAGACATTTTATATGAAATCACTACTCACTGGATATCCCCTCTGTATCCTTACTCTGAGCTAGCGGAACCGTTTATAATGGCACGCGTGTTTTCTCCGAATAGGTTCGCAAAGCCTATTGTGTCAGCAAGCCAATTAGGTCCGAGAAACTCGCGCCGATAGTCGACTTTAATTGTGCTGTAGGAATACTCTTGTCGGAACACTCGCCTTCTGATTTTGAAGAAATAATTGGCCCGAACTCTGCGAGGACACACTCCGCTCGTTTTTTTGTAATCGGCTTGCGAGAACACTCGATGCATGTGGACTTATTCTTCGAAACACATGCATTTTAGCCCGAGTGACGGTTGTTCGGTTACTCGTCACTGCGCCTCCATCCTATCTTGTCATATACATGTAGTCAGGACGCCATCATTAATTGTTCGTCAAAAAAAAAAACGCGTGTGCTACATAAAAAGGAAATTGAGTCTCGTGTTAGTTTCGAAAAATGATTTTTTCGGAAAGTACGAAATATATTTTCTTTCACGATTTGTGATATAAAGGAGCGAGACATTCGAGTGACTAAATATATTTGCGTCATTGTAGGTACAATCCTGAACGTCTGGCCCCGGACCTAGTTGAAGCTTTCCTTGTAAGGTTTGGAGAAACGGTAAGTTCACTAACTTAGGATAGTACAGATGACCCTCAAAAGGCTAGAACATTTCCCCGGTGATGAAAAAAATACTATACTTATTAACCCTTTACCCAACGTAACGGCCAAAACCGGCCAGCGCTATTCTCAAAAATCGCCAATTAATTTTCATTATTTTTTTCATTTTTTGTCTCAAAAACATAGGTTATGACCCCACGTTGGAACGAGCTCGTTCCAACGAGGGGTCATAACCTATGTTTTTGAGACAAAAAATGAAAAAAATTAGTTATTCACGAATTTTTTTTGCAAGTGTCGTCTGCTTTTCATGTCAGGTAAAGGGTTAAGGGGACATCCGGATGTCCTGGACGTAGTCATTTGCGTGTAAATTCAACGGTGCAGCTTCCCACACATTCACTTCTTATTTTTTTTTTCAAAAATGTTTTGCACATGCCTAACTATTAAACATCAGACCACATACTACACAGACGTACTAGATATTACCCCACCAAAAGATATGTATCAATACTTCATGAAGAGACAGTGATGGTCCCTGTTGGACGTTCCTTTGCCCTCCCTAACACAAACAGTTTGTTCCGCAGATATGGGACTAAATCGAAAAGTGTGGTTAAAAGTTTGAGAATATGATAATATGTCAATTTTAGGGCTGTCAGGATTTTTTAATTTAGGAATCGATTAATCGTCGCAAATAACTGATAATAAGCGATTAACCGTTCCTAGACGACCCCTCCCTCCATGTGAGTCGCTAAAAATGAAGTTCAAGCCAGGTGACATACCTCAAGTGAACAACGAAGACGATCCTCTTTTAGGTACATTCAAAGCTTTTCTTTTAGGTACATTCAAAGCTTTGATGTTCTAAACGTTTGAACCGTCAGTGTAATAATCAATACCGGTTGTCAGTTGCGAACTTCACAACTGCCGACCGGTCTTGATGATTACACTGACGGTTCAAAAGTTCAGAACATCAAAGCTTTGAATGTACCTGAAAGACAAATGCTTATAACGGCTTCTTGAGGTTCAGCGTCGAGGTTCTTGACCTTTTGCCTTTAGAAACTATAGTTTTTTCATCAATTTTTTTAAAAATTATTTAACGTCTAAAACGGGGTAAAATTTACCGATTCATCGACAACAAAAGATGCTAATCGACTTCGATGTGACCGATCAACAATCGATTAATCGATTAATCGCGACAGCCCTAGCCAATGTAAGGACTTTACTGGAAACCATCATTTGTAAATGTAAATAAATTGTTAACCGTATCAGTGTATTTCTTCTACTTTAACTATCTCCCAAGATGAGGGCTAGCTTTCGGTTTGGAAGATGGTTGCTGAAGAAGCAATAGATAGAGGATATCTACGCTGTTTTAGTGAATATCGGGAATTATCTAATGAGTGTGGATCTGGATATTTTATTCTTCACGAGCGCTTGGTGCTAAGTGCAGCTGATCTGAAGTCTGCTGCTCTGGGTGTTTATAATCGCCTCCCTTTTCGTAGAATATGTTTTCTGTTTACAATATTTGACCTAGGAGTTAAAATGTCAATTCTGCTCACATTTAGGGAGGCGCGTGTGAAGGGGAGAGGGGGGGGAGTTATCACCCCCATTTCCGCCTTAGTTGTTATGTTTAAGGAAAATGTTGGTTTCAGCTCCCACTTAAGGATGTGCTTGTAAGTGGTGGAGGGGAGGGGGGTATCTCTCCCATTTCCACCCTAGTTGTTTTGTTGTTCTGTCGAAAAGAAGCCAATAGCATTGTTTTGACGTGAAAGCCTGGTCTGCAGTTGACAAATGCCATATTAAAGGTACTTATCTGTTTTCAGAAGTTCCCAAAAGAGGTTCCAAAGCTGGAGCAAGCATACATCGACTTTTCTAAACTCGCAGTGGAACTTGCAATGCGTGTTTTGGACACCATTTCTTTTAAATTTTGTAAGACGGTAAGTGCCAGCTAATTTGACGATTGTGCGTGCTGAATTTAAACGACTTCGCTGCAAAGATAATTCCGTACTTTGGTGCTTGGGAAGGAGATTCACTGATTTAGATCAATCCTTCATTTTACGTTAGTTGTATAAACATTCTTACGTTTGTTGTGACTGAACTGCAATGAAGCCTTTGAGTAACTTTACGCTTTGTAACAGCTGTCATCGCAGCTTCCTGTTTACCGACATAGATAATTGGCATAGTGAATATGAAGGCATGTAACAGGAAAATACCCTGCCTGAGCAGCTTACTGTGTAGAGACATATATCGTTGGAATTATATACGAGGAGGTACAAGAAAAACCCACTGCGTTAGGGTCCGGTGATCGGGAAGTGTATGTACCTGATGTTTTTGGCAAAGAAACGTATAGTGTATCTATTGAGGAGCATTTGGAAACAGTTCAATGCGATCTACATCTTCCGCTATACATGTAAAACCAATATAACATACCATTTTCTTCTACGTTAAAGTAGTATGACACATCTGAATGATGGAGAAATACCACAGTTCACTTCCAATTACCATACTGTTTCTCGATAGCCATAGAAGTTTATTTTTTCACTGTATAGCAGTGAAAGACTTGATGAAACCAAACTCGAGTGATAAGCTAAATTTTGAAAAGTTAAGTTGGACTAAATTCGTCTGATTATTGTTGTGTAAAACAATGTGTTACTTGATGTAAATTCGTGCTGAAGACTGCGTTCCACGAGACCAATATTTAACCCTTTACCTAACACAGTATTTTTAAAAAATAAATTAATTTCACATTTTTCGAAAATAAATATCAAATTTTTTCAATAAACCTTTATCATTAGATCCAGCCCGACGAGCCGGTTCGAATGGTATCTATATTTGCATGGTTTTATTGAGAAACTTCTGAGATATTTAAGGCTGTGGTAGGCTGATTCTGGTTAAATTTCTGGCCGTTCTTTTAGGTAAAGGGTTAATCGTGCATTTGTGTTTTTTCTCAGGAAATATATAATTTTGCCCCGCATCTCTCTTAGTTTTCTTCAAATTTGCAATATTTCTAACGATTCGTGTTCTCCCAACGCACTGATATGACAGCCCCTATACAGACCCTTACCAGACTTTTCGCTTATCCCGAAAGTGTTAGTTCAGCTGGTTAAGCAATTTCAGTAAAGTAAAATAATTGACCATGTAGAGTTTGTATTTAGGCCCTGGGGATAATTCAGATATCAGCTCCTACATCTTTGTCTCGCAGAGTATCTTTCCTTGACACATTTCGAGCTGTACCTGATAACCAAGAGGCGTATTCAAGCACCGCAGTTTATACGTTAACGTTATAAGCTTGTCCTTAATATACTGCTTACGCCCATGTTTTGGGGAACCATTGATTCGTCAATATCCAGTGAATCCTCCATAAGTTCTCCATAAATAGATGCCTGATTCAAGTGATGAAAGGTTTCCACAAAGGAAGTTTGAAAAACATGACTGGTTACATTATCACGGATAAACCTTCTCCTCAGATGAAGAAAATACTAAATGAAAGAAAATAGAACTGATAACAAACTTGATCAGTGTTCCGGTTGTGAAAAATCTCATGATGTCAGCAGCTCGTAGCGTCCTTTATAAAGTTCACGGCTTCAGTAACACATTTTGGCAGGAAAAGGGGGTGGATGTCTATATTTTGGTAGTGGCACTTGTAATATGACAGTGTAAATAATGGAACTAGGCGTGGATGGAATTATATTTTATATATATCATGGAAAAGTTAACTTGACTGTTGGTTCATTTTAGAAAATAAAACGTTATTCTTACAATCCCTTTGTTGCTCACATAAAGACACTAACTGCAGTCTATAAACATTTGTGTCATACAGCTAAAATACTTAATAATATATTATTTTGAACTTCTGTAATTATCATAGAGTGGATTTTTCCAGTCATGACATATTACTGGCTGGATACTACAGGTTTCCCTTAAAAAGACACAAGGCACATTTGGCCCAGAAAGAGTACATATTTCATGGTGCAAATCACTGGGCTAAGACAATAACTTTTTCACTTTTTCAGGATATCCAAACAATACGAAGATATCACAACGCCTCCAAAAACTTTGGCGATCCACAATGTAACACCGTGTTCCGGTCGAATTTATACCCTAAAGTGAAGCTATCAGGTACGAAGCGTTCAGATTGTGGCTCTTCGGATGCTAATTGTTTTTAATTGTTATCTGATGTTTGCTGTACGCTTGACACACACATCTTAAAACAATAGGATTGCATTGCGTATTGAGTATGTGTTAATATAAGGCAAATAATGCTTTACCAAGAAACAATTGTCGAGAGTTTGTAGCTTTCCCACGCGTTGCAATCGCCGATGACTTTTTTAAAGAAGATACTTTGATATGTAAGAAAAGTTAGTTTATTACACGCCCGTTCTATTAAATCCGCATCCACAGCAACACTAAACCATGCAGAAACTAAACATCCGTTCGCGGAACGGAAATTGCTGACGGAATATATTTATTTATAAAGAAGTGAAATTTCAATGGAATTTTCTACAAATCGTGCACCGCAATTTCAATTCGAATCGCTAGCGAGAGCTAAACATCATCCCCTGAGTTTCAATGTGTTCTGTGTGCCAGTAGGCTGCCAGTAGGCACACGGAACACATTGGAACTCGGGGGACGAATTAGTAATACGGGTTCCCCTTGTAAAATTTGGTTGGCGATAAAACATGTTCTTTTTGTTGATAGTTGTCAAATGAATTGTTGAGTGCCCTTCTAATAACTGTTTTATAGACGCGATGGCGTGTAATAACAAGTGCCGACGTGGAAGGATAGAACGAGAGGCAGGAGGCCTCGAGTTTTATCCTTCCGCGATGGCACAAGTGACATATCGATTAACCCATTCACAGACGCGTGTACAATCTTCTCTGGACTACACATGGACCATTATCAAGATACTTCAGTTATTATTTATCTCAAAGTACTTGAATTTGAAACTTGATGCAATTTTCCAAGCTTCTGTGCAATATTTCCATTTGCTACTTTTGTGATTTCAGTCACAAAGAAGCCGATGCCCCATTACCAAAATAGTGGCATCGTTTGGAGGAGGAACACGCGTTGATTGACGATACGATATCTTACGGGTTGGGGTAGAATGAATTGCTTCTTTTTTCGCCGAGGTTCCAGCAAGGCGGATGCATAGAGGTGAGTGGTTCAGGATTTGGCACTCCGGGAGTCGATTGTTGTCAGTTGTCGTATGGAGATTGCTGCACGTTTGATATACTTAAGCGATTAGTGGTAGCTAGCTTTGCGTGAGAGCACCTGTTCGTCGTCATTTCATTTCGAACAATCATATTTCAATTCTTATGTTTTCTATCTCGATAAAGTAGAACTACTTCATTGCCGTGCAAAAAGAATCGCTCCTTCTTGCAGGCCATCTCCTAAGAGAGTGGAATACTTTGTAGGGGCTGCGGAGACGAAGGGGGGGCTTGAGGATCCACCCCCTGCACATGTTACCGTAAAAAAATCAACAAACATGCAACTACCACGGGATTGTAATTCCGATATTTTATGACACAATTACACATAGGGAGACAAACGCAATACAGGTATTAGGCTTCGTGGTTTATAAGATACATGAGTTCGACTCCTTGGGTTTATCTATAAGGGGACAGGTTGTGATATTGGCCACATTTGATGTGGCCAATATCACAACCTGTCCCCTCTCATGTCAATTAATGACTTTCGTGTGTCTTTCGTGCCAGCAAATTTGGTACATTCGGCGAATCTGACGTAAGACATGACAATACATGTAATTACCTGGATAATCTGGTATAATAATACATGATTATTAGCAGTTTTTTGGTTGTTTATCTCTCGGGATAGTTCGCATGAAACAAGACCATACGGATGATTCTATGTCTTCCCCTTTAGGTTTTGTCACAGATAATTTCTGGCCAAAATTCATTTGTTTTTGCGGCAGAACGAAATAACAAATTTCGTGCGCAGAAAGCAGGAAGTAGCATTTTGTTTAACAGAAAAAAAACATTCCAGAGGAGCATACACCCGCCCCCGAGTCTTCTCGGGTCCTCACAGCAGCCCCCACCCCCCCCCCCTACCCCGCACACACACACACACTTTCAAAATCGCTCCGCGGCCCTTGTCACTGTCATGCCAAATCGGGGAAACAAAACAGGGTCAACTGGTATTCAGTGGGAAATAGAGAGTCTACTGCCGTCAAAGTATTCATTGTAGAAATCTTCACTTCTACTGTAAACATAAGCGCGTGTTTCAGAACATATGTTAACGTGTATGGTAGTGGGTCATTTTCTCTTTTATCACAAGTCATTGGAAAATGCTTTTGTTCAAATCCAGAAAAATTAAAGAAACTAAACCCATTCTATAAATGTAGAGCGATTTTATAACACTCGTGTTTTGACTTTATAGCGAGTATCTCTCCGCAGCCCCTCTCTGCAGCCCCCAATTTGTTCCGGAGGACAGCTTTAACAACTAGATCTTCACACGCTTCAAATTCCAACAACCACTCCCTCTTCACTGCCGTTACCAGTCTCAGCTGTACCTACAAGAGGAGACTGGTGACGACAGTGAAGAGGGAGTGGATGTTGAAGGAGGTAGTGGTGATACAACTAGCGATTCTGAAGACGAAGACCCGCTGGAAGCTGTTTTCGTATTCACACTTCTCTTAAGAAAAGACATTTTCCGTTTGGAGTTGGTAAATTGTGCATTTCCACAAACATAAATGCGTCATGTCACTGTCGCAGATTTTCTTGATATTATTAAATATATTTAGGCCCAGATCCACCATGTTTAGCGGCGTGTGATGTGTTGTGTTCTCGAGACCAGCTTAAAAGAAACACACTTAGCATATAAGAAACTCTGTCGGAGAAAACTGTATGGGAGAGTTTGGATTTTCTGAGGATGTAGTTTCAGCGCGGGAGCATTCTTCAGAAGCAGACCGATTCGTTGAAGGGAGTGTAAATAAAGGGATGCGAGATACCAGAACGGTAGATTAAAAAGGCTGTCATTATAAGTTATTGTGATGAATGATGAATTGACGGTAACATGGTATGAGGTTTGCGGCTCGGAGCTTATGCTCAACCGAGACGCGAAGCGTCAAGGTTGGACATACGCTCCGAGCCGCAAACCTCAGACCAAGTTGTCGTCAGTTCATCACAATAAGGTATGTGTTCCAATAGACACTACCCCCAGCCCAAAACCTTCATCGTGAAACATGAGTGGCTTATTTCCTGAACCTGTGATCGTTAAAGTTGCCTTGTTCAAGGCAACTTTTGACGATCACAGGTTTAGTAAAAAAACTTCTCGTGTATCCACGACGGCACTGGATAAATAAACCAGATAAACTCATTCCATCTTAGTTCAAGTCGTAAATCGGTTTGTAATTTAAACAACACTTCATCTGGAACACCGTCTACTGCACACGTGAAACGTCCAGAGAAATGAAGCGGCTTGCTAGTCACTCCGCTGATGAAGCAGTCACAAAACTGGCGACGTCATCGCAAATATTGCGCGTTGTGACGTCAGGCGGTAACATTTGCCACTTAAGCCGTAAGCATAGAATATACTAAGCGAGCTCTGGTCCAATCAGAGGAGGATGATTTTAGTCTTACTGGAACATTATAAGTTCTTATGTTTGTTGACAGGGGACATGGTCTCACGTTCCCTGCATGAAATTTATATTCCACCGAGGCGTTAGCCGAGGTTGAATTTATGTTTCATGCAGGGAAGGTGAGACCATGCCCCCTGTCAACAAACATAATAACGTATATGTCCCGTTCGTACACAAGTAAAATTTAATTGGAAAAAAAATTGATAAAAGTTAACACCTTACCGAAACTACGTCTGCTTTCTAATATTCGCTGAACAACAACAAATTTTAAAATGATTCGAATGAAGCGATTTCAGTTTATGTTACAGTAAATTAATGAAAAGAAACCTAATAATTTATTCGGTTTCATAAATAATTACCCATGTTTACATAACTAATTTGTTTGTACGTAATAACGGTACTTTTGTGTGTATATTACCTCAGTTAAATGTATTTGTCTCAGTTGATTTCAAGTGAAAAAGGATATTGCGATGAACCGTTGCTCATGATAACGAGACGCTTTCCTTGACAGTGGACATAAGAATCGCAGACAGTAGACATATGCGCGTGCCCGGCGACATAAAATAAAATCAACGAGGCATTGACCAATCACTGCAAGGTATTGCGGTTGGTATCGGAACATAACTTCATGGCTGTCCCAGAACAGTCCGAATCGTTTTTGATGCGTTATAATAATTTTTATTTTTATTCCGCTTCAGATGTGAAGAAAGGCCAAATCCGTATGGGTGAACATGCGGACATAGGGAGTTTAACGTTAGTGTTCCAGGATAGTGAAGGGGGATTAGAGGTATCATCCTTACTTTAATTTTACGGAGATTTGTATTTTGACATGTTCCAGTTTAGTTTTAGTAAATAGTTTGTTCTCTTCATGTTTCACATTCGATGCACAATGCGTTTTATTTTGGATGTTGAATTCAGTTTTTATCAATCTTGTGTTTTATTTGATGAATTGATGGTTTGGGATATATTGGTCATGTTACGAGTTGACTGCATCGATCAAGGGGTAAAACTAGCAACTAAACAAATCCATTGCGACAAGTAATGGCAGGGACCAAAATAAGTGGTATCGCATCGCATTTTGCAATTCTAAATTCAGGAAAAGCTATTCAATCATTAAATGTGCATAACGAAATTCGGTGGACATTCTCAAGTTCTATATCACGGTGGACAAGGGATATTAGTCCTAACTTGTAACTGCTTGTCTCGTAGAAACATGATGGCGCAATGACAAATAAGCAGCTCATGGATCACCAGGTAGAATACCTGGTGGTCCATGAACTACCGATTTGCCCCCAAGTCCTCAAGTATCCACTCGAGTAAAAAACTTTATTGGGGATAGATGCCCACTCACACGATGACAGTGTACCAAATCAGTATGTCTGTACCGTACATATATGTACCGGTAATGCATGGATCAAACCACTTGACACTTTGAAAGCTACAGTAGTGAAAGAGTTAAAGATTTCACATCTGTTGGGGTCAGGCGGCACAACAGACATTTACAGTCTCAGGTAATGCTGCAACTGTAAGTTAATAGCGACATTACCCGACTGTAGAAATGTCTTTGTATTTTTTGTAGTAGGCCAACTACTAGTAGAAATGTAACTAAGTGTCAAATGCTTTCTAGGGAACAAAAGCACTCATTATTGTATATTAAATTTGAAATATGAAAATTCTACACAATTTTCACAATTATGCTATACATTTTTGAAAATGTATAGCATTTCTCTATGCAAATAAAAAAAAATATTTTGATCCTCGAGTAATGGGTACTTCAAAAGTCAATACCACCCGGACAACCACACGTTGTTCATAAAACACAAATACTTGAGGGATGTTCGAGGCGAGTGACGTCACATATCTGTTCACTTCGTATTAGAAGAGCAGTTGGTTATTATTTCGAGTTGCGTATTGAATTGTTTTATAGTTAAAAGTATAGGTTAAATAACATATACTGTTGACTGTCTCGTTAAACTCCAATAGTAGAAAAAGTAAAAATAGATATTCAAGTTTGAATGTCTTTAAAACCGATACAGGCTTTTGTATTTCCCACACTAAGCTATGGCTACCTCCAGCTGTTAGGAAATCAATGGCAGAATAGAGTAAAATGGTGAGGGGTTGGTGCAATCTCGCAATTTTGAAAGATATAATTTGTTTACTCTATATTCCGTGTGACATCAGCGAGTGATGGAGTCGCCGAACATACACTGCTTGAAATAACAAACAACAAATCACTGAACGAGAAGACTTATTAAAATCTAAACCGTTTTAGACGCGGACAAGAAAGTGGGATGGACTGCACACAAATCTCCAATTCCTTACTACTGTTGTCTCAATACCCAACCCCACTTCAATATTCACATATTCAAATACATTAACAATTTCTTCGCTGCTATATTAATTAATTGTCCCTACATCCCCTATAAATTCTGTCTTATGATTGGTCAGAATCCCTTAAACAAATAGCCATGGCAAAGGGTGCGCCAAGAAATCCAAGGTATATGAGAAAGTGCTATAGCCAGGGTATATGGGCACGCGAAACATCGGGGGTATATGGTTTAAATGAAAGCATATAAAAAATCGAACACAAGAAACGTGAAAATAGGCACCAATATTATCAGATTTCCGACAATTTGGTCATATGTTGCTGTTTTAAATTAAATTGTCGAATAATTTAATGGAACAACTTGAGAAAAATAAAATAAGAGCAAATATCGTACCCTGAGTACCAATGTGTTCTATGTGCCAGTAGGAACTCAGGGGACGATATGTCAACAAAATACTGTTTACTCGTTTCCTTAACGACCCAAGGGATTTATCTCTATATGCTGTCTTCTGTGTTTATAAAACTAGAACAACTGTTCACAAATTTGGTCCAAGTGATTGGGGGGCGTGAGAAATGCGTCCGCTCAATTTTTTCCACTCTTTTTGTATTGTTTCAAACGGCACAAAAACCTTATCTCCGCCAAAATGTATGGTATATGGAGATTTAATACCTGGATGTCTCATTTAAACATCTCCCCTACGGCTCGGTGTTTAAAAAACGACATCCAGGTATTTAAATCTCCATATACCATACATGTTGGTAGAGATAACTTATAATGTCCTGTGCTGTTTGTACCACACCATAGGAAAGTATACCATAGAACATTGCTATTCTCAATATGAGGTAAACGTTGTAATAAATGTGAGCGACAGACGATATGACTTTATCTTTTTGTTCCATCACTATTCACATTTTACAGAAATAAACTACATTCTCAATGCCCCAGGACCGCACAACAAATTTATATATATCGATATATGTATATATATAACGGCCCGTTGGGCCATATTTGGACTAAGTGCTAAGCTACCAATCAGATTCTGGTTTTGATACTTTAGAAACGCAAATATGACTGAAACAATTAAAGTTACCTTTCGTGATGTTCGCCAAACGTTTGCATGACTCAAAAAAGTGAGCACAATAGGGGTTTAATTCAGGTTGTACCACCTGAAGTTAGCTCATATTCAACTGATTTTTTTGAGTCATACAACAGGGGGAGGGAGAGAGAGAAAGGTGTTCATAACAAAACTCAATTGCAGATTATTCTAATTTGATCAGTGTATGGTAATGTTTCTAATGTCCACTTCAGTTGTCAAATTTGCGAATCTTCACCGAGAACATTTTGACTCTTCTGAGCTTGTCTATACCCCACATTCTCTCCAAAACATGTTTAAAATACTCTATTCACCACCCGGAATCATCTTAAAGGTATAAGAAGATCATTCTTTGAATGAATTCAAGTGCAGGTAAAAATTTGCAATTTGGGTCATTTCCACGTTTTTCCGGGCCAATGAACCCACCCACCCCTACCCTGTGTCTTGATTTTTTTGGCAGAGCCCCACACCCCTCCCCCTTGCATACGATTATTAATCGTCGATTATAATGATATGTTTGAAGTGTGTTGGTTGGGGCGGGGGTTGGCGGATTTATGTAAACAATTAACGGCATTATTTAACCCTTTCAAACTGTGTTTCTTGTGGCATTCTGTATAATTCTGAAATATGTACTAACAATTTTAAAGTTATATGTAAGAGCAGTTTCCATGTGTTTTCATTTTTTTCGTTTAACCCATTTTCGCCAAATATGGTCCACTACAGGATATTACCAAATTGCTTGCTCATCTATGAAATGTTATGTGATCACCAAAATCACTTTTTACGCATCCAGATCGCAATGCACTCGCGACACTCTTCAAATAGGGGATCGAGATTCCGTAACAAAATACAACGAAATGACAACTCCATAAAAAATGCAAACGAAAAGAGTAACTCACATTCAGTGTTTGTACATGTAGCGCGCCCGACTTTCAGTCATGGGAGCTATAGTGATCACTCACCGTCCGTCATCCGTCGTCCGTCATCCGCGAACATGGTGTTTGCGTCTTCTCCGGCAAAACCGTTGAACCGATTTAATTGAAATTTGAGATTGTAGTTTGTTATGACATCACATTTTGATTTGGTTCAAATCAAATTGACCCGCCCCATCGGTAGGGCCACGCCCAAAAAGTGTGCTCAAATCTTTAAAAAGTCTTCTCATGAACCGGCAAAAGCAGAGACTTAATATTGGGTGTACAGCTTCCTTTTGAGATGTCGACTCAGATTTGGTCAAAAAAAGTTCGAGGAGCTATATCTGCCTTCGTTATAGGAGGGGCAATAATTTTCGCCGCGCCAAAACTTTCTATTTTCCAAACCGAGAGGCTGATTTGAACCAAACAGACAAGTCTATTTCAGGGTAGACCAATTAATATTTTCAACGTGCAGCCTTGGGGCCATACGTTCAAAATATGTATTGGTCAACTCCAAATATTCATAGATTTGGTATCGGTACTGGCTTTCGGAAAGGGGGACACGGGAAGCCTCGTTCCAGAGACGAAGAGACTTCGAATAATCGAGAATGATTACTTTATCGCAAGGTTCGAAAAGCTCGCAACGCAACTCTGCTATCGTTTACATTGAAAATGGAGGCGAGAAACTTGCACCTTGGCTTTCAAGTTGGACTTCCAATCGTGAGGTCGTATTTAGAAACTTCTGTAATTCTTCCGTACGTCGTGCTCCAATTCAGACATTTAATTCAATTTGATCATGTGTAAGTGTGCTTACTATTAAACCGCAGGTACCCGTACTTCTAATTAAAGCGAAGTGATATTGCGTTTCGTTTGGGTTTGGATAGTCTGGCAGGTACTTGGCGACGTTCGTTAGCTCTTCCTTTGGGCATCCATAGATTCTCAGCCGGTGATGTAATTCAGTTCAAGGGGGCGCGGTGGCGTTGCGGTAACCGGTTCTCGTCAGATTACCGAAGTTGAGCAAAGTCGAGCCTGGTTAGTCCTCGGATGGGTAACCATCTGAGCGATCGATTCGGACTCCCGCGTTGTGTCCTTGGGCAGGGCACTTAACCCCGTTATCCACATGGGGGCACAATGACGCCGTGTACAAAGACGTACTGCACGTCGATGTTGCGCATGTCTTCAGCCAATTTAACCCTGCCTGTGCTGCAGTGCGGAGTTACGATGTTTGGAAGCTGACAGCTGCTCGTTGTTGCTCTGTGGTTCTCTCCGGGTACTCCGGCTTTCTCCACCTGTAAAACTGTCACGGTCATGATTAGCCATTGTGCATAAGTATGTGATCTTAAACACCAATAAATAAATAAATTCAGTTCAAAGGCGACGAGTAAATAAATAATTCTTGGGACGTTAAAAATCCTTTAGATCAACGAAAAATGAACCCGAAGCAGGCACCACCTGAAATGAAGCAGGCATCACCTGAAATGTTCTGCTAATCTGGATAAGTACTGAACAGATGATTTATTTTGTATCGGTTCAGGTCAAAACAAAAGAAGGCGAATATATTCCAGTGAAACCCATACCAGGCACGGCAGTTGTCAATATTGGCGTAATGATGCAGCGATGGACTTCTGATGAACTGATTGCAGCGGTGAGGTTTATATGATATTTATGTACAGTGTATACACACGTAACCCCCATCACGGACAGAGGTCGACACTCTTGGGACGCATTGCACACCCAAATACATCAGCAGTAATATATTTCCACAAATAGGTTATTATTTATAAAACCGTTGTTCTCCTGCGCGGCAGAAAAGCTTGGATAAACGTGATTGAAAATTGGTGAGCGAATCGGTCAGCAGGGTTGAAGTATGGAGCGTCATACCAAAATGCTTGCTCGGTACCATGCCCTTTGGGATGATAACTCGCGTCTTTCTTGAGCTGTAATTCCGATGGTAATAAACGGTGTTATGACGACGATTCGCGTGTCCATCATCCATTTTATAATTATAGTTTGTTCCATGCATCTGGGTGGATATTTTGAGATTTTCAGGAGATGTATTTGAAAGATTTCAAACTTTGAGAGCCATTAAAAAAAAGTCGGTAAAGCATACAGATGAGGTCTATTTATCAGCTTTGTTCGCTACGACCCAAGCTGATAAATAAACCTCAGCTGTATGCTTTACCAGACGTTAACGACAATTATACTGTCTGTGGATTACCTTGTCTGGGGTGGATTTGGTACTTGTATGTCTGTAAGATTACGACATATTTCACTTAGCAAATGTTTTAACAGACAGTATACATTTTAGCGTTTGCTGACACTTACTGCAAAAAATGATCCGAAATTCATTGAAACTGAACCAGTACGGGACAAACACAGCTGGCGAAAATATGGGGGAGGCTCTGGATCCGCCCCTTGTTTCACCAGTCATTGGTTGTGTTAAAAAATATGCATACAAAAAAAACATGGCCCGGCAAAACAAGTGGGTGGGCTGAAGCCCCCAGTCCCCAGTTCCGCCGCCCTAGTAGACTCTGTGCTAGAGTAGGGCCAGGCAAATCACGATTTTCCACCCGAATCTAATCCAGCAAAGGGTTCGAAATCGAATCGAGTCTCGAATGGAATTTCCCGGTTGTAGAGCCGTCCACCCCGTTTATTTCATGCATGAACCCGTTATCAATAGCCCTAATAGAATAGTTGATCTCACAAACGTTTTTTAAGTTACTTCTCGCTGATCGAGTGTTGTCTTCAGGAATACGAATTTTCTGATTCCCTGCGTTGTCTATATTTATAATTTGTTTTATCCCATAAATGGGCGTTTATTTAAACAATAAAGGCCTTGGATAAATGTTTGCTTTATTCACCTAGTAGAGTGATAAATTGTCCACATAGGTTTAACACTGAAAGAATTTATTCCCCTAGTAGCGACGGACTGGTTGACCTCTGGCCTCTACCACATTTGGCTTGCGTAATTAATAGTTCGATTGTTGATTTCTTTAAATCTTTTTGAAAGTATTACACAATGCCAGTAGAAAACACCATCCACTGCTCATATAATAAGGTATTTTTGCTAGTTGTGTTTTGTGGGGGAATTATTTTTAGACAGAAATGTATTATTGCGCCTTGTTTATTTTTGCCAGTTTTGCTGGTCAATCAAATTCTACCAACGTGCTCCTCCCTTTCGCTGTGTTTTCTAGAGAATCATAGCACGATATTTTCGTGACTGTCCTGTAAAAGATTTATGGGATAAACAAAATAAACGTATAGTGTTTTCAAGTAAAACAATTATTCTACTCGTAGAATTAAGAATGAAACCGACTCGCCAGAGGCTCGTCGGTTTCATTCTTAATCCTACGAGTAGAATATTTTTTTTACTTGAAAACACTATACGTTTACTTTATATTTATCACACACATATTAATTTAAAACACAAGATTTCCTATTTTTTGCCCGTATGATAAATATACATTATCATGACCAAGTGCATGTCCTGTAATTTGTATCAGATTCGAGTCGGTCGAACTTCGCAACTGCCGACCGGTCTTGATTATTACACTGACGGTTCAAAAGTTCAGAACATCAAAACTGTGAATGTTCCTAAAAGACAATTGCTTCTAACGGCTTCTTGAGGTTTATCGTCGACGTTCTTGACCTTTTTCTTGTAGAAACAATAGTTTTTCATCATTTTTTTAAGAGTTATTTAACGTCTAAAACGAGGTAAAATTTACCGATTCATCAACAACGAAATATGCTAATCGATTTCGGCGTGATCGATCAACAATCGATTAATCATGACAGCTCTACTTTTTGGGCCTACTTGGAAGGATATTTTAAGAGATTATGCACTTTTTGAATGTAGCGCGTGTTTCTAAAAGGGTGTACCCACGTTTTCTTCGGAGGAGGATAAAGCACAACGCAAGAGATTAGATAATTCGTCTCCCCAAGTATAAACATTATCACGTATGGATTACCCAGAAACTGTTATTTGGTTTCACAGTACCGGACATCTTATGCCTGGAGTAAGCATCGCCTAACAAACACGGCATTACCATACATAACTGACCAATCTTTGAAGTTGTCCTAATCTAGCGGCAGCGATATAGCCACAGATTCCGAAAATGACCTTAAATACCAGTATATACGCGCGCAAAAAAACAAACAAACTTGGAAACGTCACATCCGTCACATTATTGAACCAAATAAATGACATATATCAATAAGATGCACCGAAATTATAATCTTAGCCACGTGAAAAGTTTGGGAAAATTTGTTGAAAAATTGTTTATTTTAAACTGAATTTTATTACACTACCTGTTTAGTTTTTTACAATACTGATTAGTACACCGCGGGTTGATTTCTATTACAGGACTCTTTTTTTTCTTTTTTTTATTTATTAATACTAAAAGAGAAGATATAATGCATATTTATACCATAATTACCTATTTTACCATATATGAAAAGCCTATGGCATAAAGTTTAACTGTACACACCAACCGTGGTGAACACGCCAGCAATGGGATTTCAAAAGTTAAAATTTACACCAACAGTGCAACTACATCCAAGTTGGCCTTTGGTTACCTCGAACTGAATGCAAACTTGTCTAAATTATAGCTCGTCGCCTCGCGAAGAGTGAAATGAAACCCGGAATTGTTAATTACGTTTTTAAATGAGTTAACCCCATAAGATACCCAAAATTAACAAACATGCGTTATACCCTGTTAATAAAGCATCTGGAAATAGTAGGTTATTATGTTATTAAAAGAGTAATGTACTAATGAGTCCATGTGTAACTACTGGTTGGTTATTACACTACTGGTTGTTACACTCCCCAAGAAAATATCCACCACATTAACACATATAACCTCAAATTAAAGTGTACGACAATATAGGTTGGTTATGGGGATTTCAGTGGGCGAATATGGTGTGATATAAGAGGAAGTGAGATAAATATTAGGCGAGGCCGAAGGCCGAACCTAATATTGATCTCGCTGAGCCTTATATCACACCATATCCGCCCCCTGAAAGCCCCATAATGTATTTATTATGCCAGTCCTTTGAAAGAGACACAACCATAAGTGTAATTTTTGTTCGATATCGATCAACCTTCAAGTTCAATCATTCAAATCAAAACAAACCAGACAATAAAATGTACAGTCCAAGGGGAGTAACTCGAAAATATTTGCATGAAGTGAGAAGGGCAGATTATTCGGGTAAGGATTCTCGCTTGAGTTCGTCTCAGACAGTGCCATTTGGCTTCTATACATGTCGTTTTAGTGGTTTATGTATTGTATTTATTTACATTTGTTTATTAAAATTTCTCAAAGACTGGAAGAAACGTATTATAGTTGTACGTTGCTCAACATACACACACGCGAAATTATTTGTTGTTCGTTGAACAGGCGAAATTAGGAAAAACATTGAAGCGAGCGTTGGGTGTCAAAAACAAAATGTCGGAACTGACCGTATATAAGGTCTATATACGGTCATATCGATGATACACAGTCTCATATGCGGTCACTGGATATTGAAGCTGATTGGTCAATAACAATTACTGGCATAATAATAAAAGTTACGGGGTGTTTAACGGTCGGATATGTTGTCATGTGAGGCGAAGTGAGATCAATATTAGGCGAGGCGTTGGCCTCGCCTAAAATTGACCTCATTGAGACTCACCAGACACCTTATTATGCCAGGAATTGTTATTGACCAATCAGCTTCAATATCCTGGGCAGGATATCTCCCAGTAGCACACAAAGAATTAAAACATTTTAGCCACTTTTTAGCCCCATATCTGTTCTTTCATACACTTTTTGTTTTAGAGACAAGAGAGACCAAATAGTAACCTTTGTCTGCCAGGATTTGGAATAACTGCGTATTTTTTTCTTTCAGAAGCACCGTGTTGTTTTCCCACGGGATGCGGATGTTGTGGATGAGCGCCAGTCGCTAGTTGTTTTTTGTGGAACAGACATGGATGCACGGATAAAATGTTTGGATGGGACAAATAAATACGAACCCACAACTGCACGAACCCTCTTAATAAAAGCACTGCAAGATTTTAAAAATTATTGAAGAACACAAAAACTGTTTTGCTCACCTGACTGAAAGTCGTGGTGGGCTATTGCGATCACTCATCATGTGTCGTCAGATATCCGTCGTCCGCGAATATGGTGTTTACGCCTTTTCCTTCAAAACCTCGCTCTATTTCAGTTAAATTTGAGGTGATTGATTGTTCTTACATGGCACTTTATTTTTCAACTTGCCCAGCCCCAAAAGGTGGGGAAATAGCTTCTACATAAAAAAAAATCATCTTCCCCTCAAGAACATATGGGTACAACGATATTTGGTATGGAGCTTCCTTTTGAGAGATAGAATCAAGTTTGTTCAGACCGAAGTTCGTGGATAATATTTGCCTTTGTAATAGGAGGGGCAAAGTTTTTTGACCCGCCCTAGTTTTTTTTATTTTTTGAACCGATGATCTTTATAAAACCAAATTTGGTATATGATATTTTTAAATCATAAGTACTTGGTGTGTCCCTCAAAACTTCCCGCGTACCCGTGGGAGCCCCGGGTGCTTAAAAACGACGTATTTTCAAACGCCCATATTTTCCACACTGCATGAAGAACCAGTAGAATGGAACTGTAAAAAGAAAATTGACATCGCTTGTGCCAGGGTGTTCTGTAAGACGCATCGAAAACATGTTGAGTCAGCTGATTTGTAAAAATTAAAAATAAAAAAATCTCTCCAGAACCACTGACCAACATCTTTTGATATTTAGTATACAGCACCTATTGGTGTAGGTGTGGTGGGGTGGGGTTACTCGTTTGTTACAATTAAGCACCTGGGTTCATATTTGGCTCAATGCAGGACCCGGATTTTAACTCGAGGCAATATTGAGAGATAAATTTTCTTTTTCAGATCCACCCGGTCAGAATATTTTGATATTTGGTTGATAACATCATTAGGGAGGTTAGGCCTAATTTTGTCTTAACTAAGCCCATGAGTTAATATTTGGACTCCCTATTGGAGCCGAATTTTTTTTAACTTGGCCCAATATGAGGAATAATCCATACATGGTTTGGCTTCCAATTAGTTCAATTCAAGTCAAGCAGAAAATAATTGGGCTCTCTATGGGAGACCGAATTATAACTTAGTTCAATATGGGGAAAAATCTTCAACAATATTCTTCTTCGGATTCACCAGACATGATCTTTTGATATTAGGTATGCAACATCCTTAGGGAGGTCAGATCTAAATTTGTCCAAACCAAGTCCATGAGATAATATTAGGACTCCCTACTGAAGCCCGAATTTTGAGGAATAATCTTCAAAAATATTTAGATGGTATACAGAAGCCTAACAGGGGTCAGTATCAAGTTTGTTAGAATCAAGTGTGTCTGTTAACCATTGTATACTCTTTGGGGTCCCGAATTTTAACTCAATTGAATATGGGGAATAATCTTTAAAAAAAAATTTTTCGATCCACTACTCGGAATCTATTTATATTGAGTATACCCGCAGAGTGGAGATTCCACCCAAGCAATAATTGCAAATGTGTTGCAAAGTATAACAAGCATATGCAAAGTTTCAACCAATGGGCCTCCGAGGTAAACCCGGAGGTCCATTGGCTGAAACATTGCTTGTTTTTTTGTCGATAGGTACACAATTTGAAAGTTATAGCTTGGATGATAACTCCGCTGGTGATTTAGTTACAATCCACTCTCCACGTACTGTACTGATATTGAGTATACAGCATCCTCACGGGGTCAGATTCGAATTTATTCAAAGAAAGTCTCTCAGTTAACATTTGGGCTCCCTATGGGGGCGCGAATTTTAATTTAGTGCAATATGGTGAATAATCTTAAAAAAAAAAATTCTTCAGATCCAACAGTCAGAATGTTTGGATATTTGGTATACAGTATCCTTATGGAGGTTAGATCTAATTTTATTCAAACCAAGTCCCTCGGTTAATATTCGGCCTCGCTACAGGAGCCAGAATTTTAACTTAGTCCAAAATCAGGAATAGTCAGAATCTTTTAATATTTGGTATACCGCAACCTCAGAGAGGTCAACTCTGATTTTCTAAAAATCAAGTCTCTGAGTTAATATTTGGGCTCCCTATTGGAGCCCGAATTTTAACCTAGTTCAATACGAAGAAAAATCTTTAAAACTCCTTTTCTCCAGAATCGCTCGTCAAAATCTGTTGATATATGACATACAGAATCCTTACATGGGCTAAATTCAAATTGTCTTCAAATCAAGCCTGTCGGTTAATAATTGGGCTCTCCTCTCTATGGGAGCACAAATTATAACAAAGTGCAATATTGGCATTAATCTTTAAAAATCTTCTTTTTCAGATTCACCAGTCAGAATCTTTCAATATATGGTATACAACATCCTTAAAGGTGTTCAGATTGGTGGTTGTTAAAATCAATCCCTATGAATAATATTTGGGCTCCCTATTGGGCCCAAATCTTTACTTGCTGCAGTATGGAGACTACTCTTTAACAATGTTCTTCTCCTGAACCCCCAATCAGAATCTTTTGATACATGGTAGGGTTGAGTGATTCAAGTTTGGAAAATCAAGATCCTGGATCAATATTTTGAGCACAAATGTTAATTTATTCCAATATCAGGGATACTGCTTAAATGTCTTCTTCTGCAAAACCTCTTGACATAATCTGTTGATATACTTCTTGGAGAGGGGGGGGGGGGGGCAGATCCAAGATTGTTCAAATCAAGTCTTTTTCTTAATATCCGGGCTCTCCATTCGAGCCCGAATTTTTACTTGGTACAATATGAGGAATATTCTTTAAAATCTTCTTTTCACGGACCCCAGATACAATCTTTTGATACTTGACTTACACCATGCTTAAGAGAGTCAGATTCAATCTTGTTAAAACCAAGTTCCTGGGTCAGATTTTGGGCTCCCTATTGGAGCCCGAATTTGAACCTAATTCAATTCGTGGAGAAATCTTTAAAATTCTGTTTCTTGAGATATAATCAGACTCTTTTGGTATTTGGTGTCCGTCATCCTTAGAGGGTTCAGATTAAATTTGTTCAAATAAAATCCCTGGGTTGATGTGTGTTCCCTGGGGGTAAGGAGGTGGGGCAAATTTTAATATAGTGCAAAATTGGAAATATTCTCAACATATTCTTTTCCTGAACCACAGTCACAAAATGGTGTATATCAAATATCAAAATCCCCTGAGGGGGGATTTCGAGTTTTTTGATCAAATAAAGTTTCTGGGTTGATATTTTGACTCCCTATGGGAGCCCTAATTCGAACTTGGTGCAAAAGAGAAATATTCTTTGAAATCCGTGTGAGAACAACCATTCAGAATGTTTTATACAAGGTATGCAACACCCAAGCAGGGCTCAAATTCAAGTTTGTTCAAATGAAGTCCCTGGATTCATATTTGGGCTCCCCACGGGGAACCAGGTTTTAACCTAGTGTACTATGACGAATAATCGTTTTTACACGTTTATACACGGCGTCATCGTTTCCCCGTGTAGGCATCCAGGATAAAGTGCCTTGCCCAAAGACACAACGCGGGATATCCGAAGATGAATCGAGATATATGCCCAGAAACAAGCGAGACTCTGATACAGTCTGCGCATGAACATAATGGTGATGATAGATTTATCTTACACTTACAATTAAAGCTAGAAGTCCTGTCACGAACTGCGCGCTTATCTAGGCTTAATTGCGCGTAGGAATTGCGCGCAATTGCCACATCGAATGGCACCCAAAGCACGGCACGTTCTCTTGGTTACTCATAACAAATACAGGTAATGTTTCTGTCAATGGACCTCCGGGTTACCCGAAGGTCCATTGGCTGAAACATTGCTTGTGCACATGCCACATGTACGGAGTTTGATAGCCTTACTATGGTCATAACGCGTAGATTAGCGCGCATATCGACGTGTATTTGTAACATAAATATTATAGCAGTGCAATAAAAAGTCTGATCACGTGGACTCATAGGGAATTGCCGTGTTAGTTATTAATTCCGTGAGCAAGTAGGTAGCATGCCCACGGTCTAGAACAATCTCTGTCCACAGAAATTTCTGTGGGCAGTTGAAAGGTAATTTGCACACGGTTTTCCACAACCATTGTGGACATGTGGAAAAGTGACTGTCCACGGCGACTGTACTGTACTATTTAGTATGAGTCCTAAGTATTTATGGTCACGAACTTCCGATATCTGTGAGTTACCTCAATATGAAGTTCGGTGAGTGTTGGGGTTGTTTTTACGTGATGTACACATACTTTCAGTTTTGTTGGGATTGAACCCGACCAACCATATATTGGCCCAATGCTCGATTGTAGCCAAATCGTTATTGATTATGACCGCGGCTTGCTTTGGGTTTTCAATAATTAGATATAAGGACGTATCATCTGTGAAGAGGCGAATACTGCTGAATAAGTCGCTGGTTATATCGTTTATGTATTTCAAAAACAGTAATGGTCAAAGTATAGACCCCTGAGGTACACCGGCGTTAATGGGTCTCCATGAGGATGACTCCGAGGCTATCACAACTCGCTGCGACCTATCCGCAAGATACGATTTTAGAAATTGAAGAAGTTGTGAAATACCAATACTCTCCAGCTTGCGGATAAAACCAGCATGCCATACCTTGTCAAACGCCTTACTTGCATCACAGAAAACCACCCTAACCTCTTTGCCTTCATCAAGCGCGCGATAGAATTTATTATAAATGTCAGTCAGTTGGAGGACGGTTGAATCTCCAGGTGTAAAACCTGACTGAAATTGACTAAGTACATTATTTTCGCTCATAAACTGCCACAAGCGTTTGAAGACACATTTTTCAAATAATTTACCAACACAGCTGATCAACGATATCGGGCGGTAATTAGTGACTGTATCTCAGGGTTGTTTTTTTTAGGATTGGGGAGACATTTGCTCCTTTCCATAATGAAGGAAAGTATGAATATATTGAAAAGGATTGAGAGTGGTTCGCAGAGAGAGGATTTACATTCTTTTAGAAAACGCGGGCTTATTTGATCGGGACCAGACGCTTTGGACACCTTTATCGACTTCATTGCGGCATACACTTCACAGCAATGTAGGGCGATACTATCAATGTGTTGAGAAACATGGGCCGGTGGATCTGGTAAGGAAGCATGCGAATCATCAACTGTAGAGATGGAACAGAAGTATTCATTGAACACTTCAGCTTTCACGACACATGAGTAATAAATTTTGTTTCGATGAATCAGGGTGGGGATTCCTGTTGCGTTACCGCTACCGATTAGTGTTTTTAGGGTTTTCCACCACAGTGATGCTGGGGTTTTATTGCTGCTCAATGTGGACTGGATTTTTTTAAAATGCTGCCCTTTGGGCCTTCCTGATGGCCGATACAACCTCATTCCGTTTAAGTTTGTATTTGGCCCAGGCGTATGGGAAATTGGTACGTTTGGCAATGCGATACAGACGTTTTCTCTGTCTCATTAAAAGTATTGTTTCATTATGCATCCATTTCGGTTGATCCATCCTCGAAGTAATAAATTTGTTGGGTATATGTTTGGATGAAGTATCGTGTATTTTGTCAGTGAGATTGGTAACTATGGTATCGACACATGAAACATCAAAGAGGGAGTTCCAGTCAATGTTAGAGAAAGCCTCGTTCAATACATCATAGTTACCCTGGGAGTAAAGTCATATCCTCCTCCTGAAAGAAGGAGGGTTTGGTTTCAAAATTCGAATTCAATTGAAATTGGGCAATGATAGGGGGCCATGTCTGGAATAATTGGTTCGAGGACTTCACATGTTTTCATGTTGATTGTGTAACTGACAGCAAAGAGGTCTAACAAAGAAGCGGATGTCTCAGTAAGGCATGTTGGTTCACTCACAAACTGTCTGAGGTTAAGGTAATTGATTATTTCAGAAAAGCCACCTTTTGAGGAAGCCATTTGGTTATCGTTGAAATCACCCGTGATAATTAGGTCACCAACTGACGTGTCTCTAGTTTTTTTCAATGGATGCTGATATGGCATCCCATATGTCTGGAGGACTGTTGGGTGGACGGTAAAATACTCCCAATAACAACAATCTACTTTGTTTCGTAAATACTTCAGCCCATAGACACTCAGTATTCGGTGTATCAAGATCCGGTCTGTGTCGAAACGAGATACCCTCTTTAATATAAATGGCAACCCCACCTCCCCTTGACGATAATTTGAACTCAATACGCACGAAAGCTTGCCTCAGTTGTCAGTGAGAGTTGCAAACGGCGAGGAAAATCTCCACCTGCTGACGGGCTCCCCTCCCCGATATATAAATTTCGGGGGAAAATGCTGGCTTTCCCATTCATATGTCACTGGTCGTCACGGACGGAACAGTTGTAAATTAAAAACAGAATTGCTCTAATTTCCAGCTCTCTATCTTTTCTACCTCCTCTATCTCATCAGACACACGACCAAAACTGAATGACAAACTATGAGGGATTGAAACGGTTCATTCCCACTAGACCAATTCCCCTTAGACCAAGGACATTTGGAATTCCCGAAGGGTAACCTAGTACCTCATAATCACATACGGCATCCTATCTCCCAGAAGGCTTGATGGATGACTCCCGTTTTTTTTTAAACTAAACTGTTGGAGCTTTCTCCACTCCTTTTTGTAACTGTTTTGGTCATATACCGGGTCCGCTACCAATCCGGTGTTGCTGTTTGGTTTTCTTTTTTCTTCTTCCCTTAAATTTGCCATCGTACAGCATTATATTCTGGCTCGCCACCATGCTGGAAATCACGCCTCTACCATCGCCAGACTGGAACCGAATAAAGCCCACTCTCTAATAGTCTAACTGGCGTTGAGGGAATTATTATTGACAATCTATCACTCCAACTCAAACTGCCGGGAATTCTCACCACGTGCATACCCTCTCAGACCCCATTAGAGGCAATAGGAAGCTAGGCCTGTGTGATCCAAATAAAATAAGGCCAACCGGGTCGCAAAGGATTTGTAAATCCCACATCGTCCCTGCGCGCCTTCGTCACACTAAAACCTTACTTTCATCATCATCATATAAATTGTGGACTTGCTCCAAGGGTGTTCTCATCTAAGTCGTCTTGTAAATTTATTCTTAGCTGTATTATCGTTGTTTGATTTATCATAGTTTTATTTGTGCTACTTGGGTTTAGTGCTAATTGGTTGGGCAACAGGTACTTGCACCAAGGTGAAGAAACACAGATGAGTGGGAGAAACAAAGAGGGGTGGGACACAATGATAATATATGGATGCAACTCCTACAGACTATTAATTAATCCCTATTGTTCTCCTGTTACCTCGTCCGATGTATGAGAACAATAGGAGACGGCGTTCCGAGGTGATCCTGATTTATGACCTGCTGTAATCCTCCTGAAGTACTTTTACAGAAGTTAATGGCACGTGTATACTATATACAGCAGCGTTTGAAAGGATTAAAAACTTCAAACGACTTGTGGTCACGAGACTAATGGATCTATCTTGTCTGACGCCGCGCCACTGTTCGTCTCTTTAAAAACCTTAGTTGTCATCGACATTCACCATGTCTTGCCCTTTCAACGCAGACCACCGGGGCTAACTTTTATTAATATCGACGGGGTAGGGTTAAAAACCAACATCAGGTATTGGTAAGCGAATACTCGAGAGGTGCTTCCCCACCTGTAATGGACCGACTCCCGTGGGGATCTCGGGAAGTGAAGCAGTGCTTGTTCATTGAGTAAACAAGCCCTGATTTAGTGGTGGATTATGACCCAGTAACCAATGCATGGGGTAGAAGAGGCGACATGGGTATAAATGATTGGGTAAACTTCCCATCAAAGGCGCTCTCGGCGTTCCCCCTATTTTTTCCATAGAGATGTGTTGCACATTCTGGATAATATAATCCATTTTCGTTGTCTCGGGTGCGAGGAATTTTTTTGAAAAATTAAAATTTTCTCCGGAAACCCCATCAATCCCTTCCCGATCTCTACCACGCCGTTAAAAATCCTGGATCCTCTATTGCCTTCATGATTTCATTCAGATCGGAGGCCGTTTTCAGTCGGAGCACAACAGTCAATTAGGGCGAGGGGGACTGATACAAATCCCAAGACAAAACATGTTTTGTTTTTCTGAAATTATACTCTCAACTCTTGATTCGAATTTTGAAGACAGTCGGTAGCTGTCGCGAAAACAAACTGGAACTTTGCGGAAGCGGAAGATAAAAATAATGCGATGAGGGGGGCCTTGTTTGGTGACGATACATTCATAATTGGTGGAAATATCCCTCCTTTTTTATTTAACCCTTTACCTGCCGTAACGGCCAAAACCGGCAAGCGCTATACACTAAAATCGCCATTCACTCTATTTTATATTTTGACTTTTTGTTCCCAAAACATAGGCCTAGGTTATGACCCTCATTCGAACGAGCGTGTCACGCTCGTTCCAATGAGGGGTCATAACCTATGTTTTGGGAGCAAAAAACGAAATTTTTTAGTTACACAAAAAATATTTCACGAGTGTCGACTACTCCGAGCGTTAGGTAAAGGGTTAACAAATGGCAAACAGATCAGTAGATAAATATCACATGGTCCACAAGCTTTTTAGTTTCTGCATTTTCGTCAGTTGGATTATCCAGGGAATTTGTCGTGACAGAGGAGAACAGAAACTAGTCTGATATTTTGACCTCGTTGCGATGTTAACAGATTTGTTTTCTTATTGCTATCGTGTAGAAAAATTACGTACCATAAATATTATAGTGGTGTAATAAAAAGTCAGATCATGTGGACTCCACGGGAATTGCCGTGTTAGTTATTAATTCCGTGGACAAGTAGGTAGCATGGCTGAAGGAAAGAATGGCACAGGGAAAAATGGCACAGGAAAAAATAGCACACTTTTTGACACCCTAGGAAATGGCACGCATGGGAGGAAAACACGGCACAGCAAAAAATGGCACACTTCCCTCATCACCTTGGAAAAAAATGGCACAATTGGTAGGAAAAAATGGTACGTGCCATTTAAATATAAAAACACAAACTTAACAACTTTTTTTTTTATTTCTAGAAGAAAGAGGTGAAACAATAGCACAGCTTTCTCAATTGCTGGCCCACGCCTATGGAATATGCTTCCTCCTGAAATACAACTACAAACAAATTTAAATGTATTTAAGAAACAATTGAAAACGTATCTGTTCCAGTCGAGTTTTGCATAATCTGTTTGTAAAGCGTTTTAGAGCACCTCTGGTGGTTTTACGCTATAGAAAATTTATTATTATTATTATTATTTAAAATTGCACAAATGTAATCCATCATCAAAGCACATGTTTTTGTGGGTTTTAAAACAAAGCACTAATACATATTTGCTAATTTACCTCAGATCAGGAATTTACATATTTACAAGTTTTTGGTAGTTTCCAAGAAATGATGTCAGGAGTTGGAATTACCAACAAAAAAATGGAACAGTGGAACTCTGTTAATTGAATAGCCACTTTGCCATCGAAAATTATACAGTTAACAGCAGTATTCAATTAACAGGAATTGTGTCACTTTCCTGTATTCTGGAGATAAACTTAGCATTTATTCTATTATATCTTGTTTGACAGAGCTCCATGAGCTCTGTCAAACAAGATATAATATATTAAATGCCTATATTGGATGTACTGAGGCCAAATAGGTCTATAAACAAAGGAAAACTGGGACGAGTCAGGGTAATTTCTCGACAGGTTGCAAGATTTTTTATTCAGTTGACAGGAGTTTACACAAAATTCAAATATAACCTATATTCAAATACTGGTACTGCTTTCATACCCAGTTTAATATTACACTTTTCTTTGAAAAAAACAAATAAATAATGATAAAGTGTGCCATTTTTTCCAGTGCCATTTTTTCCTAGGCAACTGTAGAAGTGTGCCATTTTTCCTGTGCCATCTTTTTCCGACCTCCTCAAAAAACAGCATTTTTGGTGTGCCATTTTTGTCCTAGTAAGTCAAAAAAGTGTGCCATTTTTTTCCTGTGCCATTTTTTCAGGGCACCGGTAGCATGCCCACGGTCTAGAAAAATCTCTGTCCACAGAAATTTATGTGGGCAGTTGAAAGGTGATTTGCCCACGGTTTTCCACAACCACTCTGGACATGTGGAAAAGTGACCGCCCACGGTGACTGTACTGTAAGTAGTAAGGTATCGAAAAGTCGAGGTCGTAACCCATTTTGAACAGGCTAAAGAGAGATTCCCATTAAAAGCTTAAAATTCCCATTTTCTGTGGATTTCTCTAAAAAACATCTTGTAGGTTTCAAGAAAAATCGACTACTCGCAGGCCTTTGTATGACATTACAAGTTGCATGGACAAAATATTCCGGTGAGCGTTTATTTACCCTCTGCTGGCTGCCGTGCATCGTAATTTTGTTGAAATGGGCTGTTCTCTGACACACACATCACTCAATGTATACCCGAGAAATATACATAATCTCCTTTGTTGTAAGTGGAATTCACCGTGGGCCATTTTTGTAAGTAATAAGGGTATTCAAAACACTAAGCGTTAACCCCTTTTGTGGTGGTTAATAGCGATACCCATCAAGAACTTAAAAAAATAATGTTTTCCCAGGATTTCTTTTCAAACATCTTGTTGGGTTTTCAAGAGAAAATGGCCATCGATAGGTCTTGGTGTCACATTAGCAGCTGCATGGATAAATTATTCCTGTAAGCATTTGTTAACCCTCATAGGTTGCTAGATATCAACATATGGATAAAAATAGTCTGCTTTTGAACACCAATAACATCAAATGGGAATGCCACAGAGAAATTTAACCCTTTACCCAACGTAACGGCCAAAACCGGCCAGCGCTATTCTCAAAAATCGCCAATTAATTTTCAAAATATTTTCGTTTTTTGTCTCAAAAACATAGGTTATGACCCATCGTTGGAACGAGCTCGTTGAGCTCGTTCCAACGAGGGGGCATAACCTATGTTTTTGAGACCAAAAATGAAAAAAATTAGTTATTCAAGAATTATTTTTGCAAGTGTCGTCTGCTTTTCATGTTAGGTAAAGGGTTGACTTCTTAAAATTCCAGATTTCTGTGGATTTCTCCAAAAAGATTTTCAAGAAAATTTGACCATTCGCACGTCTTGGAGTGACATTACAAGTTGCATGGACAAAATATTCCGGTAAGCATTTGTTAACCCTCCAGATATGCCAATCATGGACATTTTGAGAAAATGGGCTGTTCTTGGGCATTCATAACACCAAATATGTACCAGCGAGATAAACATAACCGCCTTCATTGGAAGTGGAATTCACAGGATTTTTGTAAGTAATTTAGGTATTCACAAAACCAAGCATTAACCCTTTTAGGGCTGGTTACGGAGCGATACCCCTCAAAAGGTTAACAATTCATGTTATCCGAGGATTTCTCTAAAAACATCTCGTAGATTTTCAAAACAAAATGGCAATTCTCAGATCTTAGTGTGACATTACAAGTTGCATGTACAAAATATTCCAGTAAGCATTTGTTAACCCTCTGCAGGTTATCAGACATCAACATTTTGATAAAATGGGCTGTGTTTGCGAATCCACAGCACCAAAGTTAAGAGGAGAGATCAACATAAGTGGAAGTAGAATTCACTGAGAATTATTTTTGGAAGTAATAAGGGTATTCAAAAAACAACCCTCAACCGGTTTGGGGCTGGATAAAGAATGATACCCATCAAAAGCTTAAAGTTGAAGTTCTCACTGGATTTCTCTGAAAACGTCTTGTAGATTTTAAAGAAAAAATGGCCATTCGCAGTTCTTGGTGTGACATTACAAGTTCCATGGAAAAATATTCCTGTTAGCACTTGTTAACCCTCTACAAACTGCCAGACATCAATCTTTTGGATACATTTGAGTTAAAATGGATCATTTTCAAATAGGCACAGCACTCAGTGGATATGTGTCAAACAAACATAACTCCTTTTGTTGGCCAATAACTTGTCGGACGACGATATTGATATTAACCCTCTCCACCATTAATGATGGTTTTTACCTAAACATTTTTTTATGAAACTGGGTCATTTGAGACAACTATACCCACCTTTTCCATAACACCAATAAAGAAACTTCTGTGAGACAGTTAAAAACAATTCATCAGACACTCTGGGGTCATGAAAAATCATGGAATATCATCCAGATCCATGATTCTCCAGAATCGTAAAGCCCAGTTTTAAACTCATTTCTTGTGAATCACAAGTCACAATACGTTGAGATGTGGTACCTTCTTTTAGAGAGCGAGAGATTCAACTTTGTTCACATAATGTTTTTGTTTATGTTCTAACACGAAGAGATTGCATAACTATATTCACAAACTAAGAATGTTATATGGGCATTTTTTCGCACGCACGTGCTTGTACAAACTGTTTTCCTATATCTTATTATGTCTGTATAATAATCACATAACTAGAGCATGTGAATACTGCACAAATTAAAAGCGACTATAACATGTTGCTTCAAATGTTAGAAACTGGGACAAACTTGAATACATCGAGGTCATAGGTTATGCAATTTGAAGCTTTATCACAACACAACAAACATCCACTCACCGAATTGGAAAATGGCAAGCCGTGTTAATATACAAATACCAGTCATTGACTTCAGCGCTTATAGTTTAAATAAAGAAGTTGAAAATACTGAAGACCTGCATGATCTTTCAGAAGAAATCTGTAATGCTTTCAATACAGTAGGATTCTGCTATCTAAAGAATCATGGGCTCTCCGAGGAAACTGTGAGTTGACCTTCGTTCAGCTTATTTTCATCGCAATCAACCTTCAGATGGGTGAGAACTAATTATGATACGTTGTGCGATAGGCGTAACGCGAAGTGCGAAATATTGGTTTTGAACATAGTGTCCGGGCAGTGGCGCCTCTGTAACAATACACAGGCAACAGGCACAAATACATGTACATTTGTCTTCTCTTGCACTTTATTTACAGAGAAAAGTTGGGTGTTATTCATCGAACTTTTTCAGTGGCGTATCTACAGGAGTGTGGGAGGATGGAGATGTATATGCGGGGCGGGTGACTTGCACCTAACATTTTCGGTACCACACCCACCCCCACCCCATTTAACACATCAGACCAATTACATTTTTACACAACACAGAGCAGCAAAATGGTCTCCTAAATTGGGTCTACCACGCTTCAAATGCCTCAAATTTACTGTTAGTGCTCTAAATATTGCAAAATTTCCTCGGAGATGGGAGTGGATAGTCCTAACTTGGACCCTTACGCCGTTGTCCCCTCCTCTCACTTCCCTGAAGTGAGTGGAGAAGGCAACGACCGGGGTTCATAAGGGTTCCTAAACTTCACACAACGTCCTTACACATACACCCCCCCCCCCCCACACAAACAAAAAAAAAGAAAAAAGAAAAAAAACAGACTGAAGACAGAAAACCTGCTGGGGCACCCCTTGTTATAGGATCCGCAGAACTTCAGCTAACACGCTATGGATGGACATCGGACGTCAATGTTCTCAAAGGCGGATTGACTCATGACGGGACAATATAGTCTGTTGAAAGCACAGTACCCTTTACAGAAATGAAGATCGAATTTTATTCCTGGCCTTCTTTAGTCTCCTGCTATATTAAAGAGGCATTGAGTATTTTGGGTACTATCTGAACTCATATACACTGAACTAATAAAATATAGAGATCTAAAAGTATGAAATAAAATACAATAAAATTGAAATATTAATTGAAATGAAATAAGAAAATATGAAAAATATTTTTATTTTTTTTTACCAACTTACAAATGTGAATGATTTTCATTTCAATTCTGTGTTTAGTTTTTATGAAAAACTAAAAACTGAACTGGGCAAAGTGAAAATTTAGTTATTTTCATTACATTGTATTTATTTATTTATTTATTTATTTATTTATTTATTTATTTATTTATTTATTTATTTATTCAATTTTGTCAGTTGACCACCCATTTTCAAATTGCTTCTCTAAAATTGAAACCTACTACAGAACTGAAGCATTGAAACTGTCACCCATGCCTGGCAGGTTCTGTCTGTTTGTTGACCTGCAAGACCAACCGCCTGCCTCGATTCCGAAACGCCTCAATCACAACCTTAGTGTCAGACCTTCCGTCATCCTCTGTGCACGAGTTGGCGCGTTTTGATTCGCCAAGACGTACCGTGTCGTATGTATACCTAGCACTGCTACAAAGAAAACAGGGCTTTATAAAGTGGACGATGGTTTACGTCGCCGTGTTGAGGAGTCTTCGCTTTCTTCAAAACGTTATTAGTGAGTTATAAGCAGCACTTCCTGAGTGCAAACCAATTCACTGGTTGGTGTGCGTGGACAGGGTAAAGAGATACCCCACCTGATGACGGGAAAAGCTTCCCTACTGTCCCGGCATTGCCAGGACAACCTGAGCCCTGCCTTCTTTTATAAGTTTAAGCTGCATTTTAATCTGTAATAATTATTAGCGTCTGATTTGTCGCGCTTCCCAATTCAGATGGCATTGTGTTCCAAAATTCAACACATTACTTCTTCACTTCTTCTGTCCTCTCAGCACCCCATACGCGTAGCCCGAATTTTATAATTGGGCTACCTTAACAAGTCTAGTGAGGGGGTTCATAGATGAAGGGTGATATTTGAAAGGTCGTTGTGTATGGTTTCTGGGGCCTCCCCAGTCATAACTAATACCAGGCGGTTGCTGCCCCTCCTTCGACTTCCCTCGAAGGTGAAGCACTTCTAGCGTTTCTAGGCACTACGTTGTGTGAAAGTTACACTCGGTCAATGCTAGTAGTAGGAGAGCGATGGATCGGGCCCTATTGGGGACCTCGTGGGGGATCTCATATGTGACGCCATAGTCACGTGAACTGATGGCACCATGTTTGGTTGTAATGGTAACTCGCGTGAGCGGCCATCTTGTGACGTCACCCCAATAGTGATAGGTCGTGTTAGTGTGCATGCGCAGCGCGTCTTATTAGAGTGATACGTGTTTCCGTCGGCCATTTTGTATACTGGAGGCCGCGATCTTGGTTTCTATGGTAGCACGTGGCTGCTATGTTACCCAGTTTTCTACAATTGACAGGGGTAGGTTCGCAGGGTATGTCCCTTGCTCAAGAGTAATTTCCCGATTCGTAGAATTTCCACAAACAACTCGACAATTTGTACTATTTCGAATTCTTTCAGAATTCTCTGCTTCTGTCTATCCATGCAATAGTTTTCGTCTACCCGATCATGTTCATTTGTCCTGGAGTATACTCCAATAGAATAGAAGAGCCTATCAGCTGGAACAGCTTTGTTTATTACTATATTTAGCTTTTCTGGTATGTTCTTGTTAGTTCTGATCCTATTCTCGCACATACTGCTCCATATTTAACAGTTTTTCCATTGATCCGAAACAAAGATTACTGCGGAAAATACTGGTCGAGTATACCGTGAAAGATCAATAGTCGACTAATCGAATTTTCCTGTCAGCTCTAATCTCATTCTAGCAATTTTCAGTGATCGACATACTCAGCATTTTTGTGTTTTGTAATATTTTATTTCTGTAATATACGGTTTGGCAAACATGCTATGCATGATGCATATAACATCAATTAACAATTCAGTATTTGAATGGTGCAATGTCGGAAGCCGGCTTTGTCGTTGCTGGGGGAAATAGATACACGCCGCGTATCCAGCCAAAATTTAAGGAGTGTCGCCTGAATCAGTGCGTGAACGTATGTCTCACTGTGACGAACCCGCCCGTTTCGTTTTTGTTGGGGTGGTTCTTATCATGGAGGGGTCAATGACTTCCTCAAAAAGCATAAATCAACAAGAGTTCACCTTCTACTCGCGAGCTCTCTGAGTTCGTATTTGCTACTTCTAATGATCCTAAACTCAAATATGGCCACCACATTGGCCCGCAACTGTCCAACTTCTAAATATGAACTCTGTTGCCCCACTTAAAGTACAACGTGTCTATAATTTCGCACCTATGCGGCATCTCATCTAACCTATAACATGAGACATTTCCAGCTCCTCGCCTACAACCCGCAGTCTTGCACACCATCGGACTGGAAAGAAATTTTCGTGAAATCCCTAGATTTGTATTTCGATAGCCAGTACATTAATTCTCATTTTAATTGCTTTTCTTGAACTTGGTCGCTTAGATCTATTTTAATTTAATATTATCTTTTTAATTTATTTTAAGTTTGCTATACATTGACATTTCTGACAGTCCACTGTCAAAATCTGAGACGTCCCGTACAACACCAGGCATCCTACGTATCCCATTATAACTATGAGATTATCGACACCAATAACCTATAATTAGATGACTGATTACCTTGCACGGCCAAACGAGTGTCCAGTGTTTGATGCTGAAAAGGCAAGCTCATTGTTCCAGACCAGACGAGCTCTAATTGGAGTTGCAGACTCCGAATGAGATTCCTCTCCATTGCATTTGTCACTTCCATCTGATATATTACTATTATATACACATATGACTTACCTGACAGATCGTGGTTTCGGTGTCCGTCATATACATATCTTTGGCTTTTAGACAGAAGGAAAAAAATATATAAAAATTATACAACTTTATGTAGAAAAGAAAATCACAACTTGAAGCTATCACCTTCGCGTGCAGGTGCAAACGGAGATGTCTGGTATACCGCTGATAAAGAATACATTCGCCGTCCATACTGTCGACGGCGATTGCTTTTCTGTGGCGAACTCTGTGGGGTTTTTAATGTTATTTATGTTTTGCATTGTTTGCTTCGAAGGTAAGTTCTGAGGTATATTACAAGCACCAGGGAAACCTGGCCAAAGTATATGTTGCCGAAACACTGCAAAACTTTAGAAAAAGTTTCAAACTCCTCATAATTTGGGCACAATTGTCTTATTTGCGTTTACCGTCGTCAGTTGGGAAGAATTTAATGGGATCTTTTGAAGTTACTACTTAAATACTGGTCTCTCTTTTTTCACACAGACTGTCAAGAGATCTCTTTGCTCGAACCTTTCTCGCCAAGTTGGCGTACAATCCACCATAACTCTCTCTTTTATTTATTTATTTATTTATTTATTTATTTATTTATTTATTGTAGTTTAACGACACTTTCAACAACCAGAGTCACCTCGCTTTGGACAAAACTACTTTCTACGTGAGGAGGAAGCTGGAGTAGCCTAACAACCATGAGCTACTGTCAGACCTCCTCAACGTTCTAACTCCAGGTAGGCAGGGTTAGAAAAGGATGAAGACATGTGCACCATCGGCATCCACTACGCCTCAGTGAACAGCGCCACAGTGCTCCCAAGTAGAACATGGGAATTAAGTGTATTGCCGAAGGAAACAACGCAGCTATCCCTGGCTAGGATGGAACCGTGAAACCTTTCAGTTTAAAATCCAGTACTGTAACTCTTAAGCCACCGCGCCTCCTCTGACGTGAAGTATACTTCCATAGAATATTATGGAACACCAGTTCACACCATCGACTGTTAGAGCGACTATCGATATAGTTAAGGTAATAGTTTCGCATGGTCTATCTTGTTGGATGGATGATGGAGTCCGAGAATATTTGTTTTCCACCAAGAGTCGATGGTTACGGCGAGTACAAACGATGACATCATTAATTCAATGACGTATCATTGTCTCCCTCGTCCGGTTATAATTACGCGCACGAGTGCACAGTTGAAACGACACAGTACTAGTATGTCATCATTAACTCTCAACCCGCTGAGAAACTTCAAAATATTTTTCGTCGAATCTAGTCACGACTGCTATGAAGCAGCCATGACTAGATTTGATAAAACATTTATCTAAATTTTACTAAAGAAATTAATCGTGGAACAGTCCATTTAATTTAGAGGAGGATGTGGTTAAATGTGTCCAAATTATACTTATTTCGAGAATATTCGTGTCGTGGGATGAAATACCCACCAGCAGCATGTAGAGAGTTAGTCGATTATGGATCACAAGAACGTAAAAAGCAGCTCAAGAGAGCCATTGAGTAGGATTCACTTCATCAGATTCAGAAAAAAACTACTCAGCCGGACGAGCTGTAAATTTTGCTTCAGCATGAACAAAGTCAAAAATTAATTTGGATCCACGCCGTCCAATCAGGACATGTGTCACTGAACCCGGTGGACATAGATTTTGAGGTAACAGAAACTGTGATGGTCTGTTAGCAAATAGCCCAACAGACAACACATAATTAACCACATCACTGATTCGCAATTTAGTAATATCCTGTACTTAACCATATTTTGTGAAAATGGGTTAAAAAAAATGAAAACACCCATAAAATACTCTTACATGCAACTTTAAAATTGTTAGTGCATATTTCAACATCAATCTCACAAGCGGCACAGCGTTGAAAGGGTTAAGTAATGCCGTAACTGGTTTATATAAATTCCCTCCACCCACACCCCACCCCGGCACCCTCACCCCCACCATGTCAATAGAAAGGACGTTTGTATGACTCGAAAAACGTCAGTTAAAATAGTAGCTAACTTCAGGTGGTTCAAGTCTGTTACCATCTGAAGTTAACTCATATCGGCTGACCGATCGATTCGGACTCCCGCATTGTGTCCTTGGGCAAGACACTTCACCCCGCTGTCCACATGTGGGAACAATGACGGTTTGTTCTCAGGCGTACTGCTCGTAGATGGTGCGCAGGTCTTCAACTAATCTAACCCTGCCTGTGCTGCAGTGCGGCGTTACGATGTTGGTGAGCTGGCGGATGCTCGTCGTTGCTCGGTGGTTGTCTCCGGGTACTCCGGCTTCTTCCACCCGTAAAACTGTCACCGACACGATATGACCCTGGCTGTTAATGTGTCGTTAATTCATACTAAATAAAATAATGACTCCTAACGGACTGGCATTTTCTCGAGCCATACAATCGTTTGGAGAACATCACGAAAAGTAACTCTTGTTGTTTCAGTCATGTTTGCATTACCAAAACATCAAAAGGTAACACTGATTGGTAGTTAGCTGGTAGTCCAAATATGGCTTAAGCAGGCCGTTATCTAGATATATTATTGTTTTGAGGTCCTGTGGCATTGATAATGTATTTCGGGTTTTCCGCGAAACAGTGAATAATAATGGAACAAAAAGATAATGCTATATCGTACATGTATGTCGCTCACATTTATTACCAGGCGTGCCTTATATTGAGAATAACAATGTGCTATGGTATACCTTCCTTGGATGTAGTTTCTCCGTACTCTGTAAGAACTTACAACACCGAACATTAAAATTGGCAGGGAGGAGATTTTTAAGTTTTTATCTGATTTCAGTCTTTTTTTAATTTTTTTTTTTTTATTTTTATTTCTTTGAATTTACATGAAAATGGTCTTTCAGACCATTTTGATGTGAATCCAAAGAGATAAAAGATCCCATCACAGCTTTATTTAGACTGGTTATCATTTAATTGGGGGGCATAATGGATGATTTTGATACATTTCCCTTTATGCAAAGCACAATTTCAGTTTATTTGCAGTGTTTTGTATTAGACTAAAGTCTCATGCTTGAATTTTCATCGTTACTCAATACGGAACTATAGCAACGAATGAATTTAGGACAGTTTGTGTTTATTTGATCCAAAAGCTTCACCGGGCTGTTGGATTAAATTATCACTGGGCCTCGCAACAAGAACAAATGGTTTCTCCCCATCGCTCTAAAACGTATTATAGAAGAATAAGTGTTGAACGGGTTTATTTACATTGCATGCGTAGTTTCCCTGAGTTCGCCAGGGCGTGGTTTCGAGGGTGTGAGAGGGTCAGTGAACAAATAATTCTAAACCAGGACAGGTTTCAGACGAAAAAAAAACTTCAATAGGAAATATCCCAAGTGTTGAAGAGACCCCCCCCCCCCCCCAACCTATTGTCAAAAAAAAAAATGATCAAATTCCTTAACATAAGATTTAAAGATGTGTTTGGAATCGAAATCTGGAAATTTTGGTGAAATTTCCAACCTCTGTCCGTTTGTTACTATATTAAGAAAAAGTATGCAAAAAGAGAAGTGTGTGTGTTGATCTCCCGCAAAAATGGAAACAAATATGTTCTGCAGAAATTCGCATGTGCAAAGAAGGTCATTCGGAAATTTGGAAGTTTTTTTTTCTTTTGACGATGGGATGAAAGGCGCTGGTAATTGCAGTAACAGCCCCATTGAACTGAACTTCTGAAGTTGAAACCGTTATGAAACGGAGGCCTTTACGATTCATTTTTTGAAGCAAGAAGAAGGCAGATGTGCATAATGTTATACTTCGACTTGTCATTGTTGAAAACGCTCCCTATTTCAACGAATACTTACTGAGTGAATGAGATGAAGAGTGAAACCTGTACTGTCTCTGACGCAATTCGCCTTTGAACCAATGCAAAATGTCTGCGATAAATATCCAAAATTTAACCTCTATGCATCATCACGTTTGGGAAAGTGGGTTGCCACGAAGCCTCACATATGAAATAAACAACGAAGCGTAAAAACGTCTGGTAACTTACAATCATGATGTGATTAACATTTCTCTATCCATGAGTCGATGCTGTAAAACTTTTACAATTCGTCCCCTGAGTTCCAATGTGTTCTATGTGCCTACTGGCAGCCTACTGGCACATAGAACAAATTGGAACTCAGGTGAAGAATTGTATTTTCTGTAAATGTATTTTCTACCTATCAAAATAACTGACTAAAATGAACCATTAACGTTTTTAAAAGATATGGCAATTTGCCACCTGGCAAATTGCCAGATCACTGAAAATACTAATGGATCATTTTAACCCATTTAAAGTCATAACTAGAAAATACTATTCTAGAAAATACAATTGTAAAAGTTTTATAGTGTTGGTCACTGATGTATAAAAAGTTATTATTTTATTAATAGGTTAGTAGCATTACATATCAAACCGGCGCAAATACAGAAATAAATGGGAGGAAGAGCTGGTAATGTGTTTGAAAAATAATTTAATTTCTAATATTCTAGTAAACCGCGAAACGTGAACAATAATCCCGTCCCCGATCAAAAAAAATAAAACAATAAATAGAGTATTCGTAAAGAGGGTACCTAAATATTTAGTTAATACAGAAGAGGAAAAGTTGTTTTCCTCCGCAGTTGTAGTTTTTATAATTCTGCTAGGCCCCCGCAAAACTAAACATGGCGCTCACGTATGTGTCATAATTATATAGTCTACGCACTGGCACTTGCTCTCGGCCATTTTATAAAATGAATGGGCTGAACACATATTTATTATAAACTTTATAAATAACCACCTTCCAATTGGTTGGATCTTATACACTTGACTGGTACTCAAAAATCCATGTACACCGGTTTTCCAGTGAATATCAACTTTCTAAAGCTTTTAGAAATCCTCTCTCTTGTTCTATTTCAATCGTCGTAATCTCTATAACATTGCTTATTTTTATGTTATTTTGAAGGTGAAAACTATTTTATTGTTAATTAAAAGTATCTATGGCTGATATAATTGAACTTTTAATTGACAAATAGAATATTTTTTTTTTACTGATAATGGTGTTTATAATAAATCAGTTATGTACTTTTGTGGTGGTGAATATGATGTGATATAAAACTAAAACATTATATTGACCTCGGTCCACGCCTCGGTCAATATAAGTTTTCTTAGGTTTATATCGCATCATATTCACCACCACAAAAGTCCATAATTATATAATAACTACATTTAATAAATATAAAGATGGTATAACACCTGCCTTGTCGTAATATACCTGTATGTCCCTTTTCCCGCGCGTTAATATCATGTATTGAAGTTTAAATTAAGTAAAATGCCACTGGTAGAAAAGTCTTACCTCTGCGATGAACTTAGTCCGGGAGTATTCTCCTGATATAGCCTTCGTTAAGAGTTCATCTGATTGGCCAGCGCATGCAGGTGAGTATTTATATTTAGACGACGTTTAGAACATGGAAAAACTGTTTTCCCAGCAGTGCTAATTGAAGCATGTAACGTTATCGATTCAAGGAATAATGCAGTTGTTTCGGGTCAAACAGGTTGATGAGCGCGTAAGAGGTATTTTTGTTTTTTAACCCTTTACCTAACGAATCGGCCGCATCCACCCGCGTTATATGCAAATTCAGCAGTTCAAAAAATAGTATTTTCAAAGAAATTCAACAAAACCATATCATGTGACCCCTCGTTGGAACGAGCTCATCGAGCTCGTTCCAACGAGGGGTCACATGATATGGTTTTGTTGAATTTTTTAAAAAAAAAATTAAAAAATGGTATTTAAAATAACAAATTTTGATAACGCCCACGTTGGGTAAATGGTTAAGAAATGTTACAAAAACATTTAAAAATATTGAAAGAAAAGTGCAAATTGTTATTATTTTACTGCAACCACTGACATTGCGACACTCAAATTTCAACAATTTTCTGGAGGCGGCAGACGACAAGTTCCGAAACTAAGTCGTCGAAGGGGTTATAGTTTTCCCTCCAAAATACCTTTTTAATTAATTTATCATTTCCCCTCTGAACCGACGTGGAACCGATATACTTCCATGTCCGTTCGATGGCAGCAATTAGCAAATTCATTCTTTGGAAGTAGACCAATTAATATTTTCAACGTGCAGCCTTGGGGCGCACGATGAAAATATTGATAGGTGTACCGCATACATTTACTTCATCGAAGATATTCCAATTAATGTGATTGTGACGTTTCGTGTTTCTGGGACGGAAAGCTGCCTCTCGGATTCAAATGTTTAATGCATGGGATAAACATTTTGGAAAATTGACACAGCCATATTATGACAAGACCGCTGTGAAATTGTAACATACCTGGCCTTTTTAAAATTTCAGACAAGGGTTTCCCTCACGTCCGGATCTGCAAGTGGTATGCTTTCTTTATATTTATGATAGATAGGAGCAATTTTTCAGCGTGGCCATTTTCACCAAAGGGCCAGGAACGAGTACCTGTGGTCTACGTATATTGTAGCACACTGTGATATTTATAGTATGTTTACCAGTAGGTTCATTTTCGTACTGAAATGGTTAACCGGATAACCGGTTTGAAACCGGTTACAACCTAACCGATTTAAAAACAACGTCAACCGGTTAACCAATATATCGATAGTGATCGTCATTCCACGGATAAAACGTAATAGATCTACCGCATCTCCTTTGGGATAGATTACACCGCGAAGCAGCGCTGTATATATTGAGAAATCATCGACTTTTGCTTCAAGACTTCGTTGATGATCGGCAATTTCCGTGAGTACTGAGTATCCGTAGAAACTATTCCGTAGTATGTATACAAACGAACGTTGTCGAGTACTCGACAACGTTCGTTTGTATACACACTACGGAATAGTTTCTGAGAATACTGATTTCCAGTTCCGATAGTTTTGATCCCAGATTCGGTGAAATAATGGCTACGGATAATTGGATATTTACCGGTTATAGCTCTCGGTTAGTCGGTTGTGGAAATGAGCCAACCGTTTCAGCCCTAGTTTATTTGTTGGGATTTAACGACACATTTGACTGCCAGTGCCACCTCGTATCGGGCAGTTTTGCAGGTGTAGGACGCCAGAGTATCCGGTAAGAACCACAGGGCTGCGATGAGCAAATCCCAGACACCCCAACGTACTCACTCCACACAAGTAAGGTTAGCATTTGTTGAATACAAGTGCACCCTTGATGTCAGTACACCTTGGTGCACCGCGACACCTTGTCCTCACGAAGGAATTCAGGATTAAGTGCCTTACCCAATGATACAACGTACTTACCCCTGGCAGGGATCGAACCGTGAACCTTTCGGTTGTGAAGTCCAATGCCGTAACCACTGAGGCTAGTGCTGCCACTGGGTGTATAATATGGCACATCATTGAACATATAACTGATAAAGGTGTATGTTTATCAATCTTTTACAGCGAACAGATTGAAATTACAATTTACGTTTCATGCACGGGACATCATTGTACACCAAGAGCTGCCGATATTCAAACTAGATTTGGTCTGCTATCAAAGTAGGGTTACAGTTTGGGTTCCTCTCCTCCTCTCAGAATAACCAACATAAAATCCCGTATAGGACATTCTTTGGAATGCGGAAAACAATACACTACGCGGAACCAACAGAGACTTCAAATCGTGGGCATCGCCATCTCTCTACTTCAAAAAACTTCTATCCCAAATAGATGCTTCGAGGTAGTTTAATTTGTACTGAAGGCAATCGCTGTATAAAGGCATCTTGACAACGGAAGTCGCATTATTATAATACAGAACTATAAAACGCGTTCCCCTGCTGGTGCATCCCCTCTGAGACGGGTGGTTTCATGGTTTTTCTGCTACCGTTACTTTAATTCTGATATCCCAAAATGGGTGGAAGGGGTGGAGTGACTTCATTCCAGCGATCTCTCAGCGTGCAAGACCATTTCATCTGACTGCTTCATTGACGTGATTTTTGAGATTATGTTGTTTGAATCCTTGCGTGTTCCAAGCCACCATTCCGGTCGTATTAAGCATAAACTGATAGATTGACACAGTCGTCCACCCACTCTTATTTCACAGGCGGAATATGACAGTGATATTATCAGTTATCCTTGTGTTTTCCAGGGTGTATGGGAATTTACACCGGATTGGGAACTGATACAACCTGAGACAAAGCCGAAGGGTGTATGGGTTCCCAAATCGGTGTAAATTTCCATACCCCTGTAAAACACAAGGATAACGGATTTATTTCCAAGAATTTTAACCAACATTATGGGCAAAAACGGACGGAAAAAATGTGTACTTTGTAAGTTTCGTAATAAATAAAACCAGACAAATATGGATGCTATCCATATCTGTAATATTTTATTGCACATGAATATTAAATTTCCTGTATTTTTATTTTTGTTCTAACATAACCGAGCAGAAGGTATGAATTAATAATTACAAATGGGTACTGTTTTGAGCCATATAGTCTGCTATTGTATATTCTTGTTTTTACACCGTTGTTGGCAACGGAGTAAAACAAACCACTGTGGATTGTAAGTTACACCGTACATACAGTATTTTGTTTCATTTGGTAATAATTGTTTGTACTTCTCTTAGGTGTGACGACATACGCAACTGGTTGCTTTGTCCTTAAGTCGACGGTACATATTCTGTGGTTGCAAAAATGACATCCTTATCGACGGGATCGTGATCCGGTTCCGACACACTTACTACAGTAGTTCAAACATCCATAAAGCCATATTTTGTCAGATCAGGAGTTATGGAAGAACGAACGAAACAAAGTCTTATGGGATTTAATATTCTCAAATCGCCCTTTGAAAAGTGACACCATACAGCGTTGCTGGGGTGTAAGCAGGAAGAGAATTTATTTCGGCCTAATCACGCTGCGGTTGAAATTCTCTGTCTGATTTTGTAATCACGCTTCTGCACATGCACACTCCCACAGCAGTTGGTACCAGATCTGCACTCTCACCTTGCCTATAAATTATAAAAAAATGCAGGTGTTACTTATTCCCGAATGCACCTACGAATGTACCACAAAATAGCTTTGTATAATATTATAACTTTTTTGACTTCCATCGACCAGCAAGTGGTTGAACGAATTGTTAAACCGCAATCGCAGCGTATATTGATTGCTTTTCTTTATCCAAAATCTATGCCGTTCACCTAGTCCTTTCTTCGAAGTGCTGTAATACAAAGCAGAGGTACATTTTAAAATATTAGTTTTTGCTTGTGTTAACAATGTGTTTTGAAACGGGCAGTCGAGTTTTAAAACATAGGCGCAGAAAAGAATAGCCGGTTTCCCGTTTTTTAGAATTGTTTGAACAATATGCTTGTTAACAGAATAGCATGGCCAAAATGGAAGATATTGATACTAAATATGTTTAATCCATTATTTAATTATCAGCTGGACTTCAGAGGAAATTATAGACTCAATTATAATTACCTACAGACGGCTGTCCCAGTTATCACCAAAAGAATTTGCATGACAGAATTTGGTGAAAAAATCACTTGCAATCCAAGACAACACGAGGAATGATCGTTTGTTTTTGTCTATTTCTTGAGCTGGGAACACCGAAAAACAAAGGTCAAACTGTGTAAATTGGCGTAGCCCATTTACGCTATGTTTGGCTTTTGTTTTTTGGAGATTCATAACTCAAGAAATAGACAGAAACAAACCACTATACCTTATAATTAAGCCCGGGGAGCAATAAATTTAAGGACTCTCTACTTTGTGAAGTTATAATAAAAACCAGGTCGCATCATGCTCCCCAGTGATAACTGAATTTATCTCACAATCGGGGCGTTTTTGCACTGTTACGCAACTAAAGTTTAATGTACCTGGACCCTTGTTCCGAATCCGCATCAAGGGCCCCTGATACAAGCGCTTGATTTTGTTGTTGCCAAAACAACTGCATTAATATCATTTTTCGATCGCTTCGCGTTTTTCCCTTCAGAGAAAACAATATTAGGTGAGGCGAAGCCGAAAAATATTGTTTTCTCTGAGCCGTAAATGACACTGTATCTGCCAACTAAACGCCCTGTAACGTATTTATTATGCACGGCATGCTAAAATGTCACTGGGGAAGTTAACTCAACGAATAGTTAAATTATGCGCACTTTTCGGCATCTTGGGCTGGTTTGTAGCCTATTATTGGGATTTTCCTGAGCGCTCGAGTCGAGGCTTCTCTCTTGAAGTTAAAGGATTAGCTTTCGCTATGAAATGTGGAAACCTCCACCTCAATCAACGATGAACGGCATATTTATACCCCCCTCAAACAAAGTTTTGGGGGGTATATAGGAATCACCCTGTCCGTCCGTCCGTCCGTCCGTCTGTCCGCACGTCCGTCCGTCCGTCTGTCCGTCTGTCCATCCTTATAAGCGCAACCCCTCCTAAACCGTTTGAAGAATTTTCATGAAACTTTACACAATGGAAGAACTCCATATGAAGATGTGCATGAAGCAATATAATTCCGTTCTGAAATTTCCAAGGGGAGATAATCTAACTTACTAGTATACATTTCAATTGCTACATCATATGGTTGTTTCCTCGTAAGCGCAACAACTGAGGCGCGGGGGGTATCACTTTGTGAGCTTGCTCGCAGTACATCTAGTTTAAAATATAATAAACCTTTACCCCAAGAAAAATTCTTGGAAATAAATCCGTTATCCTTGTGTTTTCCAGGGGTATGGAAATTTACACCGATTTGGGAACCCATACACCCTTCGGCTTTGTCTCAGGTTGTATCAGTTCCCAATCCGGTGTAAATTCCCATACACCCTGGAAAACACAAGGATAACTGATAATATCACTGTCATATTCCGCCTGTGAAATAAGAGTGGGTGGACGACTGTGTCAATCTATCAATTTATGCTTAATACGACCGGAATGGTGGCTTGGAACACGCAAGGATTCAAACAACATAATCTCAAAAATCACGTCAATGAAGCAGTCAGATGAAATGGTCTTGCACGCTGAGAGATCGCTGGAATGAAGTCACTCCACCCCTTCCACCCATTTTGGGATATCAGAATTAAAGTAACGGTAGCAGAAAAACCAAGAAACCACCCGTCTCAGAGGGGATGCACCAGCAGGGGAACGCGTTTTATAGTTCTGTATTATAATAATGCGACTTCCGTTGTCAAGATGCCTTTATACAGCGATTGCCTTCAGTACAAATTAAACTACCTCGAAGCATCTATTTGGGATAGAAGTTTTTTGAAGTAGAGAGATGGCGATGCCCACGATTTGAAGTCTCTGTTGGTTCCGCGTAGTGTATTGTTTTCCGCATTCCAAAGAATGTCCTATACGGGATTTTATGTTGGTTATTCTGAGAGGAGGAGAGGAACCCAAACTGTAACCCTACTTTGATAGCAGACCAAATCTAGTTTGAATATCGGCAGCTCTTGGTGTACAATGATGTCCCGTGCATGAAACGTAAATTGTAATTTCAATCTGTTCGCTGTAAAAGATTGATAAACATACACCTTTATCAGTTATATGTTCAATGATGTGCCATATTATACACCCAGTGGCAGCACTAGCCTCAGTGGTTACGGCATTGGACTTCACAACCGAAAGGTTCACGGTTCGATCCCTGCCAGGGGTAAGTACGTTGTATCATTGGGTAAGGCACTTAATCCTGAATTCCTTCGTGAGGACAAGGTGTCGCGGTGCACCAAGGTGTACTGACATCAAGGGTGCACTTGTATTCAACAAATGCTAACCTTACTTGTGTGGAGTGAGTACGTTGGGGTGTCTGGGATTTGCTCATCGCAGCCCTGTGGTTCTTACCGGATACTCTGGCGTCCTACACCTGCAAAACTGCCCGATACGAGGTGGCACTGGCAGTCAAATGTGTCGTTAAATCCCAACAAATAAACTAGGGCTGAAACGGTTGGCTCATTTCCACAACCGACTAACCGAGAGCTATAACCGGTAAATATCCAATTATCCGTAGCCATTATTTCACCGAATCTGGGATCAAAACTATCGGAACTGGAAATCAGTATTCTCAGAAACTATTCCGTAGTGTGTATACAAACGAACGTTGTCGAGTACTCGACAACGTTCGTTTGTATACATACTACGGAATAGTTTCTACGGATACTCAGTACTCACGGAAATTGCCGATCATCAACGAAGTCTTGAAGCAAAAGTCGATGATTTCTCAATATATACAGCGCTGCTTCGCGGTGTAATCTATCCCAAAGGAGATGCGGTAGATCTATTACGTTTTATCCGTGGAATGACGATCACTATCGATATATTGGTTAACCGGTTGACGTTGTTTTTAAATCGGTTAGGTTGTAACCGGTTTCAAACCGGTTATCCGGTTAACCATTTCAGTACGAAAATGAACCTACTGGTAAACATACTATAAATATCACAGTGTGCTACAATATACGTAGACCACAGGTACTCGTTCCTGGCCCTTTGGTGAAAATGGCCACGCTGAAAAATTGCTCCTATCTATCATAAATATAAAGAAAGCATACCACTTGCAGATCCGGACGTGAGGGAAACCCTTGTCTGAAATTTTAAAAAGGCCAGGTATGTTACAATTTCACAGCGGTCTTGTCATAATATGGCTGTGTCAATTTTTCAAAATGTTTATCCCATGCATTAAACATTTGAATCCGAGAGGCAGCTTTCCGTCCCAGAAACACGAAACGTCACAATCACATTAATTGGAATAGCTTCGACGAAGTAAATGTATGGTGTACACCTATCAATAGTTTCATCGTGCGCCCCAAGGCTGCACGTTGAAAGTATTAATTGGTCTACTTCCAAATAATGAATTTGCCAATTGCTGCCATCGAACGGACATGTAAGTATATCGGTTCCACGTCGGTTGAGAGGGGAAATGATAAATTAATTAGAAAGGTATTTTGGAGGGAAAACTATAACCCCTTCGACGACTTAGTTTCGGAACTTGTCGTCTGCCGCCTCCAGAAAATTGTTGAAATTTGAGTGTCGCAATGTCTGTGGTTGCAGTAAAATAATAACAACTTGCACTTTTCTTTCAATATTTTTAAATGTTTTTGTAACATTTCTTAACCCTTTACCCAACGTAGGCGTTATCAAAATGTATTATTTTGAATATCATTTTTTAATATTTTTCAAAAAATGTCAACAAAACCATATCATGTGACCCCTCGTTGGAACGAGCTCGATGAGCTCGTTCCAACGAGGGATCACATGATATGGTTTTGTTGAATTTCTTTGAAAATACTATTTTTTGAACTGCTGAATTTGCATATAACGCGGGCGGATGCGGCCGATTCGTTGGGTAAAGGGTTAAAAAACAAAAATACCTCTTACGCGCTCATCAACCTGTTTGACCCGAAACAACTGCATTATTCCTTGAATCGATAACGTTACATGCTTCAATTAGCACTGCTGGGAAAACAGTTTTTCCATGTTCGAAACGTCGCCAAAATATAAATACTCACCTGCATGCGCTGGCCAATCAGATAAACTCTGAACGAAGGCTGTATCAGGAGAATACTCCCGGACTAAGTTCATCGCAGAGGTAAGCCTTTTCTCCCAGTGGCATTTTACTCAATTTAAACTTCAATACATGATATTAACGCGTGGGAAAATGGACATACAGGTATATTACGACAAGGCAGGTGTTATACCATCTTTATATTTAGTTATTATATAATTATGGAATTTTGTGGTGGTGAATATGATGCGATATAAACCTAAAAAACTTATATTGACCGAGGCGTGGACCGAGGTCAATATAATGTTTTAGTTTTATATCACATCATATTCACCACCACAAAAGTACATAACTGATTTATTATAAACACCATTATTAATAAAAAAAATATTCTATTTGTCAATTAAAAGTTCAATTATATCAGCCATAGATACTTTTAATTAACAATAAAATAGTTTTCACCTTCAAAATAACATAAAAATAAGCAATGTAACAGAGATTACGTCGATTGAAATGGAACAAGAGAGAGGATTTCTAAAAGCTATATTTAGAAAGTTGATATTCACTGGAAAACCGGTGTACATGGATTTTTGAGTACCAGTCACGTGTATAAGATCCAGCCAATTGAAATGTGGTTATTTATAAAGTTTATAATAAATATTTTTCAGCCCTTTCATTTCATAAAATGGCCGAGAGCAAGTGCCAGTGCGCAGACTATATATGACACATAGGTGAGCGCCAAGTTGAGTTTTGCGGGGCCCTAGAAGAAATATAAAAACTACAACTGCGAAGGAAAACAACTTTTCCTCTCCTGTATTAACTAAATATTTAGGTACCCTCTTTACGAATACTCTATTTATTGTTTTTATTTTTTTTGATCGGGGACGGGATTATTGTTCACGTTTCACAGTTTACTAGAATATTAGAAATTAAATTATTTTTCAAACACATTACCAGCTCTTCCTCCCATTTATTTCTGTATTTGCGCCGGTTTGATATGTAATGCTACTAACTTATAAATAAAATAATAACTTTTTATACATCAGTGACCAACACTATAAAACTTTTACAATTGTATTTTCTAGAATATTATTTTCTAGTTATGACTTTAAATGGGTTAAAACGATCCATTAGTATTTTCAGTGATCTGGCAATTTGCCAGGTGGCAAATTGCCATATATTTTAAAAATGTTAATGATTCATTTTAGTCAGTTATTTTGATAGGTAGAAAATACAATTACAGAAAATACAATCCTTCGCCTGAGTTCCAATGTGTTCTATGTGCCAGTAGGCACATAGAACACATTGGAACTCAGGGGACGAATTGTAAAAGTTTTATAGCATCGACTCCTGGATAGAGAAATGTTAATCACACCATGATTGTAAGTTACCTGACGTGTTTACGTTTCGTTGTTTATTTCATATGTGAGGCTGCGTGGCAACCCACTTTCCCAAACGTGATGATGCATAGAGGTTAAATTTTGGATATTTATCGCAGAAATTTTGCATTGGGTCAAAGGCGAATTGCGTCAGAGACAGTACAGGTTTCACTCTTTATCTCATTCACTCAGTAAGTATTCGTTGAAATAGGGAGCGTTTTCAACAATGACAAGTCGTGTTAAGATACCCATCATTGACTTCAGCGCTTATAGTGTGAACAAAGATGTTGGAAATAAAGATTTACAGACCCTCTCAGACGATCTTTGCAATGCCTTTAATACAGTAGGTTTTTGTTATATAAAGAATCATGGACTCTCGGAGGAAACAGTGAGTTGACCTTTTTTCATTTTTTTATTCACAGGTTACTCTCCTTTGAGTCTCCCAGTAACCACATGTCCTTCATTCTCCCATCCCACTTCCAGTGGCAGCGCCATGGAGGGGTATGTGGGTGTACTTACCCCTCCACTTTTTTCGTCAAGCGTAGTAAAACAATACTATCATTTTAATTTTTGTTGTATTGAACATTGCGGTGTAATAGTCGGTATGCTTAATCCCATATTCCCAAGTGCACTAAATCAGAGAAGTTTTGAAATTATGTTATCCCCTCCCCCCCCCCCCCCATGTCCTCTCCCCACCCCCCCCCCCCTCACACACACACACACACGCTACCTGCAAACAACAAACAAGAGTCGAGGGTCCAAAATGCAACAAGGCATGTCGCGTTTAAACAGACTGAAACATAGTGCTTAAGAGTATTCGACGAATGCTAGAATCGAGAGCGTGCAAGGCATCCGTTTGGAATTCAGCCTACAGCAATTTTAAGCTAGATCGATTTATTTGTGGGAAAAGCACACAATGGTGTATCCCCGCATTTCCTTAGCAACACCTTAGTATAGTCTTAACGTTTAGAATTAATACCCAAGGAGCCTTTTGATGAAAACTGATCTTCTAACGATAAAAGTGGTTCCACTGGAACCATCTGAGGCAAAATCAAAATTCCAAAACCTTCATGCAGATCTAGAAATGTTACCTGAACACATTAGCATAGTATAAACATTTCGAATTAAATACCCTAAGAGCCTTTTGATAAAAACTGATTTTCTAACAATAAAAGTGGTTCCACTGGAACCACCTGGGGCAAAATCAAAATTCAGAAACCTTCATACACGAACATGAACACAAAAGCAAAGTTTATACGATTCAAATTAAATATCATAGAAGACTTTCGATGAAAACTGATTTTCCAGTGATAAAAGTGGTTCCACTGGAACCACCTGGGGCCAAATCAAAATTCCGAAACCTTCATGCACATCTAGAGATGTTACCTGAACACCTTAGTATAGTTTTAACATTTCGAATTAAATACCCTAGGAGCCTATCAATGAAAACTGATTTTCTAACGATAAACCACCGGGGGCAAAATCAAAATTCCGAAACTTTCATGCACATCTAGAGATGTTACTTGAACACATTAGCATAGTTTCAGTATTTCGAATTAAATACCCTAGGAGCCTTTCGATGAAAACTGATTTTCTAACGAAAAAAGTGGTTCCACTGGAACCACCGGGGTCAAAATCAAAATTCCGAAACCTTCGTGCACATCTAGAGATGTTACCTGAACACATTAGCATAGTTTAAGCATTCCGAATTGAATACCCTAGGAGCCTTTTGATGAAAACTGATTTTCTAACGATAAAAGTGGTTCCACTGGAACCACCGGAGGCAAAATCAAAATTCCGAAACCTTCACGCACATCTAGAAATGTTACCTGAACACATTAGCATAGTTTAAACGTTTCGAATTGAATACCCAAGGAGCCTTTCGATGAAAACTGATTTTCTAACGATAAAAGTGGTTCCACTGGAACCACCGGAGGCAAAATCAAAATTCCGAAATCTTCATGCACATCTAGAGATGTCACCTGAACACATTAGCATAGTTTAAACGTTTCGAATTAAATACCCAAGGAGCCTTCCGATGAAAACTGACATTCTAACGATAAAAGTGGTTCCGCTGGAACCACCGGTGGCCGAATCAAAATGCCGAAACCTTCATGCACATCTAGAGTTGCTACCTGAACACATTAGCACAGTTTAAGCATTTCGAATTGAATACCCTAGGAGCCTTTCGATGAAAACTGATTTTCTAACGATAAAAGTGGTACCACTGGAACCACCGGGGGCAAAATCAAAATCCGAAACCTTCATGCACATCTAGAGATGTTACCTGAACACATTAGCATAGTTTAAATGTTTCGAATTGAATACCCTAGGAGCCTTTCGATAAAAATTGATTTTCTAACGATAAAAGTGGTTCCACTGGAACCACCGGAGGCAAAATCAAAATTTCGAAACCTTCATGCACATCTAGAGATGTTACCTGAACACATTAGCATAGTTTAAACGTTTCGAATTAAATACCCTAGGAGCCTTTCGATGAAAACTGATTTTCTAACAATAAAAGTGGTTTCACTGGAACCACCGGGGGCAAAATAAAGATTCCGAAACTTTCATGCACATCTAGAAATGTTACCTGAACACATTAGCATAGTTTCAACGTTTCGAATTGAATACCCTAGGAGCCTTTCGATGAAAACTGATTTTCTAATGATAAAAGTGGTTCCACTGGAACCACCGGGGGCAAAATCAAAATTCCGAAACCTTCATGCACATCTAGAGATGTTACCTGAACACATTAGCATAGTTTAAACGTGTAGAATCTAGGAGCCTTTCAGGGTGTGACGTACGGACAGACGGACGGACGGACGGACGGACGGACGGACGGGACGGGACGGACGGACGGACGGACGAACGGACGGACGGACGGACGGACGGACGGACGGAGATCACGACAATATCCCCGCATTATTGAAAATGCGGGGATAAAAATAAATAAAATTTAATATTTTAGAAAAATTCTCAAAGGTATAACTCAATGAAATCATGCAAATATGAATATCATTGGAACCGGCCTGTTCAGACGGTTCCAATGATATCCATATTCGCATGATTTTGATGCAAAACAGTTAAAAATTTTCTCAACTTAGGAAGAGCCCCCCCCCCCCCCCCGAAACCCACCCCAGCTCGGCGCTGAACAATCCCCAACTGTACTCCCTCACTTTTGTAACTCTGGCGCCGCCACTGCTCACTTCCCCATTATACTCCCAGTGAATCCTATTCTTTTAGACTGGTATTTTGGGCATTCTGGAAGAAAGTGTTCCAGGGTCTCCACCACGCCTAAATTACACATCTGGCACTCCTTTTCACTGTTTTTCCCACTTTTTCCCCTCAGCTCCAGGGACCTCGACCTCAGTTTGAACAACATTGACCCTCAAAGGTACCATCAATGTAATCTTCAAAACCAGGCTTCTCTTTATCACGCAGGCCACCCAACGATCTCTTTGATTTGACCCCCTCTCGCCAATTAAGGTTACCATCCTCCGTGATCCTTCTCTGACGACTTTTTTACCCTGGTTTGCCCCAACGTCTAGGTCCGAGATCTCCAATGAGTAGTTCTCTATTAGTTCCCTCACTTGGACCATCCATCTTGACTTGATATTTGAGTTGAAAATTCGCAGGAACATTACTTTACACCATCGGCTGTCGGGTTTTACCAAATAATTAAGATAATCGCTTTTCAATAAGTCTATCCTGTCCTTTATCCTCATCCACCCAAGCTCACCCCTGATTGCTTCTAGTGCTGCGGCATTACTCGACTCCCGTTATCCATCGGCCTGAGTCGTTCAGCAGGATTTCCAAGCGCTTTACAGCCGTCTCGTTTAGGGGTACCACTTCCGTCCCATATGTTATACTTGGCAGACCCACCATTTCCCAAATGGTTTTCCCCACGAAAACCTTATTGAAACTGTTTCTCCCTATAAGTGTCATTTGGTTAAGGATTCGCCTCCCCTTCAGAATCAATTTATTTGTGTGGTTTCGGTCGATGCCAAATTCCTGTGATGTTTATATTTACCCCCCAGATACTCGTAGTCACCTGTCTCTCCCACACCAAGAAGTTTGCTGCTACCTTCCGAAATACAGAACCCCCACCCCCCCCCCCCCTCCCCCCACTCTCCACCTTCGAGTGGGGTCCACTTTGCGGCCCACGGGTATAACTTTGCTCTTGCTTTCATTGAGTTCGAGTCTCCATTTGCTACCATATTTCCTAACAATTCCCAGCATTTCCGCTAGCCTCCTCTCGCTTTCTGACACTAGCACCATATCGTCTGCAAAAAATAGCCCTGGGATCTTCAAGGCCCCAACTGCTACCCCCTCAACGCTATGCAGGAGTTCATCGCCTAAACCTTTGATGTACAATGCAAAAAGAACTGGCGAAAGGATACGCCCCTGTTTTAGGCCTATCTCCATAACACTTTCATTCAAACACATTTCTAATTTAAAACTAGCCCTAATTCCATACCCCAAGCTGCCACGAATATGGTTTGCTATCAAAGCATGCGGGAAACTTTGTCCATCAAAACAGATCTTAGTGACATTCTGTGAGATCATTCAAATACAACTAAGTGTTTAGATATGTATGGCACATTTTGTTGCGCTAGCTGCATAATGTGATTTTCAATGCACCGTTTTTATTGCTTAATTCAGCGCAATGCGTTGTTCGTTGCATAATGCGGCTGTACAACTCGCCATAGAAACTACTGGTTTGCGCGATGACACGGTGATATTAACGTTTGGAAACATCGTCATCGGATAAATAGTGTTTGTAAATGGATACCGAAAATTATCTCATGAGTGACCGAGACAAATGTTTATTCTTCGAGAGCGGTTGTGAGAGTCGCAGTGAGGTAATTTTCGGAATCGGCTCAAAAGCTTTAGATTTTCTTTTTATTATACTCTTTTTTATAAGAATCTGATCATTCCTATTTATAGTTCCACTCGTTTCAACCTTGAATTGATGCATGGAAGTAAACAACGCGCATTGATACGCGGAAGAAATTTGATCGATACTCTGAACAGGCAGCGTCTTGCGACCTGATTCAGCTGGTGGGTTTCGTGCATCAATTCAAGGTGAATAGACATGTATATCTTATCTCTAACAGGTATCTGAGAATTATATTGCTTTAACACTTTGCCCCAAACGCAGACGTATCAAAATTTTCTATTAAAAATAAATATGTTTTTACACTTTTCAAAAATTTTCAACAAAACCATATCATATGACCCCTCATTGGAAAGAGCTCGTTCCAATGAAGTGTCACATGATTTGGTTATGTTGAAATTTTTTGAAAAATAATTATTTTCAGCTCCTTAATTTTCAAATTACGAGTGAGAATACGACCGATTCGTTAGCTGAGGGTTAACACGCCATATAAGAGCTACGTATAAACTTTACACGGTCTCTCAATATCAGTATTAGACTGACAGTTAAGAGTGATGCGCCTCTCTTAATTCAACTCTCAAGATATCGGCAAGCCATCAAGGGCGTATCTATAGGGATGTACTGGTGAGACGCCCCTGTTATTTTCAATAATTTTCCTGTGAGGACTTTTCCGTCAGTATTGGTGTCTAAGATATCAATTTGCTCTTGATAGTAATTATGTACTTTCTCCAAAAAAAAAAAAAAAAAAAAAACACAATTAGATTTCTGCATAAAACTTGAGGTCCGCAGTACCCGATACGGGCCCGTTGAGACCCGACATGACAAATTTGGAGTACCCGTACAGTACGTGTTCACTGAATAATAAGTTGCGGCACGACTACTCCAAGTATATTTTATTTATTCCCTAATACATTTCCCTATTTATTCAGTAATACATTTTAAATAGTCTTGAGTTTTTTTTTAACCCTTTACCCAACGTAACGGCCAAAAAAAATCATCAAATAATTTTCATTATTTTTTCATTTTTTGTCTCAAAAACATAGGTTATGGCCCCTCGTTGGAACGAGCTCGTCGAGCTCGTTCCAACGAGGGGTCAAAACATATGTTTTTGAGACAAAAAAATGAAAAAAAATAGTTATTCAAGAAGTTTTGTTGCAAGTGTCGTCTGCTTTCCATGTTAGGTAAAGGGTTAAACTATAATTCCGACTCACTAATATTCCAACAACATCATCATGGCATGCCTTCGACAAAGGCATTTTCTGATGATGTAGGTGGCTATTAGTTAATCGGAACATTATCCATCACAGTCGGCCAACACCGGCCTTCAGTTATTTTACCTATAATCCCAGCTGATTAATATTACATTCGAATGGTTGGAAAATAAAAAGGTTTTCTTCGGAGCTGGTTCAGTATGCTCCCTTTGCTTTCAGATTAATCACGTCCAGAGTTGCACTAAACAGTTTTTTCAGTTGGACAAGGAGACAAAATTGCGATATGAAGATTCTGATTCGTTTTTCGGTTACAGACCTCTCGAACGTGACAGGTAAAATTTGTTTTGTTGACATAGATCAAACGGTTTTTAATTTTATTTTTTTCCCAAAACGAATGGACAAAAACTAGCACGCTACCTGTACACAATTACCTGGTCACTGCTCATTTATGTTATCTTTCTGTTAAAGTTCCTTAACCCTAGTCAGGAATAAAACGAGCAGGAAATGGTTCGCTTGAGAGGTTGAAGGAATAATCCAGACGAAATTATCGAAGCAACTGAAAGAACGAGTATGTTCACCTGCAACTTGTTCTTGTAAAGGTAATATAATCTCGAAACGAAACGAAATGGTTTTAACGAGCCGAAGGTGTGCAAGGACGGTGTGGGTGAAAGCCCCTTTCGACCCTCGTTAACGGTAAAATATTTTTCCATTAATTTTGAGATATCATCATCTACATCATGTCTGAGCGGTATAAAGGTGAAAGAGGACGGGTGTTGATAATCCTTGTTGTGATTCTTCAGGCCAGCATAGTCTGTCGCCGCTTATTATGTTTTAGATTTGGTTTGGGCCTCCATGGGCAAGTAGAGTCTGCCTTGGGCTCTGCAGCTGGCATGTACGGATCTTTGGCTGACATTGATAACCATCAGAAAACGGACCTTGACAAGGTACCACCAACCTGAACATTCCTGGTTTAGGTAACAGGCCTGCTACATCTTATCGGGCAGGGACCTGAAGTGCACTCAAGAAGCGCTTTACAAAAAATGGTCAAGAGAGCGGGGCGCAGGACCAACACTCGCCTCTCGAATTGGCCGTATATTACAGTTAAAACCAGAAGTCCTGTCATGAAATGCGCACAAATAGCACGTGGATATGCGCGTTAATGTGCGCGTTATAGCCAAAGTAAAGCTATCAAATTCTGCACATATGACCTGTGCACAAGCAATGTTTCAGCCAATGGACCTCCGGGTAATCCGGAGGTCCATTGGCAGAAACATTGCATGTGTTTGGTATGAGTAACCAGGAGAACCTGCCGTGCTTTGGATGCCATCGATATGGCAATTGCGCGCAATTCCAACGCGCAATTAAGCCTACATAAGCGCACAGTTCATGACAGGACTTCTAGTTTTAACTGTAGATAATGTGGTGTATGTAGATACACCTGGGCGGTGTGGATAGTATCAACTACTATTTATTTATTTATTTATTGGTGTTTAAGGTCACATACTTATGCACAATGGCTACTCGTGACCAATCGACTACCCTGCAGAATATAATAAATTACATCAAATAGAAACCCAAGCTAAAGGGAAACATTCTACTCTTGTAACTCTTTGTTGTTTTCGCATAGAAATATATGTCACAACGAGGTAATCCGCTTCCATATTGTTGCTTTGAACATCACAGAATGACAGCCAACGCCCTCCAGGGCGAGAAAAGCTAATTTGCCCCATAGTTCAGTTCTCATCTAACAATGATTCGGAACCCCTGGAACGTAGACCGTTCTTTAACCCTTTGCCTAACGAATCGCTCGCATCAGCCCGCGTACTTTGCAAATTCAGCAGTTGAAAAATATAATTTTTTCAAAATATTTCAACAAAACCATATCACGTGATCCCTCATTGGAACGAGCTCATCGGGCCTGATCCAGGGGCCAATGAGGGGTCCCATGATATGGTTTTGTTGGAATTCTTGCTAAAAATGCTTAAAAATTGTAATTAAAATTATAAATTTTGATTTCGTCTGCGCTGGGTAAAGGGTTAGTACTAGCCCAGAGAAGTTGATTTTCTGGGGCCCACATCTCTTTTGGTGGACACTGTGTTCTCAGAACGGGCACTGTGATGCTGTCTTGATGTAAACAATTATTAAATTATCAAGGCAGTGGATTTCTAAATAGTTTTGAGTTGTTTAACCCTTTACCCAACGTAACGGCCAAAAAATCATCATCAAATAAATTTAATTATTTTTTTCATTTTTTGTCTCAAAAACATAGGTTATGACTCCTGTTTGGAACGAGCTCGTCAAGCTCGTTCCAATGAGGGGTTATAACATATGTTTTTGAGACAGAAAATGAAAAAATGGTCATTCAAGAATTTTTGTTGCAAGTATAGTGCTGGATGTCTCTGTAGGACGAACGCCGTTGGACTAACAGTTGAAATTAGATGTCCTGTCACAATTAGCGCAGAAAATGCTCGTTAGTTAATGCCTTCCTTACTGCAGAATAATGATGTAGTCTGAAGTACACAAGAGCGCTTGCCCTGTGCAATGCAAAATATAATGCGCTATTAGCGAGGAAAGTGTGGAAATGACGAACTGTCCCGCTCAAACAGAAATAAAATATTGAGACCACAGTATGTAGAGTGTGGAATACTTCTATATCGCCATGGTATATATTTTTCACTTAGAAATTATTTACAACTTCTGAGTACAAAACACATGAAGCATTTGCAAACTTTCATCACCTGGACCACCAGGTTGCACCTGGTGGTCCATGTGATGATAATTTGCAAGTATGTATTGTGCTTTCATGAACAATTATAAATACTCTGCTTGTAGAAAATGGTGTGGCTTCGCGATTCATTCCGTTTATGCTGTCGAATTTTAAGGGGAGCGTGGTGGCTCAGTAGGTAGAGGTGCAGGCTGCAAGCCAAGAGGTCCTCGTTTCGAATCCCATCTGCGGCAACCGCGTTGTGTCCACGGGCAAGACACTTCACCCCCATTGCTCATGTGAGGGCACGGTGACGTTGCGCACTAAGGCGTACTGCACGTCGATGGTGCACCTCTCTTCAGCCAATGCTAACCCTGCTTGTGTGGAGTTGGTATGTTGAGGAGCTGACAGCTGCATGCCGTTGCTCGGTGGTTCTCTCCAGGTACTCCGGATTCCTCCACCCGTAAAACTGTCGTGGTCTTGATTAGCCATTGTGCAGAAACATGTGACCTTAAAACACCAATAAATAAATAAATGTCGAATTTTAAAATCTATTTACGTCATAACCTCTGCTTGTATCGATAGAGTTCAGGAATGATGTTTATGATCTCTATTTTCTAATATAGATATGTGCAGAGTTAGGCATGCTGTTTTTTTCTAAAAGGGGACGCTGTTACTTCAACATAGTACACAGTGCAGTCACATGACTTCTAGTTTCAATTGTACGGATGCGGTGTGGAAGAAAATTAGGAAATTTGCCCACTACTGAAAGAGACAAACTATGTCCCAATTATTCTGAAGACGGTTTTTAAAATTCGACAGGGTGTCAATGATTTTCAGATAGATTTTTACCGCTTTTTCTCATTTCTAAATTCTGTGGCCCATAAAGGGTAACCGCCCACGTCAAAACGACAGACCTCTACTCTTTTATGTCAGTTGGTGGGGCGATTGCAATAAGTTAAGCGTGCCAATGAACATATTAGCAGAAAAAGCAGTGGCAAAATTCACGAGACTCCACAAATATGTTTTCACTTTAAAAGATTTTCCAGGCTTCACGTGCCTTCTACAACACCCAATGGAAATTGTATCTCTTGTTTTCGGGACGTGTGATGCACCTTTTGTTGTATGTCTGTGGTCTGTAAAGGACACGCTGTCAAACAAATCTATTTATTTCATTTTAGGTACAGTCCAGAACGTGATGTTCCGGACCTAACGGAGGCTTTCCTTGTAAAGTTTGGAAAAATGGTAAGTTCACTAACACTGGGATAGTTCAGAAAACCCCAAAACGGAACAATATTTTCCCGATAAAATACTACAGTTAATGAAGAGACATCCAATGGAAGAAGATGTTGCCATTGCTATGCAAATAACGCGAGGCAGTTTTCCCTAATACTTGTTTCCTATTTTGTGTGAAAATTGTCTACGATTACCAAAATTCACGTTTTAAACAAAATAACACAAGCTAAACAAACAAGCTTAATATGCACGTAGATAAACGAAAGGTATCATTATTACACACCCATTCAACTTTAAACTCTTGTATTTAACAGAATAGCCGCTATGACATAAATGATTCTGTATTCAACGGGTGATGTACAAGCGGTTTTTCCCAGCACAGTTCTACTAGTTCCTTTCCATCGAGTCTTTAGTTACTCTTTGAAAAATTTCCAAATTTCGTTATACAGTTATCGACTGTCTGTTGCATAGCATGAAAATAAAAACGTCCAAAGCAAAATAAAGTCGGTTCACAAAAAATTAGCTAACCAAAAATGAGATAATATTTTTAAAAAACCCAATCATTTCCAACCAGAACATTAACCCAGTCCCGTGGCCGTCTCGTTTTGTGGATCCGTTATATCTAAATTGGTCAACTTGATTTGGGTAAATCTTCGTACATCTTGACATGTTTCGAACTTATTTTAAAAATGTTTCTCAAAGCTGTTTTGCAAATCTGCACTCCACTTATATTTTTACTAACAGTAATAGCCACCAAATGGTTAGGCGTGAATGGGCACCAGCCGAAGAGAAACAGCGATACGAGTTTCAACAAACACAGGTTCCGAAAAGGTTGTTTTGATTTTTTATCGATCCATTTGATCAGTACAGCTTCAGTCAAAACAAACGGACTCTTCACCTTGGGTTTAAACATAGGAATTGACATTTGTTTATCTAAATGAATTTTAATGCATAGGTTGTGTAATAAACACAGAACGCGATGTGTGTTTGAATCGGTGGGTGTTTTACATAACGAGTTGCAATGGCGTAATCATATTTAGCTAGAACCTACGGCTTTCGTGGAATATGACTACCCATTTCAACTCGTTATGTAAAACACCCACACCCACCGATTCAAACACACATCGCGTTCTGTCTATTTATTAATTGAATGGGTGGTGGAACCTGATGCAAGGACCACAAGCGGACGTCCCTCCTCCATAAATACGCGCCCTCTCTTCATTCCTTTACTTCTGTTTTTGCTGAATTTTTGCTAGGTTTCTACCGCATCTTGGTTGTGTCCTTCCACTTGGAACAGTTTTAGAATTGTTTTGTTTTCTGCCATGTCTTTGGTGCATCAGCTAGAGCTGTAGGTTAACCGAAACCGAACCGAGGTTTTTAGTTTTTTTAAAAAACCGAAATCGAAACCGTCGACATCCCGTAATCTAAGGTTTTTCGTTTTTTTTATTAAATACTCTCTTGCTGCAGAAATTCACAGAATGTAGCCATCCTAGAGTAGTGAGAGTACCCAGACACTGCCAATGGCAGTGTCTGGGTACTCTCACTACTATGGGAAGGCTACATTCTGTGAATTTCCGACATTTCAGTTTAGTTGTGTTTGCAGCTTTCCCCAAGTTGCGTGCAGGTGTCAGACCTCGAAAAATGGCCAAGCAGAATAAATGTTCTGTATATTTAGGTAATTATTATATTGGCCTTCCTGATTCTTCATGTATGATAGCTTATTTCGGGCATTCATTGAGTTTCACTCAAATTCACTGCCATTCAGTTATGACTCCGGACATAATAATGAGTTTTATTGAATTTTATTTGGCCTCATGAAGGAACCGAAAACCGAACCAAACCGAGGTTTTACTCCACCTGAAAAAAACAAAACCGAAACCGAACAAGAAATTTAGAAACCTACAGCTCTAGCATCAGCGCTATGCTTAATAAAAAAAACTCGCCCAAACTGCATTCACAAAGCAAGCAAACTATTGAAAAAGGATTCCAGTAAATGCCGCATACCTACACCATCTCCATATGTCTTACAAATCCCTCAACCAGCCATGTCGTCCTTTCATATCTAAGAAAAGTGAGGGGAGAACGAAAAATGTTATAGACAGTTCATCACGTACATTTTTATGATCTATTTTCCGTCAACGATAAATTCCCCGTTCGTGAAAGCAGACACTGCGTAACCTAGGGATGAATATTGATTATGTTGTCCGGTAATAATGACATGTTTTGTCTTAGTGAATTTAGACAATAACAAAAATGATGCTCAATTTAAATATAGCAAATCGCGAATAAAACGCACTTGCCCGAAGATCAGGCCGAAGTTACATATTCTGCACACTTCATTGTCCGAATTCAGAAACAAAAATGTCAATACTTCTTTCATGAGAGAGTGGGCAACTAGTAACGCATATCGATACTGGGGAAAAGCGCGTAAACGCCCTCCACAAATCAGTTAAGTCTTTTCAACTCTATTGAATATGAGTCCAGCGCTAAAACGGTTAAGAGGATTTCTTGATCGATTAATCACATGGATTAACCTTGCTTAACCGATTTATCACTTGTCCAAATAGATATCTGAATAACTGCCATGCCGGTGATGATTTTCAGCATGAACCCTTTACCCAACGTAATAAACAAAACCGACTAGTCTTATATACAAACATCTCCATTCAAATGTATTATGTTTACAATTCTTATCTTAAAACATAGCTTATGACCCCTCATTGGAACGAGCTCGTAAACAAGTATGTCCCTAGTTGAGCTCGTTCCAACGAGGGAGTCATAAGGTATGTTTTTGAGATAAAAATTGAAATTTTTTATTAATTCATGAATTTATTTAGCAATTATTGTCTGTACCCGCAATGGGTAACGGGTTAAGAATGACCATTTCTCCCCCCACCGCATGTGTAACATACGTGTATCCCGGTTGAGATAGCAGGGAGAAACAGATGTATCCAATCCCACCCCACCCACGTGACGTTATACATTTATAACGTTATTTTGACGTTATGCGTATCGTATCAGTTTCTTGCTACCAACTAATTCCTATTGACGTCATCGGAATGCAGTGTGATCAAAGTTCGATGCTCTAAAACTCTTCAACCCTCAAGCTGCCACCGTTCCTAATACATAACTTGTCCTTGCTCTTTCCGATGGTATCATCAGTTTCTCAAAACAGCGAATACAAAATGAGTTGATTGAATCAGCACGTGACTCCCGATTAACTCTGGATAACGTAGTCGATGCATGGTGGGGGAAGACGGTCATCCTCGATGAGTGAGTCTGAAGGTGGGATTGGGGAAATCTCACCCTCGGGGCAAGATATTTGAAACAGACCCTCGGCAAGCCTCGGGTCTGGTTCAAATATCTTGCCCCTCGGGTGAGATTTTTCCCCATCCCACCTCCAGACTCATCGTGGATCATAATATTCCAGCCACTGATACAGTATGATGATCATGCAAGTAAACAAGCATGCCAGCAAGTAACTTGCATGCTTTACTCTGTCTCATATTATTGATGTGAGTTAGTGTTGCAATGTTTGCCTGTTTTGGAGCAAGTTTGTTCCGTTGTTAACCCACATAATACAGTAGTTCAAAAGTAACGGCTAATCGATCAATTACTTTTTGGATCGAGCAAGATGTTGATCATTGAATAATCGATTAATCGGTTAACCGTTTCAGCTCTATATGAGTCATGTAGGCTGCTTAGAAAACATTCAAGGCTCATAATAGTTTACAGCTATAAAGCTTAACTAGTTTTTCTGTAAAATAGTTTCAGATGAAAAAATGGATGAAGCTTTAAGCGTATAATATGGAAAAGAGCAACTCATTCAGAAATGAAATGAATTGTTTTTGTTTTTTGTGCGTTAGTCACACTAAAGATAATGAATGTGATTCCGGACGAACGGACAAATGTCACAAAGGACGATCGCAGACTATGTTTGACCTTATATATCTGGCGGCTGTCTCCTGGTGTTGCCAGTTTCGTAACTCATAGAGAGACCAACGGTTATTTTGTTTTTACATGAGATACGAGATTAGAGAGACATAGAGAGATGGGGAGAGAGAGGGAGAGAGAGAGTGTGTGAGAGAGAGACATAGAGATAGAGAAGGGAGGAGAGAGAAATGAGGGAAAAGAGGTGAGAAGGAAGGGTGAGAGAGAGAGTTAGAAACATAGTGAGAGGGAGAGAGAGCATTATTTTTGAAGACACAATACATAATCAATTAAAAAATATAAAGAATGGATTTTCGCCGACAAATATTGACATCCTATAATTGCAGTCCGAGTGCCTGCTATTTTCAGAATAATTCACTCAAGACTTATAACTTTTTTTCAGAAATGGCCGAAAGAGATTCCCAAGATGGAGCAAGCATATATTGACTTTTTCAAGTCTGCTGCTGAACTTGCATTGCATGTTTTGGAGACTATTTCTTTGAGATTTTGCAAGAATGTAAGAACAAGTCACATAGTTAACTTTGATTGCTTAACGGAAAAAAGTTACTACAAAAATAATGTGAAAAATTGTTGTAGTCAAAGGTGTATGTGTTTGTTTGTTTGGCGAGGGGCGAGGGGGTATTTCTATTTTTTTCACATTTTAAATTACTTTTACAAATAAAGTTACATATTTTGTGACGGAACTGCAGTATAACATACGGATACTCTCATGATTTGTATTAATGACAGCTCTGTAAGCATAAAGGGTGCTTACAAAGATTATTGTCATAAAAAACAAGAAGGTGACTACCTGCAAAATCGTCTTCTCACAAGGGTTCGGCGAGAGGAAACATATGCTTTTTCAAAACGTTGAGTATCTCCTGCATTAGAATAATCTGGATTTGCCCACCAGAAACACCACGGATCACTTCGACTTTCCAAACTTGTTTCTCAGTAACCAAATCCCTATTTTAGGAGCCATTGATGGAACGAACGCGACGAGATCGTTCCTGGGAGTCATATGTTACTTTCAACCCTTTGAACTCGAGCGGCGCTGTTCCGGCCAGGAACATGATACGTCATAATTTCATTAAATAGGATGGATGCTAAGTGCATGTGTGTGGTAGACCAATCAATATTTTCAGCGTTGAAAATATTAATTGGTCTACCCCTAAATAATAAACATGGACTCTTCCAATTGCTGCCATTGAACTAACATGGAAGATACCACCAGGGTTCAAAGGTTAAACCAAAGCTTTAAAAACTTGACTAAATTCGAATAGCTATCAGTCTATACAACTTTGAATAAATTTTGTCGATCCGTGGCTCAGAAACAAAAACAACATATCAGCTGACGTGCTTCCGGTCGGAAGCAGAAGTTTGTTGAGGCGGAGGTATGTCTGGCATCCGATTTTTGGAACCATAGTCGTATTTGTCATCGGATTGAAGAATAGGGTTCTCACACTCGGATTGAAGAATAGGGTTCTCGGACAGGATCGACATATACAAACATTTTATCGTGCACGGGCACGATAAAATGTTTGTATATGTCGATCCTGTCCGTCCGAATAAAATAGAACATGTTCTATTTTTTTAACGGATCGAATCCAATCATATACGATTTTGTCAATATTTCGAAGGTCAAGGTCAAAGCAAAGAAGCAAAAAACACATAACAATGCATGTACTACGTCATTTTTCTGATTCTTTAAAACGCTGTGTAGAAGGTTTGTGTGCTTCTTTGTTACTTGTGTCTTTTATTTTTCTTGATATGGTAGTGAACTTATGAATATTATCTAGATGATTAATAATGTTCAAGTGGTTTAACGTCTGCGTCACTGCCGGCCCCAATATTTGGATTTTTTTTGTATTCAAATTGATATTACACATTAAGATAATTTTATAAAATCATAGCATCCCCCCCCCCCCCCCTACCCCTATATACAGGGATTCAACCATGACTTGGACCGATTTTCGTAATATTTCAATAACGTGATCATGCAAAGATGCGAACCGCAGAGAAATACATGTACGAAAGACGGATTCGAAATCGTATGCGATGGTGTGACCACCGCCTTAGTAATATATCTTATCGTGATTTTTATGTGTTTGTTTTTTTATACAGAATGAATGAAAGACACCTCCACTCCACACATCTTCCAGCTCTTTAAAATTTCGTAACACCAAACGTCTCGATTTTTCCAACAGATTTGATAGCACACAGTCCATCGTCACTTCTTTTTCTCTGAACTTTAATGGTCTTGACATCATCTTAAACACTAATCCATCAGTGGTCGTATCCACATATTCTTAAAGCGTTTTTCGCTTCATTCTGTAAGTTTGTAATTTCTTATCAGTAGGGCTGAAACGGTTAGCTCATTTTCACAACCGACTAACCGAGAGATATAACCGGTTAATATCCGTAGCCATTATTTCACCGAATCTGGGATCAAAACTACCGGAATTGGTAAGCAGAGTGCTCAGAAACTATTCCGTAGTGTGTATACAAACGAACGTTGTCGAGTACTCGACAACGTTCGTTTGTATACATACTACGGAATAGTTTCTACGGTTACTCAGTACTCACGGAAATTGCCGATCATCAACGAAGTCTCGAAGCAAAAGTCGATTATTTCTCAATATATACAGCCTTGCTTCGAGGTGTAATCTACCCCAAAGGAGAAAGGGCAGATGTATTACGTTTTATCCGTGCAATGTTAACCGGTTGACGTTTTTTTTTCAAATCGGTTAGGTGGGTAACCGGTTTCAAACCGGTTATCCGGTTAACCATTTCAATACGACTTATCAGCCCAATTCCAGGCTTTCAAGCCATCAGTCTACTTCTGTAGGGAATTAACGCTGTTATAGAATGGAACCAGCCTATCCCTTGAATAGAGTATCGCCTATATTCAGTTTCAGTTGGTTGAAATATGCATTTCGCTTTTTGACCAACTGATATATTCCAGACGATTGAAAACAAAATACCTTAAACGTACTTTTTCTGTGAATCAACGCGAGAAATGTTGGTCAATCGAGACTTGATTTGACGGATTTTTTTTTATTTCATTCCCCATTAGGAGTAAAGACTCGCAACAGTCGAGGTTTTATGGTTTCCATCTGTTCTGTTCATATCTTGATGTTTTCAGAGATAATTCAATATTTATTGATTGGAATATCTATACCTACCGTACTAAAGAATATGTGTGTATCTTTGTGAGTAAAGAAATGTCACAGTATTTCAGCAGTCGTTTGCGCGCTAGCTCCACAAAACGTGGGTAAACAAACAGCACTTGACTTATAGAATGGAACCAGCCTATCCCTTGAATAGAGTATCGCCTATATTCAGTTTCAGTTGGCTGAAATATGCATTTCGCTTTTTGACCAACTGATATATTCCAGACGATTGAAAACAAAATACCTTAAACGGACTTTTTCTGTGAATCAACGCGAGAAATGTTGGTCAATCGAGACTTGATTTGACGGATTTTTTTTTTATTTCATTCCCCATTAGGAGTAAAGACTCGCAACAGTCGAGGTTTTATGGTTTCCATCTGTTCTGTTCATATCTTGATGTTTTCAGAGATAATTCAATATTTATTGATTGGAATATCTATACCTACCGTACTAAAGAATATGTGTGTATCTTTGTGAGTAAAGAAATGTCACAGTATTTCAACAGTCGTTTGCGCGCTAGCTCCACAAAACGTGGGTAAACAAACAGCACTTGACTCAGTTCATTTTGCAGTTCCCGCTCTCCATTTATCTATTTTGCCAATTCCTTGTAACTTTGGTGCAAACATTTTACGAATAGTTAACTCTTTGCATGCTGATGGTGGATATTCCTGCACAGGACAGAATTTCTTTTGCCACTAAAATAAGTATAATTTGGACATATTTAATTAAATTTTATTCCCGTAAACTGAATGAATTTTTTTCACCATTGATTTCTTGAGTTAAATTTAGATGAATTTTTCATCAAATCTAGTCATGGCTGCTGTGAAGCAGCCATGACTAGATTTGATAAAAAATATTTGGAAAATACTCAGCGGGTTAAGAGTTAATACTGTATTCTGTCACCTATTTATTATGTGACAGCAGTTTTTCTCGTCCTTCAAAATAGTTCATCGCCAGTAGATTCAATCGTCTGGAATTTTCCATTGGCCGGAAAATCGAATCTACTCTTAGTTCTGATGGTACCTAGAAACAGAAGCAGTATGAGGGGACTGCTTTCACATTGGTCGCAGATAATAATCTCACTCCATTTCAGGATATGCAAACAATACGTAGATGTCATAACTCGGCGACAAAGTTCGGCGATCCGCAATGTAACTTCTGTGTCCGGTCAAGTTTGTATCCCGAAGTGAAGAAATCAGGTAAGCAGAATTCAGAAGTTTCGGTAGTTGAGAAAGTATATACTGTTCTTGAACCGGAGATGTTTTGCAGAACATAAGAAAAGGTAGCTGTGGAATTCCGATGAGAAATGCATCAGCACTTGCTATTTTGTCAACAAAAAACCTCTATATAACAAAATTATCTACAATCGATGATGATGAGTCTCTCAACAAGACTGAGCAAAACACTTGATAATTATAGACTAACCAATACAGCTGTTTATTATTTCTCTTATTTCACGGACGGATATCTTTGCTTTGACGCAGAGAACATATCCCGTGGGCACTAACAAACCCAAAAGCACAAAAAAAAACATTCCCTTTGTGGACAACTAAGTGTCTGTCAAATCGATAATGGAAAAAGAAAGTGTAAGCAAGTAAATAATTAATACTAGGGTTTTGACTGCAAGGTCTGTCCATCGTATGAAACAGGTCAAGTCCAGTTTTTTTTCAATCTGTTGTAGAACAACCCATTCTCCAGCTTACGGGTACCCACAGAAAAAAAAATAAACATTGCCGTGTCATGTTTTATAAATGCCAAATATAAGTTACTGTTCTTTTTTGACACACAGCATAAGCGACACTATTTTAGGGAATCACCTTCCTGCGTGTCCTCATTTTAAAATGTTTCACATGCTTCCGAGTATAAGTCAATTCATTTAAGAACTGGATGCAATTTTTATAATCTTTATTGGAGTATTAACGTGTGGGAATGGGTACAAATTATGTATGAATAAAGATTATAAAAATTGCATTCAATTCTTATAATTACATTCCGTAACTGTTTAAAATGCTTTTTGCCAAAAAACAAAACAGAAAGACGAAATAAAACATGAACGAATGAACAAGGCGAAAAACCACCCCCACACCAAAGACACAGCGCACAACTCTGAGTTGAGCGCCGGCTTTCGGCATGGACCCAAATTCGTCAAATTGCCGTCTTTCGCAACGAAACTTGGAATGTTCAAAACAATTTATTTAACATATCAGTAAACTATAATCACTGATCACTGCGAGAGGCGCTAAAAGTTATAAACCCGCCCAAACACCGCCCGAATTACATTGTGTCAACCGCACTCTACCGTAAATGCGGGTCAAAGTTCGACCAAATGTATTCATTATTCATTGGAAAATGAATTACATTTGGTCATGACGTTTTCATCCAGCTGACCAATGGGAATTGAGTATTTGGACCCAAAACGTATAACAACATTAACAATGTAATTATTGTATGTTGTTTTGCCGACGTGAGCGGTAAAAGAAATAAACGTCTCCAGCCCTTTGCCGAAGAAGGCTGTATTGGATATCTCAGTGAATACTACTCACGAAGAGAAGAAGAAAATTTTTCTGCTCGGAACTGTTTATAAGTATCTTTTTAATATTAGTTTTTATTTCAGGAAAGTTTTTATATAGTTAGTTTTGCAAGTGTGTTTGGGGAGGATCGTAGGGTGTAATAAGGAGGTTTAGTTGAGAGGTTTTGCCAATTTTGCCGTTTATTTATCTTAGTTACATTTTTTCGTGTGTGTTTGTTGTTTGTTGCCCTGGTGTTTTTGTCGTTTTCGGTCATTGGATTCTGTATATTATTTGTAATCATGAATGGTAAGTGTACGACGGGTGTTCAGACGGAGGTAAGTATGGGTGTTAAGGGAGGTCTGAGGGAGGTGAGTCGAGGGGTGCAGGTGGGGGAGAGTGAGGATCCGGAGGCATGCAGACAGTGTAATATGAGGTATGGTGGTGGTCGGTCAATGGAGAGTAGTGGGGTATGTGCGAATTGCAGGGATATTTTACAGTTGTTAGAGAAGTGTGTTGGATTCGAGCGGGAGATTGCAGAGCTGAGAGAGAGGTTGGGGAGAGCCGGTGTATCTGGAGTTACCCCGTTGAAGGTTACCTACGATGGTGAGGTGGAAGGTGGGTGGAAGGTCGTTGTGGACTCAAGGAGGAAACTGGGAAGCAGGAAACGTGGGGGAATAATGCTTGATGTGGAGGGGGGGGGGTGTAACTGAGGAGGGGGGTTCTAGTATGAAAATTCGGAAGGTGGCGTCAGGTCAGGGCTGCGGCGAGTCCGGAAGCCAGAGTCGGCGTAAGGCTGCCAAGGTTGCTAGGCGGTGTTTAGAAAACAGGTTTAGTGTTTTAGACTTTGATACCCCTCGAGAGTGAGGGGGAAAGTGTGGGGGTGAGATGGTTGTTGATGATGATAGGCCAGTCGGGGTAAGGAGGGCGGTCAAGAGAAAGAGGGGGCCAGGAGTTTGCAAAACGAGAGGAGGTGCAGATGATATAGGAACTGAGGCCAGAAGAAGAAAATTAGTTGTAGCGGGGAGCAGCATTGTACGTGGGATTGACAATGTAGTTTGTGGTCCTGATAGCTCCAATCGAACAGTCTTGTGCTTTCAGGGGGCGAAGGTGGAGGATCTCAGGGACCGGGCAGATGGCATTGTGGCAGGGTCAAGACCGGAACCGGTAGTGGTGGTCCATGTGGGGACCAACAATATCAGGGAGAGAAGGTCAGTAAGTTTGGTGGAGTCGTATAGAGGCTTAGTCGGCAAACTGCTAAGTAGGAATGCAAGGGTAGTCGTATCCGGGGTCCTTCCTGTCCTTGGAGGTGGGGACGAACGGAACTCAAGGATTTTGGCGCTAAATGAAGAGTTAGAGGACTACTGTGTTGATCTGGGAATTCCCTTTATCGACCACTGGGACACGTTTTGGGGCAATGGGAGCATGTACGGGCGTGACGGGCTGCATCTTAGCAGGGCGGGGAAACGGGTATTAGGGGATAACATTCTACGGGTAGCAGAGCCTTTTTTGGAGAGGAGCGGGGTGGGAGGTCAGAGGCAAGTATAACTAGAGTGGACATAGGTGGGGTGAACAAGAGTGAGGGGGACAGAATAAGTTTACCAAAACTAGCACCAGAAAACAATGGGCCCAGTAGGCGGATGCCAATGACCCTCGGTACCCTGAAAGTGGGTTATAGCAACATCCAGGGTCTCCACCGGAAAGTAAGTGAAATTGCTACATTGATCGAGGCAGAGGAGTTTGATGTCATGGGCTTAAGCGAGACGTGGGTAAGACATGAGGAACGGGTAGACCAAGTAAGCGGGTGTGTGTGGATAGGTGTAGGGCGAACGGAAGGCCAGAAAAGGGGGGGGGGGGAGGGGTAGGCATGTACATTAAAGAGGATTTAAAACCGTTGCTGATTACAGATCTGGAAGATATCATCACCTCGGCTGATGTGTCAAAAGAAATTGGATGGGTAAAGATCAGTCTGAGAAAAAAAAGTATTGCCCTTGGGATTGTGTACTGTGCGGTGGAGGGAAGTAAACCCGAGTGGAATGACTCGATATACTCAACACTAAGGTCCAATATCACTGAACTAGAAAACAGGGGGCTCGGTATAATTCTGATGGGCGACTTTAATGGACACATAGGTGACAAGGAAGAAGGCATAGAGGGTGGGGACAAGAAAGTCAACAGGAGTGGAAGGAAGCTGTTGAACTTCACAAATGAGCTCGGTCTGAAGATTCTAAACAGGGATGCTAGATGTAAGGGGAAATGGACCTGGGAGAGAAACGACAGAAAATCAATAATTGACTACATTCTCACAGATATGAATTTATGGAGGGAGGTGATAAGGGTAGAAGTGGATGGTGAGGGCAAAATGGAGTTGGATAGTGATCACAACTTAATTACAGTGACGATGAGGGCCAAAAACCTAGAGAAAAGGAAAGGAAGCTTCAAGGAGATTTGGGAACTCAAAAAGGATGCCGACTGGGCGAAGTTCGAAGAAAAACTGAAACCAAAGCTTGCAGCCGTACACAAAGGGGGTAGTGTCCAGAAGATGGCCGACGCCATAGTTGCGAGCCTAGTGGAGGCAGGGAAGGAAAGTGTAGGAAAGATTAGGGTGCCGACACGGGAACTTGGGTACAGAGTGAACGAAGAACTGAAAAGGGCCATAAAGGTTAGAAAAGCTAAATGTGCTGCATACAGGAGAAGTATAAAAATTAAGGGGGTGGAAAGCAATGAGGCCATGGTAGCAAAGGAAGAATACCAACAAGCACGAAACAAAGTAAACAAGATTAAAGACGACAACCGGAGAGTGCGAAATAGCAGTCTTATTAGGACGATAAGAACGACAGGGGGGTCGAGTTCGAGCGTATTTTGGAAATGGGTGAACAAACGTAACAAAGGGAATAACCAACAGAGCATTAAAGTAGATGGCAGAGTTACAGAAGAGCGAGATCAAATCGCATTAGAGCTAGTCAAGCACTGGGAAAAGGTAAACGATAAGCGATGGGGCATGGGGAACCCACCGGAGTGTCCGAACCAGGTCGAGGAAAATCTCTCGGACTTCGTGTGCAGCGAAATCAAAACTGAGGAGGTGCGAAGGGTGATCTCAAAATTGAGGAATGGAAAAGCGGGAGGGGTGGACAAATTCCTAACGAGTTTATCAAAAAAGGGGGAAAGGAACTCTTGGAAAGCCTAACTGCTCTATTCAATTTAGCCATAGAAAAACAAGAGGTCCCAAAGGAGTGGAGGGAAAGTAAAGTGACATTTATTCACAAAAAGGGAGAAAAAGACGTCTAGGATAACTATCGAGGGATCTCTGTCAGCAGCAACATTGGAAAAGTTTTTTGTAAAGTCCTGTATGGGAGATTAGAGGAGGTGATTGAGGAGAAGGGTTTTTTGGGAGAAATCCAGAATGGCTTCAGGAAGGGAAGGAGAGTCACTGACCATCTTTTCACGCTATCCCAAATGATAGAATCCGCGAAAGCAAAAAAGAAAAAGATGTTCATGGCCTTTTTGGATGTTAAAAAGGCATACGATAGAGTATGGAGGGAGTGTATGTGGCGCAAGCTGGAGGCTCTGGGCTTGGGGGGAGGACGGGGGGCGAGTTTGTTGGGATTATGAAAGCATTATATGAAGATGTACAGAGTGAACTTAGCCTGGGTAGCATTACAACAAAACGTGTGCCTATGGAGATAGGCCTAAAACAGGGGTGTATCCTTTCGCTAATTCTTTTTGCATTGTACATCAAAGGTTTAGGAGATGAACTTCTGCTTAGCGACGAGGGGGTTGCAGTTGGTGACTTGAAGATCCCAGGGCTATTTTTTGCCGACGATATGGTGCTAGTGTCAGAAAGCGAAGAGGGGTTAGAGAAGATGCTGGGAATTGTTGGGAAATATGGGAGCAAATGGAGACGCGAACTTAATGAAAGCAAGAGCAAAGTTATACCCGTGGGCCGCAAAGTGGACCCCACTCGAAGGTGGAGAGTGGGGGAGTTCTGCATTCCGGAAGGTAGCAGTAGACTTCTTAGTGCAGGAGAGACTAGTGACTATGAATACCTGGGGGGAAATATAAACATCACAGGAAGAGGCATCTACCGAAACCACACAAATAAATTGATTCTGAAGGGGAAGCGAATCCTTAACCAAATGAAACTTATAGGGAGAAACAGTTTCAATAAGGTTTTCGTGGGGAAAACAATTTGGGATATGGTGGGTCTGCCAAGTATAACATACGGTACGGAAGTTGTACCCCTAAACCAGACAGCTGTTAAGAGCTTGGAAATCCTGCAGAACGATGCAGGCCGATGGATAACAGGCTCGAGTAATGCCGCAGCACTAGGAGCAATCAGGGGTGAGCTTGGGTGGATGAGGATCAAGGGCAGGATAGACCTATTGAAACTCGGTTATCTTAATTATTTGGTAAATCTCCCCGATAGCCGATGATGTAAAGTAATGTTCCTGAGAACTTTCAACTCAAATATCAAGGCGGGGTGGATGGTCCAAGTGAGGGAGCTAGTAGAAAACTACTCAATGGAGATCTCGGACGTTGACGTTGGGGCAAACCAGGGCAAAAAGATCGTCAGAGAAAGGGTCAGGGAGGATTGTAACCGTAATTGGCGAGAGGGGGTCAAACCAAAGAGATCTTTGGGTGGCCTGCGTGATAAAGAGAAGCCTGGTTTTGAAGAGTACCTTGATGGCACCTTTGGGGGGTCACTGTTGTTCAAGCTGAGGTCGCGGTCCCCGGAGCTGGGGGGAAAAATTGGAAAAAAGCAGCGAAAAGGAGTGCCAGATGTGTAACGTGGGCGTGGTGGAGATCCTGGAACACTTTCTTATAGAATGCCCAAAATACCAGTCTAAAAGAACAAGATTCACGGGGAGTATAATGGAGAAGTGGGATGGGAGAATGAAGGACATGTGGTTGGGGGCGACTCAAAGGAGAGGGTTAATATACTAATCGGAGAGATTGGGAAGAACGGGGCAAGGGATGTCATCAAGCAGTTCGTCTCCGAGTGTTGGGAGGAGAGAAGAAGCGCGGGAATAGGGAGGCAGTTGGTAGAACATGGGTAACCAAGGCCTTCTCATACGAGAACCGCGACAAATCAGCGGCCGGCCGAAGTGTTATTATTATTATATTGGAGATTCTGTGGTTTTCTGGGTGAGGTTCGGAGTTGATTCAAAAGGGAGAATTCTGCTACCGAAATCCACTTTCCTCACAGATATAGTGCATACAAAAGCTTCTAAGATACATGAACGAGATATAAAACTTTAGAAACTAGGCATTCGACCGTCTTGATTGCCTCTCTCAGGGCAGCCTACAATTCCAACGTTTTTCTATTAACATTTGTATTACTTTTCAGATGTAAAGAAAGGTCAAGTCCGTTTTGGTGAACATTCCGATATAGGAAGTGTAACGTTAGTTTTCCAGGACAACGTAGGCGGATTAGAGGTATTATGTATATGTAGATTTTATGTAGTTTTAAATTCTGGCAAGTCCCAGTTTGGTTTAAGCAAGCTGTTTCGTCTCTTCGAGTATCACATACGAAACACATTGCTTACTCTTTCAAATTTTGAATGTAATTTTAATGAAGCATAATTATATGCAATATTGGTCGTTTGTGTTGCGCTGTGTTACGGGGCGTGGTTGGAGTGACGTGCTCTCTTCCGTGGGTAGGACCATAAAGGGAACGAAACGCCTATTGGGCAAACATTGAAAAACAGCCAAACTTGACACAGGGAAATTTTTCTCTCCCCAATATCTGTGGCTCTCTCGTGTACAGTGGGTAAACTCTGAGTCCTTTCGACACACCTGCAGCTTTGTTTGGCAAATACTACAAGACCCGCCCCTTTCCTAAAAGGTTCGTCCTTGCCTAAAAAGACTGACTACACACACACTCCACTAACAATATGCGAAAGTTCACTGCATCAAGTCACGAATACTTCAAAAGCAAATTCCAAGAGGAGGATAGCGTGTCCTTCCCATATCCGACGCAAATTTATTACATATGATTTTTTCCCCCCGGAAATGCCCATTAACCCTTTGAACACTGGTGGTATCTTCCATGTCAGTTCAATAACAGCCAATGGGAGAGACCATATTCATTATTTGGGATAGACTAATAAATATTTTCAACGTGCAGCCATGAGGCTGCATTTTGAAAATACTGATTGGTCTACCTACCCATTCACCTAACAGCCATCCCCTTAAAGAAATTATGACGTATCATGTTCTCGGTCGGAAAAGAGGCCTTTCGCGACCAAAGGGTTAACAAGTTCTGGTGATGTGACAAACTCAGCTAATATGATGCGATCTCGGCCGATATGAACCAAACTAGAGTTGCTCCCTTTCCGTTACTAGGCGTTATTCGTCGAACTCAATCAAACGGTAAAAGTGGCGTTACCCGGAAAAAAGGAGCCGTTCTAGTATGGTGAGAAATTAAAGAAGAGAGTTGTTCACAAAATTCAAGTCGTAAGGTTCATCGAAGTGAGAGTCGAGATAGTTTAGCTATCCGAACGCATCGGCTTCCCCACTGGAAGCCGAGACTTTCAGATAACTGAAGTAGTAGAAGAAAAAACTTTGGACTTTATGAAAAGTATGAGAAATATTAACACCGTCAGAAAACCGAAACCGAGATGTATTTACACGCTAAAAACTAAAGTGCTAAAAACTACACTTGAAGTGCTGTATTTAACACTTACTAAGTGCTGAACTAGCACTTTGTTCAAGTGTAGATATCCCAGAACTTGACAGGTGTTACAATAATACCTCTTGACAAGTGTAATGTCGCGACACTTAAAAGGAAACAACGCAGATGACGCGGATCAGGCTCGAAATCTCGAGCCTGACCCGCGTCATCTGCGTTGTGTCCTTTTAATTATGTACCCACCAAGCGCAAATCAAATTATGGACGATTCTGGAAGAACCACCAATGCTAGACACATGGGAAGTGCCATCCATTCAAATTTCAGATGTCTGACGATTGTAATGTCTAAGTGCTTAAAGCATTGCATTTTGAGTGTTAAAATTAAACCCTAAGAGTTAGAATGGGTTTAACACCTTGAAAGTGTCAGTTTTTAACACTTTAGTTTTTAGTGTGTATTTGTTTTGGTTTGATAAACAAGAGATAACTTCATATCGACCTGAGACCGAAGGCTGGTTTGAAGTTACCAAGGCTAACATCTCGAACGATATGAAACTAACCAAATAATAACCTCTTAGTTTCTGTTTACTTTGTATGATTAGTGCAATCGTCTATTCTTTTGAGTTGCGTGTTAAACGCAATAGTTGTTAGTAAGCGTCAAATAATAAATGGACTCTCGGGCTTGCTTACGTATTCAAAGCTGATATAGGTATTCTATATTCGGCATTATTCCACATCCATTCAACTTTAAACCCTTGTATTTAACGGAATAGCCGCTATGACATAAATGATTCTGTATTCAATGGGTGATGTACAAGCCGGAACTTTTTCCCAGCACCGTTCATACTAGTTCCTTTCCCATCGAGTCATTAGTTACGCTTCAAAAAGTTTCCAAATTTCGTTATACAATTATAGACCGTCTGTCGCATTGTGTGAAAATGAAACCTTCCAAAGCAAAATGAAGTCGGTTCACAAAACATTAGTTAACCCAAAATGAGATAATATTTTTTTAAAAACCCAATGTTTTTCAACAAGAACATTAACCCAGTCCATGCCCGTATCGTTTTGAGGATCCCGTCATATCTAAATTGGTCAACTTTATTTCGGTAAATCTTCGTACATCTTGACATGCTTCGAACTGCTTTTAAAAATGTTTCTGCCAGCTGTTTTGCAAATCTGCACAAATTTGTACTTTTATTTAATGCTCAGGCATCAATTCACGCTGAAAAATTAAGTCATATTCCCCTGTCGGTCGGCAAAACGAAATATCAAAATGATATTTAGAAATCGATATTTCATCGTAGGTTCGGATGACGAATCACATGTACTTTAAACGAGTCAGCACATCAGTAATGAATTCCAGAGTCCCAAATACAAACGAATTCGAATAATTGATAGTGACAGTGACTAAATCAATTCATTAAATCAGCGGTTTCAAAGTTTGACTTTCTCATTCACCTTCCAGCGAAAAGCCGAAATCACTTTCAAATTTCTTCAGTTCAACTTCACACGTCTTCAGTGCATTGAGTTCCAAAAAAATAAAATGACGTGTCTTGTTATTGAAAATAAGAAAGTGGTGTTTTTTGTTATTGTTCTATTTCTTCGAAACACATTGCGATTATTTCAATTCGCCAGCCTTGGTAAATCGTAAAGTTAGGGGAGAAATAAGACGGGACTACTTTTTGTGCGGATATTCACACATTCCAATGGTTGGAGTTTGGTTGTTGTAATTTTTGTATGGACGCCGGTTCGGCACATAAATTTTGCGCCTTAATGGCAAATAAAGGCCACAAATTGGAGAGTTTGTAGTCGTAGAGCATTAAATAAAAAGAAAATTCACGAAAATTTGATGAATACCGAAAATATCTCGTTCGTGGCTACAAGAAATATGAGGATCTTCACTCGCGACTGCGTCGCTCGTGAAGATCCTCATATTTCTTTGTAGCCACTCACGAGATATTTTCGGTATTCATCAAATTTTCGTGAATATCCTCTATATATTTTTAGTAACAGTAATAGCTACCAAATGGTTAGGCGTGAATGGGCACCAGCCGAAGAGAAACAGCGAGACGAATTTCAACAAACACTGGTTCCGAAAAAGGCTGTTTTGATTTTTTATAGACTCATTTGATTAATACAGCTTCAGTCAAAACAAACAGACTCTTCACCATTGGGTTTAAACATCGGAATTAAAATTTGTTCATTTAAATGAATTTTAATGCATGGGATGTGTAATAAACACACATCGCGTTTTGTCTATTTATGTAATGATTATCCCGATTGGCAGAGTAGATTCACATGAACAGGTAAGATACGATACGGATATACACACTAAAAACTAACGTGTTAAAACTGAAACTTTCAAGGTGTTAAACCCATTCTAACTCTTAGGGTTTGATTTTAACACTCAAAGTGCAATGCTTTAAGCACTTAGACATTACAATCGTCAGACATCTGAAACTTGAATGGATGGCACTTCCCATGTGTCTAGCATTGGTGGTTCTTCCAGAATCGTCCATAATTTGATTTGCGCTTGGTGGGTACATAATTAAAAGGACACAACGCAGATGACGCGGATCAGGCTCGAGAGTTCGAGCCTGATCCGCGTCATCTGCGTTGTTTCCTTTCAAGTGTCGCGACATTACACCTGTCAAGTGGTATTATTGTAACACCTGTCAAGTTCTGGGATATCTACACTTGAACAAAGTGCTAATTCAGCACTTAGTAAGTGTTAAGTACATCACTTCAAGTTTAGTTTTTAACACTTTAGTTATGAGACCTATGTGATCTCCAATAAATTGGTTTTACTTTAACCACTTCACTGATGCGGAATTTGGTATTATCTATTGACTAAAGTGAATTTTTTGATTTGATTGGTTGATAGATACGTGGTATGAGACCATATTCGTTGAAACCCACGATACGTCCGCCCAGCCACTGACAAATTCCCCATACCCAGTGGAAGACTCGTTCCAAAATCTACAAATTGTCCATACATAATATTTTTTTTTTACTAGTCATATCGGCATATTTTCACAAAAACTCTTTTGCACAAAAATTCCACAGAAACCTGTATGGCTCAACAATGGAAGATAAAAGATCTCATGCCGTGTGTGTTCACACATGAAATAGATTGTACTTCTAAAACGGAAAGTCAATAGATAAATTCGTTACCCCGTGTCTGATCACGTGGTACAGTTTTTTACCTACCCGAAGCCAGCCGTATCCCATTCGGCCTTCGGCCTCATGGGATACGGCTGGCTTCGGGTAGGTAAAAACCCGTACCACGTGATCAGACACGGGGTAACTAATAATATCCTGTGCTGAACCATATTTGACGAAAATGGATTAAAACGGAAAAAATGAAAACGCATGGAAACTAATCTTACGTGTAACTTTTTGTTAGTACATATTTCCAGATTTTGCAGCAATCTCATAAGGAGCACAGCGTTGATAAGATTAAGTAATGCCGTTAGTTGTTAACATAAATACCACCAACCCCAACCCATCACCCATACTCCAAACATATTATTGGAAAAAGACGTTTATATGACTCGAACAAAATCAGTCCAATAGGAGCTAACTTCGGGTGGTAAATGACTTGGTCCACGTCTCTTACCATCTGAAGTTAAGTCCTTTTGGACTGACTTTTATCGAGTCATATAAACGTTTGGAGAATATCACGAATCGTAATGCAATTGTTTCAGTCCAAATATGGTCCAACATCCCGTTATATACATATATATTTTGTTTTGTTTTGCGGCCCTGTATGCCTTATATTGAGAATAGCAATGTGGTATGGTATATTTTCCTTGGATACTTTCCTTGGATCTCTGTAGGAAATTACAGCGCAAGGCCAACCCGTTTTGTATCTTGTACTCGATACGGAACTAAAGCAGCGAAAGGGTTAAAACACATTCCAAATGGCCCTGGAAAGTGGACGTCATCTACCGGACATTTCTTGAAACTGCTGAAATTAATTATTGAATAAAGAAGCGAATTGGCATTTTTCAAAACTTTCAGATGCGAAGTAGAGTGGGCAGCGAACTATTCACAAATCGCTCCGTCTGTGGAATCACATGCATACATTTGTTGGTGAAATGCACAGGAACTCACACGCTCTATATATGCTACACTGTTGCCGATAAATATACAGAACAACACATACGTTTGATTGCTTTGGCTCAGTATATCACATGGGCCTTCGGCTCTCGTGTTGTCCTGGATAAAAGCAATCTCGTGCGATAATTCTTAACCCATTAACCCTTTACCTAACCTGAAAAGACGACACTTGCAAAAATAATTCTTGAATAATTATTTTTTTTTCATTTTTTGTCTCAAAAACATAGGTTATGACCCCTCGTTGGAACGAGCTCGACGAACTCGTTCCAACGAGGGGTCATAACCTATGTTTTTGAGACAAAAAATGAAAAAAATAATGAAAATTAATTGGCGATTTTTGAGAATAGCGCTGGCCGGTTTTGGCCATTACGTTAGGTAAAGGGTTAAAACGTATGTGCGGATCTGTATTTATCACGCACTTTCCATGTAACAACCAGTCAACACAAAAATATTGAACCAAAAACACTTTTTAACTGCATAATTCTTGCGTTTCCATCGTTGCAAACAAGGCATCCCTGAGGCGTAAATTGGTTTCAAAAAATTGAATGCCGTAAATATTAAAAAGCCAATTAGGGTTGGTACCCCGCCCATCCAAAGTCCATCTTCTTGGTTTGTTTTATGGTTTGGATCTCATAATCTTCAGAATAGCAACAACCGCATAATGAAATAATTTACTATGGTAAAAGTTAGCTAAGTACTTTTGTGAATAGCGCTGGCCTTTCCTCACGTTAGGTAAAGGGTTGCTGGCAATTTCAAAACCAGGGTCATATCGTGTATGACATTTTAACTGTTGGTGGAATTCGGGTTACCCTGAGGTAACCTGTTAGCTGCGTGGATTAACTGTAACACTTTTCAGTGAACTTCCTAACCTGACATAAACATTGTTTGACGGCAAATACATCGCCAGAGTGATGTACTCCTTGGCTCACTTTGCCCGTGAGCTAAGGGAAATTGGAATTAAGTGGCTTACCCATATACCCAGCGAAGATAACGTGACATTTATTGTGAAGTCTTTGAAAATTTAAAGGAAGGTGACTCAGTTGTCCTTTGGCTTGCAGGTCGGACTTCTGATTGAGATATCGTGTTTCGAGGTTATCAACAGTTTGTTACGCTGAGCCCCTGTTTTAGACCTTTATCCAAAGAATCGCCCGCATCCGCCCGCGCAATATGCAAATTCAGCAGTTGAAAAAATATTATAATTTGAAAAAAATGATATTTAAAATAATAAATTTTGATATCGTCTGCGTTGGGTAAAGGGTTAACGCACATAGCTGTGCTCGATAACATGCTTTAGATGCACATGCCTGTGTGCCTTGTGAAGCGACTTTACATTTTTAATGGGAATAGATAGGCTGACAGTTACAGTTGAAAATAGAAGTCCTGCCACAATTCTAACAGAAAATGCTCGTTGGTTTATGCGCTCCTTACCGCGGAAGAATGAAGTAATCTGAAATATACAAGACCGTTTGCACTGTGAAATATAAAAATAAAATGCGATATTAGTGAGGTCGGAGGTGAAAACACGAACTGAACCGATTAAACAGAGAGAAAATATTGAGATTACAGTATGTGGAGAGTAGATTACAACTTCTGTAGACAAAACACAAGAAGCATTTGCACTCGTTGGTCCATGGGATGAAAGGTTGCAAGTATTTCATGTCCTGTTATGAACAATTATCTCACAATAGGGGCATTTTTGCACTGTTATGCAATTAAAGTTTAATGTATCTGGGCCCTTGATCCGAATCCGTATCAAGGGACCCTGATACAAGCGCGTGATTCTACTGTTGCCAAAACAACGGCATTAATATCATTTTTCGATCGCTTCGCGTTTTTCCTTTCAGAGAAAGCAATATTAGGTGAGGCGAAGTCGTAGGCTGTATCTGCCAACTAATCGCCCTGTAACGGTATTTATTATGAACGGCATGCTAAAATGTCACTGGGGAAGTTAACTCAGCAAATAGTTTAATTATGGGCACTTTTCGGCATCTTGGGCTGGTTTGTTGCCTATTATTGGGATTTTACTGAACGCTCGAGTCGAGGCTTCTCTCTTGAAGTTAAAGTATAAGCTTTCGCTATGAAATGTGGAAAACTCCGCCTCAATAAACGATGAAAGGCATAGTTTAAAATATAATAAACTTTTACACCAAGAGGGATATTTAATTCATCAGTAATTATTGCAAAAAATAACAACCAAATTCACGTTGACGAAACACACAGCTGATCCACTTTGCAAGACAGTATTCTGTAAAGTGAATCCCAGTGACGTAATTTTCTCTGAAGTGTAACGTCATCGCTAACCTCAGTATGGAGATCAATGAACGCTATTCTATTTTTTTCAATTTGCGTCTTTCCATCGATAAGGCAAATGAAAAAGTTCCTCTTAAAATAGTTTTATAATACATTTTGTGGTCAATATTGTGTGATACATTTATCATCACCACAGAGTGTGTCTCCGGAAATTCTGATCAAGTCTCGTTGTAGGCACAGAATCGCATTTCGACTCGCCTTAACGGGCTCGTCGAAATACTGTTATGTTCCTACAACTCGACTTGATCTGAATTCCCGGAGACACACACTGTGGTGATAATCTGCATTTATAAATACAATTCGAATGGAGAATATATGATTCAGAGATTTAGTAGTAAAATCTCTGCTAATCTGTCCTTGTACTGAAAGAGATACTTTATTTTTCCTGCCGTCAGGTCAAGACAAAAGATGGTGAATATATTCCAGTGAATCCCATACCAGGGACAGCAGTAGTCAACCTTGGGGATATGATGCAACGATGGACGTCAGACGAACTGGTTGCTGCAGTGAGTTATGCATTGTTTTAACAATTTATCCATCAAGGTTAGATAGAGGGAATCCAAGACTGCCTACCCTGTTCGAGTATGAACCAGACTTATCTCATGGTCTATAGCAAAGAAACGTCATCCGCGAGTAAAAACGTACATTTCTGTGCAGCCACAAATGAGATAATCTTGGTAACGACTTAACCCTTTACCTAACCCGAAAGAAAGACGACACTTGCAAATAAAATTCTTGAATAATTATTTTTTTGCGCATAAAACATAGCTTATTACCCCTCATTGAAACGAGCTCAAAGAGCTTGTTTGAATGAGGGGTCATAAGCTATGTTTTGAGACAAAACGGAAAGAAATAATGAAAATTAAATGATGATTTTTTGGGAAACGCGCTGGTCAGTTTTAGCCGTTACGTTTGGAAGAGAGTTATAAACAATAGATATTCTTCATAGTACTATGCTTGCAAATTGCTTATATTTTTTATTGTAAATAAAACACCAGCTCTCCGAAAATGATCCGTCATGTATCGAATAAACATACTGTGTGGTGCTCGGCACATCCGGAGAGATATTCGATTTCTACGTTAAGGATTTGGTGAGAGCATATATATTAACCCTTTACCTAACGTAACGGTTCAAAACCGGCCAGCGCTATTCTCAAAAATCGCCAATTATTAATTTTCACTATTTTTTCATTTTTTGTCTCAAAAACATAGGTTATGACCCCTCGTTGGAACGAGCTCGTCGAGCTCGTTCCAACGAGGGGTCATAACCTATGTTTTTGAGACAAAAATGAAAAAAAATTAGTTATTCAAGAATTATTTTTGCAAGTGTTGTCTGCTTTTCAGGTTAGGTAAGGGGTTAAGTTGTTGGGCAATTCTCGTACGTTTAGAAAGTAGCATATAATGAAAGAAGAGGACGCGTGAATAGCAATGTCGTGAATAACTAAACAGTCTCATTTTTGTCACAAATCATAGCTTGTGATCCCTCAGTGGATCGAATTCGTTCCGAGGGTGTGTCAAATTCAATGTTTGCCAGGCACAAAATAAAACAAGAGGTGCGCATCGGAGATGTAGGTGTCGGGTTGTGGTGGCAATCGGAGAGTGTTGCATTGCAATAACCCGGTTATCAAGCAAACGCCGGTTGTCCAATCTGAAACCTTTCTTCAAGTTGTAATCCTTACGAGCTCAAACTTCGTAAAGTGGACTTATTAAGACCCATGACTCTGTAACGAATTCGGCCCGTCCAGTTTTCGAACTCGCTTGATATATTGATATTATTGTTCACCCAGTGTCTGATCACGTGGTACGGGTTTTTACCTACCCGAAGCCAGCCGTATCCCATGAGGCCGAAGGCCGAATGGGATACGGCTGGCTTCGGGTAGGTAAAAAACTGTACCACGTGATCAGACACGGGGCAACGAATTTATCTATTGACTTTCCGTTTTAGAAGTACAATCTATTTCATGTGTGAACACACACAGCATGAGATCTTTTATCTTCCATTGTTGAGCCATACAGGTTTCTGTGGAATTTTTGTGCAAAAGAGTTTTTGTGAAAATATGCCGATATGACTAGTATAAAAAATTATTGAATTTCTTTTTTTCTTTTTTGTCTCAAAAACATAGCTTATGAACCTCACATTGGAGGGTACTCGACAAGCTCATTCCAATAAGGGGTCATGAGCTATATTTTGGAGATAAAAAATTAAAATATAATACATGTACACTGTAAAACTGGAATGACGCGTTTTCTACGGGGTATGGACAATTTGTAGATTTCGAAACGAGGCTTCCACTGGGTATGTGAAATTTGTCAGTGGCTGGGTGGACGTATCGTGGGTTTCAATGAATATGGTCTCATACCACGTATCTATCAAACAATCAAATCAAAAAAATCACTTTAGTCAATAGATAAATATTTATTCACCAGTATACTATAAATTACAATAAGATATACATCTACATATATTTACAGTATTCACATAACAATAACAAACTATTATGTATAGGATATACATGTATGCTGGAAGGGGGGAGGATAGCTTGATTGGCTGTCTTCCTGCATTCCCCTATAAAAGAGAAAGAAAGATAACGAAAAATTAGAAAGGACAGATTAGAGAAGAAGAAAAAAGAACATGCACGTGCAGCATTGAGGTTTTTATAACTGGCTTTAGTAAGTTTCCACTATAGGGAGTATATGTTGGAAACGTCCACAAAGACATCGGCCAGATGGTGGATGGTGCCTAAAACGGCCTGGCTCTCATGAAAAGGCCTCAACCATTCAGACGATTTCCTTTGGGTGATTGAGTACACGTATCAAGCAAATTTGCAACAATGGCATTATTATTTACAGTTAAAACTAGTAGTCCTGTCATGAAATGCGCACAAATAAAACGCCGATCTGCGCGTTAATCTACGCGTTAGGACCATAGTAAGGCTATCAAATTATGTGCATATGGCCTGTGCACAAGCAATGTTTCAGCCAATGGACCTCCGGGTAACCCGGAGGTCCATTGGCAGAAACATTGGCCTGTGTTTGCTATGAGTAACCAGGAGAACCTGCCGTGCTTTGGATGCCATTCGATATGGCAATTGCGCGCAATTCCTACGCGCAATTAAGCCTAGGTAAGCGCACAGTTCATGACAGGACTTTTAGTTGTAACTGTATAAGATTGTTTGGTTACAATCCTTTAGAGAGTTACACCAGGCGCTACATGTATCCACCAAATTTCAACAATAACATCAGTTCCTTATACAGGATTATTTTGTTTATATATTGGTGGGGTTGCTATATATCATCACCACCAAACTGCAATAAAACAATATCTCGACCTTCTGCTAAATTGAGCAAAACAAGTTGAACACCATATCATCAATGCAATGGGCCATGATACTAGCCAGGGGGTGGGGGGGGGGGGGGGTTATGACACATTCCACTAAATTGAAACAAAACAAATTGAACCATATCGGCAATGCAATATGCCGTGTTACCAGCCAGTCGCCACCAAATTGCAATAAAAAAATAGCTCGACATGTCAGCAGCAACCACTTACATTCTTCGCATTTTGGTGGATTTTTTAGTTCCCCATATACACGCAGGCCTCTTTTGTTCATATGATTGTTTGGCTGCAATGTACTGAGGGTGCCACCAGGCTCTTTACAACAAATTGCAGCAAATCAGTTGCACTATATAACAACAGCAGTGGCATGCATTCTTCACATAACATTATTATTTGGAGGATTGTTTGGTTACAATCCATTAGAGAGTTCCACCAAACATAAGTATCCATCAAATTGCAACAATAACCCCAGTTCTTTGTACAATTGGTTTGTTTATATAATTGCCAGGTTGCAATATCTCGTGGGTGTTGTGGGGGGGGGGGGGGGGGGTGCTATAAGACACTTTCTACTAAATTGGAACAAAACGAATTGTACACCATATCAGCAATGCAATAGGCAGTGCTTCCAGACACTTTCCGTCAGATTGCAAAAGCACAACATGTCAGCAGCATTCGCACACATTCTTCACCTGAGGACATGTTCTATAGGATTATTTGGTTCCCCAAATACACGCTGGTCAGTTTTGTTTATATGATTGCTTGGCTGCAATGTATTGGGGAGTGCCACCAGACACTCTCCACTAAACTGCTGTACAACAATTGCACAGCATATCAGTCGCAGTGACATGAATTCTCCACATAAAATTATTATTTGGAGGATTGTTTGGTTACACCTGTATCCATCAAATTGCAACAATATCCCCAGTTCTTTGTAGAACTGTTTTGATAATTGACTTCCACTAAATTGGAACAAAACAAATTGCACATCATATCAGCAATGCAATAGGCAGTGCTACCAGACACTTTCCACCAAATTGCAATAAAACAATTGCACAACATGTCAGCAGCAATCACGCAGATTTTTCACATAAGGACATCTTTTATAGGATTATTTGGTTTCCCAATACACGCTGGTCAATTTTGTTTATATGATTGCTTGGCTGCAGTGTATTGGGACATATTACGATGCAATCTTCACATATCGTTATGTTATATATCATATTTTTGGTTATAATGTAGGAGAGAGTGTGAGATTGCCAGTATAGGATATGTAGGTATTTGTGTGTGGTGGGAGGGGTGGGTGGGGCTCATGAACAGGACATGTAAGAGACCGCACTTACTATACCTGATATATCAGCTTAATGGCAGTTAGTTGAGACCAAGTCTCAACTGGAGGCAACATGGATCTGGATGGAAGTAAAACTTGGTACAGTTCTTTCCAAAACATAAGTATCTCAAAGTATTAAGCAATACTGGGGATTACCTCCCCCCCCCCTCCCCACACTACATGTGTAGCATACGTGTGTCCCGGGTGAGATAGCAGGGAGAGGCAGATGTATCCCACCCACCCACGTAACGTTATACATTTATAACGTTATTATGACGTTATGCATATCGCATCAGTTTCTTGCTACCAACTAATTCATATTGACGTCATCGGAATGTAGTGTGATCAAAGCTCGACGCTCTAAAACTCTTCTACCCTCAAGCTGCCACCGTTCCTAATCGATTTCGTGGTATATACCTTTGGTATATACATAACTTGTGCATGCTCTTTCCGATGGTGTCATCAGTTTCTCAAAACAACGAATGCAAAATGAGTTGATTGAATCAGCACCTGACTCCCAATTACCTCTGTCTAACGTTATCGCTGCATGGTTGGGGGAGAAAATCATCCTCGATGAGTCTGAAGGTGGGGATGAGGAAATCTCACCCTCGGGGCTTGCCAATGGTCTGGTTCAAATATCTTGCCCCGAGGGTGAAATTTCCCCATCCCACCTCCAGACTCATCGGTGATCATAATAAACCTATAATGGATTTGGATATCTTTGCATTTTTTCAATGAGTTTTGCTCGACTGTTCAATTGTTCAATATTTTTCCTAACGACGTTTCGAGTTTTTACTAACTTCCTGGAGTGTACTGAGACGTCGAATAGAGTCGTCCTTAATTTCACAAATAGTGTCCCATCGAATGTCTACATTTGGTTGATTTTCTCTTCCTTTACAAGATTTCGGCATGTTCTTGCTAGCTGTGCTCTGGTTGCTGTCAGATGTTCATTCACGTATACAGCTTTGGCATTGGATGTCGATTTTAGTTTCCTACGTGCTCTGTAGAATGTATCCTGTACCCTGTAGATCAAAGAAGTCTCTAGGTGGCCTGCGCGATAAAGAGAAACCTGGTTTTGAAGAGTACCTTGATGGCACCTTTTTTTGAGGGGGGGGGGGGGGGGGACTGCTGTTCAAGCTGAGGTCGCGGTCCCTGGAGCTGAGGGGAACAATTAGAAAAAAAAGTGAAAAAGAGTGGGAGATGTGTAATTTGAGCGTGGTGGGGACCCTGGAACACATTCTTCTAGAATGCCCAAAATACCAGTCTAAAAGAATAATATTCACTGGGAGTATAATGGGGAAGTGTGATGGGAGAATGAAGGACATGTTGATAGTGGGAGACTTAAAGGAGAGAGTTAATATGCTAATCGGAGAGTTGAAGCCCAATGCCGTAACGAATGATCCACCAGAAACCCTGGAACACTTTCTGCTAGAATACCCAAAATACCAGTCTAAAAGAATAAGATTCACTAGGAGTATAACGGGGAAGTTGGATGGGAGAATGAAGGACATATGAGAGACTCAAAGGAGATGATTAATATTCTAATCGGAGAGACTGTGGAGAATGGGACAAGGGATGTTATCAAGAATTTCGTCAACGAGTGTTGGAAGAAGAGAAGAAGCGTGGGGAAAGGGAGGCAGTTGGGGGTACTGGGGTAACCAAGGCCTTCTCATCCGAGAACAGCGATAAAATCAGCGGTCGCCAAAGTGTTATTATTAACGGCAAAAATAAATAGTACAGTTCTTGTATGGTTTTCTGTTGGCACCTGAAGCACCAGACCCGGTGACTTCGTTCAATTTCATTAATATCCAGGAGAGCACCCCATCGTCTCAGCCAGTTCCACGGTCAAGTTGTCAGTTACCTCGCCAGATGTTTCTGGAATGCCCGTTATTCTTAAACTATTTCGCATACCATATTGTCTCAACTCATCAAGTTCCTTCGCCAGGCGCGATATGGTGTCATCCTGTGCGCTATTTGAGCTCTCGACCTCTTCCGCGCGAACACTCAACTCATTGATTTGTGCGGTGAATGTGGGTCGAAGCAAACTCTCCAAGACTGGACCTTACTCTGTGGTGTGTCAGGACAGTCACCAAACTGTCAGTCAACTCTATTGGAACTGTCTTCAAATGATTTCTCCTCGGTTGCCATTGTGCTTTCTATACTGGTGTCAATGCTTGTATCAGCTTCGTAGAGGGATAAGTCAGACATAGAATCACTAATTTCTCTTTGTTTTTCAAACCTATGAAGTACGCTCGCCTGCGTTTCACCGATTCTGACTCATTAATTATATTGATTTTATTTGGTCTTTTTTTCCATTGAACAGTTCGGTTTTACAGCGAAAATAGGTGATAAGACCAACACATTTATCGTACTGAAATGGTTAACCGGATAACCGGGCTGAAACCGTTACCAACCTAACCGATTTGATAACAGCGTCAACCGGTTAAACGATATATCGAAAGTGATCGCCATTCCACGGATAACACGTAATAAATCTGTCACTTCTCCTTTGGGATAGATTATACCTCGAAGCAGCGCTATATATATTGAGAAATAATCCACTTTTTCTTCAAGACTTCGTTGATGATCGGCAATTTTCGTGAGTACTGAGTAACCGTAGATACTATTCGTAGTATGTATACAAACGAACGTTGTCGAGTACTTGACAACGTTCGTTTGTATACACACTGCGGAATAGTTTCTGAGAGTCCTACTTTCCAATTCCTATAGTTTAGATCCGGATTCGGTGAAAGAATGGATACGGATGACCGGATATTAACCGGTTATAGCTCTCGGTTAGTCGGTTGTGAAAATGAGCCAACCGTTTAAGCCCTAAACATTTAGCCCGTAAAATGTCAAATTCCTACGGGATCATACCGCAATGTAATTCAGAATAAATCTCAGTTCCACAATAATCGAAATTACTGCAGAAGAAGTCATATACTGGTCGAGAAAACCGTTTTAAATCCATTAATCAACTCCTTGATCTACAGACTGTCAAAGGATCTGGTCCCCGTAACAGAATTCAACCCGTTCCACGAAATCCCCCTCCCACCCCGCAGCCCCAATAATTTGCACTGTTTACTGAGTGCTGCAACAGTTTTAAAAGCCAATTACAACCTTTCTTCTACCGAATGACCAGTGCTCAACTGAGCGATAGACTCAGTCGTTCAATGTTTCATTATAGAATAAATGGGCACTGGGACCGGTGATCAGATTTAAACCACGAGTTGGATAAGGGGTTTTAAACACGAGGCTGTGCCGAGTGGTTAAAACCTTTATTCTATGAATTGTCCACTTAAAATGAAGAAAATTAGCAGACGAGCGAACATATGGATTTGGTTTGTTAACGGTGGGCAGTACTTTTGGCTGTACGTCAATGCTCGATTGACAGCTGGACACATCGTCAAAGTTGATTTAATTTACCTTTCTTCTGAGTGAAATTAATATTAACACTTATTAACTTTTATTTTCAATATTTGATTGTGGATATTTTAAACTAAATAAGTCATTGCACGTTGTAGATAGTATCACAAACCGTTGCATGTTTGAATGAGACATTGCGAAGTGTGAATGTATCGAGGTCGGCAAATTGGGTTATGTCAAAGGCCAGGTTGGATGTAGTTCCAACACAGGTGTAATTGTTTTTGTAATGAAATTCCCATTGGAAACATTTTAACCGCAGAAGAAGCCTTACACCGGTAGTAGGGTTAAAAGCTGAAATTTAACTTACGGGGTTTTCACAGGTAGTAAGATAGGCTAGCATGGTATAAAAATACAGAACCACACTTATGTTTGAATGGGTTAACGATTACTGAACGAGAGCGAGTGGCGCAGGGATACCACGAGAGCCGGTAGGCTCGAGTGGTTATCCCAGCGCCACACGCTCGAGTTCAGTAATCGTTAACCCATTCAAACATAAGTGTGGTTCTGTATTTATTACACACCCAACCCTGAAAAAGAATTCACTGTAATTAATCGCTAATTTAATTAAATAGTCGACGATTTGAACGGTTGAAAGAATTTTAGAGATAAACGGGCAATTTTGTCAGAGAACCAGTCTTAAGTCTTTGACCTTGCCACTTGTAGAATCGCTGTTGATTCATTTTGTTCCCCCAAAAATGTCGGTCCGGCAGGGTCCGGCCAATTAAAACTCAAAGATTTCGTTCATCATATCAGACGTCACATATGAGGTCTGAAATGTGTTTTCAAAAGTGTGTGTGCAGGCATCATTATATCTGGAGGATGGAAAATGTACAAGGATTTTAATTTAAATACGGTGCGAACAGGCCGCTCTGTTTAAATTTCGTGCTTTTTAAACTGAAAGTGAAACTAAAATAGAAGTTTGAACTCTGCTTGACTTTACATGCACTACTGCCACTTAGTCTAGGCTATCGCCTATCGCATGAGGACATCGGTCATTTCTGTTCTGCACTGTAACAAAAGTACACATTGGACGAGAAAAGACATTTTGTGCAATAAATTAACCCCCCCCCCCCCCCCCCCGGGGCAATATTTCAATCGTTCAGAGTAACTGAGGCAGTTTGAGTGAACTTTGCAGTCTTGGTAAGTTAGCACTTTATTTTTCAACATTATAAAGTTTCTGACTTGAAATTTAGCCTTCTTTTTATTTACCTCAAGTCTTGATAACTTTTGTTTGAAATGGGCTGCACTTACAAAACAAAGGCTTTAGGTTGTCCACATTTAGTACAGATAGGCATGTATACAAAGGGAGAAATATATTTCACAATAACTGCAAGAAAATGTCATGTCTTGTCTCCACAAGTAATTTAGTTTGTACACCTTTTTTTACCCCTCCCCCCCCCCCCCCCCCATCCATCTATAACCTGACAACATTTTCTCGAAAGCGAATGAAATGTGTATCCAGCAGTCTTAGTCAGAGGCTCAAAGAGAAATAAGGGGTGGGGGTGTTCTCGCAGTAGGCTCCAACTTATTTTGGTTGATAATATTTTCAAGATTGAATAATGTTTACATTATTTTGTGCTAGTAATAAAACTATACTTCACCAGTTTTGTTATCTGAACGGTTCTGTCAATATTTTTTTCTTGGTATCTGGTTTCAAAACAAAATAATTTTTTATGTGTCTGCTCCAATATCTTGTCAATCTTAAATTTGGAATTTGGTATTCTGAATTTGCATTTAGTAAGAAGTTTTAAAGAGGACTGATAGAATGTGACTAATGATAGGCTTTTGGACATTTTCTTGGGGATGGGGCTGACCAATCAACTGCCCTGAACTATTGTTTCAAAATCAAAATGCAGACCCTTTCCCGAATTTGCCTATGAAAATGCTCTGCCCACCACCCTGATATTTGCCCAAAATTATAAAAATACCCCCTCCCTCTGAACAATCTGTTCTGAAAATACCAGTCCCTTTCAATGAAAACTGCAAAATTAGCTGCTTATTGATGAAGGGGGATGAAAGTGCCGCAACCCCTATCCCATCTCATAGCATACACCCATGTAGCTAATTCATATAGGTGACATTCAATTTAAGTTTTGTTGCTGATAATTAAAGCAAAATAATACCTCTGTGTAAAACAGAAATACTAGCAAATAATTCTTAACTAGTCATTTAAAAATACACATCAATCTGTGTCTGGAAAATATTGTCATATTGACTGTGTTTTAAATATTCTAATAATTATTTTTGAATTTCATGAAAGTCATCTCATAAAATTGACGATATTGCATTCATCAGACCACATGTATTTACCACCCCTCCCCTCTTTGTGGTCTCATTCCCACCCTACTCAAGACCTTTCAGAATTTCAGTAGTGGGTAGCTGGTAACTTTTTTTAATTTCCCCAGTACAAACTCCAGAAAAAGTCATATTTTAGCAATACTACTTTCCCTACTCCCCCCCCCCCCCTCCCCCGCAAAAAAAAAAAAAAAATAAAATAAACCAGTTGCCCCAACAGGCAACGCCCACTAGAACGTAAAAAACATCGGTTCCACAAATGTAAACTACTGAGTTTTCTTATAAAACGAGGCTTTTCATTCTTCGGAATTTATTTACTTTATTGAGCTAGTGAGTAGTGTAGAGTGGACGGGGGGGGGGGGGGGGGGGGGGGGGGGGTAAAGGGGGGTGGTAAGGTGTGGGTGGTACTGGTAAGGGTGGAATTGGTGATAGTTAATCAGTAACTGCATGTACTAGCTGCCAAACATCTCAAGGCGCCTTTCGGCGTATCGCCGTCTGTTTTACCGCTTCATGGTAACCAGTTTTCAAGATTGATTTAGTCTTGCTTCCTGAGAACTACTTCAAACTTAACATGCTCTTCAAAGTATGTTTGGGTTGGCAAACGTGCTGCTTCATTGCCGAAGAGTGAATCGAATAGGATTACACAGTAGACTCGTCGGTAGCACGCAGCGGAGAGGGCAACATTGTAACAAAATTTTATGGGAACTGTGCAAGTGGCTGGCTGAAATATCGAACCCAATTGGACTTTTTTGCTCTAAAATAATCGAGTTTTCCTCGGTTTTCAATAACGGAGCAAAGGTTGAGTTTCACTGTTCAATTTCTTGGCAGAGATCATGTGTCTTTCCTGACTTTCAATCGTTTTTAGCACAGTTGTGCATCAAACATTTTGGTATGAGAATCGGTAATTCCGACAGATAAATATAGCCGATGGTTCTCATTGGTTATGTTCCACTGAACGCTGCAAACTATGAGAACCAGTCTATCGAGAGAACTTGTGCACGCGAAGGGTACTTTTTATCGGATCGCACTAGAGCTTTCTGTTTAAAATTACCGCATGCCCCTAAAATCCATGTGATCGTGAAAAATACAGTCACGGGTGTGTAATAAATAGATATATCACATGAAACGTCGTTAATTTTGACGTAACAACCCATGTCTTATTTCCTGATTATCAACTAGTGTCAAATCGCCGCGTGGCCCCACAGCAGCAGCATTGTATTCATGTGCATAGTTCACGTGACGTCAATTACGACAACATGTGCAAGTAAAGCGCATTCATGACGTCATGGGGTGAAGCGTCTGAGCCAAGGAACTGATTGTCGGTTGTTTTGGTAGACTTTAGCGACAATGAATTAAATAAAAAGTGTAAAAATACATTCGAAAATTCATGTGATATACATAATCTTTAACTCGTGATGTTTGGATATAAGATTTTTTGAAACTCGTTTGATGAATTCGATTCACAACTCGCCTAAAGGCTCGCTGTGAATCAAATTCATCAAACTCGTTTCAAAAAATCTTATATGCAAACATCACTCGTTTGAGATCCTCTATATTATTATATCCCTCCTCTCCGATTTGGTCGGTACCTACAGTAATTGAATTAAGCACTTGTGTGAGAGTGCATGCGTATGTGTGTCCCAGCCAATAGCTCAATGCAATATTGGAGCTGCAATGATCAGCCTTCACACAATAATAAGGACCAATGGCAGGATGTTTCAAATATATCGCTGGGCCGTAACTTCAAGGACAAGATCATTTTTCCAGTCACAATTATTCATTGTGCAGAAATATTTGACTGTCAACACCACTAAATAAATGGATAGGTCCACTTCATCCCGTTTGCACACATGGGGGCTCGGTGGCGCCGTGCACTAAGGCGTACTGCACGTCGATGGAACACTTATCTTCAACCAATGGTAACCCTTCTTGTGTGGTGTAAGTACGTTGGCGAGCGTATTATTTGCTTGCTCACCCTGAGGAGGGGGGGGGGGGGGGGCAGGGTCGTGCATGAGTTACATGAGTGGCATATGGGGTATGTGCAACTACAGTGACATTTCTTGTTTATTTCCTACAAAACGTATCTCATTATTTTACATCACAGTTTGAAAGACTTTTGCCCAGTTTTAGGCATATTTTGTTCATATTTTGTTCTCCAAGAAAGATCTCATAGCAGATTTGTTTGCCAGAGTTATTGAATAACTGCGCATTTTCTTTCAGAAGCACCGTGTTGTTTTTCCATGGAGGCAGGACATTGCGGATGAGCGCCAGTCGCTTTCGGTGTTTTGTGGACCTAACATGGACGCAGAGATAAAATGTTTGGATGGAACAAATAAATACGAGACCACAACTTTTCGGGACTTCATGGACAAAACATTTAAAGAAGTGACAAATTACTGAAGAACTCCAAAAGTTTTCATGTTTTGTAGGTGCAAATTCATAACTATGATACAACGCTCCATCATCCCATTGAACTCGGTATGTTAGTCATCGATTCAGGGGCGCGGGAAGCACTTCAGGACAGAGGGAGGGGTCAGACTCCTGGAAAAGGGCATTTTCTCGCACTAGCAGCTCAGACATGACATGCCGAAGCATTCATGCCTTGGAGGCCGAGTGCTCGAAATAGGGGAGGTTAATAGGAGGTGTCGATGCGAGCGGGTACCTCCACCAAACTCCCCCCCCCCCCCCACCTCCCATTTAATGTTGAAAGCTTTAAAAACAGGGTGTATTTTAGCTTTACTTCGAGAATAAATCATTGAAAAAAATGAGCGACGAATCTCGGAAAGGCACTGTCTGCCCCCACCCGCCACCGTGCTTCCTGCGTCCCTGCATCGACCCCCCCCCCCTCCCCACCCCTTTTCGTAGACAAGTACAAAAAGCATATATGTCATGACTGCGAAAACTGGACACGCAATTGCACAAATAACACAGACTGATGCGGGCATGCCACCCTCTAAAGTTGCCATATTTTAATAATTGTATACAAGCGATCGTAGAAAACACTTTGCTTATGTCATCTTCAATAAATTGCTTAATTACATTATAATCCTGACCATCATTTCTGTTTATTATCACTTTCGGTCTTATACCGTGGAGCCTGTAACACAGTGCAGCGTTAGGCGTTATTCGTTTCTTAACCATTTTACCTAACATAGCGGGAAAAAACGACCAGCAATTAACCACAATAAGTTTATCACAGCCTAAAATATCTCAGAAGTTTCTCAATAAAAACATACAGATATGGATGTCGTTAAAACCAGCTCGTTGAGCTGGAGTAGTATGTGATGTGGTTTTCACCCCTATTCGGCAGGACCTCGGTGCAGGACCTCGGAAGTGACGTCATGTCACGTGACGTAGTAGCGCCATGTTGTGTTGTCATGGTAACCCGCGTGAGCGGCCATCTTGTGTCGTCATCCCCATAGTGATATATGGTGTTAGTGCGCATGCGCAGCGCGTGTTGTTAGGGTGATACGTGTTTCCATCGGCCATTTTGTATACAGGAGGCCGCCATCTTGGTTTCTATGGTAGCACGTGATTGCTATGTTACCCATTTTTTTGTAATAAGACGGGGTAGTAGAAGAGTAAATCTGATTACCACAAACAACCCGACAATCCCTGCAAATCACCAAAATCCACTCCAACTTTTACTATTTCGAATTCTTCCAGAATTCTCTGCTTTTATCTATATATGTAATAGTTATCGTTTATCTGGCCGTGTTCCTTTATTCTAGAGTACACTCCAGTAGCGTAGAAGAGCCTATCATATGGAACAGCTTTGCTTATTATTACTATATTTAGCAATTTCTGGTCTATTCTTGTTAGTTCTGACCCTATTCCAAGTACTATTGTTGTTTCATTTATCTAGATAATAACTAACCAATCAGATTGCTTGATTTCCCATAACCTGTATGCAGAGTTATCTCCCTTCTGTATAAGAAAAGCCTATATCCAATGGCCATATCCCATGGAATCCCATTTTTTTGCAAAACACCTGTGGCTATGGAATCCCTTTTTTGTCGTATGAGGCCATGGTGGCTATGTAAAAGCCCTCAATGAGTCCTCATTTATTATCCCTCATCGCCTCATTGAATTTTGAGGTTATGAGGACCATTAAAAATCCCTCAATGAGGTATAATTTACTACGACTCTTAGCCTCATTTCAGTATTTGAGGATACCTATGGCCTGGTATTGTATTATTCGAGGATACCTATCGAGGATACCTTTAGGAGAATCCCTTTTTTGTCGTATGAGGCCATGAGGGCTATGCAAAGCCCGCAATGAATCCTCATTTATTATCCCTCATAGCCTCATTGAATTTTGAGGTTATGAGGACCATTAAAAATCCCTCAATGAGGGATTTTTAATACGACTCTTATCCTCATTTCAGTATTTGAGGATACCTATGGCCTGGTATTGTATTATTTGAGGATACCTATTGAGGATACCTATCGAGGATACCTTTTGGAAAATCCCTTTTGTGTCGCATTAGGCTATGTAAAAGCCCTCAATGGGTCTAATGTAGTCTTACCAACCGCTTCCATCTTGTCGCCAAAGCTCCAAGGCCATTACAGGTCTATGGCCTATCTGTCCTATCATTAGCTTCTACAGCAGTATTGTTCCATTGCGGCCTTGTACCAGTACTATTGGCTTCTGTTATTCTGCCCCATATCTCATCCATTACTTCCTAGCTATACCTATCTCAGTCTCGACTATAACATTGATCAAGGTTGATTTCCCCTGTATACATATAAGGCATTCCGTTATTGAGATTCCTTGCCGAGTCCGTAAAATTTGGATTCCGTGTTTTAACATCGACACTCGAGGGTATGGAAAGGGACTGATAACACCCAATTATTATTGCAAGAACCCGAACAGATACAACTGACAACCAAGATCGAAGAGAACACATCATAAACTTTGATTTAATCTTAACGCCCAATATATACAAAACAATTTTTAATCTGAATGGACTGTAACCCCTAAATACTACATGCAACAACCTAACAGACGCAACATGAACGAAGATCGAACTAGTTGGAAACAACTGAACAGAGACAACCAACTCAACTACAATTGAACTGTTGAAGTCGCAGTGAACGAAGGTCCAACACAACCAAGATCGAAGGGAACAGAACAAAGTGAACAAAGATCCAACACAGCCAAGATCGAAGTGAACAGAACAAAGTGAACGAAGATCGAACTGAGCTGATTGAACTACAACCCCTAAATATAACCCAACGTTAACCCTCTTGAACTGTTTGAAATGAACTACAACCCTAATGAAGGTATATATAATTAACCCTCTTGAACTGCTTGAATGGACTATAACCCCTAAATATATCCCAATGTTAACACCCTTGAACTTTTTGAACTTTTTGAATGAACTTTTTATATCTAATATAAATAAACACACTTTGAAATAAACACACTTTGAACTGAACGACATTTAACTGAATAAATTTTAAACTTAATGAACTACAACCCATTGAACTGAATTCTTCTAATAGGGAAGGGGAATACCTTCGAGTGTCGATGTTAAAACACGGAATCCAAATTTTACGGACTCGGTTAGGAATCTCAATAACGGAATGCCTTATATGTATACAGGGGAAATCTGATTCAACCTTGATCAATGTTATAGTCGAGACTGAGATAGGTATAGCTAGGAAGTAATGGATGAGATATGGGGCAGAATAACAGAAGCCAATAGTACTGGTACAAGGCCGCAATGGAACAAGACTGCTGTAGAAGCTAATGATAGGACAGATAGGCCATAGACCTGTAATGGCCTTGGAGCTTTGGCGACAAGATGGAAGCGGTTGGTAAGACTACATTAGACCCATTGAGGGCTTTTATATAGCCTAATGCGACACAAAAGGGATTCTCCAAAAGGTATCCTCGATAGGAATCCTCAATAGGTATCCTCAAATAATACAATACCAGGCCATAGGTATCCTCAAATACTGAAATGAGGATAAGAGTCGTATTAAACATCCCTCATTGAGGGATTTTTAATGGTCCTCATAACCTCAAAATTCAATGAGGCTATGAGGGATAATAAATGAGGACTCATTGAGGGCTTTTACGTAGCCCCCATGACCTCATACGACAAAAAAGGGATTCTCCTAAAGGTATCCTCGATAGGTATCCTCGAATAATACAATACCAGGCCATAGGTATCCTCAAATACTGAAATGAGGCTAAGAGTCGTAGTAAATTATACCTCATTGAGGGATTTTTAATGGTCCTCATAACCTCAAAATTCAATGAGGCTATGAGGGATAATAAATGAGGACTCATTGAGGGTTTTTACATAGCCCTCATGACCTCATACGACAAAAAAAGGGATTCTCCTAAATATATCCTCGATAGGTATTCTCGAATAATACAATACCAGGCCATAGGTATCCTCAAATACTGAAATGAGGCTAAGAGTCGTAGTAAATTATACCTCATTAAGGGATTTTTAATGGTCCTCATAACCTCAAAATTCAATGAGGCTATGAGGGATAATAAATGAGGACTCATTGAGGGCTTTTACATAGCCCTCATGGCCTCATACGACAAAAAAGGGATTCCATAGCCACAGGTGTTTTGAAAAAAATGGGATTCCATGGGATATGGCTATTGGATATAGGCTTTTATTATACAGAAGGGAGATAACTCTGCATATAGGTTATGGGAAATCAAGCAATCTGATTGGTTAGTTATTATCTAGATAAATGAAACAACAAGAGTACTTGGAATAGGGTCAGAACTAACAAGAATAGACCAGAAATTGCTAAATATAGTAATAATAAGCAAAGCTGTTCCATATGATAGGCTCTTCTACGCTACTGGAGTATACTCTAGAATAAAGGAACACGGCCAGATAAACAATAACTGTTACATATATAGATAGAAGCAGAGAATTCTGGAAGAATTCGAAATACTAAAAGTTGGAGTGGATTTTGGTGATTTGGTGGGATTGTCGGGTTGTTTGTGGTAATCAGATTTACTCTTCTACAATCGAACATACCCTCCGAACATACCCCGTCTTATTACAGAAAAATTGGGTAACATAGCAATCACGTGCTACCATAGAAACCAAGATGGCGGCCTCCTGTATACAAAATGGCCGACGGAAACACGCATCACCCTAACAACACGCGCTGCGCATGCGCACTAACACCACATATCACTATGGCGATGACGTCACAAGATGGCCGCTCACGCGGGTTACCATGACAACACAACATGGCGCCACTACGTCACGTGACATGACGTCACTTCCGAGGTCCTGCACCGAGGTCCTGCCGAATAGGGGTGAAAACCACATCACATACTACTAGCTGGTTCTGATGATATCCATAGTAGTATGGTTTTAGAGAAAAATTGTAAAATTTGTTTTCGAAAAATGCGAAATTTAATTTATTATTTAATTATACTGTGTTTGGAAAAGGGTTAACGGCGAAATATTTGCGCCTTATTATGAAGATTTTCCCATAACTTGGCACGAAATGTTCGATATGCTATGGTGTATATCGCAAGACGAACACGCTCGTGGCGCGATGTTTTCACAATCATCGCTCGTAGTTTTTGCTGACAAGAAAAGGCATCTGCATGTGTGACGATGTTCACCGATCTGGAACCACTACTATGAAACATTTACATTTGTATTTTGTAGAATTGTATTTTCTACCGATTAATATAACTGCCAGATCTTTGAAAATTCTAATACTTCATTTAACCTATTTAAAGTCATAACTAGAAAATCCTATCCTAGAAAATACAATTGTAAAAGTTCTATAGTACTGGACCAAAGACGATAAACTTTTCCGCGCATCTTTCCCTCCAAGTCTTAATTGAGTTTAGTTTCAGTTTGTGAAAAACCCTGATTACCAAATTATTAATTCTTTTGGCGCGACAGGCGATTAAAGTCGACAGTCGGCAGACCGCGGAAAGGTACTGCAGTAGTCATTTTAGTCAACTGTGTGCGTCCATTTCCAAGTGCTTTTAACCCTTTACCCAACGCAGACGATATCAAAATTTATTATTTTAAATATCATTTTTTCAAATTTTTCAAACAAAATTAAACAAAACCATATCATGTGACCCCTCGTTGGAACGAGCTCATCGAGTTTTGTTGAAAACTTTTTTTAAAAAATAATATTTTTTCAACTGCTGAAGTTACATATTACGCGGGGGGGGGGGGGGGGGGGTGCGGCCGATTTGTTGGGTAAATGGTTGAACAAACATACGTATTCTAATGTTCCGTGCACCATTTACTGTATGTCCTATCCATGAACAACACAACAATATCGTCCCTTGAAAGTATAAAGGTACCATTTGAATATATACAGGAAATCATTTGAAAAACTGCCAATGAGATCATTAGAACATCTTTTAAAATAATAACCCTTTAGTCTAACAACCTATACTTTTTATAAAATTCCTGATGAATATTAGGCGCTAAGAATTCTGTTTTTCAGATTATTTCGCGCCAAAAGAGTTAAACAGAAATTAGAGTTTTGTTTCCATTTATGTCGATGGCTGTGTGTTCGATGATTTCTGACACCATATTTTATCAGTCCACCCAAAACAACTCAAAACTTGCGCAACAGATACATGAAGAATAAACGTATAGTGTTTTCAAGTAAAATATTCTACGAGTAGGATAAAGAATGAAACCGACGAGCCTCTGGCGAGTCGATTTCATTCTGAATCCTATGAGTAGAATACATCTATTACTTGAAAACACTATACGTTTATTTTGTTTATCCCATAAATCTTTTACTTTGCAGTCGCGGCGAAATCGTGCTGTTACTCGCTACAAAACACAGCGCGAAGTGTGGATCAAATATGTCCAATTCGAAGACAAGCAAAATTGCCCAAAATAAAAAAAGGCGCAGTGATATATTTCTGTCTAAAACTAATTCCCCTACAAACCTGAGCTAAACTTGCCAAAATACTTTATTGCATGAACAATGTGTAATGTTTTCTTCTGGTATTGTGTACTATTTTCAAACAGGTTTAAAGGAAACAACAATTGTACTGTTAATTACACCACACGAATCGGGTAGAGGTCAGAGGTCAACAAGTCCGACTCTACTGTAGGAATGAAGTCTTTCAGTGTTAAACCTATGGGGAAAATTTATCACCCTCCTAGGTGAATAAAGCAAAACTTTATCAAAGGCATTTATTGTTCGAATAAACAGACATTTATGGGATAAACACTCTTATCACAGCATTTCGTCTCTCGTCGATTGAAGTTATCAGCATTGATGACGGTGACTTAAACTGTTAAACTGTTGTTCACGAAATATGGATTTTTCGCCCGAAATTATATTTCAGCATTTCATCTCGAATTTAAAGCTGGTAATCTCAATGGTCACCAGATCATCACCTTAGTGCATTCAGTGTGCGAATTACGGACGACTGACGTGTTCGATGCGCAAAATTACTATCAATTGACGCGTTATTCCTATAAACATTTCGAGGTAACCCTTTGAGACTTTAATTATCCTGACGTTCAAACGTCACTGGGAATTCAGTTTCTTCAACGTTTTTCAAAATGCGACGTCAAACGTCGGAAAGTATAAATAACTGGATATTTTTCACATTAGTGATTATCTGGTTGAGGGCTTGATTATTTTTGGTGGTCTGAATTTGTCATTCAAAACTTGTTTTATTACCAATTATTGGAGAGTGCCCAGAGGCACTCTGCAATAATTTGTAATAAAACAAATTTATATAATCAAAATATTATTAGTGTTTGGATGAATATGAAATATAAGCAAGGAAAGTGTTGGCTTTTGCATTGGCATCCTCATTTTTGAAAGCCCTGATGTAGGCTTCTAGCACTTAACCAGCTAAGAAGTCTTGACAGCAGGATTATATTAGTATTTTAAGCTGCGATAACATTTGGCTCAACGGTTGTCACTGAGCACCATTCGGGAGAAAATGGGAATTGAAGTTAAAACTTTAAAAAGTCGAAAAATAATAACAAAACAAATGACCACAAAGTATCAACGTACTGTTTGATTTCGTTCGTCATAAGACGTACAAGTAGTATCAAAGGGTTAATCAACGCAAAATGTGTCACTAATAAGGCGTCAATAGCGCGTGTAGGCTTTCGCTTTATTCTAGGATAAACTGTACCTTCCAATGTTAGTTACGTCGTGTGCCAGGGCACCCTTATAAGTGTACCATCTATACCATGAACTGCTTGAAATCCACTGGTACACAGTGTATTACCATATCATCGAGGGGGTCGGGTGGTTGCAGTATACCAGAAGCATGTGAGTTCTACGTGTTTCAAAATACGCCATAGCATTATTGTTAAATAACTTCCCTTGTTTACCTGGTACTATCCGTTGGACGATCGTAGACAATGATATTTTCGGATAAAAGTATGGAGTACTATTCTACTTCTTACTCGAGGCCACGCAGAATGACGCACTCCTACCTACCCAAATTGGATTGTGTCCCAACAACCTTTCAAGTCACTGTTTTTGCACCCGCCGGTTATTTCCTAATTGTTACAATACTACGCTCGTTGTACTTGTGCCCCCAACATGGACCCAGTATCAACATACGTAGAAGTCTATTTCATACGATCGAACCGCAAGTGCAAGTAAAAAGGTTTGGCTTCTAACTTAATGACATTCAAGTTACTCGAAGCTGTCGATTTCAATGGATCACTTCCGCGATCAGTTTTTGACATTTTTTTCTGTTCTAAATATTCAAGAGTGACTCCTCATTCGGCAGTTATCTTAGCAACGAAACTAGATTCCAACGACAATTGGCAATGTATCGCCAAGATGGGCGATGAAAAAAACATATACCGTCCTTTATCTGAAACAAGGCGCTTTCTGCAATGCTTTAGCAATCAAATTCAAGCATTGTCTATTGAATGCAGAAAGACTCCATATGCATTGTTTGGTCTTTTCCAGTCAATGGATTATATATTGTGCAACCTAGACGTAACGTGACCCAGCTATCACTTCAAATGACATTTTAGGAATTGTGTGACTAAATGTGTGTTATCTAGTCAGAGTGGATATTGTTAGTCTCAGGTCTTCGAAGAACCACAGGCTCGGTTGTCACCTTCAGAAAATCAACAGTAAAGAAATGTATTAAAATGTATTAAAGCCGAAACACTTCCAGAATCCTTTTTTTCGAACAATCTAGATGGTCGGACCCCAATATGATGATTACCATTATCTGGTTCTAAAGGTTGCAACTTTAGCTAGGAAACTCATTCCTGTTTTTTTCGAAAGAAATGTCAAGCAATTGTAGCCCCAGTCGGGTGATTTACCTTCCAGATCCAGCAATGTATATTTTGGCATAAGTTTTTAGTCAATACATGACCACGTATGTGCGATATTCACCACCTGAATTGGAAATGAAAGATGGAGAATTAGTTATGCGCAGTGCTCAAAATAACTTTTTTTCTTTGCGTAGCAAAATGCTACAAATTTCCAAAAAATGAATAGCATTTTGTAAAAATTACATAGCTATTTTTGGAAACCAGAGTTATGTTATGCTGTTTTGTATTGAATTCTTCTGAGTAGATAAAATAGTTTCCATCCATTTCTGGGCATTTCCAAATGATCTGTAACACTTGAAACATTTACTATGTGTTTTTTAACTGAACTGCCTTTAAGGGTTGCATGGACTTGGATATTTTCAAATAGCGTCTTGGTTGATCAATAGAGTTCTCAAAATGGAAGCTGGGATTTTTAATTTGATGGGCTTGAAGTTATTTTTAATGTACATTTTATGCAAATTGTTGTAAAAACGGGAAGAATTTAAACCAATAGAATTCATCTTACATATGAAGTTGCTAATGATGCTTGGTGGAGAGTTAATCTGACTTTTGCCTGGAACGTTCCACAATGAGAAGTAAAGCTTCAGTGAACTAGTTTTCAAATTTGTTTGCAAATTTTCATTTACATTTTGCGATACAAGATAATCAACTGCAGCCTAACAGGCTGCAGTTGATTATCTTGTGTCGCAAAATGCTATACATAATTGAGCATTGCGTAGCTTTTTGCAAGTTTTGCATAGCAAAAAGCGACGCGACACCGCTTATTTTGAGCCCTGGTTATGCGACATATTTAAAAAAAATCTCTCAGTGAACCTAAGTAACCTTAAAGATTTGAATTCCTGTTGACTAAACCCCATTCGACATACCAAGAGATGAAAACCAACGAATTTTTAAAAATTGGATATCCTTAAATGGTATGCTTCCTCATGTATTACATTAGATCTACTTACCATTGGTAGCAACAGCTTGGACGAATGTGGATTCTCTTTTGGTCGTGTTGGATTGAACGTGCTCAAAAGTAGATCTGTTATGGCTGTCGACCAGAAATATCGAATGCTGCACACAATGTAATTTACATGCGGATGGGAACAATAAGGCTTCTGCTCGTTTATTTGGAAGACAAATGGAATCACAATTCGATAGATCGTCCCTTGAGTTCCAATGTGTTCTATGTGCCTATTGGCACATAGAACACATTGGAACTCGGGGAACGAGATGTCTACAAAGTTAAAATTCGGAGATTTACGCGACTGCATAAGGCGTCTACTTATTCTCTAATTTGGCTTTTCAAACATTATGGATAGAATATCTGTCTTGGAAGATTATATTGTGTATAAAATATTTTAGAATGAATTATTGTTCCGATTGCAGAAGGAAGTTATAAACAATGTAATGGATGCACTATTAGAACTCCTCGTTAATGCACGATACATTTTTATTGCAACTACAAAAGGTACAACGCCATCCCAAGTGCTTTCGTTGTATTTGGCTCATTACGAGAACAGTATAATAGAATTAGCAACTATAAATTTGTCCCTTCCCATCAATTCCCGCGACGAATCCTCCGTGCAAATCTGCGCACCGTATTAAAACATCTGGGTATAGTCTGGGCGCGTCGAATAACATATTCGGAAAACGTTTCGCGGAAATGGTCTACCAAAATCTCTAAAATGACTTCGGTGGCAATTTATCAAATCAAAAATCCAAACTTTTCCAACACATCCACATAAACAGCTGCAAGGCCAAAGAATGCATTCTGCATACCGGTTTCACAATCATCTAATCCTGGCGGAAACGATTTAAGAAAACACCAAAAGGAGATACAATTGTAAACGAAAATCCTTAACATAAAAAAGGAAATTTCATTAATCCACAGTCCTAAGTTCATGAAATCATTCTTTTTGAATCTGTTTGAAGGTCAATCTTCGACTATGGAATCCCCTGTGGTGGGGCGGTGTTAGACCTGAATAGGGTAATTCCTTATAGTAAGTTGTGATCCAGAAATTCCATTGGGAGCAGTTTTCATAAATGTCGCAAGAGTAGAGTGAAATGTGTTATAGCGGAGAAAACCCTACAAATTCGAAAAATGGCAATGAAGGGGTAAAAGCAAACGCCCGAAAGGGTCATTAGGTTTAAAACTGGATAATTGGCTGGAGGTTACTCCTACCCTAAGGCAGTTAACATGAACAGATTATTCAAAGATTTGGGACAATGATTGGACTTTTTCTTGTCAAAAGACCGGCCTCATGCCCCGGACAGGTTTAAATGATACGACCTTGACTGATGATACAATTTTTTTTCATTTCAGGCAACCATTTTGGCGTCCATAATCATTTTCTAGATATCAAAATTACCTATGTTCCAATGAGACTAAAATCCTCGCGCTCTCTGATTGGACGCGAGCTCGCTTAGTTGTTTCTATGCTGAAGGTTCAAGCAGCATATGTTACTGTCTGAGGTCACCACACGAAATGTTTGAAAATAGGAAAATTGTATTTTTCGAGGTCAATTCAATGATAATTCTATGAATGTATACTAGCCAAACCCACTTATAAGTTCATGATTTGAACAGAGATGGAATAACCTTGACCTTTATCTAAGATATTGATTTTTGTTGTACAGTTACGTCGTGAGGAACACGAGAGGTTCATTTACTAAATTTGTTAAAGTTTCCAGGCTCATTCTAGTTGCCTTGTTGATGTCACGATGTGGATTTTGGGCTATTGGTAGGGCCTTCTTGGAATATATGTTATTGTGATGAATTAATGGTAACATGGTCTGAGGTTTACGACTCGGAGCGTATGTTCAACCGAGACGCGACGCGTCTCGGTTGAACACAAGCTCTGATCGCAAACCCCACACCATGTTACCGTCAATTCATCACAATAACTTATAACGTGGCTCTCTGGGGACGCAGTTCTTGGTTTCCTTTACAGTTCAGTTCCGCTTTGCTCAGAACTACTATATATTAGCGATTTATTAGTGGGAATATGGTGAAATGTCAGAATTCTGGACTCCATATCTTGAAAAATAAAGTTTTTCTGAAACGGATTTTTTGACGGATTTAGTGTTTGTTTTCATGTAAAATATGCCACTGAATCTGCAACGTCCACACTATACAGTGTGTCATTTTGCTTTTTTCAATAACAGGTCTTCTCGCAGTAAAATGTTTTTTTCATTTTTTTTATTAAAATACTTTTCAATTTATTTTTTAACACATAGCTTCTTATGTTCTCGAAATGTAACTATGTTTATCAATAACGCATAGCAAACTCATACTTTACATTGTGATACTAATATGCATTTCTAGGACCTCTTTTGAAGATCAATCTTTCAACATTAAAACGATTTTTAACGACCGCCTGTGTGACGTGCGTGCAACAAAGTCAGGCAAAATATGAATGTTAGAGTTCGCTTTATTCCGCTAGAAATAAACGCGCTTCTCCACACCGCTTTTTGTTCCTGATAAATACAACAAATAAACAAACAAAACTAAAAACAGAAACAAAACCAAAATACTTGCTGTGTTCAACTAGGGTGGATGGGAGGGGTGGGGGGGGGGGGGGTGGCAAAAGGATATTGATTACCCACACAAATCCTATTGAGATTCCCAATGTCTGGTGGATGTGCAACAAAACATGTTCGTACGAACCCCCGTCGTTGAAGTAAATTACCCAAGTGACCACATAACAGCATCCCTCAATCATGGGAAGATGAAACCGTCCAGTCGTCACTTCTTTAGAAAATAAAGAGGCAGTTGATCAGATGAAGTGTTTTAACTCTTGCTACTCGACATAAAACCCACGCACACTCAATTAATCTTCCCCAGTTATTAGACAACAGTCGAATAAAATTGAAGCTAGCATTGCTCTGGAAAGGGATACCGCTCGAGAAGAGAGCTCGTCAATCATTGCAGTCAACACTAGTGATCTATTTATTTAATTATTTATTTATTAAGGTTTAACGACACTTTAACAGCAAGGGTCACATCGTGTCGGTGACAGTTTTAAGTGTGGAAGAAGCCTGAGTACCCGGAGAGAACAACCGAGCAACGACGAGCAGCAGCCATCTCCCCAACATCGTAACTCCGCACAGCAGCACAGGCTGGGTTAGATGGGTTGAAGACATGCGCACCATCGACGTGCAGTACGCCTTAGTGCACGGCGTCATTCGTGCCCCAGTGTGGACAAACGGGATTAATGACCAAGGACACAATGCGGAATACGAATCAAACGCCAAGGACTAACCGGGCTGGACATTGCTTAACTTCGGTGATCGGAGGAGAACCGGTTACTGCAACGCCCCCCCCCCCCCCCCCCCCCCCCCCCCCCACCACGCTAGTGATCAGAACTTCGCTTGGGCGTATCGAAAATGTCATAAAGCAATACAACACCGCCCAAAGACATTCATTCTTGGGAATGAGACATAAGAAGTTAAGACCTTTCTAAACGGTAAATTGTGTTGGTTGTATCGTCAGTTAACCCTTCACCCAACTTAATGTCAAAAACCGGCCAACGCCATTCACAAAAATCGCCATTCAATTTTCATTATTTTTTTCTTTCTTTGTCGTTATCTCGTTGATCTCGTTCCAATGAGTGGTCATAAGCTATGTTTTTGACGAAAATCATAACAAAATTAGCTATTCGAGAATTTTATTTGCAAGGGTATTCTGCCTTTCGTGCTAGGAAAAGGATTAAAATACTGCCGATAACCCCATTTGTTTGACCTTTGCAGTTATTCGAAAGAATGACCGCCACGAACAATAATTATACAGTAACAAGATTTTCGAGGGCGTTGGGCTCCACTATCGGACCGGTATCAGTGATTAGCAGTCCAGCGGCCATTAGCGGCTCGCGGCGATAGCCAAACGTCCAAGAAAATCTTGTTATTATTATTATTATCAATACCGCTCTGCGGTACTTTGCAATCAGGCACAGTAGTATCAGTAGGATTGCTGGGGTTACCCGTTAAATATTCACAATTGTGACATGACTTTTATTGCTTATTACTTATTATTACTTATATTGACGTTTGTCGTCTGCAAACTGTAAACATAAACAACGCTTCCGGAAGTGGGTCATATTTGACTCCGGTCTCTGGTCGATAATGGCTACAAGTAGCACGTCTATTTATAAGTCTGTTGGGCTTTCTTGCTGTCTATGTAAATTACTGTTAATGTGCTGGTAACGCACAAAGAATTGATAATAATTGTGCTCATTTTTGAGAATGACAGGATATTCTGAGAAGTAACAGGTAATATTTTTTTTTTAAATAACGCTCAGTTATTGTTCTAATACAAACATTAACCCCTGACCCTGACGACATCTTCTATGTCCGTTCAATGTCAGTTCAATGGAAGCCACTGGAAGAGTCCATATTTTATATTTTGGGGGTAGATCAATTAATAGTTTCAACGTGCAGTTTTGGGGCGGCACGTTGAAATTATTGATTGTCTACCCAACACTTCAACGTAGCAGCCACCCTGTACAAAGAAGTTTGACGTATCATTGGCCAAAAAACGACCTCTCGAGTTCAAAGGGTTACTTCTAGTTTCTACTGAAATATCCGTTCCATAGTCTTCGATGAGTTATCGTGAACGAAAACTGCCCACAGTTTCAATTTCAATTCTCCCCACTGTGATACAATTGTTTCGTTCTTTTGAGCATTAGCAATAAAACGGATTCATCATACACTACACTCGACCCAGGATAATCGCCAAGACAATGGCCTAGTATATTATTGTACACTGAATAACAAATAAAACTGACGTTTTCATATGATTTTCCTGCACATTTCGGGTACCCGGTACCTTGTTAGTTGAAGACATGTTTCTTTTAGAGCAAGTATGTTTGTCGGAATTTCCTACTCTTTTGTTCTCTAATCAAGCGCTTCAGCGACATCATTAGCACTTTGCCAAGTTAGAACACCGTCAACCCATCTCTGCGAATAAGAACGGCGTTGATAATAGGTGCGTGCTCCAACTGACAGTAGAGAACTTTGATAACAACAATTGTTTTAACCTCACGCTAATGACTGCGATGACTTAATTGCCACCCCACACACATATTCCTTCCGTATTCAAACTTGGACACAACAATAAATGCCATTTCAAAAGAAAACTAATTTCAGCTTCACATACTTGGGCGTTTGGGTACATATGTTCTTGCAGACTATATGATAAAAGGTCCTTCACTGACTTTTCTTCATGTAACTTCCCCCAGAGTACCGCCGGCATTGATTGTATGGCAAAATTCTGTACATAATTGTTACAATTTTCTCTGAAACGGTTCTTTAATTTCACATGATTCCGCGTCTGGCATGAGCGTTCCGCTTTTAGCATTTATCAGCGACGGTGCTTGTATCAATTTGCACCTCATCTTACCTATGGGTAATGTCAGTTTTCTGTGACACCCCTTATGAGATCACGTTTTCACAATAGTGTTTAAACAAAATGTATCCACGAACTTCTCTCCCACCCCTCCCCAATTCCTCTTCTAAAAAATCAGATATGAGAATTGAATAGACCGGTCTCTTTTTCAGTTTTTTTTTCTTTGTAAATTCAGAAAACGGAGTAAGCCGTTAGCTGCTGTTCACAATCGAAACGTAATTGTGTCTTAACGAATTTTCGTGGTTCGCTGGTCGACAATATATACTACTCAAAGTTTGCTGAGCACCAAATATTTGACACATCATTGTGAAATTTGCTTGAGACATATTTGCAACATTTTTGGTGGATATGATTGAGGGATGTATTGAGATGGTCCCCAGTGTTTACATTAGCTCTCTTGACAGGCAGACTTTTCCTGACAGTCACGGAAAGCATGTCCCCCTGGATTTCCATGATGTTTTCGTGTACTGTCTGCATGTACATGACATGTTTAGGGTATTCAGTCTTCATTTCAACACAAACCCCTGTGATTTAATGATTGAATATGGCAAATGCAAATGTAAGATGACATTTGTCTGAAGCAGAAATGTGGCGGGCTGTAGGGATAGTGGACCAAGGGGGTACCCATCGTCAGGTTGGTGAAGCCCTTGGAGTGCACCATACGGTTATCACCAGAGCCTGGGCAAGATTTCATCAGTATGGCACACCAGTAAAACGGCCTGGTGGTGGCAGAGACAGGGCAACATCTGCAGCTGAAGACCGTTTTTGATCATCCAGGCCCGTAGCAACCGCTTTTCCCACAGCAACCCAGCTTCGCAATTCATCGAGGGTAAATGTTTCGACACAGACTATCCGGGCAAGGTTACACGAAGGTGGTCTCCAATCGAGAAGACCATGTATTCGCATTCCGCTGTACCAGAATCACCGCCAGGCACAATGTGAATGGGCCATGGACCACGTTGGGTGGATCAGAAAAGATTGTCGACCTGTCCTCTTTAAAGATGAGTCAAGGTACTGCCTAAACCACACAGATAGGCGTTTTAGGGTATGGAGAAGACCAGGAGAGCAATTCCATGCAACCAACATTTCTGGGCATGACCGCCGTGGTGGAGGGTCAATCATGGTCTGGGGCGGCATCAGCAGGGATGGACGTACAGAGCTCTGTGTCCATGACCATGGTACATTGACTGCACAGCGGTATCTTGATTAGATCATGGATGTCCACCTCAAATTGTATGCAGGTGCAGTGGTCGATAAATTCATTCCGATGGACGATAATGCCCGTCCTCATGTTTCCCATGCTGTCGGGAAGTACCGACAGAGGAGGGGAGGGGGTGCGGTTGCGTGTATGGACTGGCCAGCAATACCGACCTCAATCCAATCGAACATGTCTGGAATGAGTTGCAGCTTGCACTTTCAACCTGTCCAGTCCAGCCAAGAAGAGTCCAGGAGCTTGGTGCCATGCTGGTCCAAGAATGGAACAGCATCCCACACAAAGGACCACCAGAAAACCGGATTGGGAGCATGAGAAGGCGTTGTCAAGCTAGTAATGGGCCTCATACTCGATATTGAAGCAATACCAGTTCGCTCCGTCAACTTTTTGGCATACTGAAAAATTTCCTTTTTTACCAATAATATCCATTTCCCATGGTTATCGTATTCAAAAGCTAAAAAATAATGAAACAAAATCTTAATTTCTGTCCTTAAAGCATTAAAGATATAATTAAATAAAAAAATATGTACACTCTTCATTACAATATTTCAACTAAAACGTAAAACAGGTAGTTGGATATACTTGGTGCTTAGCAAACTTTGAGTAGTTTACCAATATTCGAATTACTTGAGACGATAAGTACTCACAAAACTGTGTAGGATACCAGCACCAAACCTGTTTTCGCACGCATCACCAGAACAGATATTACCCATTGGATTTGATGTGATGAAGAAAATGACATAAACTTCTTCATAAAATCATTTATAACCCCTTGCATGCTGCTAGCGAATATTCCTGTCCAGGACACGACATTTATTGCCATTAAAATAAGTAAAATATTAACCAAAATTTCCCATGCAAACTCTACAGACTTTTTGGCCAATGATTTCTCAAGTCAAATTTTTATGAATTTTTTTTATCAAATCTAGTCATGGCTGCGATGAAACAGCCATGACTAAATTTGATAAAACACATTTGAAACGTACTCAATGTGTTAAGAGTTAAACTCATTGCAATGCATGCTGCTGGCAGATATTGCTGCCCGAAGCATACAATTTTTCGGCTCGGAAATAAGTATAATTTAAGCGCATTTAGCACACCCCCCCCCCCTCCCGCCCCCGTAAATTGAATAGACATTTTGACAAGTGATTTCTTAACTTAAATGTAGGTGAATTTTTTAGCAAATCTTGTTGTGTCTGCTGTAAAGAAGCCATGTCGAGATACGATAAAAATATGTTGAAATTACTTAGCGGGTTAAGAGTTAAGCGATGCAGGTCCTTTTTATATTTTACATCCAGACGTAACTAATGAGGAACACACCTAATTTCGCGATGTTTCATTATATAAAGGAAACTGTCGATGCTGACCAGTCAAAGGTGGTGTTTAACGAACACTGGCACTGCATGCGCACTCACTCCACATATCACCATGGCGATGACGTCACAAAATGGTCGCTCAGGAGGACTGCCATGAAGACCCATGAACAAACTAGGTCATGTGACTAAGGCGTGAGAATACCTATGTGACGATGTCAGCTTCTGGATTCTATTTATTAGATGAGGTGTCTTCTTTCACAGAATTTCCCATTATCGGTCTGATATGACTTCAAACTCGGCTGATATGGCAGCCATCTCGACCGATATTAACCAGGTTAGAGTTGCCTCCCTTGATGCGTCACTAGATGTAGGCATTTTGTTTGCAACGAAATAGTTCACCGTTATTCGTCGAGAGCAATTACTCAGAAACATTACCATTACCATGCAACAGGGATAAAATTTCTTCTATAGTAAGGAATTAATAATTGCAAGGCGTAAGGATGAAGAGAAAAAAAGAAGAGAGTTGTACACAAAGGTATTGCAAATTTAGATTCGGCGCAAGAATCGAGATTCGTCGAAGTTAGAGAAAATGTAGTTCACCTGTCCGAACATCGTGGCCTCTCCAGTGGGAAAGTAGATACGTTCGGAGAGCTGAACCAGAAAGAGGGGAAGAGGAAATTACGGACTCACGGAATAGAATGAGAAAAAAACGACTCAGTAATCCTGTCAGAAAACTATAACAAATCTGATAATATATCTGATTGTTTGCTTTGGTTTAATAAATAAAGAGGTCATTACTTGGTTAGTTTCATACAGATCGAGATATCATCATTTGGTAACTTCACATCAGCCTTCAAACTCCAGTCTCCGGCTGGTATGAATTTATTTCCGGCTTTTATCTCGACCGATACCAAACTAACCCAGCAATAACCCTTAAATATCATACTGAATAAAACAGAATGTATTAGGTTGCATCGCTTGTAAACTGATATATTTACACGTTAAATGGAGGCTTTGCAAGGTCCGGATGCAATACAATGTCAGTGTAGATGTAGGTTTATACACAGTATTGGGTGGTCGTCTCCTCCTAATTGTATGGAAGGGGACGGAAGTCGCTACTATGAGGTGAGGCTGCAAACAAACTTCCCATTTCCTATCACCAAGACTGACTAGAGAACAGGCTCTGGGGAGAAGGATGGTGAGAGAAATCTGAAAGTTGATTAATTGTGTAAACACTATGTTACCATATAGATGTTCGCATTAAATCTTCATATGCTACACAAGATTTAAACTGGGAGTTGTCCAACGTCCCAGCAGAGGATCAGTACAAGGCGGTAAATTGAAACAGAGAAAATGAAAGAAAAAGAACTTTAATAAGCCATCTTGAAGACAGAATGTAAAAGAAATATGACAGCACATATGAGAGTAATCAGTATGCAAAGAGCATGAACATCTTGCCAAGATACAAGAACTTGATTAGGAACGTGTTGGTCCAAATATCACAAAGCAAGGCAGGTTCCGGTCAGGGGAGCCGGGTGAACGTCAGGGCGGGGAGAGAGGAGGGATCAGACCCTGGGAAAAGGGCATTTACACGCACTAGCAGCCCCGCCATGACATACAGAAACATGCATGTCTCAAGGCCAATGGTCTGAGATGGGGACGTTTGAAAAGAGGTGTCCTTCTCACATCGGGAGGAGGGCGGTATCTCCGCCCAAACTCCTAATCTGACATTGTATTTTGAAAGCTCCGAGAACGGATTTAGGGTGTATTTTAGCTTTACGTCGTGAATACATTATTAAAAACGTGAGTGAGGAACCGGGAGGGTTTTGTATGCCTCCCCTCGCTCCCGTGGTCCGAACGCACGGAGGGCAGCTGCCCCTCTGTCGCCGTGCTTCCGGTGTCCGTGGTTCCGGTAGCGTTGCAGCATCTGAAATGACCACTTAATATAACTGAATTTTGTACAACTTCAGAAATTTGACAGTCTCGTATTGTTCAGTAATTCTGAACCGAACAGAAGTGTGGAGAGACCTAGTCTAGGGTCAAAAATAGAACATTGGTTTATCATTTTGTAGGTTACCATATTCTTGGCAGCGTATAAAAAATGTTTGGATGATCTCCAGTATGAATGTTCAGGTCTATAGTGGCACAAGGGTTATCAAATAAATAGGCAAGCATATTACTGCAACGTAATCGATACCTAGAATGGCATCTGATTTGAATGAGATTCGTTACTACTATAAATAGCGGAGGTCGCAGGTTGTCATGGTTAACCCATTACCCAATGTAACGGCCAAACCGACCAACGCTATTCTCAAAAATCACCAATTAATGTTCATTATGTTTTCATTTTTTGATTCAAAAAACATAGGTTATGACCCCTATTTGGAACGAGCTCGTCGAGCTCGTTCCAAAGAGGGGTCATATCCTATGTTTTTAAGATAAAAAATGAAAAAAATAGTTATTCAAAAATTTTGTTTGCAAGTGTCGTCTGTTTTTCATGTTAGGTAAATGGTCAAATAAAGTTTTATAATCGCTGTCATTCGGATTGTCTGGGACAGGGAAGGTTATGCTATTCCATTGTTTTGGGACATTGGGAATGAATGAGGAATCGTACAAATTTGAGCGACGAAACTGAACTCGATCATCGCGACAAGATCGGAGAATTTTCCTTTCGTTGCTCATCGAGACAAGTGGTGGTGTTTTTTTACTCGTATTTCGAGCACTTAAATGGTGAGACATTTTGAAAATTGTACTATTTTATGTTCGCGGTCTAACTAATGGTTGCACCAGTTTTGATCCTTTTCGCGGCTATATGCATTTTCACAAAATTTTCGACCTAAGATGCTAAGCTGTTGTCCCTTGCGGTAGCGGCTTACTCGAGGAGGGGGCGGGGGGAGGAGGGGCTAATGAAATCAAAGTTAAGTTTTTTCAAGACCTTGCGTTCGCATGTGAATTTGGGTTTCCTTAACAAATTTAAACGCGACCAGGCCCAGGTTTATAGGTTCTGCGTAGATTATAGTGTTCAAGTTGTCGAGTGCCAATTTAGCATTTTGCACTAAATATTTTGAGTTGTAACTTATAGTTCAAACTTGAAGACCCGTGACTGTGTTCTGCACTATTTTGAAGTAATAGGCGCTATGTGCGGAACTCAATTACTGTAGAAAAACAACGCGCCCAATTCAGTAAAAATACTAGTAAATAGAGAACACTACCATCATTAAAATTAACACCATTCATAAACTCTACTGTGATACATTCACATGTAATGAGGTAAATCGATATTAAACTTCGACTGCATATACAGAGTGAAGTGAGTGGATTACTATTTAATGGCAGTTCCAGATTGTCTCCACTTGAAAATTAGTTATAACACGTCAAAACAACACAAGAAACACTTGCAGACTTTTATCACATAGACCACCGGGTGCAATCCGGTGATGCATGTGATAAAAGTTTGAAAATGCGTCTTGTGTTTTTGGTCTCGGAAGTTGTAAATACTTTCTAAGTGAAAAAAACTAGTCCATGACTATTTAGTAGTAATCCACACTCCGCATACCTTAGTCTCAATATTTTCTTTCCGTTTGATCGGTTCAGTTCTGAATTTCAGTACCGACCTCGCTAATAGCGCATTATATTTTGACTACTGCATTCTTTTGCAGTAAGGGACTATTTAACTAACGAGCATTTGTTGGCGCTAACTGTCACAATACTTCTAGTTTCGTTTCAACTCTAAAATTCTTCATAGGCTAAAATAATATTAATAAAACGGTTCCTTTCACTTGTGAAGGAATGCTATTGCATCAAAAAAGTCGGAGATCAATGACGAAACAAACAAATAACAAACAACCCCCTCCCCCCCCCCCCCCCCCCCGTCCAAAAAAAAAAAAAAAGCAACCCTCCTCCAAACAAATCCCACCAAACAGGTGTTAAAATAGTGTTGAACATTGTCAGTGAGTGCTAATAAGGCATTGCTTTTTATTACGCACCCATTAAACTTCAAACCCTTTATATTTAACGGAATCGTCTCTATGGTATAAACGTTTCTGTATTCAACTGGTGATGTAAAAACCGGAGCTTTTTCCCAACAGTATTTGCACTAGATCATTTCCTGTGGAGTCATTAGTTACGCTTCGACAGTTTCCAAATTTCGTTACACAATTATCGATCGTCTGTAGTGTGAAAATGAAAACGTCCAAAGCAAAATACAGTCGGTTCACTAAAAAAATAAGTTAACCAAAAATGATTTAATATTTAAAAAAAACAATCATTTCCAGACACAACATTAACGTAGTTCCGTGGCCGTCTCGTCTGCAGATCCCATAAAATCAAAATTGGTCAACTTTATTTCGGTATATCTTCGGACATCTGGACATGCTTCGAACTTCTTTTAAACAAGTTTACCCCGGGTGTTTTGCCAATCTTCCCAAATCTGTACTTACAGTACGTGGAGAGTGGATTGTAAGTAAATCACCCGGAGAGTGGAGTTATCACCCAAAGTATCATTTTCAAATTCTGTACATGTGGACAAAAAACACAAGCAGTGTTTCAGGCAGTGGACCTCCGGGTATAACCCGGAGGTCCGTTGGCTGGAACTTTGCTTGTGATTGTTATGTTTTGCAACAAATTTGCAATTATTGCTTAGGTGGAATCTCCACTCTGCGGGTGATTTAGTGATAATGTACTCGCCACGTACTGTACATATTTACTAACAGTACTAGCCATCAAATGGTTAGGCGTGAATGAACAACAGCCGAAGAGAAACAGCGATAAGAATTTCAACAAACACGTCCAATAGAATATATAACGAATGTAATTTACACTGGTTCCCAAAAGGTTGTTTTGAATTTTTATCCATCCATTTGATCAGTACGGCTTCAAACAAAACAAACGCACTCTTCACATTTGGGTTTAAACGTCGGAATTGGAATTTGTATATTTAAATGTATTTTGATACATGGGATGTGTAATAAACACAGAACTCGTTGAAATGGCGTAGTCATATTTCGCGAGAGCCTACGGCAAAAACAGGTGTGCGAACCGGCATCATTCAGCGTAATCATTAACTGAATTCGCCTACAAAGGAATTCGGCAGAAATTTCGAGTTCTGTCGGATTTTTCCCGTGACCAATTGTCCGATAATTCTTAAAATTACAACCGTTAAATTTTCAAAACTTGATGGAATTATTCGGAATAGACAGCAAAAAGATACCCCCTTTGGTGTCAAACACTTTGTTTGCGTTAAAATATCCAAATTGGCTTAAAAAATTGGAACCAATTCGAAAATGCGTGATTCGCATGGCCCAAGACATCAATCTATATTCCTTAACAAGCAATCTTTGATTACGAGGAGTCTGAAAATTATACCCATTCGAGAAAACAAAACTGTCGAGCATTTTCTGTTTATAGGAACAATTAACCCCTGATATGGTACAAGGAGGGATGGTTTATTGTTTGTTTCCAATAGGGCTTCAACCTTTATTTATTTATTTATTTATTTATTTATTTATTTATTTATTTATTTATTTATTTATTTATTTATTTATTAGGGTTTAACGACACATTAACAGCCAAGGTCATATCGTGTCGGTGACAGTTTTACGGGTGGAAGAAAATGGAGTACCCGGAGAGAACCACCGAGCAACGACGAGCAGCTGTCAGCTCCCCAACATCGTAATACCACATTGAGTGCAATCAGGGTTAGATTGGTTGAAGACATGCGCACCATCGACGTGCAGTACGCCTTAGTACACGGCGTCATCATGCCCCCATGTGGACAGTTAGTGTTAAGTGCCTTGCACAAGGACACAACGCGGGAGTCCGAATCGATCGCTCAGACGGTCACCCATCGAAGGACTAACCGGGATCAACGTTGCTTAACTTCGGTGATCTGACGAGAACCGGTTACCGCAACACCACCGCGCCCCCAGGGTTTCATCAACCCAGCTGGACTGGGATCAGTGTCCATTACAGAACCACCATCATAACTTCAGTTTACGGACATTGGTTTAATGGCACGTAAGGCTCGTTTAGAATATTTATACATATTTTTTTTTATATAAATAGATATGCCGGGCCAGAGGTGGATGGTAAATCCACTCCAATGTACACGATTCGTGATATACTACTTCTGCAATATGCATACTGCAGGAATAGATCTTATAAATTCAATAGCAACAGTTACTGTCCAAAAGCTACCAGTACCACTGTCACAAATGATTATGGCAGAGAAGCTTAGTTCGTGCGTTGATGGCGCTTTTTGTTGGATGTAGCTGCAGAATTTACGAACTAACATTTGAGTTACCTTCATTACATCAGGAGGCTGTCCAGTGGTCAGGATGGATCGATCCACTGGTGTAAATGTGTTGCGACCAGATAAATATCCTTGGGCAAGGCAGTTAATCGAGATTGCCCACGTGTGGGCACCGTGGCGCTGCACCCCAAAGCATACTTGTCGATACTGCGTTTGTCTTCAACCAATGCCGACCCTGCTTGTGCAGATTTAGTGCGCTGGGAGTCAGACAGTTGATCACCGCTGCTCGGTGGTTCTATCTTGATACGCAAGCCGGCTCCACCAGTAAAACTATTTGACAGGAGGTGACCCTGGCTGTCGAAAGTCCCACTGAACCCCAATAAAACAGACAAATAAACCGTTTTTAGTCACAATGCTACTGTTCTAGTTGAAGAGGAAGACTGCAGATGAAACCAAACAAATCGGTAATCTGCTACTAACGATATAGTCAACTCCAAATACCACGTCTAAAACATATATGCACAAAACGACACACGCGTGTGAATGGGTTAATCGAGTGCCACCGCGGCCACCAGTTTAATCCTTCCGCGATGGCACAAATGCCATATCGATTAATCCATTTACACGAGTGTGTCGTTCTGTGTTCATTACATGCCTCCATGTCTGTAAAAACAATTATTAGATGGACAGATCATTTGACATGACAACTCGTCCACAGAGTTCCAATGTGTTCTATGTGCCAGTGGGCAATAGAACACATTGGAACTCAGTGGATGAACTGTCCTTCAGGTTAAATGCTATATTCTATATTCCTTCACAAGCCATCCTTGATTACGAGGAGTCTGAAAATTAAACCCATCTGAGAAAACAAACCTGTCGAGCATTTTCTGTTTATAGGAACAATTAACCACTGTTTATGGCGCAGAGTGGGATTGTTTATTGTTTGTTTGTTTCCAATTTGTTGCGACCAGGGAAATATGGGCAAGGCAGTTAAAACAGATTGCCCACGCGAGAGCATGGTGGCGCTGTGCCCCAAAGCATACTTGTCGGTACTGCACTTGTCTTCAACCAATGCCAACCCTGCTTGTGTAGAGTTAATGCGTTGGGAGTCTGACAGTTGATCACCGCTGCTCGGTGATTCTCTCTTCATACTCTAGCTTGCTCCATCCGTAAAACTATTTGTCATGACGCGACCCTGGCTGTCGGAAGTCTCATTATAACCCTATAAAACAGACAAACAAGCCGTTTTTTGCAACAGTGCTACCGTGGCAGTTGGAAAGGAACACTGCAGATGAAACATCACAAATTGGTATTCTTCTACTAAAGATACAGTTAGCTCCAAATCTCACATCTAAGACAAACATACATACACAGCACTACACACGCGTGTGAATGGGTTAATCGATATGGCACGAGTCCCAGTGCGGAAGGATAAAACGAGAGGCCGCAAGCCTCGCGTTTGTCCTTCAGCGGTGACAAAATTGCCATATCGATTAACCCATTCACAATCGTGTGTCGTTCTGTTTTTATTACACGCCTTTAGGTCTATAAAAACAATTTTTAGAAGGACAATTCATTTGACAACTCAACCCCTGAGTTCCAATGGGTGTAGGCACATATAACACATTGGAACTCAGTGGATGAACTATCAACAAAAAGAACACGTTTTATCGTTAACTAAATTTGCGAGGGGAACCTGTGTTACTATGTTTAGCTATCGCTGGGGATTCAAATTGTAATTGCGGTGCACGATTTTTAGAAAATTCCGGTAAATTTTAGCTTCTATTTAAAAATCCGTCAGCGATTTCCGTTGCGCACATGTGTGCGGAACAGAATTTCATTTTCCGCACGGTTTAGTTTTGCTGTAGATAAGCCAACCAATGACAGCAGGTTTGTGCGCAAACTAAATGTAATGCAGGTCTAACAAGAGGGATGTTACATCCCAACGCTCAACTACATTCGCGCTTGATCATGTCGTTCCAATGTAACATACCGAATATTTAGTTAATATAAATCATTAACTAGGCATCAAATGATTAATGTGGTTTATGTGATGGCTTTGGAAAGTCTATATTTCTGCATTTATTATATATCAATTCAACATAGAATCATTGGATACATCTTTTAGAAATGTTTATTATTAAGAATATGAATCGTGAGGCCAGATATTAAATCATAAATAAGAATTAGGAAAGGCTTTCATAAATCACTGAAATTTTAACTGAAGTATATTCATTGGTTAAAGAGGAGTTGCGGAAAAACATTCGTTCAATAAAGTGACTATAAGTCCCAACAAAAATACATCACATCAACAACTAAAATAAGCCTTAATGTTACTAGTAACAAGTATGATAAGTATTAAATAAAAAAAAAAGTTAAATTTTTTTTTTTTTAAAGAAAGTGAATATAAGTCCAAAAAATCCCCATTAAATTCCTCAAATATGCATGTAATAAGGGCGCAACGTTACCGCAATGTAGTTCAGTAACCCATGCGTACAATATCAATTGCCTGGAAAGACACATAGAAACAGAACTCCCCTTAACATTTCACCTTAACACAAACTTTTAGAACTTAAAATTGAGTAAGTCAGACAAAAACGTGAACATTGTGACTGAAAAAAAGAAAAGAAATCAGTTAAATTTCTGCATACAGTAGGGTTAATACCTACAGTTGTTATTGAAATGAGAAAATAAACAGTAATGAGAGGTGAAGGCACCACAATCTGCACAAAAGCTGACTTTAACGCAAATTCTTACAACACCTAAACGCTAATTCTTACAACAAGTTTTGGCAGAAAATCAGCCTCAAATTCCTCAAATATGCATGTAATGAGGGTTAAATATTACTGCAATGGAGTTCAGAAACCCAAGCGTAGAATATTAATCGCTTGGAAAGACACATAGAAACACAACTCACCTAAACACAAAGTTTACAAAGTTCTACAACTTAAAATTTACTAAGTCCGAGAAAAACATGAAAATTTTGAGTGAAAAAAAGAGAAAATTTTCGTTAAATTTCTGCATACAGTAGGGTTAATACCTACAGTTGTTATTGAAATATGAAAATCAACAGTAATGAGAAGTTAAACCAGCACAATATGCACAACAGCTGACTTTAACACAAATTCTTACAACACCTAAACGCAAATTCTTACAACAACTTTTGGCAGAAAATTTTAGCTGAAATATGGAAAAAAGTCGTAGTTTCAGGGTTAAATACTGTTCTGATAGTCCCCTACAACCTACATATGCAATATCAAAGGCCTGAGCCCACTGATGTTTGAGAAATTCACCTTAATATTAAATCTTACAATATTGGACACGCCGGACAACGACGCCGACGCCGACGCCGATGCTGACGCCCGAGGTTATCACAATAGCTCACCACATCTTACAGATGTAGGTGAGCTAAAAACAGTGTGTACCATCACTGCTAAGTTAATACAACGGCTAGAAAAACGTGGTATTAATTCGTCCTCAACGTTGATATGATTCCGTTATTGTCATTTGAAAACGAAGAATATGCATAGGAGCACCACGGCCACAGCTGTAAGGCGTCTGCATCTAAATTAGGCATCGTCCATAGCAGTCGGTAAATTGAGTTGGACGACAATGACTTCCTTTATGAAGTGTTCACGACAATTTATTAAATCCATTATCTAACGTGACTAAAAAGTGACACTTGTAAAACAATAATACTTGAATAACTAACAATTTTCGTTTTTGCCCCTAAATTATATAGCAAGTAACCCCGCAACGTAACATTGACAAAAAGTGCGCACTCATGCTGTGCCGTCAATAATACAGACATTAACAAGAGGGATGTTACATCCCAACGCTCACCTACATTCGCGCTTGATAATGTCGTTCCAATGTAACATGCCTAATATTTAGTTAATATAAATCATTAACTAGACATCAAATGATTAATGTGGTTTATGTGATGGCTTTGGAAAGTCTATATTTCTGCATTTATTATATATCAATTCAACATAGAATCATTGGATATAAAAGCATTTTTTTTCTTTTAGAAATGTTTATGATTAAGACTATGAATCGTGAGGCCAGGTATTAAATCATAAAAAAGAATTAGGAAAGGCTTTCATAAATCACTGAACTTGTAATTGAAGTACATTCATTGGTTAAAGAGGAGTTGCGGAAAAAAACATTCATTCAAGAAAGTGACTATAAGTCCCAACAAAAATACATCACATCAACAACTAAAATAAGCCTCAATGTTACTAGTAACAAGTATGAGAAAGTATTAAATAAAAAAAAAGTTAATTTTTTTTTTTTTTAAAGAAAGTGAATATAAGTCCAAAAAATCCCCATTAAATTCCTCAAATATGCATGTAATAAGGGCGCAACGTTACCACAATGTAGTTCAGTAACCCATGCGTACAATATCAATTGCCTGGAAAGACACATAGAAACAGAACTCACCTTAACATCTCACCTTAACACAAACGTTTAGAACTTAAAATTGAGTAAGTAAGACAAAAACGTGAACATTGTGACTGAAAAAAAGAAAAGAAATCAGTTAAATTTCTGCATACAGTAGGGTTAATACCTACAGTTGTTATTGAAATGAGAAAATAAACAGTAATGAGAGGTGAAGGCACCACAATCTGCACAAAAGCTGACTTTAACGTAAATTCTTACAACACCTAAACGCTAATTCTTACAACAAGTTTTGGCAGAAAATCAGCCTCAAATTCCTCAAGTATGCATGTAATGAGGGTTAAATATTACTGCAATGGAGTTCAGTAACCCAAGCGTAGAATATTAAGCGCCTGGAAAGACACACAGAATCACAACTCACCTAAACATAAAGTTTACAAAGTTTTACAACTTAAAATTTACTAAGTCCGAGAAAAACATGAAACTTTTGAGTGAAAAAAAAGAAAATTTCCGTTAAATTTCTGCATACAGTAGGGTTAATACCTACAGTTGTTATTGAAATATGAAAATCAACAGTAATGAGAAGTTAAACCAGCACAATCTGCACAAAAGCTGACTTTAACGCAAATTCTTACAACACTTAAACGCAAATTCTTACAACAAATTTTGGCAGAAAATTTTAGGTGAAATTTGGAAAAACGTCATAGTATCAGGGTTAAATACTGTTCTGATAGTCCCCTACAACCTACATATGCAATATCAAAGGCCTGAGCCCACTGATCTTTGAGTACTCAGCTTAACACCTCACCTTAACACAAACTTTTAGAACTTAAAATTTACTAAGTCCGACAAAAACATGAACATTTTGTCTGAAAAAAAAGAAAATTTCCGTTAAATTTCAGCATACAGTTGGGTTAATACCTACAGTTGTTATTGAAATATGAAAATCAACAGTAATGAAAAGTTAAAGCACCACAATCTGCACAAACGCTGACTTTAACGCAAATTCTTACAACACCTAAACGCTAATTCTTACAACAAGTTTTGGCAGAAAATCAGCCTCAAATTCCTCAAATATGCATGTAATGAGGGTTAAATATTACTGCAATGGAGTTCAGTAATCCAAGTGTAGAATATTAATCGGCTGGAAAGACACATAGAAACACAACTCACCTAAACACAAAGTTTACAAAATTTTACAACTTAAAATTTACTAAGTCCGAGAAAAACCTGAAAATTTTGAGTGAAAAAAAAGAAACTTTTCGTTAAATTTCTGCATACGGTAGGGTTAATACCTACAGTTGTTATTGAAATATGAAAATCAACAGTAATGAGAAGTTAAACCAGCACAATCTGCACAAAAGCTGACTTTAACACAAATTCTTATAACACCTAAACGCAAATTCTTACAACAACTTTTGGCAGAAAATTTTAGCTGAAATTTGGACAAAAATCGTAGTTTCAGGGTTAAATACTGTTCTGATAGTTCCCTACAACCTACATATGCAATATCAAAGGACTGAGTCCACTGATGTTTGAGAAATTCACCTTAACATTAAATCTTACAATATTGGACACGCCGGACGCAGACGCCGACGCTGACGCCCGAGGTTATCACAATAGCTCATCACATCTTACAGATGTAGGTGAGCTAAAAATTGGTATGAATATTTTTTTTTCGGAGAACACGGGCGGTTTGCATTCGTTACGTTGGATAAGGGCCTATAGCCAATCGGCATGCTGTGGTGCACAGATGCACCTTCAAATGATTAATTACAGAGGGCCCTCAAAGTAGATCTTCTATTTCTCATTTAATTTCTGTAAAGTTGCATTTGGTGGGTATTTTATTTCATTTTTGTTTTTGTAATCATCTCTTTGCCACCAAAAGTTCATGTTTTTGGTTTGTTTTTTTATATTAGGCCGCAAAATCTACAGATTAGCATGGGATGTGATGTATTTTGCCCATTGTGTGTAAGAAGGTCTTGGCTCCCAAAGTATTGCAAAATCGTCTTGCGTTCGAGGGCAGGGCTCAAAATAAGCGGTGTCGCGTCGCTTTTTTGCTATGCAAAACTTGCTAAAAGCTACACAGTGTTCAATTATGTATAGCATTTTGCGATATAAGATAATCAACTGCAGCCTACTAGGCTGCAGTTGATTATCTTTTATCGCAAAATGTAAATGAAAATTTGCAAACAAATTTGAAAACTAGTTCACTGATGCTTTACCTCTGATTGTGGAACATTCCAGGCATAACTCAGATTAACTCTCCATCAAGCATCATTAGCAACTTTATATGTAAGATGAATTCTATTGGTTTAAATTCTTCCTTATTTTACAAAATTTTGCATAAAATGTACATTAAAAATAACTTCAAGCCCATCAAATTAAAAATCCCAACTTTTATTTTGAGAAGTCTATTGAACAAACAAGACGCTATTTGAAAATATCCAAGTTCATGCAACCCATAAACGCAGTTCAGTTGAAAGAAAAATGTTTCATGTGTTGCGGATCATTTTGGAAATGCCCAGAAATGGATGGAAACTATTCTATCTACTTAGAAGAATTCAATACAAAACAGCATAACATAAATTTGGTATACAGAAATAGCTATGTAATTTTTACAAAATGCTATTCATTTTTTGGAAATTTGTAGCATTTTGCTACGCAAAGAACAAAAGTTATTTTGAGGACTGTTCGAGGGACACGTTTATCAATTTTATCAATTGGGTAAAATATTAAACCATATAATTATCATTTTTTAAAAATCTTGTATTGGTTATAAAAAGAAAGCATCCAGCAGTCAAAAGGACCACGCGAGAGGGCCTGAAAAACATATATTTTACTTTTTAGGCCTAACCAAAGTGTTGTGGTAAAAACAATGGCATAAAAGAAAACCAGTTTGTTACAGTAGCTATAACTGCGCAGATGCAACCATGGGAATCATGAGTGTCTAATACTCTATGGTCGTCTAAACATATAACAGATTCCTTGTCCGGTTCTCAATAATGTCTGATGTGTCTTGACTTGACTTCTGTGACCTTTTGATGAAATACATTTAAAGTAATCTATGGATGAAAGGCACCCAATTAAAATTCTCTCAAGTATCTGTTTTATTCATAAATCTGGAAAAGCTTTGTCCTACTGTCTGAAAAATAATCGATTGCACCAGAAAAATGTTTCAGGTAAAGGTCACAAATGTTACCAGACATATGTACTTGTCCATTCTCTTAACTACTGTTGCAGAAGAACAGTACCCACTAGTAACATATTTTCTTAACAAAATTAGAGTCCAGTTTATGTCAAACAATGCCGTTACTAGTTTACAGAAATACTCCCTACCACACCCCAGCACCCACACTCCAAACATATCATTAGAAAAGACGTGTGTATGACTCGAAAAGGTCAGTCCAATATGAGCTAACTTCAGGTGGTAAGAGACTTGGACCAAGTCTCTTACTGCCTGAGGTAAGCTTCTATTGGATTGACTCTTTTCAAATCATACTAACGTTTGAAGAATATCACGAAAGGTAACTCTAATTGTTTTAGCTATTTTTGCGTTTCCAAAACATCAAAAGCTAACTCTGATTGGTAGCGTATTACAAATATGGCCCAACAGACCGTTATATATATATATATATATATATTTGGTGGTTTTGCCGTCCTGTGGAATTGAGAATGTAGTTGCCTTATTTCGAGGTATTTCGACATTATGGTCCTTTGAAGATCATAAGGCAGTTTTCCGGTAAACAAGACTGACCGTATCCACTCTAACCGGATATCACAAATGTGGTGAAACAATTCCAGCAAATGTCATTTGAAGCGACAGACGACGCGTTAAGTCTAATTTTCACAATATATCACAGCTTTTGGGGGAAATGGGCTTAATCTACAAAGCTAAAGCATTGAAGATGACACTGCTGGAATATTAGGAACATAAAAAAGCCTAAACTCATTGCGTTAGACACCCATTCAAAGCGATAGCTTTGAGTAATTAGAATGTCAATGGGCAGAACCCCGTCCAGTGTGGCTCTGATATCAGTCGAGGTATATTGATTATTGAACATCAGGTTCATGCGCTGGTCCAGTCTAGGGCTGAAGCGGTTGGCTCATTTTCACAACCTACTAACCGAGAGCTATAACCGGATCCGTAGCCATTAGTTCACCGAATCTTGGATCAAAACTATCGGAATTGGAAAGCAGTATTCTCAGAAACTATTCCGTAGTGTGTATACAAACAAACGTTGTCGAGTACTCTACAACGTTCGTTTGTATACATACTACGGAATAGTTTTTGCGGTTCCTCAGTACTCACGGAAATTGCCGATCATCAACCAAGTCTTGAAGCCAAAGTCGATTATTTCTCAACACATACAGCGTTGCTTCGAGGTGTAATCTATCACAAAGGAGAAGCGGCAGATTTATGATTAATGACGATCAATATCGATATTTCGGTTAACCGGTTGACGTTTTTTCAAAATCGGTTAGGTAGGTAACCGGTTTTAAACCGGCTATCCGGTTAACCATCTCAGTACGAAATTTCTACACGAGATACCACTGGTTACAGTATGAACAAATTCCTCAGCATACAGAAACAAGCGATAGGTCCATCTACCATTAATCGAGGTTCGATGGTAAAGGTTGTCTAGTTTGCATATTGATATCGGGTTCGCATTTACGGATAGACAACACAAGAACGACGGCCGTTGTATCGTAACAATTGGAAAATTAATTTGCTTCAGCGGGCCCCAATTATCGCATTTTTCGACAACTTCTCTCCTGCCATTAATCACACTGTAAAAGCGGAAAAAACACTGTCAGTGAATAAGATTCCGGAAGTAGACTTAGGTGAAAGGTATTCAATTCATTCTCGAAATAATACTCGTTGACTATGACTCGAGAGATAAAGGACGATAAAAACATCCCTAGCCGGACGAAATCATTTAATTAATTCTTCTACTGTATGCTTAAAAAGATCTGCACAGTTGGGGACTAGTTTTGCTAATTCTACCAACAGCGCAGTGTTTCTAAAATGTCAGCAACGTATTTAAATACATGTACCTCTTGTTCTGCGGGCAACTCTGCGATCGTTTGTCAAGGTTTGTTTCAATGATAAATGCAATCTTCAACTCGTCCGCAGTTTATAGTGCAATTTGCTAATTTGTTCTGTGAATTTGGGGAGTACTTCTCCAATGGATCGGTCAAGACAAGATTCATTGAACTCGTGTCGCACTTCTCGCTTTGAACTATAGACTTGCTGAAGATCAATTGCTTATAAACCACTTAACCCTTTACCTAACCTGAAAAGCAGACGACACTTGCAAAACTAATTCTTGAATAACTATTTTTTTTTTCATTTTTTGTCTCAAAAACATAGGTTATGACCCCTCGTTGGAACGAGCTCGTCGAGCTCGTTCCAACGAGGGGTCATAACCTATGTTTTTGAGACAAAAAAATGACAAAAAAATGAAAATTAATTGCTGATTTTTGAGAATAGCGCTGGCCGGTTTTGGCCGTTGCGTTAGGTAAAGGGTTAACTCATGCGCAATTTGGCAATATCCTGTGCTGAACCATATTTGGCGGAAATGGGTTAAAACGAAAAACATGAAAACGCCTGGAAACTTCTCTTACATGTACCTTTAAAATTATTAGTACACATTTCAACATTATGCAGCAATCTCGTGGGGAACACAGCGTTGAAAAGATTAAGAAACGCCGTTATTTGTTTACATAAATACACCCAACCCAACCCAACCCACCCCAGTACCCACACTCCAGACATATCATTACAAAGACGTTTGGATGAGTCGAAAAAGTCAGTCCAATAGGAACTAACTTCAGGTGGTAAGAAACTTGATCCAAGTCTCTTACCGTCTGTTACCACCTGAAGTTAGCTCCAATTGACCTTGCGTTTTGCGAGTGTTACAAACGTTAGCATAACATCACGAAAGGTAACTATAATTGTTTTGGTTATATTTGCGTTTCAGGAACATCAAAAGCCGACTCTGATTGGTAGATTAGAACGGAGTCCAAATATGGCCCAACATGCCATTATATATACTGACGGGAAAAAGAAACGCCAGTTTTGTTTGGTAATATAATATTTTTATCCGTAGACCAAATGTAGTAACATTTGACACAGAGCTACCTCGGTGTTTTGTCTAAAAAGTATTGGTTTAAAATTCAGTCAACTATGACCAAGTACGACGCTGCATGCGTTCGACAGATTTTTCGACAAACGGTGCATCCGTGGGCACTCCCACGTGCTATGGGCTTGAAAACCATACCAAATCGAAGTTGAACAGTACACATCGATTGCACAACATTTCATTTCAACTCGATGGAAAAGCAAAATACCGGGAATGTCCATAGAACGTTCATAGGGTCAGGGTTATTGCTATAATTATGAAGGGCCAATCACAACGTCTCCTCGCCCAGCAATTTGTGGTCCATGTGTGAACGATAGCACGTTTAGTTGGCCGTCTCAGAGCCACGATGAAATTGGCTGACCGTCTCAGGAGCTGACATCTGCGCGTTACGTCGCCACGTCAAGATAGAGGCATACGTCTCTCCCACCTCCGTATCCGATTTCAGACGGCGACGGAGACTGCGAGTCAGGTTATAGGCACTCATGGTCGCCAAGTGTGTCTACGAACAGTTAGGAATCGGTTGCCGGAATACAAATTAGGCCACGGCGTACCAACGTTGGTCCGCAACTCACACCCAGGCGACGTCAACATCGATTGCAATGGTTGCGAGCACATGCACCAAATCCGTTTCATTTGGCCCCCTTAGACGTGTGTTATTCACTGACCAGTGTCGGTTCACGCTTCACAGGTCAGATGAACGACCTCGTTGTTACTTCGACGCGTGCGTTAAGGAAAACGATAGATTGGGTGGAGGGTCTGCCATGGGTAGGGGGATTTATCATGGCTTAAAAACAACCCTTGTTGTCAACCAGGGCAATCTTACAGCATAAGATCTCTGGATCAGGTCTTCATGCCTCACGCCCTTCTACTTATCCATGCGCGTAACCTTATGCAGCAGGCCGCACGTTGCTAAGGTTTGTCGTGACTTCCCCAACCAAAACAATGTCCCTGTTCTAGACTGACCACCCTACAGTCCAGATTTGTCCCCGATCGCGCATTTATGCGACAAGCTTGACAGAAGGACCAGGAAGTGCGTCAATGCCCCAAACCATTCGCTCAGCTCACGCAGGCCCTTCTCCAGGAGAGGAATAACATCCTACAAAGGACCATAAATACCTTGATGGGGTCAATGGTTAGGAGAGTTAGAGCAGCGACTGAAAGCCCAGTTATTGATTTTGATCAGGAAATGCCGTAGGGTACTCACGTTTGAACGTTATCCATGCAAACGCTGTCTGTGTTAACCCTTTACCTAACGTAACGGCAAAAACCGGCCAGCGCTATTCTCAAAAATCGCCAGTTAATTTTCATTATTTTTTTCATTTTTTGATTCAAAAACATAGGTTATGACCCCTCGTTGGAACGAGCTCGTTGAGCTCGTTCCAACGAGGGGTCATAACCTATGTTTTTGAGACAAAAAATGAAAAAAAGTAGTTATTCAAAAATTATTTTTGCAAGTGTCGTCTGCTTTTCAGGTTAGGGAAAGGGTTAAGGCAACAAAACTCGTCAACAATTAATCAATAATGAAGAAATAATATCAAAATCCAAACAATGAAATAATCATCCATACCACATTTGAAATATTTACCACAGAAAAAAACTTGCGTTTCTTTTTCCGATAGTATATATAGATATATATTTTTTTTGCAGTCAATATGACATTGATAATGTAGTTGCTTTATTTCGGTTTTTTCGTAAAAAATCGAATAATAATGGAACAAAAGGACAAAGTCATATCGTCTGTCGCTCACATTTATTGCAACGTGTGCCTTATATTAAAAATAACAATGTGCTATGGTGTACTTTCCTTGGATGTGGTATCTCCGTATTCTGTAGGGACTTACAGCACAGGACATTAAAACTTGTATCCGTACTCAATACGGATCAAAAGCAGCGAAATGGTTACTTAAACTACGGACTTGTTGAAGATCATTTGCTTACTTAGCAACTTCTCTATCAGCATATTGTGGATACGTCCACTTGCAAGTACTCGGGCCAAAGGTCAAATTATATAAGGAAACTGAAGTGGTGTGGCCTGAACCAGTAAAACTCCACGGACGTGGCTATAGGTTTCCAATTGGGAGGGGGGTGGGGGTGGTGTAGGGTAGTGAACATCCAACTGAGGAGAAGGACCGGGAGGGGGAAAACTACCGAGAAACATTTTGAAAATGAAGCCATGAAAGGTGGCATAAAATTGATTCTAGAAACTGAAAACCGAACACATTTATGATACAATTATCACTTATTATTATTTGGTATTATTCTGGGAATTGAATATGTGCTAAACAAATGCTCAAGCTGAGAACTTAGTGCAATTCACACTGCCCTAACATTAAATCAAATCTTATGCTGGAATGATGCATTTTCGATGTTCCATCACTTTTGTAACTGTGGATGATGGAATTAACTCTGGAAAACGATCTTGCATGATGTGATTTTTGCTGATTTGAAACAGAGTTGGAATTTTGGCAAGAAAAGGAGATATCAGCATCACCAAAGAAGCTCTAAAATCCAGATAGATTGATTTTTTAACTACTCAGGATTTGCCCTCCCAATTTCCAACTATAGGAAATTTTTGCCAGGTTTTGGGGTGGGGTGGTGGTGTGGGGGTGGTGGTGGTGTGGGATAGGGAGTGAGGGGGTGGGTGGTGGTGGGGGAGGAGTGTTGTTTTTAAATCAAAATAAATATTTAATCATTGAGAATATCTATAACTGGAGCGCAAACGAATAACTGTACGTCTTCGTGAATAAAAGAACAGCATATTAGATCAAGGATGGACTGCGCGCAAACCTCTTGAAAAGTGGGTAAACAAACACCTCACACAGCGACGGATTCCTTACAGACCGAGACTGATGGCCATGAGAGCTTGGTCCATTTTTCGAAAACAGTAGCGCATGATGATCACGTCCAGAAAGACATGGGTACATGGGTAAATGTTAGGGCCCTGCAAAGCTTCGAAATTCGTTTCGATTTCGAATCTAATTTGATATTCGGTTCGATTCGAAATTGGCTGCCTTATTCGTTACCACTCGATTATAGTTTGGTATCAGCCATCATCATCGTTTCACAAAACGCATAGTTCGGATGGAAATGGGACATGGATGTTGAAATAAAAGACTGAGTGTAACTTCCGCTACATTAACATAACACCTTCGCTCGTGCCACCAGCAATACTAATTTCAATAACACTAGTCACTACCAGCGTTGAATGCAAATTGAAGGTTTCCAAGTAATGTCGACAGTGAACTATAATCCTTCAGGGTAATATTCCAACTTCATCGTCAAGGCATGCCTTCGACGAGGGCATGCCTTGATTATGCAGTTGGATTATTTTATCAGGCAAGACCCGAGCCTTCACAGTAGGAACAAATCAGGTTTATAGTACTCCTACCCCCATCGATCATCTTCAAGACTTCTATAATTCGATTCCGTGTTTCAGTCGATTTCGAATTACAGAATTGCTTCGATTCGAGATCGATTCGAGATTCGATTCGAATGGAAAATGTGTGATTCACATGGTCCTAGTAAACGTTTTCATTACTTCAGTTTCTCAATTGTCAGCACTGACTGAAGTTATTAAATTTCTTTTCTAAATTAATTTCGGGATTTTTTCCTGTTCTATAGAATCTAATATACTTCCTACAATGTTTTGAATTTTCATTTGTGATAGTGAATGTTTGTTTGCTTATTGAGGTTTAACGGTACTTTCAACAATCTATGTCACACCGTGTTGAATAGCTTTACGGGTGGAACAGGTACAGAACCTCCGGTGGTCAGGTAAAAGACTGTCCAAGGTACTAACTATAAACAAGCCGTGTTATCAGCAGCTGAAGACAAGTGCGACATCGACGTACACATACTCCATAGTACGCAGCACCGTGAAACGTGGGCAATCTGGATTACGTTTATAAACCAAGGCCACAATGTAGTTACTGCAGGCCAGATTTAAACTGTCGATAGAAACACTCAGTCGCCGAGATCCATTGTGACCGAAAATACCACAGACTAAAGTGAGTAGGTAATGGATAGATAACATCAGGAAAAAATGTTACGGTGTTCTAGCGTATGTATAATTCTTTTCGAAAAGCCCTCACAAATGAAAGCAGATGGACCTAAGCCCCTGGAACTGACACCGATTCCAAGATATTGATCCACGCACAGTTCTGTAGTCACAGAAGAGGACAGATAATAATGGCCAGATCACGACTGGGTTGAGATAGGCCCGAGATAGGCCCCAGATAGGGTCAAAAGCATCTTTTCGCTTTTCTGTCGGCAACACTATAAAATCTCCCCTGTGGAAAAAAATAATTGCGAGGTAGAAAATTCAGTCTGCGACGCTTTTTCCGTTTTTTTACTTGATGCTATTTTGATTTCGCAGATGTAGATCCAGCGAATTATTATCGAGTGGGACTGCTTCCTCGATAACAGTACTGTAAAAGCAAACAGGGCTATCTCACCCTATGATATTCTACTGACATGGAATCAAATGTATTTTGTAACTTCCCAAGTGATAATCGTTACAAACTCAAGGCGATAACGTCGTGCGAGTGAAAGCTTTTGCTTCGGCCGCTATTTGTTTTACTAGCGATCAAATGGTGTGCAATATTCCCAGGATATGTTATAAATTGCCTACAAAAATAGAGGAACTAAAGGATTTGGACTATAGCATGCTTGTCTTCCGCTGCAAATACGATGATGCACCTCGACTTGTCAAGAGTATGCTTTCCAATTGATCTAAAAAGAGATAACCGGGTTGATCTGCAAAATGGTCTTTGAAATTTTGTGCCATAATGTGCTTATGCGGTCAGCTGAGTGACGAAACAATGAGCCCGTCGACTCCTTATATTTTTGAATACGAAAGCTCAGCTGGAAATAAGACGATGCATAAAAACTTTACCCCTTGAAACCAGAGGCTATTTTTCCGATCCAAGAATATGATACGGCATAACTTCACTAAGTGTGATGGGTGTTAACCCTTTACCCAACGTACCGTCAAAACCGTCCAGCGCTATTCTAAAAAATCGCCAATTAATTTTCATTATTTTTTCATTTTTTGTCTCAAAAACATAGGTTATGACCCCTCGTTGGAACGAGCTCGTCGAGCTCGTTCCAATGAGGGGTCATAACCTATGTTTTTGAGACAAAAAATGAAAAAGATTTAGTTGTTCAAGAATTTTTTTTGCAAGTGTCGTCTGCTTTTCATGTTAGGTAAAGGGTTAAGTGCAATTGTGATGGAGGGCAATCCATCAAGGTTGCACGTTGAAAATATTAAGTGACCTATCCCCAAATAATGAATATGGACTCCCCCAATTTCTGATATTAAACTGATATGGAAGATACCACTAGGGTTCAAAGTGTTTAAAACATTATGAGGGCATTGTATATTTGACCACCTGTGCGTTTTCTTTGACTCTGCATCATCATTGTTCATTGTCCGTTTTACGTCATCGAATTTGACCATCGCGAATTTCATTGCTAGTTGGGTATGAATATGAAAGTAACAAACTTTAACTGAAACGCGCCCGACACTTCAAACCGTCCTTTCTGGGACCTGTTTGAGACAGTGACTATCAAACATGGATAAAAAGCCCAGATAATGTTCCCCTTTAACACATACGGTGGTATATATATATATATATTTTTGCGGTGTGTGTTTCTTTCGGGGTTGCCCCTCCTATTGCAATATCGAGAAACGCAAGGAGTTGCCTTTTAATCGAATCACAAGCATACGATCTATTTGACGAGCGAAACCTCAATCGACAATGCAATGTTCCCATGGTAACATGGTCTCAAAACTGTTCTAATATTCATCTGCGTACATCTGTAAGAGTACGTGTGGGTTGGCTCTTCCACTGTGGGAAGGTGAGTTCTCTTGTGTGGGGCGAGCGTTACGTTTCAATAGACCATTTTTTCTACGTAATTCTATTCTTCTTCATCATTGGTAGCCTATCTCTATCTCTTTGTCTTAACGTTTAACATTCCCCGGCAGAGCAAGTCTCCGTTACTTAACTCACCCTTTCGATTGCAATTTTTCGGAGAAAGGTGGCGCAAAGATGGACAATTTTATGTTCTGGTTTGGTGTGGTCTTGTTGTACAGCTGCTGGATTTTCCCCAAAGTTCAGTTTGAATATTGCACTAGAAAGAGCGTGTAATTTTTTTGTGAATGCACTATGGAAATCCACCACCACCCCCACCCCTACCCCGCCCATGAAATAAGGAGACTGCGTGTAGTTCATTTCCTTAAATATCTAAAGTTAACCCATTACCCAATATAACGGCCTAAACCGGCCAGCGCTATTCTCAAAAATCGCCAATTAATTTTATTTTTTCATTTTTTGTCTCAAAAACATAGGTTATGACTCCTCGTTGGAACGAGCTCGTCGAGCTCGTTCCAACGAGGGGTCATAACTAATGTTTTGATACAAAAAAAAAAAATAAAAAAAATAGTTCTTCAAGAATTGTTTTTGCAAGTGTCGTCTGTTTTCCATGGTAGGTAAAGGGTTAAACGCTTGTTTCATTAGCCCTCTGACCATACATCAACATGATAAATACCACGTCATACAATTTTGTACATATTTGTTGTTCATTTGTAGTGTTTGATACACAAAACCACAATCTAGTAATTTTACTAAACCCACCCACTGCCCCATTTGCTCTGAAAGCCCTTTTTAGTATGAATAGACATGGGGTTTGATTTGAAACAATACAGGCAAGCAGTGGGTAGCTACAACATTATTCGCTGCAGTTCGCACAGCTATTCAATGAATATAAACACTAGAACAGAAAGCTGCGGAGCTGCTGGTTTTCGTTACGTTACTTATTTTATGTGGCGATGTTGAGACAAATCCTGGGCCAGGTAGTACCGATCCAGATTCACTCTCGATATTACACTATAATATTAATAGCATCAGGTTTAAGTTAGAAAACCTGAAGGACGATTTGGAAGATTTTGATATTTTATGCTTCACTGAGACCCACATTGAAGATGATTTTAATTCTGATAGAATTCTGATACCAGGATTTTCAACTCCAACACTCGGCGAAGCCGCGATCAATACAGGGGTGGTGTTGCAGTTTATTTCCCAAGCCAGTTACATTTTGTAAGAAAACATAACTTAGAATCCAAGATGATATTTTAATGTTTGAGGTTGGAATTACAAATAAGTTTCTTCTCTGTGTCACGTACATATCTGAGAGATTTTGTGTGGCCGATTATTGGACAAAACTTGAATACTCATTAGGAACTGCACTAACTATAAATTCATCTATAATGCTCCTATGAGACCCGACTAGGATACGTCAGCAAAGCAGAACCCTGGTTGATCCTATTATACTTAGAGACACTGTCGATGCTGTTCGCTCAGGAACCATGGAACTTGATATGTCAGATCACAAGGCAACATTCATGCACATTCGTTTTTCGTATTTTAGTGCACCAAGTAATACTAAAGTTGTGTGAAATTATATGAGGGCGGATATCGATAAACTAAATTCATTGATCGCGAGGGAGGGATGGGATGAAATCATATCAATTCCAGCTGTTATAAACGTATCTGTATGCCAGTTTGTGACTACGTTTTTGCGGCTAGTTGAATCATGTATTCCTCATTCGGAGGTGACAGTATGTCCGCATAGTAAACCAGGGTTTGACAGTGCAATTAGGAATGAAATACGCAAGAGGGATAGTTTTGGGCGATACGCCTTGAAATTTAATACCATTGAATCCTGGCAGAAGTATAGGACATCGAGGAATAAAGTAAATAAGATGAAAAAACACGCCACGCAAAAGTATTTTGATAAATATACATTATCATGACCACATGCATGTCCTGTAATTTGTATCAGATTCGAGGTCGTGTTTACAATCAGATCGCAACAGCCCGTCAGGGCGAGTTTTGATCCGATTGTAAACACGATCGAGAATCTGATACAAATTACAGGACATGCATTTGGTCATGATAATACATTTATCGAACAATCTCGTTACATTAGGCCCGTTTCCCCAGTTTTTCAGTTTAAATTTGGTTGGAATTGGTCAAAATTAGGAATTTCATATTTCAGTGCGCAATAGCAATGCATATAATGATATTATTTGTCATAGCGCGGTGTTTCCGGAAGTTGAATCCATATGATACGGAATCAGAAAAAGTCGTCTATATGAAACGGAATCGGAACCGTTTCTCGTGGTTTTCAGGCCAAAATCTATATGATTGTTAGATAAATTTGATGAATTCCTATCCATTAATCGGGAACTTAAACAGTTCTGGCATACAGTAAAACAGTTTCTGAATAATTTTGCATCCCAGTCGATAATCCCGCCACTTGAGATAATTAATGACGAGGGCCAAACTGACCCCGAAAATACGGATTTATTGAACAGAACATTTCTCGATAATAGCAATATTGATGCATCAGATCATCAACCTCCTGCTTTCAAACGTTAATGTCAGTCTGTATTTTCCACTATTGATGTTACATAAAATGAAATCGTTGGCACTATACATCAACTGCAAATAAAAAGGAGTGTGGTCATGAAGAGGTTAGTCATAAGTTACTAAAATTAATATGCACTACTGTATGTAAGCCTCTTGCAATGTTAAATAATAAAATCTCTGGAATGTTCAGTTTTTTTTTTTTTCTACTGAGTGGAAGCTTGCAAATGTAATATCACTATTTAAGAAAGGTGATAAATCTGATGCCAATAATTACAGACCCGTTTCTCTCTTAAGATGCCTGGGCAAACTGTTGGAAGGAGTGGTATTTAAAAAGATTTATGAATATTGTAACAGAAATGAGCTCTTCTATAGACATCAAGTAGGTATTTTACCTCACAATGGTACAGTCTATCAGCTGCTTGAGATATACCACAGCTTATGCGTCTCAGGCAATTTACTTGTGGTGATCTCTGCGATATCGCTAAAACTTTTGATAGAGTCTGGGATCCTGACATAACTTTCAAGCTGAAACAGTATGGTATATCTGGTGGATTATTAAAATATTTCGCAGTTACTTGTCGAAAAGAAAACAAAGAGTTCAGATCAGCTCAAGTATTTCTCAGTACCAAAATGTGCCATACGGCGTCCAACAGGGTTCAGTTCTAGGTCTCTTCTTGTTTTTAGTTTACATAAAAGACATTGCCGGTAAACTAGAATGCGTCAGTAGATTATTTACAGACGACACTTCGTCCCCAGAGTTCCAATGTGTCCTATATATCAGTAGGCACATAGGACATATTAGAACTCAAGAGACGACTTGTATGGCCCACACCGGACGGATAACGGCACTCTTGGCAACAAAGTTGAATGCTGATATTGAAAAAGTAATAGAGTGTATCTGCATGGCTTGTAAAGTTTAATCCCGATAAGACAAAAGTTATGCTATTTACTCTGTGTAAAGATTTTATTTATCGTGATATAACCTTTCTCAGATCGCCACTTGACTTTGTGGAAGAGGAATGGCATCTAGGTCTAACTGTTCAGTCAAAATATCGGCTGTGAAAAACAGATAGATAAGATTTGCAATCAAGCCAACTTGAGATTGTCTCAGTTAAGAAATTTCAAATTTATTCTAAGCCGCAAAGCTCTGCAGCAAATGTATATTTCCTTTATCCTGCCAATTCTTGAATATGGCAGTAAAGTGTGGTCAGGGACTCCCAAGTATCTGCTTCAGCGATTGGAGGATATCCATTATGATGCTGTCCGTATAGTAACTGGTCAAACGAGATCAGTTTCTAGGGAGCCGCTAGTTCTTAAAATCGGATGGTAGTCTCTCGAAGAAAGCAGAATGGTTAAAAGTATGAGCACCTTTTATACGCTTGTTAATTGTCGTGCGCCTAGGTTTTTACTGGAGTTGTTGCCGCCGACAATTGGTGAATCGACCCCTTACAATCTAAGAAGAGCCAGTGAATTTGTGCCATATAATTTAAGGACCGAGTTATTAAAAAGACCGTTTTCTCCTGCGTGTGTACCTATCTGGAATAATTACCCCGATAACAATAAGAATAGCCAGTCAGTCCAATTGTTCAGGAGTTCCATCTCAAGAAAAAAGGAAAACTAATGTCTTACACCGTATGGCCAGACTGCATGTAGTGATCTCAATTCAGACAAATATGCCATTTATATTTCAGATTCTGCAGAATGCCCATGTGGGTATGGAATTGCGGATGCAAACCACTTCTTCTTTTCCTGCCCATATTATGGCCATATACGAGCTGTGCTTTGGCAACCCTGACAAGATTTAGAGTAGAGTGAGCTGAACAAATTTTCTACGGAGAGGCAAGTTTATCAAATGAAAAGAATGAGATTACTTTTTTTCGGCAGTACATCGTTTTATGTCAGATTTCGAAGAAATTTAATGTATTAGATATAGCCAATAAATTATCGCGTCTTCCAAAATAAGTTATATTTTATCCTTACTATTACATTTATGAAGTACAGTTGTGAAAGAGTTCGTCGCTAGTTGCAGGACTCAGAGGTAAAGAGTTAGTTGCAGACATCTCAAACGAAAAAGAGCCTTATTATTATTATTATTATTATTATTATTATTATTATTATTATTATTATTATTATTATTACATCACTGTGAGTTTAACGTCATGTTGATCAGAAACAAAGACATTCTATCTGCCTCACTACATAAGGTAGGAGAAAACTGGATTGTGGTAATTTATTATCTATAATTTATTATAACTTATAATATTTCATTTATAATTCAAATTCTACATTTTTCTATGTTGTATTCTATTTTATTCTTTTTGTTCTCTTCTTGTTTTTTTTCTCCTTTATTTTCGAAATGTATTTTATATTTATGATACTATGATCTGTTGCTATTAGAATGTTATGTTTATGTACTGGGAGAGGAGAGTTGCTAAGTGATGAGCACTTGTTCTCCGTGTTTATGTACTGGGAGAGGAGAGTTGGTAAGTGTTATGTTTATGTACTGGGAGAGGAGAGTTGATAAGTGTTATGTTTGTGTACTAAGAGAGGAGAGTTGCTAAGTGTTATGTTTGTGTACTGAGAGAGGAGAGTTGCCAAGTGTTATGTTTATGTACCGAGAGAGGAGAGTTGCTAAGTGTTATGTTTATGTACTGAGAGAGGAGAGTTGCTAAGTGTTATATATATGTACTGGGAGAGGAGAGTTGCTATGTGTTATGTTTATGTACTGGGAGAGGAGAGTTGTTAACTGTTATGTTTATGTACTGGGAGAGGAGAGTTACTAAATGTTATGTTGATGTACTGAGAGAGAAGAGTTGCTAAGTGTTATGTTTATGTGCTGGGAGAGGAGAGTTGCTAAGTGTTATGTTTATGTACTGAGGGAGGAGAGTTGCTAAGTGTTATGTTCATGTACTGAGAGAGTAGAGTTGCTAAGTGTTAGCACTTGTTCTCCAATCCCTTTTGCAAATTAAATGCGAATAAAATATGTTTAATCTAAACTAGAGGGCTGTAGTGGTATGAGCAATTTGATTATGCCACCCGGCACTGCATGATACAGCGTTCTTTCATTTTGTTACACATTTTTGTATTGAAATAATAGTAGAGGATGTTGAGATCGTCCTCGGTTGGCAGGATTACGGGCATGACCCCGGAATTGACACGTGGTGTAAGTGTGCACGCGCAGCGCGTGTTGTTAAGGTGATATGTGTTTCCGTGGTCCATTTTATATACTGGAGGCCGCCATCTTAGTTTCTATGGTAGGACGTGGTTACTATGTTACCCAAAACACTACAACAAGACGAGGGTATGTTAGGAGGGTGTGTTCGATTGAACAGGAGTAAATCTAATTACCCAAATAAACCCGACTATCTCTCAAACTCACCAAAATGAACCCAAAACTAACGAAAGTGACTTTATTTAGTACGGATTGCCCCCAGAATCCTTTATTAGAACCGCCACACCGTATATTTTAATAGTAGCACGTAGTGCTGCATGACAGAAGGGGCCGCTGGGTGTAAGTACGATTGAACTAGAGTAATTTTTTCTGGCTCAGATTTTTCCAGAATTCCATTTTATTTTCTGCCTATTACAGATACTACCCTCACACTAACAGACTATCTAGTCCCAACTATCTCGCGTTCCCTCGTCCAAGTCTTATATTCACCAGTGCTTGGTTTCCTATACCCTGTATGCTGAGTTATATCCATTGTGTACAACAAAAGCCTATTTGATTCCTAAAACCAAGAATCTATCGAGTAGTTACTGATAAGTCATTGCTCGAATGACTCGAATACCATATAGCAAATGTGCTTTTGAGCAATTGCTCGATCGAATGACTCGCACATATGACGCTCCACAGCTTTCAAGGCATTTTCAAAAATGGTGTGCCATGTGTTCCATTCCACTGCCAATGAAGCCAAACTCATTTGCATTACCTCTGACATGTATACATTTTCTAAATTGGCTGAACCGAGTAAATACAGACTGATAAGATAAAACGGATACATATAATTGTGGGAGGCATAACTTCCAGTACAACATAAAGCCCCAATCCGAAAATTAGAATAAAAAATTGCCAAAACCAGCCATTTTCAGGCACTTGGCAGCCACAAAAGCAGAATTTTCCCAGCTTCAACACCTACCCCAGACCTGGAGCACATCATCATCTCCAATTACCAAAAAGAGAAAAATTTATGTTTCCGTCTCATTTTTTGGCTACACACCTGTAAACAATCCCGTATAAAAATGACGTCTAAAAAGTTGGCCTCATTTTCTGAGCCACTGTTTCACAGAAATCCCATGCTGTCATGACACTATGCATCAGACTTCTATCCAATGACCAAAACATTAAAATCTACTTGCCAACAAGTAGTTTCATGCTTTCAAATACCTAATACTGAAAATACAGACCTAATTTATGTGGAGTCAGATTCGGGATAGGACTTTTATTTCAAAATTCACCCCTGTGCAGAAGTACGAAACTGTAGAACGGAACCTTAGCCTCATTTCCGAAAAAGGAGTGCCGAAGGCCAGACGTTTTCCAAAAAGGGATTCCAAAAAGGGATTCCATAAGTGGGATTCTGTCTTACATCGAGTGACTCGCACATACTTCTCGAACGACTCGAATCCCATCGAGCAAATGTGCTATAGAGTAATTGGTCGATCGAATGACTCGCACATACGACGCTCCACAGTTTTCAAGGCATTTTCAAAAATGGTGTGCCATGTGTTCTATTCCACTGCCATGAAGCCAAACTCATTTGCATTACCTCTGACATGTATACATTTTCTAAATTGGCTGAACCTAGTAAATACAGCCTGATAAGATAAAACGGATACATATAATTGTGGGAGGCATAACTTCCAGTACAACATAAAGCCCCAACCCGAAAATTAGAATAAAAAAATTGCCAAAACCAGCCATTTTCAGGCACTTGGCAGCCACAAAAGCAGAATTTTCCCAGCTTCAACACCTACCCCAGACCTGGAGCACATCATCATCTCCAATTACCAAAAAGAGAAAAATTTATGTTTCCGTCTCATTTTTTGGCTACACACCTGTAAACAATCCCGTGTAAAAATGACGTCTAAAAAGTTGGCCTCATTTTCTGAGCCACTGTTTCACAGAAATCCCATGCTGTCATGACACTATGCATCAGACTTCCATCCAATGACCAAAACATTAAAATCTACTTGCCAACAAGTAGTTTCATGCTTTCAAATACCTAATACTAAAAATACAGACCTAATTTATGTGGAGTCAGATTCAGGATAGGACTTTTATTTCAAAATTCACCCCTGTGCAGAAGTACGAAACTGTGGAACGGAACCTTAGCCTCATTTCCGAAAAAGGAGTGCCGAAGGCCAGACGTTTTCCAAAAAGGGATTCCAAAAAAGGGATTCCATAAGTGGGATTCTGTCTTACATCGAGTGACTCGCACATACTTCTCGAACGACTCGAATCCCATCGAGCAAATGTGCTATAGAGTAATTGGTCGATCGAATGACTCGCACATACGACTCTTAGCCTCATTTCAGAAGAAAGGGTGCCGAAGCCAGACGTTTTCCTGAAGATGTCTAATTTTTTCTGACTTACTTTGATATTTGAGGTAGTGTTATTATTTTTCATTCAAGGTGAACGCCATGGTGCGCTTCACCTTTAGCCCATCAAACGTAATGGACTAGGAGGAATTACTGAGTGGATTGACATAACGCCACCTTACAGGAAAATCAGCAAGAAAGACTCAATACCAAATCTCGATTAAATTAATTTGATATTTTTCACCATTTCTTTTCAATACTTTCTTTTTTCTTTTTTTGAGTCAGCAAGATCTTGCTATCGTTATACGGAACACGTCATTTTTATCGCACTGTTTGGTTTTATTTCATGTGTGAAACGTTGTATAATATCACCATGCGAGGAAGTTCAGAATTGAGAACTGAATGGGTTAAGATACTTTAATACAGATCACTGAAATGTTTTCACGGGTTTTTGTTTCTGTCAGAACTGACACTGCCCCGATTCATTGCCTTGTTCTCGAAATATATCCTTCATCGCCCAGGTGTCGCAGAGCTTGGGGTGATATTTGTTGATTTTTGCGTATATTCTTATCAACTCTTCGCAATATTTCACTTCTTTTGAACAAAGGAGTGACGTCATAACTATGTGACAAGATTCAGTCTTCTCTCATTGTCTTTTCGACAAGTGAAACTCTACATACTTGTTTTGATGTAATCGTGCAGAAATTTTCCACACGATCAACCTGCACAGTCGATAAAGTGCGGTCGCTCTTTTCATAGCCATTCTTTATACACACAATGTCGGAAACCTTCCGTTTAGAAACAAGTTGATTTCCGAGACCTTGTTTCGCATCGAATATATCGACTCGTGTCCTTAACAAGCCGATTTGTGAAGGGCGCTAGAAACAAATGTTCAGCAATTGTCTTTGTGGAAGTACACAGTTGAAATCGATGATGTGGGATGTCCTACCAGATTCATTTCCCATTATTGGCTAAATGATAAATACAGAAATTGCGGCTACTCTACGGGACACTTATCATTTTATTCATTGTAGCGATTTCAGTTCAACAATCAACATTTGGGGCTTGCACCAGTTATTTGGAACATCACTGACAAACATAGAACTTTCATGACATAATAATGGCACCCAGAGCAAGGTTACATTCAGTAACAAGATTCCAGTGCCAATGTTTTACTGTTCAGCTATTGGTCGTTTTTCTCGTTTTGAGCATTGCAAAAGCAGCATTTCCCTACAAGACATTTTTTGGTAAAAAGGGTAATGGTAGAAAGATCGGCAGCTTTGTCACGGCAAGGTCAATAGAAGATTGTGCAGCTTCTTGTCAGCGAGAGGGCAAGTGCATGTCAGCAACTTTCAAGGGTCAGAAAAAAAAGTGTGGTCTTTTCTCAACATTAAATTCATTCGAAGATGGTAATCCTTCATACATTCACATTGAACTCGACATTACAAAGGTAAGAAAAATGCATTTCAATCTTCTCAAAATAAACGGACCAAATCAAAACAACGATATAGTCCGGCACAGGCTGGACCTAACCTGGAAAGTGTGGTGTGGACGCTTCTAGGATAACTTCTGTGCTGAATTCGAATCTGTTTGATGTCAGTCTGTAAACTTTGGGGAATTTGAGTTATTTGATTTTTTTTTCTTCTCAAAATGGCAGACAAAAATGGGGACAAAATGTTTCGAAAACTAGGAATGAGCAATTTTGTGAATTCTATCGCCCTTTCTGAAGGATATCATTGTGGTAAGTTCACAAGTTCATATTTACCTGCCCACCTCATGTTAAACAAAAACTATAGGGATATTCAGCCCTTGTTATAAAAAAAAAATAAAAAACGTTGCACAACCACCAACGGTGCCAATCACAACTATCGTGTTCATTGGGTCATCTTAGAACGCCCTTGTTATGTCAGTGATTGGTACTCTTGGTGGTTATACAACACACTTTATTCTTCGAAAACGTCTGATTTTGCCATTCGGATCGCACGTGTTTGTTGAATTTCTCAAAACTCATCTAACTGTTTCTTATATCTCAGCATATTCTTGCCAATTTGTAGTTTATCATTACAGATAACCTCTTTCTTCATTCACATGTGATTTGACGTACAGCTAGCCGTCAGGCCTGCAACCAGGGTCGGACATCGGGGGGGGGGGGGCATGTAGGTGCGGGGGGGGGGGGGGGCACCCCCAACCTGGACATAATCCCATCATTTATCCATCCAGAATCATTTAATCCCCCATCATCCTCCCGTCCCCCAAGTAACTAAAGTTCACTAATTTGGATACATCTTGCCAAGCACATTTGCGCCGGGCTGACCATGGTTCGGTCCGGCATGGACATTTTTTAAAGTTTGGCATTAAAAGGAGCAATTTCCTGTCTTCTGAAGGATCAATTCCTACTTCAACATTCCCTAGAATGTTTTATTTTTTTTCTGCTCAAATAACAAGATTCATTATTTTAATTTGTTTTTATTTCTGTCCACTAACTTTTGAATTGACCATCCTGAATCATCCCCCCGCCCTCCCATCACCCTCATAGTGACTAAATTCCGCTAATTTGTACACACTCTAGTAGCCGTTCGTTTACATTATATATTATTAGTTACACAGTTTATTGGTGGCCTAATATGGTATATATTGTGTCAGTTAATTTCATATTGGACGAGAGCGAAGGCCACAACAACCTGTGTAACGAATATATCTTACCGACTGCTTCATCGATGCACAGAACTAATAACAACAACGATCAAAATTAAATGAGAGAATTCTCACAATGTGTTCACGTGTCTTTGCCTTGTTACCATTTATGGGAGAGTGCCTACCGCACTCTTCCACAAATTGTAACAAGGCAAATTCATACATACCAAATAGTTTCATTTCGAAGGTAACATGACACACATCCACATAATATGAAGCCTTTTAAATTGCCTAACCTGCACTTCAGACCAAATATGGGCTTCCAACACTCAATCTTTCAACTTGGAGCGTTTATCGGCTACCGCTGTTTTGAATAATCAACGAACAGAGGGAGATTACTCATAGCTGTCAGCGTATATTGATGTTGTCAGACAGTATATGGTTTTATATGCAGTCTGCATGTGACGTCTTTGAACCAATGCAATTACCATATACTTGTAGGAGGTAAGATATTAGAGGATACACTTTGTCGTAGCCTATTTCCGTGCAATAATAGGCTATACAACAGCATGCCATTCGCCATGTTCGAATGAATGCTAACCTGGCCGATCGTAATAAAATACGAACTGCCTTGACCACATGCATGTCACCAACAGACACCAATGAGCATCCCAAACAAATTGTGAACATTTTTGATAGCAAACTATCCAGAGATTCTGTGAATGTCGATCGGGCCTATGAAATAAGTTTAAAAGAATACGAAGACTATCAATCCACTCTTCCAAATGTTTTTACCATCCACAGAGTAAGAAAGTAATTACACTTGCTGCCAGCAAACGTACAATCAAAGTTGGAGAGACATCACTTGTTGACACTTCGTCGCCTGAGTGCTAGAATGCCCTATGTCTCATAGGGGAAATAATATATCGTCCCATAGGGGACATAGGACACTCAAGTACTCGGGTGACGACTTCGCTCATATGTGGGCATATATTCAAGAATCCTTGCCCTCCAGTCCTCTGGCCAAACTTTGCTAATGGAGGATATACTGAAATATTTATTTTTTTTTAGTAAATTTTGTTTCTTAACATGCCTACCACAGTTGTTTACAATTGGCTGTAACGTAAGTACAAGCCCCACTTCAGAACTAACTCAAGCTAAAAAACTTTTTCAAGCATGTTGGAAAAGTGAAAGAGTGCAAAAGCACGAAAAAGATCGAAACAGGGTCGAGCGATACCGGCGCTCGACATTACAGGTACTGTCCTTGCACACCTCTTGCATTTACCGAGCTCATGCGCAACAACCGTGACGTCAATTCCGTATTTCCGCCAACGAGACATTTGTGATTTAGTAGGGAGACATCGATGTCAAAGATATCCCCAAGGAGAGTGGGTCTCCGGTAAACAACAGTGGTAGGTATGTTAAGAAACAATAGGAGGATGTGAATCACATAACCAAAACCAACAAGAGTAGCAGAAAGAAATGCAAGGAGGGCAGAGAATAATAGCGAAACCTGTAACGAAGAAAGAGAAAAGACATCTGAAAAGAACAAGGCTGAGCGGAGCACAAACCCGATAAAACAAATTTAATGAGGGTGCACAGTAGTCTGAGCAGCAACGAGAGGGCCTAAAGAAAATGGGTCCGCAAACTGTTGCTGTAGGTGGCAGTGATAAAAGGAGGAGAAAATAGAAGCATTCCTCCATTAAGCCGCATTCATAACATCCTGGAGCGAAACAGAATTGGAGAACGCCCACGATGTAGAAATGGCACGAACCTCATAAGCATTAAACCGGTTCGAAACAAGATCCGAAGCAGATAAGCTGGAATAAGCCAGCTTGATTGCAAGACAGATCCATCTGGAAATAGGATGGGAAGAGATAGAGTTGCCTCCTAGGAATGAGAGACAGAAATAATCTCTTCCGACCTCTCCGAATGAACTGAGTGCGAGTAATGTAAGTCTTGATCGCACGAACAGGACACAGAAGATGCCTCCGGCCATCGACAGCAGGGAGAGCCCGAATGTAGATGGGAGGAGGTACCGAATCAGGAAGTTGATTCTTGGCCAGAAAAGAGCAATCAGAAGTAAAGGTGACTCTGTTAGCCTCATTTCCGAAGAAAACAGAATCAACGGATAGCGCACGAAGCTCACTGACACGTCTGGCAGAAGCAAACGATGGAAGGAAAGCCGTCTTATAGGTGAGAAAACGCATATCGGTCTCAGATAGAGGCTCGAATGGCGCACCCTCCAAACAATGCAACACCCATGCCAAGTTCCACTTGGGTGTAAGACGCAAAACTCGAGGCCCACTCAAAGAAAAGTGCCGAATTAGTTTGGAGAGAAAAAGATTACGACCGATGCACCGCTTTCCCACATACAAGAAGGTATCAGACAGCATAGACTGATATCCCTTTATCGTAATAGGCTGGAGGCCCTTGGATTCGAAATGGTATACCAGAAAATCCGCAATTTGAGCGATTGACGGATTACGGTAATCCACATTCTGAGCTGGACACCAGAGGCATAAAGCCTTCCACTTAGCAGCATAAGTCTTGCCAGTGGAATGTCGACGCGATGCAGAAATGCACTCCACTGATCGCCTCGAAAAACCCCTACGTCGGAGACTGGACCTGATAAAAGACAGGCGTGAAGGGACAGGCTCGCCAGGTTGTTGTGGTACTTCCTGGGTCGACTCTGGGAAAGAGGGTCGCGACGTAGAGGTAGACGAATCGGCCGATCCGCCAACAGAGGCCGCATCAGATTGATCCGCACCCTCTGTGGAGACAGAGGTGCGATCAGAATGATCCTGCAACTGAAAGCACGAATCTTCGCCACCACTTGAGGAAGAATCGGTGCAGGAGGGAAGACATAACCGATCCAACCTGTCCAGTCCAGAGACAGGGCATCTACCGCAAATGCCAGTAGATCTGGACAAGGAGAGACAAAGGTCTCTACCTGCTGATTCTAGCGAGTGGCGAAAAGGTCGACCAGAGGACGCCCACACCGCTCGCAAATCGCCTGAAACACCGACCGATGCAGCATCCATCCGGTTGGAATGACACTGTCCCGTCGAGACGGGGAGTCTGCTAGGACGTTGAGACGCCCGGGAATATGCCGAATGGTCACCAAAGCGCCATCAGTAGAAGATCCCGAGATAGCCGATACATGGGAATCCAATGTGTGTCTCCTTGATTCCGTATGTAGGCCACCACTGTCGAATTGTCCGAAAGAAGTAGGACAATGTGGTCCGACAGGTGAGAGATCCAAAGCCGAAAACTCAACAGAAGAGCTCCTTCTGGTTGATATGAAGGCCCACCTGCTCGCTATCCCACTCGCCATGAGTAGACAGAACGAGAGAATACAACGTCACACCCCAGCCCCGATCGCTGGAATCCGTAGTAAGGATGCGATCGGCCGAAGGAAGATCCAACGGGACACCCTGAGTCAACGAGGGAGCATCTGCCCAAGGGTGGAGGTGACGAAGCAGGGACCGAGGAATAGGAAGTTATAGGTCCAGAGGATCTACTTTCGGATGCCAGTGATCCAAAAGGAAGTGTTGGAGAGGACGGACAAACGAGCAACCCAGCGGAATGAGATCTGTCACCGAACCGCAAAGAGCCAGCATCCCACGGAAAGTTCTGGCCGATACCGAGGAAGATTGGAGCAGGTTCCGAGTCAAGGCGGAACGAATCGTCACCCGAACATTGGGAACCGACACCACATTGTAAAGAGTGTCGAAATCCATTCCCAAATGACAAAATTGTTGAGAAGGAAGGAAATCCGATTTCTCGCAATTGACTGAAACCCAGCGATGCCAGTAGGCCAAGCAACCACCGGACATCGGACTCCGGAACTGCAGCATTGTGGTGCCGTTGGAGTATGTCGTCTAGGTAGGCTGACGAAGTCACAGCCGACTGAGTACGATGAAAAGCGAGTACATGCGACATCAGTCGGGTGAAGGCCCAAGGAGCCAGGTTCAAACCGAACCGGAGAGCTTTGAATTGAAAGACTCGATCCCGAAACGAGAACCGAAGGTATTTAGGCATCCTTCAGGTCGATACTGGCAGCAAAGTCGCCCTGATGAACTGAACGTCGAACCGACCGGAAAGTTTCCATACTGAAACGAGGTGCTATAATGGACTCGTTCAGGATACTCAGATCGATGACAAGACGAACCTGGCCGTTTTTCTTCGACACGAAGAAAAGTCTCGAGTAAAACTCCGGTGAAAAGGTGTTCCTGACCACCTCGATCGCCCTTTTGGAGAGGAGATTGTCGATCTCCTGCACCAGAAGGTCCCGACTCAGAGAATCGGAAGAAACCTGAGTCAGGAGGAGCACCCGAGATAAACAGGGTGCCGACGGAAGGACAGTCGCATACCGGATTGGATGACGTCGAAGACCCAAGTGTCCGACGTTGTCTCTGTTCAACGGTCGAAAAACAGCGACAGCCTTCTCCCCACCCGAGGCGAATCGAGGTGAGGACCTTCATTTGCGGCCTCGTCGAGTCCCTCGAGAGAAGAAACCACCCCCTCGGGAAGCAACAGAGCCCCGAGGCTGCCAGCTAGCCTGGCCGCGTTGGAGCTTCTTCCGAGCAGAAGGAGCGGACTGAGCCGAAGGCGCGGCCGACGTCGACAGAGCGGGACGCTTGGCAGGCCTGGAACGACCACCACCCGCAGAAGCAGTTTGGTCCAGCTGTCGTAACAAAAGCTGGTCCTTCGAATGACGAAGAACCTCACCACGGACAGCTTCCACGGAACCGTGGAACAGCTGAGGTCCAACCAAAGAAGCAGACCTCAGAACAGCACGCTGCTCAGAAGAAAGGGATGGAGGAGAACCAAACACCGCATCCCGGCGTGCAAGCTCCAAATTAACCGTGTTACAGGCGTGAACGTGCGTCAGGTTCATAAGAGCCTGTGACAAAACGCGCAAAGGTGCCTGAGCATCATCAAACTCCCCCGGCGGAAAATATGCGGCCAGGGCAACGACGACATGGTCCGGGAGAGATAACATACCCAGTATCTCTCGGGACAGGCCCACCATAGACTCAACGACCGACATCGGGAGAACAGCCGACTTAGGCGTAGTCACCCTGAGCAAAGAAGAATCTTCGTTCACAGTATTCATCCCTTGGAAGACTGGTGGGAAGACGGATTCGTAAACACGAAACCGCGACGGAGGCAGAAAGGCATCAGCTCGTAAAAAAAGAGAACCCTCCTGGCCTTAGAACGCATTTTGGCGTCCAAGCCCTGGAAGGACTCAACAACCTGAGCCGATTGCAGAGGACACAAACCCCAGACCTAAAAGGGTCAACAGGGTTGCGGCGTTCCACAGAGGACCGCGGCGGGACGGTCATTGATGGCTGGTCTGAAGGCTGAATGGCTGGCAATAAGCCAATGACAAAATCTAAAGTCTGCCCCAAGACTGACGAGGGTGGGGGGGGGGGGGGGGTCGCCTTCAAGAAAATCGTCATCCTCTGTAGCAGAAGAGACGTAGCCCAACTCGGACTCAACAGCAGGAACATCTTGTGAATACTGAACAGTATCCAAAGGGCCAGGCGAGGAACCTCGGCGACAGACCAAAGTAGGTTGTGCCTCAGGAGGCACAGGGAAGCCAACTTGGGGGTTGCTAGAAAGCTACCGGGTGAGCGCCAAAACGGCCTGTCGCAACTCACCCTGAGAATCCGTCGTAGCAGCAGCGCCCGACGGAGTGTCTTCCCAATGGACCCTTCTAGCAGAAGAACCCAAATCCTCAGAAGGGACCGACGACGAACGTCGATCAGCAGACAGAATAGGGAGACGGTGAGAAGACACCGGATGATAGTCCCAAGAGTGACGCCCAAGGACAATCACTGGCCTCTGCGGAACAGAAGACCCTGCCTGCAAATCCTCTACAGAGACAGATGGCGTACGGCGATCGGTAGCTGGACCTGGGACACGATGAGAAGACACCGGAGGATTGTCCTAGGAATGCCAGGAACCTGCCATTGGCCTCAGCGAGACAGAAGGCCCCAACTGCCCATCCTCTGAGGCCGACGACAAGCATCGATTGACAGCCAGGTTTAGAACACAGTGACGAATCACCGGAGGAAGGTTCCAAGAGCGACAGCTAACCGGAGCTGTCACTTACGTCTGCCGAACAGCAGGACCTGGATGCCAATGCCCCAGTCCCATCCTGCTAGTCGGCACACCGGCAGGGGAAGGGGGGACAACAAACGATTCGCTCGAGGGGCGAGGAATCGCTGCCGAACCGACCGAACCGCCCAACCGACCTGGAGCAAACCTACCCAGATGCGACGGAGCAGACAGCAAAACCGCACAGCTTCGCTGAGAAGCCAGCGGAAGCTGAGAGCTCAGAGACGCACCAGTAGATACAGTCTCGGACCCCCGAGACTGTACACAATCCCCAGAAGAGATGGAAGAGCCACTATCATACAAGATACGATCAGTAGTAACAACTTCCCCAGCAACTGTCGACGGCGCAGGAAGCAAATCGGAGAGTGTCACCGGGCTGACTTCGGAGAAGCTCTCGACGAAAACAGTCGCCTCAAGGGTGACATCAGAAGCCAAAGAGACCACAGTCTCCACTTCAGGCATCACAGCACCAGCACCGTCAACAGTTGCAGTGGAACTTGCTACAGAAGGAGACAGATCAACACCCTGCGTGACACTCACGGTTACCCTTACCCAGAGAACGAGGGCTTCAAGGCCTGGAGAGAACCACAGTGTTCACGGATGCCCAGAAATTTGAGGATCAAACCCTACAAATACCACAGGAATGGGCCTGTGTGCAATTGTTGCAAGTGACACACGTAGCATGATAATCGTCTACATGTTTCACCTGCAAACAAGAGGTACAAGGAATTGTTTTAGGCATAATTACAATTAGGAAAAATCCCCAAGATGATCAATGAAATCAAGCTTCCCGCCGACGGAAAACCGAACAACAATGGCCGCGTTAACACGCGGAGGAAAAGCAAGAATATGTAAGAGAAAACAAACAAAAAAGAGCATAAATATCATAAAATAATAATCAATCTAGAGCTTAGTAAAGAATACAGTCCACTTGCACACGAATAGACAAGAAGCACCATACAAAAATAAGTTGTTCACGAAGATAATAGCAAATAAGCAGCACGAGTCACAAAATTTCCGACCACAAGAATGGCAGAAATAAAAGGAATTGACGTCACGGCTGTTGCGCATGCGCTCGGTAAACGCAAGAGGTGTGCAGATATAGTACCTGTAATGTCGAGCGCCCGTCTCGCTCGACCCTTTTTCGATCTTTTTCGTGCTTTTGCACTTTTACACTTTTCCAACTTGTTTGAGTTAGTTCCGAAGTAGGGCTTGCACTTACGTTACAGCCAACTGTAAACAATTGTGAGTAGGTTGAGAAGAAACGAGCTTGCGCCTCTCCTTTCATCAATGTTCCTCGAATCGGGTGATTTGCGAATTACGAAATCCAAGTTCGATCTGCAGAATAAGCTTGCATGTGTATTAACCCCAGGAAAGTTACCTGTACCGCAGCGCTCTGTGATCGACGGTTGTACAATCATGTGGGCACTGCACTGGCCCACAAACGGTAATTTTATCACACCCCATGAAGTCGAATGTATATCTTGTCTTTGACAGGTATTTTGACTTTAGCATCAAGTCGTCTGCCCGCACAGAACGTGGCAAATGCATGTCCAGAAAGCACAAGCTGGCACCTAATGTCTCACTGCCCCCAAAGCAAGTAGCTCTGTCAAATTCCACAAACAGAAAACAGCTCATAAATCTCATATGTTCACACATCACCGAATACGTTGCGATTGGTAGTCACTTAAACACACTAGTCATAACAGGTGAATCTTACACATCAGCACTCATTAGGTTGTGCATGAATTTGGCGAGTTATAGACCGAGCACGAAGAGGCTGATGCTATTATTTGCCAACAATTTAATTACATCCAGAGATCATGCAATGACATTTGCAGCATTAATGTCTTATCAGATGACACGGACGTGTTTGTCCTCCTAACTTTCTTCTATTGGAAGTACAAAACGGGCTGCTCATTGACAATGGAAGCTACGAGTGGGGAAAGAGAAGTCACTGACACAGGTGGAACATGCAAGACAAATGTCACAATTGTCCAAAAACTCATCGCAGCACATGCACTATCGGGCTGTGACCTTGTCTCAAAATTGCACCGTGTGGACAAAATAGGTTTGTTGAAGAGACTGCAGGGTTATTCACTGGACGGGATTGGTGATCATCGTGCAGACACGGGCGCTATGTTTGTCCAAAGTACCCTCCTGATCAGTGCTTGTTATAGTTATCCGGTTACAGAAATGACCGAAGCCAGGGTCAATGTCTGGACATCCAAAACAGCAAAGGCGCGATTATCTGCCCCTAAGATAGCAAGCCGTCCATCCACAACTGAGTTGATCCACGAGAATGTCAAAAGTGCACACATTCAGTCTATGCACTGGTACTCTTGTAACTCGGGCATTCCACTAAAACTCGATCCGTCTGATTTTGGATGGACCAAATCTATGACTTTGACGCCAATGGGTATTCCCGAGTCTGTACATACTGTCCCAGAACATGTATTGAAGTTTGTCAAGTGCGGTTGTATTTCGTCCAAGGCATGTTCATCCAAGAGATGCACTTATGTCTCCGCAAACATCCCATGCACCATTGTATGCCATTGCAAAGGTGATTCAGACACGTGTCACAGTGAGCTGACTTTGAGGAATGTCGAGTCACACGACAACTCAGATGATGACGCTGATGACGATCACCTGAAATGAACTCGGTGCAAGATGGGTGAATTTTCGTGAAAGTAGTGAAAATGTTAGGCGCCATGTCTGAACTCAGTGGACTGGAATATGTTACCGTTTTGCGCAGTATCTATACCAGGAAAGTGATACTACATTGTCTGACTTGATCTAATTAAGTCTCCATAATATCTCATAACTGGCTATGAAAATGATTCCCACGACATATTGGTTGATTTTCCAGCCATTTTGGCGGCCATCTTTATACCTACAGAGGTCAAATATCTTGAATTCCTCGGATGTAGTGTTAGTGCATATTTCAATGCTATACAGCAATCTCATAAGGAACACAGCGTTGAAAGTATTAAGTAATGTCGTTACTTGTTTACATACATAACCCCAACCCACCCCAGCACCCACACTCCAAACATATCATTAGGAAAGACGTTCGTATGACCCCCCCCCCCCCCACCCCCCCCCCCCTCCCCCCCAAAAAAGTCCAATGGGAGCTAACTTCAGGTGGTAAACATCACGAAAGGTTACTTTAATTGTTTTCGTCATATTTGCATTTCCAAAACATCAAAAGCTAACTCTGACTGGTAGCTTAATATGGCCCGACAAGCCGTTATATATTTTTGTTTTTTGTGTTGTCGTTTTGTGGCATTGAGAATGCAGTTGCCGTATTTAGAGTTTTCCGCAAAAAGCGAATAATGATGGAACAACAGGATAAAGTCATATTGTCTTTCGCTCACATTTATTACAACGTTTTCCGTATATCGAGAACAACAATGTGCTATGGTATACTTCCCTTGGATGTGGTATCTCCGAACTCTGCACGTATTTACAGCACAGGGTATTAACATTTGTATCCGTATTCAATGAGAACTATAGCAGCGAAAGAGTTAAAACATAGCGTGTTGGTGAGATGAGAGTATTTTCTGTAACACAAACAACCAGAGTGATACAGCATTCAGTGTCACACAAAATACACCAACAACCTGAGTGACACAGCTTTCACTGTCACACTAAACACTCTACCCTCAACAACGAACATATTCAATCTGATACGTTGGATACGTTGGATACTTTGCCGAGCTTAGCCGGTTATTTTCTGTTATTTTATCAGTGAATGCAATTCCCGAACATCCCATTCGAGCCAATTTCTTGCATGTTTTAGGGGTAGTTGTCTATCTTTGCAGAATGTCGTTGAATTTTCAGTTTCAAATATTGGAACTATTTTATAAAGTCTACCGGTTTGCTTTGAAAACGCTAAATGGTAAACATTGTGGCCGAATAGCATCAGAATTTAATTGTTTTAATCTGTTATCCAACGTAACTATCAGCGGTGTTCACAAAAATCGCCATTCAAATTGTTTTATCTTTTGATGTTTGCTTTCAAGTCATGGTTTATGCCCATTAATCGAAACGAGTTTATTCAGTTCGTTCCAATGAGGGGTCATAAACTATGTTTTGTTGGGAAATAATGAAAACATATAGATAATTAAGATATTTTTTCCGACTAGTGTCGTCTGTTTTTTGTTTGATAAATGAAGGGTTAAAAAGCACAAGAGAAATTTCGCAGATGGACTTGCGTCCCATTGAGCTTCCTTACAGTTTATCCTGTCAAATTCCAGTTGGTGGGTGATGTATTAGCAAATTACCCAACTGGTATTATATGCGAAAGGTATCCAGGTTTGCTCAGCAGACACCCAGAAACAGGATAGTAACAACGCACAAAAGTCAATTACAAGATACCCTTTAGAATAATTAAATGTTCCCCAATTGCTAGATCTGCTCAAGTATTTCTTTCTACTTATCATTCTGCTAAACGAATGATGAGAGTATTTACAGGAACCAATACAGTCAATAAAACATAAGCAGTTCTGCCAAGTACATCTAAACTGAAAAGACGCCGTTAGTTTCTGAGAGTGAAAAAGCATTCCGAAATTCCAGCAGAATACGTGAATTACGTTGTAAGTAATAACCTGCCAGTGAGATGTGAATTCTGTTTCATGAATGCTGGTGGTTTATATTTTCTCTCTTTGTGATATCACGTTTTGACGTTGAAAGTAAAATACCTCGTGTACGCTTTCAGAGAAACCGGCAACAAATCGTCGCCTGAGTGCTAGAATGTTCTGTGTCCCATAGGGGACATAGAACATTCTAGCACTCAGGTGACGAAGTCTTAACCCTTTACCCAACGTAGACGATATCAAAATTCATTATTTTAAATATAATTTTTTTAAATTTGTCAAAAAATTTCAACAAAACCATATCATGTGACCCCTCGTTGGAACGAGCTCGTCGAGCTCGTTCCAACGAGGGGTCACATGATATGGTTTTGTTGAAATTTTTTGAAAAATAATATTTTTTCAACGACTGAATTTACATATTACGCGGGCGGATGCGGCCGATTCGTTGGGTAAAGGGTTCGAACACATATCTGTTTTCCAATACTTTTTCAACCAAGACAGATACCTTCTAACACATGCAACAGAACATAGGCAACGAATAGGCCAAATTAATCCACCCTGATGTATGTTCATAATGTGGAGCAATATTTTCTGTTAACCACCGCCCAACGCAGATGATATCAACATTTATTATTTTAAATATTCTTTTTTTCAGATTTTAAAAAAAAATTCAACAAATCAATCTAATGTAACCCTCGTTGGAACGATTTCGTCGATCTCGTACCAAAGATGTGCTTTTGTTAATTTTGTGGAAAAAAAGTAATGTTGCTTCAACTTCAGAATTTGCATATTACGTAATCGGATTCGCCCGATTGGTTAGGTAGGGGTTAATGAAAATAGCTTATGAACCTTCTTGTAAAAATGCGCAGAAGCTCAGGAAACTTAGGGTCTATTCGAGCTGTTTGTAGAACAAATGCTATTGTATTACCAAATTGCCTTATGAATGTAAGCGTTTCTTGTGTCTGGGACGTAAAGTTTCGGGACAAGAATTATTTCCACACCCTGAGCGTTTTGACATGTTCATTCCCCACTATTGAACAGATCAACATCAGAATTAGGGTCAGTCTACAAATGCTGTGTTCTCAAAACGTCGAAGAACTCAAATTTCCACCTCGCTAAGTTTGTTTTGATAGTAATTATAGTTTATACCTAGAGTGTGGTCACTCGTGAGATGTTTCTGCGTTCAGAGATCAATCAGAGATACAGACAGTGAGTTTTCTGTGTTCGTTGAACAGAGTTTACTGAATGGTGTAAGATATATACAGTGCGCGGAGAGTGGATTGTAACTAAATCACCCGGCAAGTAGATCTATCATCCAAAGTATCACTTTCAAATTATGTACATGTGGGCAGAAAATACAAGCAATGTTTCAGCCAATTGACCTCCGAGTATAACCCGGAGGTCCATTGGCTGGAACTTTGGCTGTGCTTGTTATGTTTTGCAACAAATTTGCAATTATTGCTTGGGTGTAATCACCACTCTGCGGGAAATTTAGTGATAATACACTTTATACATACTGTACATACCTACAAGTCATTGGTATCCATGTCCGTTTTCTAAAGAAAATGGGAGGTAAAAATTGGGGAGAAAACAAAGATACGCTTCTCAAGCTTTACAAATCATTCAAAAATCTGTGAGAATTACACAGCATGGTATTTCAGCATGATTATAGACTCTTCCCGCAAAATACCCAATCCTACTTATATATAGACTATAGCCTGAAGCCTAGTGTTCTCTTGTGTAAACACACCGGTACAGATTTTACTTTTTTCGACGTTTTGAGATACAAATGACTTCTTACTTGTATTTCGTAAAGCAGATACGTTGATTATTTTGCACCAATGGACCCAGGGCTTGATGATACATGTATTGCATGAAATACAACAGGGACGAAAAGCATAACATGTGTGGAATCCATAAGTAGAATATTTGAGATACGTCTGAGCTTTCTTTCAAATATACAATATTTAATCACGAATAAACCGAGGTGAACAGAGAAGATGACTAAAAACAGGCGCTGCGAAGCAACTGGAAAATTGTTTAAATCATGTGACGTAACGGCCAAGATGCAAGAGTTTAATAACCCTAAAAATTGTCATTATATTGTGCAACGCCAAAATCATTGATCTAACCTTCCATTCGTCTTATGCACTTAACGTTACCGTCACCTGAATTTTTCACCTTATTCCTCATTCTCGAGACATGAAGTTTGGAGCTGTCAGGTGAATGTTGGCGGCGAGATTACACTGCCAAGTGTTCACGCAAGATGATAAAATATACTTTAAACTGAGAAAAGATGTACGATGCTGATCAAATAAATAAATAAATAAATAAATAAATAAATAAATAAATAAATAAATAAATAATGTTTCATATACCGGACCGACCAATCGACCGACCCACCGAAAGTCGAAAGTGTCGTTAAACTCCAATAAATAAATACATATAAAATATTTGCCTCTTATCAGCCTTAAGTCTGATCACGTTATTACTTAGCAATCATTTGTTATTACATGGGGCGTGGTGACTCAGTAGGTAGAGGTGCAGGCTGGAAGCCGAGAGGTCCTCGGTTCAAACCCCACGTACGGCCACCGCGTTGTGTCCTTGGGCAAGACACTCCACCCCCATTGCCCACGTTGGGGCACAGTGGTGCTGTGTACTAAGGCGTACTTCACATCGATTGTGCACCTGTCTTCAACAAATACTAACCCTGCAAGTGTGGAGTTAGTAAGCTGGGGAACTGGCAGGTGCTCACCATTGCTCGGTGGTTCTCTCCGGGTACTCGGGCTTCCTCCACTCGTAAGACTGTCGTGGTCAAAATTAGCAATTGTGCAGAAATATGTAACCTTAAACACCAATAAAGGAATAAATGAAAAGTTATGACACTACTCCACCAATCCAGTAAAAACGAAGAAACATTGGTGCTCACCCATGAACTGTAACAAGGCAAACATATAATTGAACTCATGGTGGTGCCTGTAGTATTGTGTTCTTACCGCCGGCTTTTTTACAGTCGGGTCGCGGTGGAGTTTCTATGTGTTGACGACAAATTTCCAGCTGTTGATCGAGAGTTTACAAAGACAATTTTGGAAAAACAAAACTGAATCGAGAAGAGACAAGGCATTATCACCATCTTTTAAAAGTGAAGATTTCGCAGTACTACGGAGAGCAGGCAGAGAATGTCGGACAGATGGCGAACTAGTCACGATCGTAATTGTCTATATGCTTTGCAATTTAATCTGAAGACGAATGCAAACTCCCCAGAATGAATAGTAACTTGAAGGCGAAGACAGTTTTCGTAAACCCAATGAATCGGTCGCATCCGCCCGTGCAATTTACAAATAGAACAGTTGAAAAAACTAGATTCTTCAAAAACAATCAACAAAGGCCGTATCAATGTTCAGGCACCTGATACGGCTTTGTTGAATTTTTTGAAAACAAAAAATTTAAAACAATAAATGTTGATATCCCGTGCATTGAAAAAATAGAAATGTTTAAAATATTAAAAAAAAAATTGTTGCTTATCATTTGCCTTGGGTAATAGTTTTAAAAGATATTCCTTGTTAGGTTTGCTGATGTAGAAATAATTTTTTTATATTTTGTCTCTTCCTTTAAAAGAGAAGACGTTGGTTGTCGAGTATTGTATTGGGACAGATTAATAAATGTTTTGTGGATGAACAGATGGCAAAAGTTGTTGTATAAATTCAAATCAACAGATTCAGGGAAGCTTTTCGATGAAAAGTTGCCTTCTCTGTGCGTCAAAACGTTTCAGTTAAAACTTAAAGAATATTTTCTTCATGCTAGTATTTTTTATTTGCAAATTACACTCAGCATAAAAAACACAATGCTGTAACGCAGATTACTTACAAGGAAAAGTAAATATTTTTACATGGGGGTACGGAAAAGAGGCGTTTATGGTTAAAGGGTTGACTCTATTAACACTTATGTAGAAAAATGAAACTTTCAATTTGCAATTCGATGCCACAGCGTTACTATGGATTTAAACGGATCAACCATTTTTGGCATGCTTCAATGAGCTCTGTCATACGCGATGGAATTGGGTAAATTCCAAGTTGCGTTGCATTGTGAATAAAAATGCAGCTTGAAATTTTGGATTTTTTAAATCAGTGTGAAGGGGGTTAATGTTCCCGAATAAAATCAATATATACAATAAGCCTATTCCGAAACTGCCATCGTGGCTTTTAATCTATGCAAGGTCACAGGTCGATCATTGTTTCGAATTGAGTGCCTATCGACTCAAATGGTGTTTGAATGCACTTTGTGTCATGACTCTGTGGTAGTCCAAACATGGCCTGAAAGCGCGTATTTTAATTTTTTTTTTTTTTTTTTTTGGGGGGGGGGGGTTGTCACGTCCTTTAAAGGACGTACGAATTCCCAAAAATAAAATACGCTCTTTCAGGTCATGCTTGGACTCGACTCTGTGTCCATGGGCACTGCTTCGACTACTTTCGGGTATTTCCCAAGCCGAGAAACTCTTTGCAAACAGTTTTTGCTTGTTGCCACTCAAAACAAATTCTCGCCTCCGTGAAAAAAATGTCTTTAAACCTGCGATATCACATCGTTTAAAGTCGTCTAGGGTTGCCCCATTCAGTTAATTTGAATGATGACAACGGTTCTGCGAATTTAAACTTGATATTTCACAAAACTAGTTGACTTGGCTAACACGTAACTCAACGCGATGAACGTGGAAATCGCTTTGTTTACACCATTGAAGCGCCAACCATGGATGACTAAAGGCCTCATCAAATCCTCAATCACCAAAAGACAATTTCACATTAAAATGTTAAAATGTCCCAATGAAAAAAATAAAGTCAATTATAAACGTTATTGTAAAATATACAATAGAATAAAAAAACAGTGTAAATCCCTGTACTTCCAAAAAAATACTCGAGGATAATATACACAACATTAAAGCAACCTGGAGAATCCTAAATGATAGCATCAATAAGTCCAAAGCCAGAAGAGAGTTACCATCCGTTTTTATTCACAACAATAAGGAAATGAATTAACCTTTTGAAATTCCCAACAAATTCAACACCTTCTTTGCCGGTGTAAAAGGAATGGAAGTCCGTAGGAACGTTAGTCCCTCTGGACTATTATTCCGCGGAATTATAGTCCTGGGTCTAACATTTCTGGGAATAGTAGTCCGGCGAACTATTATTCCTAAAAATGTTAGACCTAGGACTATAATTCAGCGGAATAATAGTCCAGAGGGACTAATTTTCCTACGGACTTCCATTCCTGTCACACCGGCATTAGATGTGCAACGGGCGAACAGATACCACAGTCTAACAAATCAGCCATGGATTACATGAAACGGAATTTCCTTAACAATTTTTTCCTTAGTCAAACGTCTCCCTGCGAAATTATTAGTATAGTAAGGAAAATGAAATCGAAGACGAGTGAAGACTGCGATAGCATAACGTCAGCCAGTATGAAATAAACAATAGATGCCATTGCTGTTCCACTAGCTCAAATAATAAATAATTCATTTGAGCAAGGTAGAGTATGAGACAAAATGAAAACAGCCAAAGTAATTTCCGTATACAAAAGCGGCGACGAGCGCTTATTTACTAAATACAGACCCATTAGCATTATCCCTACATTCTCCAAAGTGTTAGAAAAGTTGTATCTATCAAACTACTAAACTTCCTACAAAAATGTTGATATTCTCTTCACCATCAATACGGATTTCGTAAAAGACACTCCACTATTCATCCAATATTGCAGCTCATTAAGTATGTTACAGAGGCTGACAATAATAATAATGCTAAAACCTTGACTGTTTTCCTCGACTTTTCTGAAGCTGTTGACACATTAAATCATAATACACTTCGGAAGAAGCTCGAATGGTATGGGTTTGGGGGGGGGGGGGGTAGCTAATGACTGGTTTAAAGGTTATCTATCTAGCAGAATACAATACATGAGCTACCGGGATCAAATGTCAAATTTAGCTACTATTATCTGTGGTGTCCCACAAGGTTCAGTTTTAGGTCCGATTTTATTTCTTTTATATATTAATGATATAAGTGAGTCAACCTCCATAAATATTTTATTGTTTGCTGATGACACGACTACGTGCACATCCGAATCTGAAATAAATACTTTGACAAGTACAACAAATACCGAGCTGGATAAACTATCGAACTGGTGTTATGCAAATCGATTGGCCCTAAATACAAAGAAAACAAATTATATTGTCACCAAAGTTAATTCTAGTCATACAATAACAAACATTATATGTATAAATGATCAAAATATAAATAGAGTGGAATCTGATGAAAATATCCGATCTATAAAAATTTTAGGAATAAGATTTCACGACAAATTATCCTTCAATTGTCATGTTAATCATTTATGCTCCAAAGTTGCCTGTGTTAATTACACTTAGAAAAAAGTAAAAAATATCTTACCATTGAAGGCTTTGAGAATTATTTATTATGCACTTGTCCAAAGTCATCTTGTATATGGAATCTAGGTATGGGGTAATTCTGGATCTCTTAAACCTTTTTTTTAATGCAAAAACGAGCAATACGCGTAATAGGCAATACAAGGTACGCCCACACTGAACCACTATTTTCGAAATGTAATATTCTTACAATATACGACCTGTTCAAATTGCACAGTTACTATTTGTTTTTGACTGGCATAAAGGCAATCTTCCATCATCGTTTAACTCATTTTTGAAAGTGCTGATTCGCATAGGCAGAGAATATCACGACAATCGGGACTTCTCTATACTCATCGCACAAGAACTAAATCACTCGATAAACTTCTACCATATTCCTTTGTGAAAATGTGGAATGATTTGGATCCTAAACTCCGCGCAATGGACAGCAGGAACTGTTTTAAAAAAGAACTAACTTATAGGTTTATTTCTTCATATTCAAAAATTGTAGAATCTGACAATCCATACTGTTCCGACTGTTCCACCTAGTAAATGGTCCCGACTTGAGTCGTAGCAAGCACTACAGTTTAATGCAATTTGGATTCCCTTGCGCCTGGTGCTTTTCTCGTCACATTGTGAACGTTAGTCTGTGTCTGCTCACCTTTCTCATCTGGAGCTGACACCCGTTCATTGGGCCACGATGTCTGTGCTGTGTTATGCTGTGTTGTAAGTAGTACTGCTATGCAGTGCGCAGTACAGTCTGGGGTTATGACGTTTGGGAGCTGACAAGTGCTCGGTGGTTCTCTCCGGGCACTCCGACTTCCGCCACCCATAATCCTATCACCGACACGATACGACCCTGGTTGTTAAAGTGTCGTTAATCACCAATAAATACATTAAAAGAAATAACGCTTGTTGTCACAACTATAGTGACGAGGTATGATTTTGCAACTTTTTGCTAACAGGTCCAGGTAGGAAACAATAATCCTAAACCTCAAGCTCTTGTCAAACCGCCATTTATTGCTAATAAAACCTCCCATGCCTCTGGTCCTGATCTTACACCTCAGCCTTCTGTTGTGATGTGTTACTGTATTTCAGTAGTCTGCCCTGGTTCCTTCCTTCCTCATAAGGTTGTCAACAGCGTCATAGCCACCCATATTCACCACCAGATTATTATTATTATTATTATTATTATTATTATTATTATTATGAACTCTTTTTCTCCTTTTCTTCTTCTTTGTGTCCTTTTACTACTCATTTTCTTTTTCTTCCGTTCTTTGATTTTCTTTTACTCTTTTTCAAGGGGAAATAAGGAAGACAGCCGATATGGCTACGACTTTCCCTAGCAATATACTCTTATATATTGTGTAATGATCTTTGTGACTTGTGTGGCAATCTTGTGTTACTTTGTTTATTGTAAACATCTGTATGTAATTATGTATCTTGCTGAATAAAAATCAATCAAATCACTGAAGCAATCACCCTGCGACCTGCGAAATAGGCTTATAGTGTCAACAATAATAAGATTTGAACTCTACATTACCTTTATCGATGTGTCATTATTTTTGCAACTTTGTAGTTCAAAAATTAGCGCTATGTGACCATCATTTCTAAGAAGTATGCTTGAATTGTAAAATATGAGAAAGGACTGTCCCTTGAAGTGAAGAGGAAATGAGTCCCGTAAAATGTAATGAATCCGTACAGTTTGAGGAACGTTTCGGTGGGTACGCTGAGATGATTCTCAAAGTGTACCTTCCGAATTCGTCCTTCTTTTCACGTTTTTCCAGTGGGGAGAGTTTGACAGGTACGCCATGATATTTGCTGACAATATTAAACCCCGGTTCTCATCCTTGAACCTGCAGAATACACATCCCTGTTCCGACCCAATAGGAAGGAAAGACACAGATGGTCTATAAACGCGGTGACAAATGGTCGAATCAATGCATTTTTTTAAATGGTGGGACAAAATGAAAGGGATTGACCAGTGTGGACTGCATCCGAAACTAAAGAGAAGGTAAACAGGACTTTAGTGCTTTATGTGGAATATGGAGAGGCAAATGTTTGAGAAGAACTTAGATGGCACATTTAGATGGACCTTGCTATTCATATTCCGACCGAAGTCAATGGAGATGGAGACGAAGGGTGGGGTATTGTGGCATACGGTGATAATGAGTGTCACATGTGTAATTCGGGAGCAATGGAGCCCTAGTCCAAAATAGCAGTCCCACAGAATAATATTTACTTGGAATATGATGAGGAAGTGGGATGGTTTAATGAAGGATATGTGGGCATTGGGTGCTATAAGAGTGAAGGTTCGTATACTTAGGCCACACACATTAAATTATTTGATTATCAGGCAATTTGTTTTCACATGAGTGAGGGAGGGTTGGTTTTATTTTTAATTTTAATTTTTCTTTTGCAAAAAGTGAGCAAACATGGAGAGGATTTTGGATGTAGTTTTACACACTGAAATATAGAGAGTGCACTTTATACAAATTAATTCATTTTTAATTTGAAACAAATAAAACATTCCTCTAAAAACAAGCTGTGATACTGCAACTCAAAGGCTTCATATTCTTTCGATGCTCTTCATATTATCTTTGAAGTAAAAGTATTTAATCTATGGGGAGTTGCCTTGTTACAATTTATGGGAGAGTGCCAATAGGCACTCTCCCATAAATTGTAACAAGGCAAACATATTGGAGACGCAACTAAATAAATATGCATCAATCAAAAAATGTAAAAAGTTTCGGATATCCCTGAGTTTGGACTAATATTTGAAGACACTGGAAGGCAATAAAAAATGTCCAATGAAGGGGTTCAAATTCAATGATGAATTGCCTGGAAATCCAAACACTTTTTTAGCCTCTTTTGTGAAATTGGGAAAACAAGATAGTGTGGACTATCCTTAACACAATCGTATCTGAATGCTCGAAGGAGACTTAAAGCAGGAGAGCAGCACGTAAACCAAAGGGATAATGGACTTTCTTTATAATGAAACACAAACGAACGAATGGTTAGTCGAAGTGTGTGTTATTACATTAGTATGATGAACAGTTGACATGGCTCATCCCTAGCTCTCGTTTATAACAACATTTGGCAGGGAAACATATGTCTACACAACATCAAATCGAAAATTATGAATACGATGTTATTCTCTTCAGGGCAATTATGGATGTCTCAGCAAAAGAAACGACTCCTCTGGCCATGTATGGTGTTCATGCAATAGATACGGGAATGACATTCAGTGTGAAACAATCAGTAAGTACAGATATATAAATAGTAAATGTTGGGTTTGTAGAATCAGAGGCTCACACAGTCTGAAAATGAAACGAAGTTGAAAATGTTTTACATTTTGGTTCGTGCTCGAAAAATATTTTTTTTAGTTTCGAACGTAATTGCAGACGGTTAGTTAGTTAGTTAGTTAGTTAGTTAGTTAGTTAGTTAGTTAGTTAGTTAAGGGGTCGTTTTTATTAGATTTGAAAATTGCAGCGGAATTACCAATGGAAATTGTTGATTAATAAGACAGAACACAACGAGAGTAGAGTACAGGGCGGCTGGACTACTCGGACTGATTTGTATCTATTTTGTTCTTCCCCTGCGCCGAATTACCCCCAACAGGGAAATACCTCCAAGCAGCCAACAAGTATGGTTGTTTTATGTTCGCGCACTATAGCCGAGTTATGATCTGTGTTTATTCCACGGCTAAACTTGAATTAAGCGTAGGAAGATGATATTTTTCAGAAAAATATCACACCCGGCGGTTTGCTTAAAATCTTACGTGACTCTGGTTTTGTGTCGAAGCGATTCATTGACTTCACTTGACGTCACTCATATGCAAAACGACCGACCAGGTGTGTTCTTACGTAGGGTTCTGATTTTTAAGCCGGATTCCAGGACATTTCGTAATGTGCGTATTGCATTGGATAACTTTGAATACATACAACAATCATGGTATATATAGTCTAATCAGACACTGATGTTGAACAGATATTATCCTGTCTGAAACACATCTACTCTAGGTTAACACCTTGACTCAGCATCTTCAATTTTAAGCCTGTTACTGTGACACACAACCCGATATCCTTGCCGCATTGTCCATTCGTGAAACGTGTAGGAATCCACTGAAGCCCTTGTAAATCTCGCTTCCTCTTCTAATGTCTTACAGCTGTTCAGGTGTGACTTTTGCACTGAAGGATGTCTCTTCTTAGTTATAATTTAAACACATTTCAGCTGCATTTAATGTATGCGTCGCGTGCACCGTTACAAAATTCAGTTTGCAAACATTTCGTCCCCTAAGTTCCAATGTGTTCTATGAGCCAGTACGCACATAGAACACATTGGAACGCAGAGGACGATTTGTTGCAAACTTTAATCTGTAGTATGTTTGTGGTGAATCGTTCACCTGTAGTGGGATTTACGTTTTATTTAACTCTTTTCAGAAAACTAGTTTTTGTAGTGTTGGCATTTTTATGGAGTTGCAGTATTGACATTGGTGTTATTTGGGCACCACAATGAAAAATATTCCGCTGGGAGAGGAGGGTAAACTAAATGTTTAGCACCTGTTCTCCAATCCAATTCGCACTATGTGTAGCAAATAAAATATGTTTTATATAATATTAGAACGTTCCTTTTCATGTTCTATCGGTCGATAGTACCTGAGTTTGTGTGATTTCAGAAATAAAACCTGATGCAGCGAAGCTGCTGAAGGTTTTATTTAAAAAAAACACACAAACTCGGGTACTATCGGCCGATAGAACATGAAAACAAACGTTCTAATTATTTTATTATGCCGAACAAAAAATGACTTTCATTGCCAAGCGTTAACTGCTACATGCCGTCAATCTTGTAACAAAAATGTAGTTGAATCCAAAAACATGACGTCATTTCGAACGAATGACGTCTCTTCAAAAATGACTTGTCACACAAGTGCCGTCACTTTGGGGGTTTCTATATCAACAAAAGCCAATGTTTACAACTGCATCATGCTGTTCATGTTATAACTCATTGTTAATGCTTGTGTGAAAAGTGATTTAAATTAATGGAATATAAATTCATGTTTCTCGGACGACAAGAGTTGACAGAATTAAGCGGAGAGAAACAATTTATTTTGTATTTGAGGCGGAGGCTCAGTTAGGTCGAGGAGTACTAAACTTGTGGAAATAGAATTGATTGAAGTCATAACTGAGACTCATATTCAGGATTCACTGAAGTGGTGAACAACACGTGAGTGAGTTTTTTAATATTTCTGATTCTTTTGAATTCATTGTTTGCAGCTAAAATTGAAAACACACCCACTGAAGATGATATATTTGTTGGTAAGTTTGTGTCTACCGGTGCTGAAAGAGCTAAACGGACACGGAGCCAGCGTTTGGTGTTGAGAAATTCCAATCGACGCTGATCAATGGAAGTGGCGCTTACAATTTTTTCGTTCTCTTGTCTCCAGGGAAAAACTTTCCGATAGTATCAGAAGGTGTCAAATTAACCAATCACGGCTGATGTTACAAACGTGAGGCATAATAAACTAATATAATCCGCTGTAACGATGACAGTGATACTGTGGCGGTGGTGTGCACAATACATTTTCGAATCACTAAGACAGAACACAACGAGTCGTTCTCGTATTTCACGTGCCCCGAATAATCCAGCAAGGGTCGTTTGTGCCTGTCTCTCGTTCTCTATCGGAGTTGTGTTCTGTATTTATATCACTATTAAACATAAATTTTTGGGATGGAATTGGTATTTTTAAAGACAAATATCACCTTCGGCGGCCCGTTTACATTCTTGCTGGGCACTGCTTTGTGTCAGAGCATTTTATTCATGTCTTAACGTCACACGGATGCGTAACGACCAATCAGATCCTAGTAGCCCGTATTCCACGCGTGGCATACACAGCATATTTCACACTGTCTTCATTGTATTGGGTAAGGTTTCATACATTCAGTAATCCCACTATAAAGCCACGATTTACGATCAATTGGCTGTCAACTCGACCATCTATTCTTCGCAATAGTATCATCACTGGGGATTTCCTGCACACCGCCATTTTATTCGTGTGTTGAATCTTACCCTTAAGCAATACTTTTCATGCGATAAGCGACCACTTTGACACACGTCTTGCTGAATCACTGTTCATTTGATCTAATGCACCGGTTGATTTAATTATAAACTCGGACAGTGAATATCACGACGATTCACCAAGACTTAGTGACAATTCTGAGATTCCGTCGAATTTCACGACCAAGTGTAAAGGGTATAAGCGTTAACCAATTACCTAACGTAACGGACTTAACAAGACGGCTTTATTAAAAAAAATGCTACTAAAATATTATTATTTCCAACAGTGGCTTCAAAAACATAGGTTTTGACAATTCTCCTTGAGCTCGTTTCAATCAGGGCGCAATAATCTCTAATATTTGCAAGTACCGTTGCTTTTCGGGTCATATATGTTAGCAAACAACCAGTGAAGACATTTTGTAGCCTGTTAATCGTTCCACATTATAAATGTATATTCGCATTTATTTCTTCCACTACGAAATCAATCACTAACCGTATAATTCTGAGCCACTTATAACCTTCACATCCTTTCGCCATTTCCAGAGATGTGCAGTATTGGTTCAATGTCAGTAGCGGCGCTATCATCGCTGTACTATATCTAGTAGCGCAACAGTTTGATAATCCTGGAGGCGACGAAACTTTGAGAACTTTGTGTGTTGTGGATCAAGATACAGATGACTTCTGCAAACAAATTATCGGGGGTTAAAGATAAACAATGAGACCTAAGTAACTATCTTGTTCACCATACAAGACAAATCTCAATATTGTTCATGATTTTCCAAACTAATTTGTAAAACCCGCAGAGGAGTAAAGACTGGTTTGTTTGGTTTAAACAGTGTTTATTAATGAAAACACTGTAGCTGCATACAATATGATTTATAATAAAAGAAAGAAAAAAATATAACTATGAAACAGTGAATGCAGCACACAGAAACATTACTGGGAAAATCACAAAAATGGAGGGATTCCTCAGAAATATTGATGCTTATGTTGGTCGTCTCCCTAGGTCTTTGAGTTTCAAAATAGGTTTTACCAGAACTGCTGGTGATGGACCAAATGCAGATTGTTTAAACTGTGTGGTGAAAGCTGTTTAAGTATACAGATAGATCCCGTGAAAGAGGAATTACGCTGATAAGATAAAATATTGGAAAGTATAAGATGAAGTCAACATTAAATCAAACACAATCAGCCGAGAGATGAACGAGGTTCAGACAATCAGGTAAGAGGACACTGAGTTGACGCAGCAAAATTCACTCGGGGGTGGGGGTGGGGGTGGGGGCATAACAAGAAGAGCAGCTAGAGCTGAGCTGGAAGTATCAGGAGATAACCTACCAGAAAAGAGAAAGAGACTCAGCCATCGTATTTAAGGCTGAGTCTCGGAGGGCCATAAAGTCGCGTTACTCACTGCGCTGCCATCAAGGCGATCTGTGGCTGTACTATACTGTTCTAAAATGCAGTGTAGCCACCACAGATCTCCTTGATAACGACATGTCTACTTGAAGTGTTTCGTTTCCATAATGTATTCCTGCACCTTTTCAAAGAGGAGACGATTTGCATCTTTACTTAAATGCTCTGATCCTTACAGGAGTATAGTGATGTTCTCAGGAAACGGCATCTGCCCTATAATGCTTTCAAGGGCATTCGAGTAGACCTGCCATGGCAGCAATAAATGGTCAGACGATTCAACTGCACCACATTGACAGTTGAGCAACAATGACAGGTGGTTTACATGTAGATGAGAATTGAGGTTACTACAGCAAAGACACAGTCTGGAATGGTATATCTGTGTCGCACGACACTTAGCATTAATGAGGGTGGTCGTTGGTTATTACGATTTAGGAATCTCATGAAATTGCTAATCGAAACGTTTTGTCGAACAGGCAGCGGGGTGTTATTCCACAGTTTAATTACACCGGGAATGAATGACGACTGGTATAACTGGGTACGGCAGAAGGGTACGCGGTGGTTATCACTTGTACGCAGCACATGGCATGTGTCGGTTGCTGGTGTGACAGGAGGCACTTTGTTTGCAAGATATGGAGGCGTTATACGGTGGTTCATTTTAAAGAACTGCATAAGCTTGTGTTTCCGACGTCTATCCTGAAGGGTATCCCAACATGTTTCACTATACAATAGGGCTTTACTTGAGCTCGTTGCTCCAGTGATGATTCTGGCATCAGCTATTTGAATCTTCTCTATGTCAGTGGCATTAGTTTCAGTACAGTTGTCCCACAGAGGTCTGATGAAGGCAAAATAAATTTCCCCAAGTGCACATCTGTCAAAGACAAATTTATGAATCCTCATCAGGTCTATGCGTGCCCAGTCCTTTGAACAAATATGGTCAATATGATTATTCCATGCACAACTGTTATTTAGTATGACACCAAGGTGTATGTGGTTACTTGCCTCGGTTGATTGCGCATTGAGAAGATATAAAGATGGGCGCGATGACGGATTACTTTTGCGAGATATGAGCATACTTTCCGTCTTTTGAGAGCTAAATTCTACCGACCACATTTTCTTGTCCAGTTTTCGATTGCTTCTAGATCTAATTAAACTAGCAGCTTGAATAGGATCTTCCACAATAATGTATAAGGACGATTCATCTGCAAATACTTGTAAATTACCTTTTACATTTTCAGTTATGTCATTAATTTATATTAGAAACGGAAGGGGCCCAAGAATCGTCCCCTGGGTGACTCCAGGGCAGACAGTTCTCCATGATGAGGATTCAGATGCTACAGTAACTCTTTGTTTTCTATCAGAAAGATATGATTTCAAAAATTCCAATTGGTCCCCTTCAATCCCGATTTTCTCAAGCTGTAAATTCAACCGGCGTGCCACACTTTCTAAAATGTCGTCATATATATCGGTTAGCTGGGGAGCCGCTTGGTGTGCATCCGGACTGAAATTGACTAAGGAGATTGTTATCCGTGAGCAATGTCCAGAGGCGCTTAAAAATACATTTCTCCAATACTTTACCGACACAACTAATCAGTGATATCGGTCGACAATTAGTCACAACGTTGGAAGCATTCTTCTTGAGGATGAGCGAAGCATTAGCCCTTCTCCACATGATCGGAAAATAAGAATTATTTAAAAGGATATTGAGGAGGGACAACAGTGAATCGCTCAATGAATTTTTACATTCATTGAGGAGACGTGGGTTAATAAGGTCCGGTCCAGACGCTTTGGCTGAATTGATCGATTTCAGAGCCCCAAGTACCTCTGCGCGTTGACGGGTAATACTGTCAATTTTACACTCGAGTTTTGGACTGGAGGTGGTGGCAGAGAGGTCGAGGAATCATCCACGGTGGGTATAGAGTAAAAATATCCATTGAACAACTCGGCCTTAATGGTATTCGACGTACACATTTTGTTTTAGTAAGTAATAGTATATATATGATTTTAGGGTCTTCCACCATAATGAAGGTGGGGTCTCGGGCCCTCGCAGTGCATTTTGAACTCTTGCCAGATTGCACGTTTTTGGCCTCCTGAACTGCAGAGACAACTTCCTATCGTTTGCATTTGCATTTAATCCACGCTCGAGGGCGACCGCTATACTTGGCAATTCGATACAGCCTCTTTCGCTGCCTGATCAGCAATCTCAATTCATTACGAAACCACTGTGGTTGACTGGCCTTGAGGGAGTATATTCATTTGGTGTGTATCTGGGTGCCAGATGCAGCAGTTTTCAGTAAAATGGTTCACAATATTATCCAGATTAGAATCATCGAAACTTTCACCCCACTCTTAGTTCTCGATGGCAACATCGGAGTCAGTGAAATTTCCTGATGCATTCGTCAATACATAGACAGTAATCGCTTGACTGGACTGGTTACGCGAAATAATCCATGAGAGGTGAGGGACGTTGAATTAATGAATTACCTAACGTAATGGCCAGCGCTATTCTCAAAAATCGCCAAATAATTTTCATTAGTTTTTCATTTTGTTTGTGTCTAAAACATAGGTTATGACCCCTCACTGGAACGAGCTCGTCGAGCTCGTTCCAATAAGGGGTCATAACCTATGTTTTTGAGACAAAAAATGAAAATAATAGCTATTATTTTATTATTTTTTTGCAAGTGTCGTCTGCTTTTCATATTAGGTAAACTTAGAGACAAACAAGCATAGACATATACTGAGTCAAAAACGAAAATATAATAAACTTTGAGGAGCAATTTTTTTAGTCGACCTTAATCTCAAACAAATTATTGTATATTCATATTTAGCTGTATGAATTTGCATAATTTCATGTTCTTACTGCTGCCAGCGTCACGTCAGGACGTCGCAATTCAGATATGGGGTGAAATGAAATGTTCACAAATGCAGTCAAAAGCGTGTATGTCCACCATTATCTCTTGGATGACAAGTCATAGACGGCGCATGGACCTGATAAGTCTCTGGGTGTCACCCTGTGGTATTACATCCCACTCCTGCTTTAGAACATTACGTAAATCGTTTAACGTCATGAAGTCCGCACGGTCCATTTGATCCCAAAGATGCTCGATTGGAGACAAATCTGGCGAAAGTTGGGGGCCAGGATAGAAGTTCGATGATCTGCTCCACAAGAAAGTCACGACAGATACGCACCACGTGACATCTGGCTCTGTCTCGTTGGAATAACTGGAATCCGACGTTAGCGCTGAACAACGGGACAACAACAGCGTTGAGTATTTCATCTCTATATCGCTGTCCATTCAGATTACCATCGATGAAGTTCAACTGCGTTCGATGGTGCAAGGTAATTCCTGCGCAAGCCATTACACCACCCCCGCCAAAACGGTTTCAATCCCGCACGCAAGCATCAGAAAACCGTTTGCCTCGTCCGCGAAACACTCTTGCCCCACTATCAGCGCGCCGTAGACAAAATCGTGATTCATAATTAAAAGGAACTGTGCTCCAACGCCAGCGAACACGCTGACGTACCCACTCCATTCTGGCGGTACGATGACGTTGGATAAGGATTGGTCTGTGGTATGGACACCTGCTTCGGGTGCCGTGCTCAGCTAGTCTGTTGCGGACAGTCTGTGTACTGATTCTATTGTTAGTTCTATCAGGAGTAATTGCTGCTGTCCTCGTCGCCGGAAGGAAGAGATACCGTAAGTGAGACGTTCTGATGTGTCGGTCGTGTGCATGGGTCATAACTCTTGGTCGGCCTGAACGAGTCTCATAACCTATGTTTTTGAGACAAACAATGAAAATAATAGTTATTCAAGACTTTTTTCTGCAAGTGTCGTCTGCTTTTCATTGTTCGGTAAATGGTTAAAAAAAAAACAAAAAAAAACAAACATTGAAGTCCCCATTACACCCACGGCAAAGCGTCTTCGTTTGCGCGCACGGGTTCATGACCCAATTGTTGATTGCATAATTGACTTGTTAAGTTATCGTTTATAATCAAACCCGGAAATCCCAGTAAATCACACTTTTGGAAAATAATGAACATTATGTAACACCAGGATTAAAAATTAAAAAAAAATATGCCAGGTTCACAGGTTTTGGTCCTGTTTACCCGATTTCTGGTTACAAGGTGATGTTGACAGTTTAGGTCCAAGTTGGCTTCACAAGTGATGTCAGACCTGGAAAGAAGTTTAAGAAATGTAGTACAAGCACATAACACGATAAGATAATGAAGAGATGTTGCTTTTAGCAGAAAAACAGAATACTGCAACATCAGTACCAAGTTTTGGATAATGGTGCTCAATCTCGACATAGTCGTTAAACATTAGGGTATATATGCTACCAAAAAACTGGATTGTTTGAGGGTGGTGTTTTGTTTTATTTTGCTTGTCTTTATAGAACCGTGCCCATTGTCATCAGGATACCTGTTCAGATCAAAGCGATGTTTCAAGTATGTTAGTACCAAAAAAACACAAGAACAAGCGGATGTTGCCTGTAAAGAAGAAGGAGGTCATCTGTTTACACTAGAGGGCTTTTCTGACATAAAGCTTCTCATTGCTCAAGGTTTGTAGCTCACTAAACTTGCATAAAAGGCCACTGTGGCTTTTCTTAGAGTCGTGTTATATAATGAGTCGTCCATTGCTTGTGAAATATTATACTGACGAATAAATCTAATCCAGAAACAGGATATAATTTTACTCCACAGGTAGTCTTCGTCTACATGGTTTAATAACTTTATTTTTTTTTTCGTCTCATAATTAAAGTACTAACTCATCCACGTGGATTGAACAATGGAAATAGCATTTACTTATACACTAGTAGACGTGTAACCTGTACCGGAACTGCAGTCCTTTAGATCAGTCTAATCTGGGCACAGCGGCAAATATGGATGTGGCCTGCATGGTTGGCGAAAAAGCACCGGTATTTCTTCTTGACGTCTATTTTAGGTTTTCGGTCCCCGTCTTAAAATGATAGTTTACAACCCCTTGTTATAGGTCTTCATCATTATCACTGGTTTCCACCACCCTTTGGCGTAAGTTTTCTCGACTAACTCGAGAAAGCTTCTTAGTTTCCTAGTGTCGAGTCAAAGGCCTATTTGAATGTAAGCTAAATTACTCATGGCGTTTACCGAGAACTGCCACAAACATAAAACAGTGGATCTCAAGCTTTCAGTGCATGATCAAAAAGTATTCGCCAACGAAAAGCAATCGCCGTCGACAGTGCCGTATACGACACTGTCGACGGCAATTGCTTTTTTTGTGGCGAGCTCTGTGCTGTTTTTAAAGTTATTTATGTGTTGCATTGTTCGACTCGAAGGTAACCTCTAAGCTTTATTACAAACATCAGGGAAACCTGGCCAAACTATATGTTGTCGAAACACTGCAAAACTTTGGAAAAAGTTTCAAACTCTTCATAATTTGGGCGCAGTTATCTTATTTTGACACAACGTTTACCATCGTTAGTTGGGTAGAATTTAAAGGCCTGCGGAACTGTTCCTATCCCTTTTTCTGGTTAACACTTTAACTACCAGGCAACATTTGCACGCGTAATTTACAAATTCAGAAGTTGAAAAAATAAATAAAAAAAACGAAAATCAACAAAACCATACAATGTCACCCTGATTGGAACGAGCTCGACCCGTTCGTTCACAGAAAGAGTCACAAAATAAGGTTTTGTTGATTTTTTTTTGAAAATATTGAAAATAACAATATTTAAAACAATAAATTTTGACACCGTCAGTTTCGGGTAAAGTGTTGTGATTTTTGCTACCAGTTAACCACCCTCCATGACTAAAGTGTGAAAAATATTTTGTTGTATAATCAGACAAGAATATTTTATTCTAGATTTGCAAAATTGTGAATTCTGTCGTGCATGAGTATCATTAAATAAGCTTTGCGTAACTCATATACTGAAGTTTGCTCATTGTCCGAATACTCTAGAAGAAGATATTTCCATCTGGGCCCAGCCCTCATTATCTTGCTACAATATCCTCGCACATGAACATTGTCTGTTCTACAACCAAGTGCCGTTCATCGAGAACGACGCGGCGATGACGGATAAACATATAACAAGGGGCTAAATGTAGTCTTACTCTTTTATCCACGCTTTTTATATTTAATTTTAATCTTCTGCTTGGCAGATATTTGGCAAGAACAGTATAATCCCCCCCCCCCCCCACAGCCCACTTTCCGCAGTCTGGAAGAGACCCATGGGAAGAGACATTTATCATAAAGAAATGAATTAGATAATCAACTCACAAAAAAACCCGAAAAAACAACAACAAACATCCCCCAAAACAACGAATCTCCATTCTTCCTTTGATGCAGTTTTTCATTGCGTTTGTTTGTTTATTGGGTTTAACCCTTTACCCATCGCAGACAATATCAAAATGTATTATTTTAAATATCATTTTTTTTTAATTAGTGTTTTTTCAATTGCTAAATTTGCATATTACGCGGGCGTATATGGCCGATTCATTGGGTAAAGGGTTAACGGCACACTCAACAGCTAGCGTCATATCGTGTTTGACAGTTTTACAGGCCGAGTATGCTAAAATACCCGGACAGAACCAACCAGCAACTTTCAATATCTCAAGTCTGTAACCCGGCAGCCGCCGATTTGAAAGCTGTTGAAGGCAAGAGTCCCATCGATGTGCAGTTTGCCTTTGTTGATAGCGAAACAATGCCCCCCCCCCCCCCCCCCCCCCCACACACACACCTCAAGTGGACAATCGGAAATAAGTGCCTTGCTTGGTCAAATGTTCAGAAAGGAGCAATCGTTCTTTTTTTAACGTCCAATGCTTTAACCAGTGATCTACCGCAACCTACCTCTCGCCACGATATAGCCTTAGTTGCCTATGTGGCGTTAAGCGCCAATAAATAAATAACCACACTCCCTCAATTTTTACCTTTTTTTACAACAGGCTCAAACGTCTCGCCTTCACGAATGTTTCTGGCTTCCTTATATATTTTAAAGAGGATCTCTAATGAATTGTGGTTTTCGAACTTTCTGTACCAAATTCACTAAAATTCGAGGCTGAGATCGATAACAGTGAACGAGGTTAAGAAACTTCGTGTCCACTCCTGACGAATTTACCACTCTTTTTTATAACATAACGCGTAATTTTAACCGTTCACTTAACTTAGCGACTTAACTGGCCAGCAGTATTCACAAAAATCGCCAAACAAATTGTATTATTTTTTCAACCTTTGCCTTGAAAACATACAAGGCCGATCGAACTCCTCCCAATGAGGGATCATAAGCTATGCTTCCAAGGCAAGAAATGAAAACATTTAGTTATTCAGGAAATATTACATAAATAGTAAATGAGAAATAAGAGAAGATTAATTCAAAGCAATCACAATGTTACTACGTATACGTCGACGTCTGACGTCATTCTCGCTTTAGACGTGGTGTGGACGTGTTATGGATGTCTTTTTTTCATACTAAGCTGTTTGATAGACCGGAAAAAGTTACTATCGTTTAGGAGGAAAATTAGCAACTGTCGTGTAAGATATATATAGGATAGCTACGCTGTTTTAGTGAATATCGGGGACGTTTAGGTCCACACGAATGAGATAATTCCCGATATTCCCGAAAACAGCCTAGTTTTTCTTTTTTATTATATTCTACGTGACATTTTAATGCTCAATATTCGGCCCAATTCGACTGAAAACAGTTTCAAGGCAATAAAAAGGCTGCTAATAGCTCATCGAAGGCGACGTTCAAGGTGTCGTCATGCTCCGAAGAGTAACGTCATTTAGGAAGCTACTTAAAAAATTCATCGTGTGGACCTGAAAGTATTACTTTTCACTCGCGCAAGCGCTCGCGAAAAATAAAACTTTCAGGTTCACACTCATGAGATAATTGCAGATACTGACTAAAATAGAGTAGATTTTCTTTTTTATTATTATGCTACTAGACATTTTATTGCACAATATTCAGCCCAATTCGACCCGAAATGCGTACGTTTCAAAACAACAACAAAGATCAGCTGATCTTTCCCTCAAGCCGAAGTCATGCGCTGAAGCGTGACGTCATTTAGGAAGCTGCTGGAGAATATTTATTGATATCTATCGAGTCGATAGATATCGAGAAATATATTTTAAATAATTTGCGATAATTCACAGGCTAGCATATAATAAGGTTAATTATTCATATATATTAAGAAATAGATAAGGAAAGATTGTAATACTCGGCATTGGTAAACTCACCGAACCCGTACTCAAATCCCTATTTTTTTGCATTGATAGTAAGTGTGGTTTTTAAATGCAATCAACACTTCCTTAATAAATATCAAGTTGCCAAGCGACACAATTTTCGGTAGAATAACTTCAAACTGCGTAGACATATTGCCTTGAAAACATACGCTGCTTCGCTGCTTCAGGTTTTATTTCAGAAATCACACAAACTTAGGTACTATCGACCGATAGAACATGAAAAGAAACGTTCTAATTATTTTATTATGCCGAACAAAATATGACTTTCATTGTTAAGCGTTAACTGCAACATGCCATCAATCTTGCAACAACAATGTAGTCGAATCCAAAAACATGACGTCATTTTGAACGAATGGCGTCTATTCAAAAATGAATTGTCACATGTGCCGTCGCTTTGGGAGTTTCTATATCAACAAATGCCAATGTTTACAACTGCATCATGCTGTTCATGTTATAATTCATTGTTAATGCTTGTTATGAAGCTTGTGCTGAAAATTTTCGGTTTACATCGCATAAACCGAAGGAAAACAACAGTTATTTCTTAAATATAATTGATTGAAGTCAGAACTGAGACTCATATTCAGGATTCACTGAAGTGGTGAACAACACGTGAGTGAGTTTTTTTTGGAATATTTCTGATTCTTTTGAATTCATTGTTTGCAGTGAAAATTGAAAACATACCCACTGAAGATGATATATTTGTTGGTAAGTTTGTGTCTACTGGTGTTGAAAAATGTTAAACGGACAGTGAGTCAGCGTTTGGTGTTGAGAAATTCCAATCGACGCTGATCAATGGAAGTGGCGCTTACATTTTCTTCGTTATCTTGTCTCCAGGGAAAAACGTTCCGATAGTACCCGTGTTTTGCCCCAAAACTACAGTACTATGACTTTTAGAAGGTGTCAAATTAACCAATCACGGCTGATGTTACAAACGTGAGGCATAATAAAGTAATTTAGATCTTTATCTAAGATATTGATTTTTTGTTGTCCAGTGATGTCGCGGGGAATCACGAATGCTTTATTTACTAAATTTGTTATCATTAACGTAGCCTTGTTCATTCAGATTGCCTTGTTCATTTCACGGTGTGGGTTTTGAGTCGTATTAGAACATATACGTTATTGTGAGGAATTGACGGTAACACCGTCTGTGGTTTGCCGCACCGAGTGTATGTTCAACCGAGACTTCGCGTCTCGTCTGAAGATAACCTTCGAGCTACAAACCCCGGACTGTGTTACCGTCAGTTCATCACATTATCTTGTAATGCTGAACTTTGCGACAAGTGGGATAATTCATTAAATTGTCAAGCGGGGTCGTAACTTAGGGCGAATGTGAATGTGTACCTGGGGTAAAACTGTTTCAACATTGTTGCATAGACGGATAGTAATCGATCACAATATTTTTTTCTGCCAGTCTCGAACACTAACCAATGAATGGTCATACTGGCGAGCAACAGTTTTATCGAAAAAATCGCAGCTTAAATTCTGCTAATTTACGAAGACAAAGCCCGTTTATCAGTTCAAGTTCTCCGAAATAACGCAGATTTGTAAATGTGTCCAAAATTGTCGGAGGTAATAAGTCATTATTTCTCTTATCTATCAGTGCGATGTTGAGTTACACACCTCACATCGCATTGCTATTCGTCTGCATTTGTAAACAAATAAATGGTGATAGGAAAATATTACGAAACCATGGCACGGTTTACATATACAGCTGATGATGAAACTTCGGAGAGAAAAGGGCTGACGTAACAAATGTCAGAACGTTCAGTTGGCGGATACGGTGTTTCCGATTCATTCCTTATCGGTGTGAAAATTGGGCATTGGACCACAGCCATAATGTTATGACATATAAACATTTCAATGGAAATTGTATTTACTTTATCTGGATTTTTACATATAAGAGATAAATTAGTAACATGAATATTGCATGCATTTAACCCTTTACCTAACGCAGACGATATCAAAATGTATTATTTTAAATATAATTTTTTTTAAAAACTTTCAAAATAATTTCAACCAAACCATATAATGTGACCACTCATTGGAACGATCTCGTCGAGCTCGTTCCAAAGAGGGGTCACATGATATGGTTTCGTTGAAATATTTTTGAAAAATAATATTTTTCCATCTTCCATTTTCCTTTGCATATTTCTCGGGCGGATGTGGCCGATTCGTTGGGTAAAGGGTATGTATGTTCATGCTTTGTTGTCAGGTTTCTTCAAACATAGTTCTCTCTCTCTCTCTCTCTCTCTCTCTCTTCCTCTTGCCGGTCTCATTCACTCTGTCTCTCTTTCTCTCTCTGTAAAGAAGAGAAATCGTTTAAAGAAATAGATAGATGAGAGAGAGAGAAGCGACAGAGATATATTTATTTATTTATTTATTTATTTATTTTTTATTTATTTATTTATTTATTTATTTATTTATTTATTTATTTATTTATTTATTTATTTATTTATTTATTGGGTTTAAGGACAATTTTGACAGCCAGGGTCACCTCGAGTCGGACGGTTTTACGAGTGGAAGAAGAGGGTCTACCCGGAGAGAGCGCCGAGCAACGGCGAGCAACTTCCAAACTCCCCAACGTACTGACTCCACACAAGCAAGGTTAGCTTTGTTTGAAGAGCAGTACACCATCGACGTTCAGTTAGCTTCAGTAAAGAACGCCACCGTGACCCTAGGTGGGAAATTGGGATTAAGTGTCTTGCACAAGGACACAACGCTGTTGCTGCTGGTTGGATTCGAATCGAGGACCACTCGGCTTACAGCCTGCATCTCTACCTACTGGGCTACAGTGGAGTGGAGGTGGGTTGAGCTAATGACTCGGATAAAGCCACCTGGAACTCGAAATTCTTTTTTTCGTTGTTGTTTTTTTTTTAAAATTTTATTGGGCATTCGCAGAAAGTGGTGCACGAACGCTTTACTTAACCCCCTTTACTCTGATGTCAAAATTCCCATATTTCAGGAAGCTGTTTTCCCATAATGCATCTAGAAATTTAACCAATTCAATCTCATTTGACAGAGCTCAAAGAGCTCTGTCAAACAAGATTGAATTGGTTAAATTTCTAGTTGGATTATGGGAATGTTTTCTGCCTGAAATTTGGATATTTTGACATCAGTGTGCAGGCGGTTAAGACGTGTAACAGTGAACACCTCACCCCCAAGTTAGACATGCTTGTCACGCCCCTGTAGATATTAGTAGATATTAGAGATATAAATATTCCTGTGTCATGGTAACCTAGTTGATTTAGAGTATAAACTGAAATTTAGGTAGTCCCAATCTACAGTTAAAAATGTCCAGTCACATTACATCTGATCATCTACAAGAAGGCATCTGTGAAAGTGGGGTTGAAATTCAGTTTATCAATCGATGGGAGGTAACTCAAAAAGTGTTTCAATGTCGAAAGTGGATAGATATTCCTTCAAGAAATATGACTTGGAAAGTGAAGGTTCACCCGTTGTATGTAACTAATTTTGAATCTCATCGGTACTTGGACAGCAAACGGAAATATCTTCCTGTGGTATTGTAATTTTCGTTTGTTACACGCCTGTTCTATGAAATCCCCATGTATAGCCACACTAAATCAGGCGGAAAATGAAAATCCGCTCCGCACACATTTGTGGAAAGGAAATCGTTGAGGGACTATTTTTAAATAGAAGCGAAATTTCACTGGAATTTCCTACAATATGTGTCCCGCATTTACAATCTGGATACCTAGCGATAGCTAAGAATCATCCCCTGAGTTCCAATGTGTTCTATGTCCCTGCAGAACTGAGATTCAATTTTCATCGATGTCGTAAAATACTCTCGGTTCCAAATGGAAACTAGCACTTTATTCCCCTTGTTTTAGTCTAAAGTATCTCTTCTTATGTCTGAGGCTTGAACAAACTTTTCGACAAGCTTGTGCATTTTCTGACGAAACGTTTAGAGGGAGGGGTCGCCTCTACGACATCCATTTTATCTACATCCTGGATCCCTGCAAAGCAATGCATAAATATCTTATTTTTGTGTATAATAGTTTGATCGGAAAAAATGTCCAAAGATGGTTAGAGGAGGGTAAGGGGACGTAAACCGCTACGGACTTTTCGGAAACTCGAATAGAACAATGCACTACCAAACTAAGATGATCTTGAGGTAGACTATTTTAACCCTTTGCCTAACATGAAAAGCAGACGACACTTGCAAAAAAAATCTTGAATAACTATTTTTTTTTCATATTTTGTCTCAAAATATAGGTTATGGCTCCTTAATGAAACGAGCTCGATGAGCTCGTTCAATGAGGGGTCATAACCTATGTTTTTGAGACAAAGGTAAAATAATGAAAATTAACTGGCGATTTTTGAGAATAGCGCTTGTCGGTTTTGGCAGTCACGTTGGTAAAGGGTTAAACGGCAACCTAGGCTTTCTTGTGACCTTTCACAATCGCAGTTGAATTAATTGTGGAAGCAGAATCTATATTACCAAACAGTTGTCGTTTTCGGGAGTGATGCGCTGGGGGTTTTATGCCCTTTTTCTGACTATTTTTGGAAATGTTTCTCATGGTGCAAGAGGCAGATTTAAGCATTTACTTTTTGCTTCGTTCCTGGGTACGGATTTTCTCTTATAAATCTGTGCGGCGGTACTCCCTTGACCTCATTGTACATGGTCGTTCCACAAGTCACGTGGCCAGAGTGATTCCTAAAGCTTCTGCCTTAACACCAATGTCGCAAGATTTGAACAGAGTCTCGTCATATTGGAAAGCCTACTAACGCCTGTAGTTTGTTGGCTAAATGGTGGTCATACTGTCTAGGGTTTGGAATCTACAAGCATCCTATGGAAATGTCCGATTTGGGGAAACAACAGATAGATACTATTCACAGATTGACTCCAATGTTTTCTGTTCTACGTGCTCTCGTGGGCCGCGCGGATTATTTTGCTTGTGCCTCATGAAGTAAACCTCCGCGCGCCCACTCTAGAACTCGAATACGAACAGTGAAAATTATTGTCTATTTACTTTACTGGTGGAATGTGACCCGGTAGAGACCGTCATACGAAGGCAGCAGATGTTCTGACGATCAGATAAAAATGATTTTATACTTGTGCTGCGCTCTGTAATATCCTTTAACGTCGTAAGGCGATCCGAAACACCAATAATAATTTATAATAAAATAACAAACAATAAATCAATACTATTTTTCACGGATCTAATTATTAATTGTCTAAATGACTGGTCTTCGGAGAAATATATTTATAAAAGTTACCAGACACCGCTATAAACGCGTGCGCGTTACCCTTGCAAACGAAGTTGTTTACAACTCGCTCTGAGTGTGTTCCTTGGTATAGCTTGAAGATGCAGATTTAAACTCAAACCTTGTATTAAACTATTATTCGTATAAATAGTAGATGCAATGGGGAACATTTGCTGTAATCAAATGCAGATGCGTCGATAAGTGAGAGTAAATTGAATGCTAAATACTGTGATTTGTAAACTAAACTGTGCGACAGGGAGATGTTTCTGTTTTAAACACCAAGATTGTATCGAACTGCGACAAACACACCTACAGTCAGAAATTATCAAAATCTAAAACCAATAGTAATTGTCGACAGGCTCGACAACAACGTGATTTTTTTATTCTTTTGATAATCTACAAACTGTTTTGTAAACCAACCTCTCGAATAAGCGTGAAGCGGAAGTCCAGATGAAAAGAATAAAAACAATGTGAAGTTCATTAAAAACGCCAAATTTCTTGAAAAATGTCAGAACCTTATTAGTTTCTCTTATAAAATTGACCTTTAAGGTATTCTACATTAAAATACCTTGTGTGAATATGACCAAAATGTTTTCAGTGTAACGTTACGCACTTCACTGTCAACAAATCGTCGCCTGAGTGTTAGAATGTACGATGTCCCATAGGGGACATAGGCCATTTTAGCACTCAGACGACGAAATGCTGACATGGAACACATTCTGGTCGCATGTCACTCTCTAACAAAAAGGAATACGTAAGTATTGTATGGCCCAAATGACATCGGATCAAAAGTGCATGGTCTCTTCTACAAAGGTTACGAGATGGTTCATTCTCACTAAAAGGGGGTAGCAAGTGATATAATTGTTTATGTCTTTCCCCACTTCAGTGACCATGTATCGAAACGTTGATATTTAAATATCGTGCGAGACCACTTAAAGATATTATCTCGAGATCTTGAGATATTATCTCGAGATCTTGAGATAGTTTCCCGAGATGTTGAGATATTATCTCGAGATCTCGAGATAAAAAAAGTATTGAGGGTGGCCTAAATCAGCCACCGTACACTTAACATATTTTCAGCCACAACATTTGCGCGTATTCTTCTAACTCCTAAGGGAGGTTCTTGTAAAGCTATTGAAACGACAGAGAACTATTAACCATTTGCCCAACGAATCGACCGCATCCGCCCGTGTAATATGCAAATTCAGCAGTTGAAAAAATATTATTTTTCAAACAATTTCAACAAAACCATATCATGTGACCCCTCGTTGGAACGAGCTCGTCGAGCTCGTTCCAACGAGGGGTCACATGGTATGGTTTTGTTGAAATTGTTTGAAAAATTTAAAAAGTGATATTTAAAATAATAAATTTTGATATCGTCTGCGTTGGGTAAAGGGTTAAAGTAAGCGGAAAAGTGTTCAGTAACTTATTACTATTTTCTTCTATTCTGAAAGCGTAGTGTGCATATATTTGAGTGCATGGTTGAAATTTATTTACACGGACTTATTTATGTATATTCAGCAACATTTAGTGGTGCAGCGACGGACGCAATGAGTTGGATAGATGGTGGAGAATATAAGGTAGCTTCGAATGGTGGACCCTTACCGTGGACAGCATGGACCCCTGGATCTGGTAACCCACAATGTGTCAGCTTATGTCACCACGACCGTCTGATGGAGATGTGGGCATGCGCAAAAACAGAAGGCTATTTCTGCCAGATGGATGTGTAAATGAATCGGGGATTTACAAACCCAAGGAAAACAATCTCTATTATTTTTTTTTTTAAACGGCGTTCAAGGCTGGTTATTTGTACCATTGAGAGAATCAGTCATTTGAACACAAACATTTGTATTGTCATGAAAGCAGCTCGAGACACACGGAGACAAAGGGGATAAGGATTGACAAAATAACTTGACTCCCACATTTCAGAAAGAGTCCTGGCAAGTTAAGCTTTAAATATTTCTGTGTGATGAAGAAGATATCCCCAAGTTTGGTAATTAAAGTAATTAAATTTGGTAATTAAAGTAAAGTATTCCTTTATTCCCACACTCTTTACGGTTTCTTATAACTACCATACTACACTTCAATAAGAAGAGGTAAAACTATTTTATCCCCAACATTTATGTGCAATGTCGACGAGAAAGGAGGTCATTGTTGACATGTAAGGCATTTTAACTAAGTACAGTACGTGAAGAGTGGATTGTAACTATATCACCCGGGGGGTGGAGTTCTCACTCAAAGTATCACTGTCAAATTCTGTACATGTAGACAAAAACACATGCAATGTTTCAGCCAATGGACCTCCGGGTAAAACCCGGAGGTCCATCGGCTGCAACTTTGCTTGTGTTAGTTGTGCTTTGCCACAAATTTTAAATTATTGCTACTGTGGAATCTCCACTCTGCAGGTGATGTAGTGATAATACACTCTCCACGTACTGTATTATCAGGAGGTAACGTTCCAGGAGTACATTCTCCCAAAGAATGTTACAGAGTTTTAATATTTACAATTTAATGCCTCCCACTGGCCTTAATAGACTATCGTGGGGAAGTTACTATGGGGAACAATCTTCTCTGAACGATAGCGAGGGCACGGTGTGGTTCCCATGAGAACGCTGGAGCAAAGAAAAAGATTAATCCTTTAAACCCAAGAGGCCACTTTTCCGGCCCCAAAACTTAATGAGTCGTAATTTCATTAACCCTTTACCTAACATGAAAAGCAGACGACACATGCAAAAAAAATTCTCGAATAACTCATTTTTTTCATTTTTTGTCTCAAAAACATAGGTTATGACCCCTCATTGGAACGAGCTCAACGAGCTCGTTCCAATGAGGGGTCATTATCTATGTTTTTGAGACAAAAAATAAAAAAAAATAATGAAAATTAATTTGCAATTTTTGAGAATAGCGCTGGCCGGTTTTGGCCGTTACGTTGGATAAAGGGTTAAGAGGGATGGTTACTTACTGAATAAGTGTGTAGACCAAACAATATTTTCAACGTGCAGCCTTGACAATATTAATTGGTGTACCCCCAAATAATGAATATGGACTGCTGCCATTGAATTGATATGGAGCTGCCACCAGGGTTCAAAGGGTTGAGAAGTTCAGCACGTGTACATCACTTGTCGCTCACGTAAATTATTCATGAATCTCTCCGTTTCTCCATGGGGCCAGGCTAATCACCGAATAGAATCAGACAAATGGTTGGAAACCGAATCAAATATCAAATCGAATCCACTTCTCAATTGTTACGATACTACGGCTATTTTACTAGAGGTGTCTATCACCCATGTGCACCCGGTATTGTTATGCGTGCTGGTTAGACTATTTGGTTCAATCGAACCGCATGTACAAGAAGTTGGACCAATTGTTTCTGGAAGCACAAGCAATTCATTCAAATGGTGGGCACATTTATTCCGTGTAGACATGGCATGGACCGGTGCACAGACCAGACGTGCAACGTACGTAGATGATGGGGTCTGACACAGTAACATTCAAATCAGTCATAGATATTGCTTTCAAAGTATCGCCATCAAAAAAAGTTTAGTCCTTTTTGTGTTCTTAATGACTTCAATATGACTCACTCCACTGTTTTCATTGAAACATGAGCAGATTAACCATTTACCCGCAAACGAATCGCACGCAAACACCCGCGTAATATGCAGATTCAGCAGCTGAAAAAATATTATTTTTCGAAAATTTTCAACAAAAACCATATCATGTGACCCCTCTTTGGAACGAGCTCGTCGAGCCCGATCCAATGAGGGGTCACATGATATGGTTTTGTTGAAATTTTTCGAAAAAAAAAAAAAAACATATTTAAGTTAATAAATTTTGATATCGTCTGCGTTAGGTAAAGGGTTAAAACAAGAATTTACCAGGTGTCAGGAAGGTGGACGCAGAGAAATTCATATATCGTCCTTTGAGGGGAAAACAAGTTGCCGATGGTACATGTACTTTGTTTAACTTGATGGTCGCTATATTGTGTAGCATAGATCTCCGATGTTGCTTCAAATAACAATTTTAGGAATTTTCCGACTGAATATTTGTTTTCTAGTCAGGTCAGATACGGTAAATATACAAATCCGCACATCCGTTTGAATGGGTTAAACATTATTGCACGGGATTGCTTTGGCCCAGGATATCACGATAGCCGATATCAATTACGATAATTCTTAACTTATTTAAAAGTAAGTAGTGGTCTGAATTTATCACACACCTCCCATGTAACAACCAGTCTACACGAAAATTTAATTAAAGGCACTCTTCAGCTGGACAACTGGATAAAGACATCACTGTTGGTGGCCGCGTACCAACCCTAATTTGCTTTTTAATTTTACGTCATTCAATTGGTCGAACCCAATAGATACCGATCAGTGTCACGATCACGACGATGGGACTTCAAATTTTGACTAAAATGCAGGGAATAACACAACAAAAAGTTGTGTTAAACAGCTAATAAATTTTGCACATTCCATCATTACATGGTCAGTTGTGGAAAGTATTTGTCAAGGAACAAGGAGCCAGAATGTTATTTTCATTTTGTAAACTTTTGACTCGAATCTGATTGTTTAAATATCCCGGGTAAACAAATCTAAATGCGGAACTTGGAATTTCCAAGAGATCTCGACTCCGGTGTATTCGACCAATGATTGGCGTGATTTATTTAGACAGGTTCCTTCACTGTTTACATTGGAAACAAAATCGAACATGTTTTGTATCACCACATGTGCGATACAACTTTATTTTTATCGTACAGGCTGAACATTGGAAATCCCCTGTTTTACATTAATGTAATAAATCTTGTTCCTCGGGAAAAAATGCATGAAATCCACAACTCTCTGGGATTCGAATGTTTTCGAATAACCAAAATTATTTTTATTGGTATGATACGAAACCCGAACGCTCACCGATACCTATTTCAAACATGACTGGTGGGGAAGTTTTAACACTTATTTTAACACATCATATGACTTTTGGCTGTGTTGTATTAGGACAATTAAATACTCTAATTTATGAATCTGAAAACACCATTTTTGTTCGTCTCTTACCAGTGCTCAAAATAACTTTTTTTCTTTGCGTAGCAAAATGCTACAAATTTAAAAAAAAATGAATAGCATTTTGTAAAAATTACATAGCTATTTTTGTATACCAGAGTTATGTTATGCTGTTTTATACTGAATTCTTCTAAGGAGATAGAATGGTTTCTATGCATTTCTGGGCATTTCCAAATGATCTGCAACACATGAAGCACTTTTTTTTCAACTGAACTGCGTTTAAGGGTTGCATGGACTTGGATATTTTCAAATAGCGTCTTGGTTGTTCAATAGAGTTCTCAAAATGGAAGCTGGGATTTTTAATTTGATGGGCTTGAAGTTATTTTTAATGTACTTTTTATGCAAAATGTTGTAAATAAGGAAGAATTTAAACCAATAGAATTCATCTTACATATGAAGTTGCTAATGATGCTTGATGGAGAGTTAATCTGAGTTATGCCTGGAATGTTCCACAATCAGTGAACTAGTTTTCAAATTTGTTTGCAAATTTTTATTTACATTTTGCGATAAAAGATAATCAACTGCAGCCTAATAGGCTGCAGTTGATTATCTTGTATCGCAAAATGCTATACATAATTGAACACTGTGTAGCTTTTTGCAAGTTTTGCATAGCAAAAAGCGACGCGACACCGCTTATTTTGAGCCCTGTCTCTTACATGCTATTGTATTCCCAAATAACATGTTGAAATACATGTTTCAACTTTTTCGACCAACTGAAATATTCCACCCGACTGAATCAAAAAAAACAAAAGTCAGCAAACATTCATTTTATTTTAATCAATGCAAGGAATGTTTCTCAATCGGGGTTTCATTTGATCGTGTGTTTGATGACATTTTCATTATGAATAGGGCCCGGCGGACATTCGAGATTCGATTTGGTTTCGAAACATTTCATCAATTCGATTTGATTTAAAACCATCTTGATTATTAGAATAAAAATGAATCTCAGAGAAGTTTTGATTTCATGCATTTCTTTATTGTCGTCCTTCAGAAGATGACATAGAGAGTAATCACTTGACTGGACTGGGTTACGTGAAATAATTCATGAGAGGTGAGGGACGTTGTATGAACACGAGTGCGCGAATGCGCAAGAGTGTTTTATGATATAGACCCTCGCCTCGAATGAATTATTTCACGAAACCAGTCCAGTCAAGCGATTACACTGTTTTATTATTTTTCATTATTAACGATAATTATATTATTTAACCCTTTACCTAACGTAACGCCTAAAACCGGCCAGCGCTATTCTCAAAGATCGCCAATTAATTTTCATTATTTTTTCATTTTTTGTCTCTAAAACATAGGTTATGACCCCTCATTGGAACGAGCTCGTTGAGCTCGTTCCAATAAGGGGTCATAACCTATGTTTTTGAGACAAAAAATGAAAATAATAGTTATTCCAGAATTTTGTTTGCAAGTGTCGTCTGCTTTTCATGTTAGGTAACGTGTTAAAAAAAACAAAAAAAACAATGAAGTACGGCAAAGCATCTTCGTTTGCGCGCACGGATAAATGACACAATTGTTGATTGCATAATTTACTTGTGAAGTTATCGTTTATAATCAAACCCAGAAATCCCAGTAAATCACACTTTGGAAAGTAATAAAACTCGTTTTTCAGTTTTTTTAGGAACGACCGTATCGAGCCTAGATAAGACACATTTAATCGGATAATGTCTCAAGATGTCACATGAAGCGATTACGCGGAGATCGTGTGACGTCCAGTTTGTACATATTTCGCCCCTTGAATGGAACAAGGCGCCTTGTTCCACTCGATGGATAATGTGTGCATTTTATTATTCACCTTGATGAAACCTGGCCAATTATCTCTTGAATCTAGTCCCGTTGGTAATATAACAGCAGGGTAAATTATCACCATGGATAAGAACAGAAAATGTCAAAATTTATTTCGATAGTGATACATTCGGGGTGAAAGCCTCGAGAAATTTGAATGGAAATGCACCAGAGCCTTTCCTATACGGTTCAAATATTCATGAAAGTACGCCTTACACAGTTACACAGTGCTCATGCACTGGTGCATGACAAAAAGTCTGAGCGTAATACCGTTGGTTGCGTTATGGAAAAAAATATAGCTCAACCTTTTGAACTTGATTGTACTAGCGGTTTGATGGTGCGATATAGTTTAGCCATTAACCCTTTACGCAACGAATCGTCCGCATCCGCCCGCCTAATATGCGGATTCAGCAGCGATAAAAATATTATTTTTCGGAATATTTTAACAAAACCATATCATGTGACCCCTCTTTGGAACGAGCTCGTCGAGCTCGTTCCAATGAGGGGTCACATGATATGGTTTTGTTGAAATTTTTCGAAAAAAATTAAAAAAAACATTTAAACAAAAAAAAAATGATATCGTCTGTGCTGGGTAAAGGGTTAAGCGTACTGATGATACTGTTTAAACATGGTAGAAAGATAGTAAGCGTATTACCGTTGGTTGCGTTATGAAAAAAAAAATAGCTCAACCATTCAGAAACAAGTGGCCAATCGACTTGATTGTACTAGTTGTTTGATGGTGCGATATAGTTTAGCCATTAAGCGTACTGATACTGTTTACACATGGTAGATAGATAGCAGGAGTGAGATAACCGTAATATCGCAGCAACTGGAGAGTTTTTTTTTTGTAGGGCTGCACGGTATATCGATAAACCGATATATACCGGTATTCAAACCAATATCGATTGAATACCGGTGTAATTTTAAAAATATCGGTTTATCGTCATTATTTATTTACCCACAATTTAATTTTCAAGATGTCTTGAGTTTTTAAACTGTAGCCCCCAATGAATAATATTATCCCTTTATCCAAGGAATCGTCTGCGCGTGCCTTCGTAATATACAAATTCAGCAGTTGAAAAAAATAAATTAAAAAAAATTCAACAAAACTATATCATGTAACCCTTCATTGGAACGAGCTCGTTGAGCTCGTTCCAATGAGGGGTGACATGATATAGTTTTTTTTAGATCTTTGGAGAAAATCTGATAAACTAATTTTGAAAATAATAAATTTTGGTATCGTCTGCGTTGGGTGAAGGTTTTTCGAACCGCATCACCAAGGCATGCTAATTCGTTCCGACGGTGATGCCTCGAGTCCCGATTGTGGTACTTGTGTTCATATATCTGAACAGTTTTCGATATACCAGTATACCGAGGTATTTGTTTTGAATACCTATACCGGTATTCAGTTTTGAATATCGTGCAGTCCAAGTTTATTGGATTCGATATTTGATTCGATTTCGAAACTTTTGCATGATTCGAAATACGATTCGAGCGAAAAATCGTGATTCGGCGGACACTAATTGTGAACGTAAACTTACCACAGCTACAGACGTATGATTATATATCGTAGTTCCACTACTTATATTGATATCTTGACCCTTTACCTAACATGAAAAGCAGACGACACTTGCAAAAAAAATTCTTGAATAACTAATTTTTTTCATTTTTTATCTCAAAAACATAGGTTATGACCCCTCATTGGAACGAGCTCGACGAGCTCGTTCCAAAGAGGGGTCATAACCTATGTTTTTGAGACAGAAAATGAAAATATAATGAAAATTAATTGGCGCTTTTTGAGAACAGCGCTGGCCGGTTTTTACCGTTACGTTGGGTAAAGGGTTAATGTGTTCAAGATGAATTCAATATTTACTGAGTGGAAACAATAGAACTGGAGCACAGTAGAATACCACAATATCTTTGTGATAAAAGGTACATCACATTGTTTCAACGGTCTTCCGCGCGCAAACTCCACGTGAAGATGACAAACAAACAGCACATACGATTGTCGAATTCTGAAGAGAACTGGACTGATGGCCCACGAGCCTGCACTCTACCAAGTAAATATTGCCGCCATTTGTGAGCGACATACTGTGGCTATACACAGAAGGTCACAATGTCTTGATGTGTTCGTCAATACGGCACGAGTGCAACACGGAGGATTGGACGATAGCCGTAGCCTCGAGTTCTATAATTCCGCAATAGCATGTGTGCTGTAATTCCGAGCGCATTCACGCATTGTGAGGGTTCTGCGTTTATTACATGCCTCTACATCATAGGATTCATGAATTTAAACATTCATATATCACACAGAGAAAATTTCAAACTTTAAAACTGTTTGTTATGCATTGACCGAAGTGTTCAATTTATAGGCTCTCGCAGCAGCTTCCGGGTCGATCTGGGGAAGAATGTGACGTTTCGATTGGTCGCTTACAAAAATGGGTGAAATTTAGTTCTGTTGATAGATCCGTGCGGTTAGAAGATAAAATAATTCGGAACGGAAGTACTCATTGAACGCGTGTTCCGTACAGATTTGCACATATGGAACTGGAAGAAAATTAACAGACGTGTAATAAATTTCCAGTAGGTCACGATTTCACAAAAGTGCAAGTCCAGAATTCAAAATGAAATTAGTATCGGCGATGCAATGTTTTCGTACTTAATTTTCAAATTAGGTGTGCTAACAAAAGTGAATAGATATGAAGGACCGGACCGGATACAGTCGCTCTATTACAGTAAGGCGCGATTTAACTACCGACCATCGTCTGTGCTAATTGTGACAACATTTCTAGTGTCAACTATACATTTGTCGAGATCGAGGGCCGAACCCCACCGATATCAAGGCAGGACAGCCTAGCTTTGACACATTAAGAGCCAGCTAGGGATCATATCACATCTTAACCAGCACAGGCAGAAAACTGCAAGTGCACAGACGCGATACAAAACGAGTTGACCACTGGTGGTGACTCTTGTCATAGAAGACGTATCACTTGTATCCAACAGGCAACGATATTATATATAAGTTATTTGGTGAATTTGACGGTAAATTTGTCTGAGGTTTGCGGCTTATGTTCAATTGAGACGCTGCGAGCCGCAAACCTCGGACCATGGTACCGTAAATTCATTAGAATAATGTATATGTTCCAATAAAACACTACCCATAGCCCAAAACCTACACCGTTAAACACAAGAGGCTTTTTTACTAAACTTGTGATCATTAAAAAGTTGCCCTGTTCAAGGCACCTTTTAACGATCACAGGTTTAGTACATAAACGTCTTGTGTACCCCACGACGACACTGGATAAATAATCAATAAACCAGATAAACTCATTCCATCTCAGTTCAAATCGTAAATCGGTTTGTAATTTAAACAATACTTCATCCGGAATATCGTCTGCTGCACGTGTGAAAAATCCAGAAAAAAGAAGTAGCTCGATAGTCACTCCATTGATGAAGCAATTACGAAACGGGCAACGCCATTTCAAATATTTCATGTTGTGAAATCAGGCGGTAACATTTGTTACTGGAGCCATAAACATAAAAGAAACTATGCCAGCTCTCATCCAATCAGAGGGCGAGGATTTTACTCTTATAGGAACATATGTTAAGCCTTATGGTCTGAATATTTCCAGATTCTGTGACAAAATGTATTTTAACATTTAAATTACCTATAACATCAGTTGGTGACACCACATTTCTCTTTTTCTCTGAAAATCTCATTGGTGAAATGAACCTTGACGCTAAGAAGTTCTCACCAACATTTTTAAAATTCTCTAATGGAGTGCTGCATGGTTTCCTGAATATACTTTCCTCTGGCTGATAGGTGGATAAATTATTAACTGTATACTTGGGAGTGAATAATTTTGATGGTTTTATATGAAGCTTGGTTGTTGCTGGAGATGATGCAGATGTTAAAGGTGTAGAGAAGGGTGCTTCAGAAAGTTTACTACCAAGGTTTGTAGATAATGGTCTGAAAATAAAAGAAAAACAAAAATATTTCTTGACATACATTTATTTATATTTATTGATGTTTAAGGTCACATACTTATGCACAATGGCTAATCATTAATTAAAGCCCAGACACTGCTGCTTCACACCAGCCATGAATAGATTTTATGCAAAATATCTTGTATACTCAGTGGGTTAACAGTTAAAGCCTGCCTAACCCATTATAAATTATTGTGATGAATTGATGGTAACATGGTCTGAGGTTTGAGACTCGGTGCTTATGTTCAATCGAGATGCGAAGCATGTCGGTTGAACATACGCTCCAAGCCACAAACCTCAGACCATGTTACCATCAACTCATCACAATAATGTATATGTTCCAATAAGTCACTACCCATAGCCCAAAACCTACCTCGTGAAATACGAGAGGCTTATTTACTAAACTTGTGATCATTAAAAAGTTGCCTTGTTCAAGGCACCTTTTAACGATCACAGGTTTAGTAAATAAACATCTCGTGTACCCACGACGGCACTGGATAATTAATCAATAAACCAGATTAACTCATTCCATCTTAGTTCAAATCGTAAATCGGGTTGTAATTTAACCAACACTTTATCCGGAACTCGGTCTGCTGCATGTGTGAAAAATCCAGAAAAATGAGGCGGTTTGATAGTCAATCCGTTGATGAAGCAAGTACGAAACGGGCGACGTCATTTCAAATATTTAGCGTTGTGACGTCAGACGGTAACATTTGCTGCTGGAGCCGTAAACATTATAAGTTATTGTGGTCTATCGCGGCGAGGTTGAACATACAAGTTCCTGACAGCAAACATCACACCATGTTACCGTCAATAAACCACAATAACTTATATGTTCCGACCCCCCCCACACACACACACACGTTTGGTATTTGTGAATAATAAGATAAAGCAAGTGGAGTTATGAACTGTGTTCGAAGGTTTGAGAAACTGTCAGAAGACTGCAGTATTTGGCTGAGAAGGTATGTCAAGTTTTATCACATTTGCCTTTTTAAGTTCAACGGTATTTTTTATTTGCAAATCGCGCATTTAAATTAGTGCAATGCGTATGTGTTTCGCGCCCTGAACCCCTACCCCCCACCCCCCCCCCTCCCCGAAAAAAACAAAAACAAAAACAAACAAACAAAAATGACAGGCCACAGACACAATTTCATGCCGACGAAGAAAAATGAACGGCTTTTCTTTATCGCTGTTACGTCACAAAAATCGATAACTGATCATGAATGCCGGTCAAGGTTATTCCCAAGCTGGAGACGCTTCTTTTTATTGGGTCCAGTTATTTTATTTCAATAAGTGGTGATTGTGCATCTGTCAGCTAATCATCAACGCGATTACTTTTGACAGTGCGATGTTTCTGAAGCAAAGACAACAGAGAAACTAGATTCTCAGCTGAAATGGATGTGATGCGATAGCGCGTTCAACCACGACTCTGAGTCGCTTGTGTAATGACGTCATCCGCTAACATAAAGTTTATGTTGTACCGCAGCTGAAGGATAACATAGAAAGTACAACGCGAGCGCGTAACCAATCAAATGTCGAGAATTCCGCAATGATCGGAACATAAAAGGAACTACGCCAGCTTTTATCCAGTCAGAGGGCGAGGATTTTACTCTTGTTGGAACAAATGATACTGTTTAAACTTTGCATCAGAAGGAAGGAGGAAATGGAAAGAGAATAAAAAGGGAAGAAGAGGATTGTAGACGTAAACAGAAAACTAGAGAATCAAGCTTCAACATGATGGTTTACCTTCACATTCGAGAATCACTTTAGAGAGCAGCTTATGAATATTTAATAAGGACTAAGACAGATGCGGTCTTGGTAGGTCTGAACCTGAGGTAAATGGAGAAGTAGGAAAAATGCAAAGAATGAAACGGGAAATTTATCTTATTGGACACGTTTCGTAAGTTTGGCTGCAGCAGTTACGGAGACGTTCACTTTATAAGTTGAAATCACGCACACTGCAAACACGAGATGGTTCGCCTGATTATTCAAGAATTCCGAGCCCAAACATCTATAGTAACTGGGGGTAGGATGACAGTATTAATACAAAGATTTGAAAAGATTGGACAGTGAAAGGAAGATATTCCTGTGCCTCGCCCAACACACATTGGACGAAATGTGTAGGTAACAAATGATTATAGTATAAGTGAGAATTAAGGCTACCATAACGCAGATACAACAACCTGCAGTGGTGTATTTGAGCTGTGCGATAGTTCACTGCACTGTAACAGACAGGTGCGTCGTTGGTTACCATCATTAACCCCCTGCACACTGATGTCAAAATATCTAAATTTTAGACAGAAAAAAATTCCCATAATGCAACTAGAAATTTAACCAATTCAATCTCGTTTGACAGAGCTCAATGAGCTCTGTCAAACGAGATTGAATTGGGTAAATTTCTAGATGCATTATGGGAAAAAACAGCTTCCTGAAATTTTGGTATTTTGACATCAGAGTGAAAGGTGTTAAGGAGACTTGAAATTGATCAAGGACGATTGAGGGCGTGGTTGATCTATTTAATTGTTGTTGGGTGTGCGGTGACTTAGTAGCAGACTGTTGGACATCCATGCCAGAGATCCCGAGTTCGATTCCCATCCGGGACGACCCACGTTGTGTCCTTGGGCAAGGTACTTTATCCTGGTTGCCTGCATTGGAGTATAATGACGCCGTGCGCTGAGGTGTACTGCACGTCGACTGTGCACATGTCTGCAACCGCTGTAACCTTGCTTGAACACGGTTAGAATGTTGAGAAGCTGACAGGTACTCGTCGATGCTCGGTGGTTCTCTCCGGGTACTCCGGCTTCCTCTACCCGTAAAACTGTCACGGTCACCATTAGCCATTATGCATAAGTATGTGACCTTAAACACCAATAAAGAAATAATTTTAATTTTTGTTAAATAATTTTCTCTCTATATCCCAATAAATTCTGTCTTTTGATTGGTCAGAATGCATTGGACAAACATCTATGGCAAAGGGCGCACTAACATCTAAGGTTTATGAGAGCCTGCTACATCTAGGATATATGGACACGCGAAACATCGGAATTGTATGGTTTAAATGAAAGCGTTTCGCTTCTGCTCGATATAAAAATCGAACAAAAATACCTGAAAATAGTCACAAATATTATCAGATTTCCAACAATTCCATCATATTTTGCTCCTATATCTTAAATAGACGGATAATTAAATGAAATAATTTGAGAAAAATAAACTAAAAGTAAATATAGTCCCCTCAGTTCCAATGAGTTCTATGTGTCCGTAGGCACATGGAACACATTGGATCTCAGAGGACGATATGTCAACAAAATACTGTTCACTCCTTTCCTCAACGACCCAAGGGATGTAACTCTATCAGTTGTCTTCTGCGTTTGTAAAAACAAACAATTATTCACGAATTAAGTCCAACTGACTGCGGAACGTGAGAAACAGGTCCCCATTTTTTTTTCTCCACTCTGTTGCTATAGTGTTTCGGACAGCACAAAAACATTATCTCCTTCAACATGCGGCTCGTTGTTTGAAAACCGACATCCAGGTAATATATCTCCATATATCATACATGTTGGCGGAGATAACTTACAAAAGAAACGGTAACATATAAGAGTATTCAAATCGATAATCGTCATTTAATTGTAATGCTTATTTTTCCAACCACCCACCGTCACCCACCCACCCTCTTTTCGCAGTCAATTTTTCTGGTAAAAAAAACATTTACGCGGGGATGGGGGGGGGGGGGGGGGGGGGGGGGGGGGGGGGGGCACCACTTAAAATGTTTTCTTGGTATTTAAGATAGTGATCCGGAGTGTTTCCTGGCTGTTTTAAATTAAAGAGCGCGTAAAATAGTTTTTTAATAAGAAAAATAGTATGACCTGGGTGAAAATTGATTTTAACCCCTGGGTGCCTACCCACGCGGGCTAACCTTATATCTTGCAACTCTTCTTTTTTCTCCCCCCCCCCCCCCCCCTCCCTGGTTAGTGGTGGAGATAAAGGAAACGGCATTATTTGCCTCTTGGATATTTTTTTCCAAATATGCTCTAAAGTGTAACTACTTGGGATCTGGGTTGGTGAGTAGGTTCGATGGGTGGGGAGCTAGACTGTATCTTTCATGCCAAGAAATAAATCTTAGTCTGTCTTTTCTATTTATTGGGGTTTAAAGACACTTTCCGCATCAAAGGCCATATCATAAAAACATTATTTACACGATTACAAGGAACATAAATTCAAGATTAACCAATCGTTTACACCCATTGCCTACTTCAGAGGACTTCCACTTTTATATTTTTACGGGTAAAAGAGAACTTGTTTACGGTATTGAAGAAGCACTGCTCCACTTCTCAGGATTTCCACCTGGAAGTTTGATTCGTGTTCACTCGGGATTTCATAAGTCTAAATATGAAATATCACCTCGCTGCCCACTCTCCACCCCATCTCCCATCCGACACAACAACCAAGCCGCAAAGGGCACACTGAACAGTTAACCTGTTCACTGCCACGTCCACTTTAGCCATATATGGAGGACCTCTATGTACGCCTTTATGCAAGAAAGTTGAATAAAAATTATGACATAATTGAAACTCTAGCATCTAATTAATTGTTGGAAAGGGCTCTTTGAGCCCTTTTCAACAATTAATCAGATGGTAGGTTTGATCTGCGCATACCAGAACATACAGATAAATATCACAAAATAGGTGGCAATAGTCTCTTTCGGCAGCGAAAGTGTTAAATTGTATACGTACCGTTTATAAAACGGAGGTTACCAATTAAATGGGAACGGTTTTTCTCCTCCCTCTGCATGTGTAACATACGTGTGTCCCGGGTGACACAGCAGGGAGAGACAGATGTATCCCACCCCACCCACGTGACGTTAAACATTTTTATTATTTGCTTTTTTAAAAGATAGCGAGAAATTTTTAACCGATATTTTTCTATATCTATTATCACGATAGATAAAAGGGAATATCCCTCTGTAGATTAATCGAATCACGCAAGAAAATTAGAACGAAATTACTCCGCGACGAACGTACTTTTTATATGTCCAATACACGCAGCAGAGTTATTCCCCTTACATCACATCGAGTATCGATTTTCTGTACGTCTCTGCATGTTTGTGCCGCTGTGGCGAAAGTTGCTCAACAAATTTGACATCACATCACGTATCGATTTTCTGTAAAATTATAAAACAATGGACCAATTTGGGAACATTATTTTTTAATGGGTAATGGGAGAGGAAGTTTTTAAAAGTATATTCGATGAGATGGTGGACAACACGGCCGAATTACGGGCCGCTGATTTGTTATTGGCAGCTGACAAAGACAGTGATTTTAACATGGGATTGGGAAAGCCAGCGGCAACGTAACCCAAAATTGACGGGTCATCCCAAATTTTCGCAACAAAAACTTCAAAAGAAACCACAAAATACAATACAAACAGTGAGTGACGATGAATGCCACAATGAAAAGGATCGTGTTCATTGTTGACATTAATGAAAGTCAAAAAACATATTCCAAATTCTGCATAAATATTAAAATTAAAAAAAAAACTTGTTCAACCTAAAGTTATAATATAAGATGATTATTGAAACACATTGAGCTAAGCAGAATACATTAGGCAGCCAACATTGGGCCATGCAGAATACATTAGGCAGCCAACATTGGGCCATGCAGAATACATTAGGCAGCCAACATTGGGCCATGCAGAATACATTAGGCAGCCAACATTGGGCCATGCAGAATACATTAGGCAGCCAACATTGGGCCATGCAGAATACATTAGGCAGCCAACATTGGGCCATGCAGAATACATTAGGCAGCCAACATTGGGCCATACAGAATACATTAGGCAGCCAACATTGGGCCATGCAGAATACATTAGGCAGGCTAGGCAACCAACATTTTCAAAGGGGGCGATGAAAGTGAGGGGATGAATCAAAGGCCTAGTGGTACTGAAATGCCCAAGTGGTAGTTTGTAAAAATACATGTAACTTGTAAGCACAGTAGGCCTTATAGCCTATATATGTACATGGATAGTGGCTTATGATCAAATCACCTAGGCAGGATGATTGTCCACGCATTTTGTCCCAAATTAAGAGAAGATACGTAGGTTTTCTGTTTGCATAGCAGAAAATATAGAATGAGTTGCTGGAATGACATATAGAATTTTCACAAGCGGCTGGAAGCCGCGAATGAAAAGTTATTTTTTCAACAGCCAGGGTCACACCATGTCGGTGACAGTTTTACGGGTGGGGGAAGCCGGAGTACCCGGAGAGAACCACCGAGCAACGACGAGCAGCTGCCAGCTCCCCAACATCGTAACTCTGAACACTGCACCGCGGCACAGGCAGGGTTAGATTGGTTGAAGACATGCGCACCATTGAGGTGTAGTACGACTTAGTACACAGCGTCATCGTGCCCCCATGTAGGCAATCGAGGTTAAGTGCTTTGCCCAAGGACAAAACGCGGGAGTACGATTCAGTCACTGAAATGGTCACCCATCCAACTACAAACCGCGCTCGACGTTGCTCAACTTCGGTGATCTGACGAGAACCGGTTACCGCGACGCAACCGCGCCCCGAGTGAAAAGTTAAATTCCATTTCAGCCACTAATGAGATAATTGTGTGAAAAATATACATGTATAGAGGATATCTACACTTTTTGAATGGATACCAAAATTATTTCATCAGTGAGGATTGGAGAATGAAAATATATATATATATTTTTTTTAAATCGACCGGGGGCCAAATCGGTCATCTGCACCAGCTGTTTTCTGTTGACACTGTGATCATTTTCCCCACTTCGGAGTTTTGAATGCATGAAAACACCTCCTTAACCTTTCGCCTTTTAATCGCGATAAAAACAACGCAATGCATATAATAAAAATAATTAAAATACCTACTCTTTTTGGGTGAGTATCAGAATTATCTCGTGAGTGGCTGGAAAGGAATATTAGTTTTCACGAGCGGCTGAAATCCGCGTGTGAAAACCTAAATTCCTTTTCGGCCACAAATGAGATATTTCTTATTCTCCCCCAAAAACAGTAGGTAGTCTTTTTTATTATATGTGTTGCGTTGTTTTTATCGCGCTTAAAAGTCGAATGGTGGTCTTCTCATGCAATCAAAACTCCGAAGTGGAGAAAATAGGTACCCTCTATATTTTCACGAATGGCAATGCCACGAGTGAAAATATATAATATTTTCACGTTCCGATGAAATATTTCGGTATCCATTCAAAAAGTGCATATATTTTTTTTATCTTGTCATTGTTCACACGGGGGGGGGGGGGGGGGGGGGGGGAAGGTTGTGCTCCAAAATGCATTCTGAAGGATTTACATGTATAGAGTGAGTTTATGCAGACAGAAAATTACCCCTATGACCACACACCCACTCCAAGTAGCGGTGGGGTGTGGTAAAAGGCGTTTTTTTTTTAATAGCGGTAAAGAAAAATGTTCTCATTAAATCACTCTTAACCTACAAAATGCATTTTGGAGCCAATTTTTTTTTTAAAATGCCTAATTGACCGCCATGTGCCCTATATCGAAGATACATCGTTATATCTTTCACTTGTGGGATTTGATTTTTCTTTACCTACTGTATTTGAGTGAGTATCGAAATTAGCTCATGAGTGGCTGTAAAGGAATTTTAGTTTTCACGAGTGGCTGAAATTCTTTTGCAGCCACGAATGTTTTTGAGTGGATACCAGGATTATCTGATTCGTGGCTGCAAGGAAATTTACGTTTTCACTCGCGGCTTTCCGATACTCACTGAAAAACAGACGATATTTTTTTTATTATACGCGATGTGTTGTTTTTATCGCGATTAAAGAAGATTTGTCCATTCCCGAACACTTTTCCACACTACTTTCCGTGCAGTAATTGAATTAAATAACGTTTAATCATTTGACCCTTCTATAATTTCCATGCTGCAACCAAACATTGCAGACCTGTTTTTGCAAGAAAAAATGGAAAAAAAAAACATGAAAAGCGACACAAAAGCCCCGAGTGATGTGCATTCTCTCATTCACAATTTTTTCTTGCAAAAACACGTATGCAATGTATGGTTGCAGCATGTAAATTCTAAAAGGGTTAAATGATTAAACATTATTTAAATAAATTACTGCACAGAAAGCAGTGTGGAAAAGTGTTCGGGAATGGACAAATTGGTGGGGGATGACCAAGTCTGTGTAAGACTGTGACATAGGGCCCCCTCCCCCTCCCGGCCCGGGAGGGGGCCCAAGGTCAGTCTTACAAAGACCAAGAGGGGGAGGACTACTTTTGGGGGGGGGGGGGGGCAATGTCGACTTTAGGGGGAAATAACAATTTTTTTGGGGGGGTGACTACTTTGGGAGGAAAATGACCAATTTGGGGGGGGGGGTGGTGGCAAGTGGGGGGGATTGTTGGGGGGGGGGGGTGTCTGGCATTCATGCCAACATTGAAAGTGACAAAAGACTTACCCCGTACAGTGTTCGCAAACATCTAATTCAGACCCTTTATGATGAGAGGGTTCCTCCACATCAGATCATCCAAATTTCTGGTCACAAGAATGTGAACAGCCTGCTGAATTATTTCAAGGTAAATCCAGAGCAAAGCAGGCAAATTTTTTGTCTGGAAATGAGTCTGACACAATTCAAAACCAGCCATCACTTGTGAGAAAGAAATGTCAACAAAATCAATCATCTACTTTTGCACGTAAATCTCCATGTGGCACTTCGGCATTCTTTGCAACCCAAACAACAAGAAAATCTGACTCATCGACAGTGACAGTGACAGTGATTGACAAATATGCTGAAAACAATTTGAACATTTGAAAAAACTTCCTTCGTCCTTCATTGAACATTTTGTGAACTACGTCATGTTTGTGTGCATCTGCGCAGTGCACTTTTGTTATTACTTTTGAATAAATGTGCCACCCATTGTTTTTGTTTTTTTTTGTTTTATTTTTTTTTTTTTTTTTGGGGGGTGGGGGTCATAAACCACTTTCACACGCGTTCATTGATTTTGTGTGTGCAACTGACAATATAGCCATTTTCTAAGGGGTTCTATGTGGAACTATTTTGTTGTGTGGTAGTTTGATTTTGAAATCGGGGCCAATAAGTAAGTGGGTCAGCTGCGTCAGCTGATTTTTGTTGACATTGTCATCATTTTCTCCACCTCGGGTTTTTGATAGCAATGAAAACACTACATTACCTCTTTTAATCGCAACAAAAACAACGCAACGCATATAATAAAAAGAATACCTACTGTTTTTGAGTGAGTGTCGGAATTGTCTCATTCGTGGCTGCAAAGGAATTTAATTTTTCACTCGCGGCTTTCAGCCGCTCGTGAAAACTAATATTCCTTTGCAGCCACGAATGAGATAATTCCGATACTCACTCAAAAACAGTAAGTATGCTCAATATAACGTTATTATGACGTTATGCATATCGTATCAGTTTCTTGCTACCAACTAATTCATATTGACGTCATCGGAATGTAGTGTGATCAAAGTTCGATGCTCTAAAAATCTTCAACCCTCAAGCTGCCACGGTTCCTAATCGATTTCGTGGTATATACCTTTGGTATATACATAACTAGTGCATGCTATTTCCGATGGTGTCAAAAGTTTCTCAAAACAAAGAATACAAAATGAGTTGATTGAATCAGCACGTGACTCCCGATTACCTCTGGCTAACGTAATCGCTGCATGGTGGGATGAGAAAAATCATCCTCGATGAGGCTGAAGGTGGGAATGGGGGAATCTCACCCTCGGGGCAAGCTATTTCAACCAGACTCTCGGCAATCCTCGGGTCTCGTCCAAATATCTTGCCCCGAGGGTGAGATTTCCCCATCCCACCTCCAGACTCATCGGGGATCATAATAGTCCCGAGGTGTGACGCAGCACCAACAGCAAAACATAAAAGTATGTATCCCCACCGCTGTTATTCAGGACAATGGTCCCCACTGACACATACATGGGTTGGCGCCAGACGTAACACAAGAACCAGAAATCATCTGCTGACTTCCTGTTTGTGTATCCCAGAACAGTGGTCCTCATTGATACACACATGGGTTGTCCCCAAAAGTAACAGAGCGAGAACCACAATAAAACACGTGTGTCCACAGTTAGTATGCAAGAAACAATATTTTATTTCTGCATCTGCAGCTACATCATGTCCACAACAAGTATAAAGCCAATACTAACCAATCGTTTATATCCACTGCTCACTTTAGAGGAATTTCATCCCAGGCGTAGGTTACCAGGTCATATTTTACCAGTAAAACAGAAATTGTTTACCCCAGGGAACAAACGATGTTTCAATTCAATAAACAAAATGCAAGGCGGTAAAAGAGGCATGGGTGCTTGAATTGCCATTGGCAGTTTTTTGAATTTGGGATGGCTGCATTTGCATTGAAAACAGGGCTCGTAATTGTCACCGCTGGCCCAAAAATTGGGTCATAGATGTTACAATCCACTAAACATTATCGGCGGATTACGCTTAGCAGATTGACTACACTGCAAAAGAATATAGGTTCTCTTTAGAACCAAAACTGGTTCTAATCTTGTCCCTGAGATGTAACCAGTTTAGTTTAAACAGTATTTATTTCAAATCAAATAAAGTTACCAAGATTAGCATTCAATTTTAAAAGAATATTACATGAACTAAAGTAGGTTCAGCAGTAAACTTTGAGCTTATTCAACGCAGTCGCCAAACATTTTGGACAAAGCTAATATAAATACCTGGTATATTGGTTCTACAAAGAACCAAAACTGGTTCGATATGCCAACTGTTCATATCTCCTTTGCTTAATAATGATTTGAGACAACCTCGTATAAGCTCTAAACTTACGGCTGAAACCCCCTCAATTAATTTATGTTTAATTCTGTTAATATTTAATGTTAATCTTTATAAATTTATTTGATTTGAAATAAATACTGTTTAAACAGAACTGATTCCATCTCAGGGACAAGATTAGAACCAGTTTTCGTTCTAAAGAGAACCTATATTTTTTGCAGTGTACATGCACATCCCAGAAATCAGAGTCAAAAGTTATCTAACCCTGTTACATGGAGCCGTGGTTTCCTGAAAGGGGCAAAGCCTGCTCATATTACAAGTATTTAAACGTGGTTAAAGTCACAAACTTCTGCACAATGGCTAATCTTGACGCCAAAATGGATATAAAGTCAAGTCCAGTCAATCGTTTGTACCAATGTTGTCCATTTTAGAGGACTTTCATCCCTGACATTGGTGGCCGGGTCCCATTTTATCAGTAAAACAGAGTTTGTTTACTACAGTAAACAAGCCCTGCTTCACTTCCTGGGGCATCCACTGGGAATTTTTGTAAAACATCAAACAAGTACTTGAAAGTTTTCAGCTCATGGACCATTATGTGAAATCCAGTTGACCATGAGCTGAACGTTTGCTGGTATCAACTGTGCTTTGTTCACGGAAAATTATTAATTATGGAGTGGAAAATCTATCCCACGGCAATTTAGCAGTAATCCATTCCACTGCTGCATCTTTTTTTAGGAACTGATTGTTGAAAAAGATCAGGAAAGCAGACGACACTGACTTGTTTATTTATTTATTTATTTATTTATTTATTTATTTATTTATTTATTGGAGTTTAATGACACTTTCAACAGTCATAGTCATCTCGTGTCGGACAGTATTACGGGCGGAGGTAGTCGGAGTACCCTGAGAGTACAACCGAGCAACGGCGATCTACTGTCAGACACCTCAACGTACTAACTCAACACAAGCATGGTTAACATTGGTTGAGGGAGGTGCACCCTCGACGTGCAGTACGCCTTGGTACACAGCGCTACCGTGCCCCCACGTGGAGTAATCGGCAGGGATTAAGTGCCTTGTCCACTGACACAACACAGTTACCCCTGGTGGGGATCGAACCGTAGAACACTCGGTTTGAAGTTCAATGCCGTTACCACTGAGCCAACGCGCTTCCGCTGACTTATTTGAAAGTTAACTCAACATGTATTTTTTAGAAAACATTGTTCCACTACAAGCTACAACTGTTTCTTTCTCAAAGGCCAAAGAACATTAGAAAAGCTATTGATAAAACAAAACTTGTTTCAACACATGAAACAACGTGTGCTCCATCTCCCAGGTTCCGCAGTGGGATATTATGAATGCTATTTATTTTCCGTTATCCTTCAGTGATGGTATCATGCTGAGTGAGAACAGAAACAAGAAAATTTTGCAGTTGTTTCTCAGTGAATAACTCCTTTTTATTTACTAACTTGATGATGCCGGGCAAGCTGTTTACTTACAGATGTCCAATAACATATTCTCCCCATTACCCCGTCTCCCAGTGGAAGATAAACTAGGTTTTCTTTCCGCATCCTCCATGTAGCCCTCCCACCTGAATTTCTTATACCTTTTCTTTTCATCATAGATTTGTGTAAGAATTTGGTTGGTGCCTCTCTGGAATATCGATTCATTGAACTCGTAAGACCGATTTTTAGGTCCAAGGCATAATTTCGTTCTATTGTCTTGTTATAAGAGGTCTATACACGGGGCATTGGTGATAAAATAATAACTGCAGTCTGCAGCCAGACGGCTGCAGACTGCAGTTAATGTTTTATCCTCCCTGTATATTGATGTTAGACTAACCCATCTCGCTGTAAGTGTACCCAGCGGCGATACCGTTCCGGAATGCGAGGGTTCAAGGGTTCAAGGGTTAAAAAACAATTAGTTTTTTTATTATTATTTATTAGTGTTTAACCCTTTGGAGCCTTGATAAAAGCAGATTGTCATCTACAGAATAACATTCCCAGAGGGTGAATTTAGTGATGCTACCCAGCACAGCAGTGCAGCATTACTACATTTACCCTCTGTGAACCTCAATCTGAATCAAGGCTCCAGACCTTAACAGGAAAAGGTACCCAAAGGATAAATTCGGGAATTCTATCCCATACTGTGCTGGGTAGCATTACTACATTTACCCTCTGTGAACCTCAATCTGAATCAAGGCTCCAGACCTTAACAGGAAAAGGTACCCAAAGGATAAATTCGGGAATTCTAGCCCACTGTGTGGGATAGCATCAGCAAATTCACCCTCTGGGGACCTCATTCTGAAAATGGCAGGTTGTTTATTTTCAGGTTTGAACCCTTCACTTAACAAATCGGGCGCATCCGCCCACGTAAATCACAAATGAGTAGTCACAAAAAAACTAAAATTGAGCTCGTTCCAATGAGGTGTCACATGATGTTGTCTTGTAGACATTTTTGAAAAATTTGGAAAAATACAATTAAAATTTCAAATTTTGATATCTTGTGTGTTGGATAAATAAACGAGGTCACTTTCAGCATTTATGGCTATATCATGACAACGACAAATATGAAATCACGATTAACCAGCATTTTTCAATGAGGGGTCTTAAGCAATATTTTGGGGCAACAATGAAATTGTTTAGTTATATAAGAATATTTGTTGCATGTGTCGTCCTCTGCTTGGGTTAGGTAAAGTGATAATCAAAACAAAGACGTGGGTTTCAAGTAAAATTAATACATCGGAAGAGGTTGGAGAAGGCATTAACTTTTGTTTTCTCAATTGATGTGTATTGATTTATATTATAAATATTGTTTATTATTTGTTATCCCTGATTTGAGAAACAGTGACGATCTCGCGCTTGGGAACCATTTGCAACCACAAAAACACCACAACACAGTCACTCGTATTCTGTTGTGTACTAGTTTCAGGATATATAATCCTGGCGGTGTTTATTGGCTCAACAACGATTGTTTTGTTACAATTATTTAGAGGATGCATAGAAGCAGCATTTCTACATTTAGAGTGTGACTCAATTTGGTCGATCGCCCAATCAAAAGGATAGAAATATGTTGGTCCCTCTCTTGAATCGGAATGAATATTCAAGAAAAAACTAACAGAAAATTTTGGACTTCCCCACCTCTCCACCCTCATCTCTCTTAGCCCTAACTTTCGAGATTTCCAATGTGCAATAGTTATTTTTCAATATCACAAAGGAGTACAAAAAGAAGTTCTTAAAAATAATTCTGGGATTAAATGGAATGGTAAAACAATCAGGTATGTGAGTGTGTACATGAGTGTCGGGCGTATATGCAGTGTTCGGTGTGAGAGATAAACTGGGTTATCTTTTCTCTGAATAATTTAATCTTATTTGTTTTACAAGGATTGGCGAACAAGTTATGCAACTTATATTAACGCCTCTCCTTGGCCCAATGGCGTAGGTGTGTGAGATGACCTTCATAGCAGCAACTTCGTGGCCTAGCTCTTCTCGAATACTACGAAGTGATATTTGGCCTGCACGGAGTGTGTCTCTCTCCGCACAGAGGACAGCCATTTTACGTCCCCACCCGATGGGACGGTGCGCTGTGACAGCATCAACCCCACAATTGATGCTGGCAGAGAGTGTTCGGACACTTCGAGAACTTTCCCCGACCGGGGATCGATCCTGCGACCTCTGGCATGAGAGACCAGCGCACTTATCCACTCGGCCACCACTCTCTTATATTTTGAACGTAGGAAAGACATGACCTTTATGAAATAAGCTCCAAAGGATTATTCAAACAAGGGGACACGCGCTATTTTTATGAACAAAAAGTGACTGAAAATTACTATTTGATTTACTAGTTTAGAAGGTGCTGGGCACATTTTAAAAATAAAACAAATAGGTGCCAGGGCCGGTAATCAGATTCAAACCAATCGTAGAATAAGGGTTTTAACCACTCGGCAAGACGAGTGGTTAAAACCCTTATCCTACTCGTAGTTTCAATCTGATTACTGGTCCAGGTATCTTTTTATTCTAAATATGGGCTGCTAGGTGAAATATTCAACACCGCACCCAACAGCACTTGCTAGTTTCAAATCCTCTGGCGGTTAGAGATCAAAACTCTCTCAATCGTTACACTATAAGGGACTTAAACGCACATAGGTTTGCAACGTATAGAGGAATAAATCTCATTTCAAACCAATTCGAAAACATCCAGATAGGAGCAACCAGTTTTACTGATTTTTGTTTGCCAAATATTACGTGGCACAATGGTCTGCTTAGGGAGCGTGGTGGCTCAGTGGTAGACGGTTGGACGTCCGTGCTAGAGGTCCCGAGTTGGATCCCCGTCCGGGGCGACCCGCGTTGTTTCCTTGGGCAAGGCACTTTATCCCGGTTGCCTACATGGGGGCACGATGACGCCGTGTACTAAGGCTTACTGCACGTCGATGGTGCACATGCCTTCAACCCTGCTTGAGCGCAGCTTGAAAGGAGTTAGAATGCTGAGGAGCTGACAGTTCGTCGGCTGAGTGCAAGAATGTTCTATGTCCCATAGGGGACATAGAACATTCTAGCACTCAGGCGACGAGTTGTTCGTCGCTGCTCGGTGGTTCTCTCCGGGCACTCCGGCTTCCCACACCCGTAACACTTTCACTGTCACGATTAGCCACTGTGTATTGGTATGCGACCTTAAACACCTGGAAATAAATAAATGGTCTGCTTTGATAGGATACTACGACGGGGTTGGGAGGAAATTTTAACCACTACCGCCGAACCCTGGAATCAAATCAAATCACTGTATTTTGGGCAGTAGCGCATTCTAAACTTATTCATACTTATGCATATTTTTTCGCGAAACACAACAGTTTGCAGTCAGTCAGTGGACAACATAATAACAACTCCTAGCTGAACGGATGGATTATTGACGTTTCAATCCTTCAGTCCGTCCGGGCTGCAGGATTATATCATTATTAATCCTTTCCACGACGTCAGCCCCCTTCCCGTGTTTCATTACACGCAGCGGTGTATCAGCCAATAACACTCAGAGCGTCAAAATTTGAGACGATTTCGTGGCTGAAATAAATCCTTTACACCATGGTCTGAAAATGCACTTTTACTGATATGAAACTAAAATTATAAATGTTAACGCCTCCGCATAAACCAAACTTTCGATCGGAAGCTGAAGTTAAAGTCGTGCTTAGAACCCTGTTAAGACAACAGTCCATCAGGAGCTCGAGATTACAGTTGTGTTGTCTCAACTCAGGTACCAACCATTCTGAGTGGTTGAGGAGATGCGTGGGCAGCCATGTCCTCGTGTGCCGTCACTTGTTGGAAAACAGTACTGCAGCACGCGATGAGAATGATCAAACATTGTAAATATTTGGGTCTGCTTAGGCTGTGGACTGTGAAAATTGTAGGGTGGATCCAGGAGAGGACATAGATGACAAAGAGAAAGCAGCCATGTCTTGGTCTGGCATCTCCCAGACATCCCCCATCAGACTACTGTAATGTATACGACCGATAACGCCGTATAATGAAACAACACAGTCATGTTGTGAGACAATGTAGATGACATTTAATACCTCACCTAGATTTGAACATTCAATGCAGTTTTAAACTAAGTGGTAACTCCAGCTCTCAATCCATTGACAATAAACCATTTTGTCATTTTATTTTAATTTCAGTCTCAAGCTATGGGACAAGATTTTCATTTTTCCTTTTTGGTCAAACAATAATAATGCATTTTGTTGTTTTGGACCACAAATTACGAGAAACATGTTACAAACCAACACAGAAACAGGTTTTGTATACGCATGATGATCTTTTGCTGCAAAGAGTATAATTTTTAGTCGGTCTGCCTCTGTTACTTCTACACATAAATCAATGGAGAAAATTGGAAACCAAATATCCAGCTCCTTTTAACTATATGGATTATGCACTGTGGTCTCAAACATACTGTATAGTCTAATGTAGTGTCTCTAGCGTGTTTGAGAAGAGTGACATTAAATGTTGCTTTCTCCTTTATACGTTTACGAATAGGAATTAAACACATTTATTGCCAGATCCTACGACATGTGGGCAACCTATTGTTTGGTCAAAAAATTATCAATACATTTAAGAACGAAAAGACAAACATTTAGATGTTGTTTTTCACGAGTAGATCTGCATTTTTCATAAAAATCAATTTACACAACTTTCCAACAGTTATCTTTTCTCCGGCTCTTTTTCCCGAGACACTAGCGATGCAACGATTGAAGTTTTGAACAAAGGTTGAGAGAATCAATTTTGTAGAGACTTTGACCCCTTCTGCAGGAGCTTATGTTTTTTTTGTTATACGAAATATTATCAAGGTGAGCTTGGCAGGCCTGTTTTTGTGAATGAGCAAACGGTGTATTGGAAGAAGAAAACCATGGGAGAAGAAAAAAAAGAAGAAATCGAAACTCTTCGTAATTGTGTCCTTTTTAGTGTTGCAGGATTAGATATCTACCTCACGGAATTTTCTTTATCCGGATTTCACCAGATATAGCAATGGCGAGTTTATTTAACCCTTTACCCGACGAACTGGCCGCATCCGCCCGCGTAATATGCAAATTCAAGAGTAGAAAAATATTATTTTTCCAAAAATTTCAACAAAACCATATCATATGACCCCTCGTTGGAACGAGCTCGTCGAGCTCGTTCCAACGAGGGGTTACATGATATGGTTTTGTTGACATTTTTTGAAAAAATTGAAAAAATGATATTTAAAATAATAAATTTTGATATCGTCTCCGTTGGGTAAAAGGTAAATGTAGGTGACAGTAGGAAGTACATCTGTCTAATGCATCACAGATTTAAAAAAATGTATATTCCACGTCCCCTTGATTGGTATTGAAATCACGAACTGAACCGACCATACAGAAAGAAAATATTGGGACTACAGTATGTGTAGGGTGGATTACTACAAACTCGCCATGGAATATAATTTTCACTTAGAAATTATTTGCAAATTCTGAGGAGAAAACACAAGAAACATTTGTAAACTTTCATCACATGGATCACCGGTATTGCACCCGGTGGTTCTTGTGATGAAAGTGTGCTAGTGTTTCCTGTACTGTTATGAACAATTATATACACTTTTCGAGTGGAGGATATATGGCCCTACGATTGAGCAGTAATCCACTCTTTCCATTGAATATACGCCGCCGAAGTTTATATCTATTTATGTCGTAACATTTACATTTATCACAGTAGAGTTTAGGATGTCAGATACGTTTGTAAATAGCAATGTCTTAAATGTTGTGTACCAGCACTTCAGAATGAGACTGTTTCATTGAAAATACTTAACAAAACAAAACGAAGACAAAACAAAAATCATAACTGTGAATTGTATAAACTGGAAACGAAGAAGTCCATATTCTTGGGATTTCAGCAGTATACCATCTAAGGCAAACGTATCCTGAAAGTTAAAAAAACTACGGTAAATACAACATGTACATGGGATGCTACGGCAGCTGCCGTCGAAAAAACAACAAAATCAAACCAGTTGCTGACATCATGATAGGGGGTAATTTTAACGACAACCAGATTTTTCCCTCAAGAGGAAAATAGTCAGCAGCCATTTGAATTTAAAACAGCTTGTGAAAGAGCCATCTTGCTTTATTGAGTCGCCAGTGTCACTGAAATACCTCTTTGCTGTCAGCAATTACGCCAGACATAATTCATTATCATTGTCCAATCAGAAGTGAAGTTGAATTTTTAGAACTACCTCCTATTTCCTTCAGCAGAAGGATATGGTTTTATCTATTGACTAAAGTGATTTTTTTATTTGATTGGTTGATAGATACATGGTATGAGACCATATTCATTGAAACCCACGATATGTCCGCCCAGCCACTGACAAATTCCCCATACCCAGTGGAAGCCTCGTTCCGAAATCTACAAATTGTCCATACCCCATAGAAGAAGCGTCATTCCAGTTTTACAGTGTACATGTATTAAATTTTATTTTTTTATCTCCAAAATATAGCTAATGACCCCTTATTGGAATGAGCTTGTCGAGTACCCTCCAATGTGGGGTTCATAAGCTATGTTTTTGAGACAAAAAAGAAAAAAAGAAATTCAATAATTTTTTTTATACTAGTCATATCGGCATATTTTCACAAAAACTTTTTGCACAAAAATTCCACAGAAACCTGTATGGCTCAACAATGGAAGATAAAATATCTCATGCTGTGTGTGTTCATACATGAAATAGATTGTACTTCTAAAATGGAAAGTCAATACATAAATTCGTTACCCCGTGTCTGATCACGTGGTACGGGTTTTTACCTACCCGAAGCCAGTCGTATTCCATTCGGCCTTCGGCCTCATGGGATACGGCTGGCTTCGGGTAGGAAAAAACCCGTACCACGTGATCAGACACGGGGTAACTAATAGTATCCTCGGGACAATTATGAGACACTAAATTAGACCTTATCAAGCGCTGACTAGAATTCTCTTTTTGATGATGTTTGTCTTGATACAATAGTTTCCACATTCACTGACAAATTACTTGATAGTATATAAATACCTACCCGAAATAAGGCAACTACAATCTCAATGGAAAAGTACCGCAAAGCAAAACATAATATATATAATGTCCTGTTGGGCCATATTTGGACTACGTGCTAAGCTACCAAACAGAGTTAGCCTTTGATATTTTGGAAGTACAAATATGACTGAAACAATTAGAGATACCTTTCGAATTGTTCACCAAACGTTTGTATGACGCGAAACAATTCAGTCCAATCGGAGCCAACTTCAGGTGTTAAGAGACGAGGCGAGGGACAAAATTGTAAAACACTCGTGCGCATTGGCGCACTCGTGTTTGTACAACGTCCCTCACCTCTCATGAATTATTTCACGTAACCAGTCCAGTCAAGCGATTACTCTCTATGTATTTTATATCAACATCCGAGAATTAAATTGGAGCCCATCACTCTTGGGTATACATGTATGAGGTTGAGATCGAATATCTTGGTGTCATTTTGAATGACTGCTCATAAAGAAAATTATTCGACAGGTCTCGAGATCACACCATGGAAACCATTTTCACGGATTCGTCCATTTGTCGGCAACCAAGGGATATTGTATCATCCACATTTACGATGGCTGGAACAATTATACCGTTGAGTATATTCACTATCTCCTCATGATGTTGATCGAGGTCGGTTGGATACATGACCATAGCAAGTTTCTTTCGGAGACCTTTACGATCCAATCGGTGGTAATTCTCGCCTTCTTCTGATCCGTGTGATGGTGGGAGTTTGAGACTGCATTTCGGATTCCTTTCAATCTGGAGATATTCACCTACTGTCCACAGGTATGATGATTGAGGGTCCAGACTTCCTGCGTTTTCGATTTCAACATGGTCCCAATGATAACGGATACCCATGCCGATAGAGCGTGAGTTTTGTTTCGATAAACATATCACTAAACTCCGTTTTATACACAGTCCAGGTGTCTCTTTCAAGACGTGTTTTATAACATTGGGTGCTAATCTTTCCACCTCCCTCCGCTAGTACAAGCCATTCGTGGCGCTGGTTACATGGCGCCAAGAAATATGATAACGCTTGCTTTGTCACTACCAAACGGAGCGGTCACCCACCTGCCCTCTGAGCTGCAATGCATAGCATCATGATAACAATCGAATTAACAGAGCAATCAGCCCAGAGTTTTGTTGTAAGGCACTTCTCCTAAATAGTGTATGTGGGAGAACATGCGGGCATCGGGCCAGAGAACATGCAGATAAACTTTATGCATTTGCTGACCGGCTGTCAATAATATGAACACCAGCGCTGCCCACATAGTGTGACACTGTACTGTCTAGATGGCGGTTGCTTTAGTTTCGGGATCAGCCAGTGGCATGCCAATTAATGTTATATATATTTTGCTTTTTTTGACGTTCCCCGAAACTAGTGGTTCGCGCGACATGGTTTCACATTAAATGCAGGACAGTTCAACAGATTAATGATATCCTTGAAAAGAGACATTAAGCTGTGGAATACTTTTCTTGAAGTTAACCGGGGATCACCGGTCGTCAGATCCATCAAACATGGTTGTCTCAAAAATGTATTCAATAGCTTGAATCGTCGCAACATTCTGCAATCTAGGTGACCTTTTCGATGTAACCCCTGCTGTATTATCGACCCGAGTCAACAACACTTTATCCAATGTAACGGCAAAAACCGGTCAGCAATATTCTCAAAAATCGCCAATTAATTTTCATTATTGTTTCATTTTTTCGTTTAAAATACAATAGATTATGACCCCTCATTGGAACGAACTCGTCGAAATCGTTCCAATGAGGGGTCATAACCTATGTTTTTGAGACAAAAAAATGAAAAAGAAAAGTTATTCAAGAATTGTTTTTCCAAGTGTCGTCTGTTTTTCATGCTAGGTAAAGGGTTAAGACTGCTAGAAAATGGGTACTCCGTTTCCCATTTAGAAATGTTATATCGGCATCGAATTTATCGGCTACGAATTGAATCAATCAGAAGAACTGGAAATCGTAACCAGATTACTATCCTTTGATGTCGAAACAGCTGCCGAGTTCTTGAAGTGGGAAGGTTCATTGTATGTGCACATTCTGGCAGCATGACTGCCAAGGCTACCTGTAATGGTGTTGTCACACATTCAATCACATAAGTCAACAGACAACAGAACGAGGGAGCGCTTACAAATTTGGCAGACCAGAAGCAAGCAAGCAGATCTAAAAAGGATTGGTTTAGCATACTACGAAACATTTGCACTGTCCAATTTGGAGTAATAATCCATTCCGGTCTATTTGGGAAATTGTTTCCCTTTTAGTTTCCAAGACCGCTAGAGCGTCATCGACGATGTCATTGTTAACCCTCGGGGAGTCTTATCTACTCTACACTCCGCAAAACACGCAATTGCGTCTTAAGTAGCTATTACCATGTCTCCACAATACTTCTATCACCGTTCTAGGTACCACGTATTTATCGATGCAATCCCCGTGGGGATATAATGCAATGTGGCTGTCACCCTAGAAGTGTGGTTGTAATCATCACCATACATTTCACTTCTAGCAATAATCTTTTTTATCACCAGTGATGCCAAAGTTTTCACAAACCGATTTTACTTACTGAAACATCAGTGTACACTTGTGTAACAGCACATCTCCGACATACCTGTTAATATCTCAACAATACTTCTATCACCGTTCGAGGTATCACGTAATTATCGATGCAATCCAGGTGGGGATATAATGCATGTGGCTGACACCCAACAAGTGTGGATGCAATCATCACCATACATTTCACTTTTAGCAATAACCGTTTTTATCACCAGTGATGCCAAAGTTTTCACAAACCGATTTTACTCACTGAAACATCAGTGTACACTTGTGTAAAAACACGTCTCCGACATACCTGTTTATATCCGACAAACCGCGAAGAACAAAATCGAGGAAACCCATTCAATGGACAGCTTTAGAAATAACTGAATCAGTCAAATCGATTAGAAATTCATACCACAAAACGAACCGGCGTAATCAAGCGAGAACAGTGGAATATAACGAATAATATATAATTAATGTAATCAGATGTGCAGCTCGAATAGACACACAGTCGTAGAAATACGTGTTTGCTTGTTGGGTGATCGAACGTCACTGAATAACGCGCCGCATATTATCGCAGAACAGTTCAAAACGTCACTCATTCAATCAAAAACGTTGTTGTTTGACAACAAAAAACGTACGTTTGGACTCCAGATTCCATAACAAGAAGTCTGAATATCTTCATAATCAATACAGGTTATCATAATAACGTGCATCTCCTGTGATTTGTATGAGATTCGAGGTGGTGTCCAAAATGGGATCTCAACGAGCCGGCTTTGCCGGCGAGTTGTGATCCTATTTTTGGACACCACCGAGAATCAGGATAATTCATTTATCTAACATTTTTTTTGAATTTTTTTTTGATTTTGAATTGTTCAGTTTCTATTTATTGTGTGAAGTAGGGGGCATTGGCTACTAATAGTTCAGTTGCTAACTGTAAGTGATTTTGTTTTGTTTTGTAAGCGATTAGCTGAGTCGATCACTGAAACGCACATAGAATGTATTCAAGCGCCTATTATGATAGCCCGTCGCGTTCCCGGAAACCAGTCGTCAAAATGATACGGAATCAGAATGAGTCGTCTATATGATACGGAATCGGAACACATTATGTGATACGTACCGTTTCTAGTGGTTTTCAGGCCACGATCTTTATGATTGTTAGATAAATATGACATCGAAAAATCTACGAAATTCGCTATATACTGTTCATGGTCTTTTTTCACATTTTTTGGCTGCCATATTTTTTGCGACGTCATAAGGTTCTATCTTCCAGTGGAAGATGAAACCTTGTGGTTCTCACACGAGGATATATAAACACAATTTCTCAAGGCTATCAGATCGACTGACAACGGTATACTATTGCTGAATGTATAAACTTGCGAGAACATAACAGAAAAAACAACTTTATACGCGGAAAAACACATAAGGCAAAAAATCGGAGTTTGGTGGACGGACTATCACGTGTGATTTCCCCGACGTCCGGGGGTGCCATGAGTAAATTATAATGGAACGCTTTCGTCTGTACGAATAATTTACCAGTTCTTCAAAAATTATTCGCGTTCGATTTCGTCAACATTTTTCAGTTATTTCTCGACGAAGTATTGGCTGCTACCTCTGGCCTGCAGGTGTTCTTTGGTGTTTGTTTTGTAGCATTCATACTCTCCAATGACAGAATAGCTTCTGTTTACCCTATCAAATATGGTATTGCCATTTTGGTGTTACCCGAATGAACTGACATGGTGTGTAGATATTAGCGTGTGTTTGTCGGTGTTCTGTATAAAGCGGTTTTGAGATGCATATTTCCGTATTTGACTCCGGTGTCTATACGTTCTATTTTGCCACCGACCACCTTATATCCCCTTGTATTCCTGGATGTATTATAGTTGCTTGTTTCTTTACCTCCTTTTCACATGATGTGAAAAACCCTATAGAGCAGAGTGAAATTTATCACATTTTTTCTTTGTATATAAATACCAACTACTGTGTCGTACCTGCAGTCGATCCCATTTGTAACTCAAGGCATAAATCGTTTATTGATGCATAGGGTGCCCAGAGATACAAGTTCCCGCCAGTTGTGTTATCTCCCTTTTAAAATAACAGTTTCTTTATTTTGGCTGGGTAGTGAGAGTGGGTACATATTAGTCGTTGGCCTGTTTGGAGGTATTCATGAATACGAGCAAACTGTCAGCGTGCGGCGAACGACATTAAATCACGTAGCGGCAAAGAGTCACCGTTCACTACATGTCTGAGTGTCGCATGTGTGTTGACAAGTGACTAACACATTGTAATTTATGTAAAGCAAGACGACCCAACAGAACTACTAAGACCTTTTTATGGAAACAAATGCCACGATTCCCCACTAGGCGGATTCTAGATGGTGAGCATAAGTCCGGCTTCCAACTGAGTAATACCGCTGTATGACTTCATTTCAATAAAATTATATCTGGACAAATGAAAAGAAGCACAAACAAACTCTGCACCCGCACCTTGCACTATTTGTAGATACTGTGATCACTTTTGTACAGGGAAGCTGTTAATATAGGTGCAAGCCTTTTCATCAATCCCAATCTACCTTGAAATAAATAAATATGTTTAAAAAAGTGTTTTACCAAAGATTGATATTGCTTTATGGATTCTAAGTAGTGTGTCCATATTTTCCAAATATCATTAACACATCAGGCTTGTTCGAATGGGTGCAGAATCAATACACTGGGCAGATGTTCTTTACATCCACACATTAAGGTGCACGCAGAATTCATCCCTAACCTCGAGTCTATTGCTATTCCATCCCTCCTTAATAATGTTCACCTTTGAACCCGAAGCGGCTATTATTCAAAGCAGTTCCAATGAGTCAAGAGATGTTTTTTGTTGGAAATAATTTATTTTCGGAATTTTCAAATTCTCTTTTACAATCTAATAAACCTTCATCGCGAGGTACGCATGGGTACATGTATATTTACTTTACATGCTAGCCACGAAAATACCGGAAAATTGCTGAAACGGAAAATGCAATATGTATTTCATTAACCGACAGGATGTATAGGAATAGTGCATTTAAAAATTATATTCCTCTCTCGATGCGACCGCTGATCACGTTCATAAGTTTCCAATCAATCAGTCGTTGTTCTCAAGAAGGCTTCTCGGAAATTTTATTGTAAACACTGACAGTTTCTACATGACATTACCGTGCGAAATTGATGAGAATAAGAAAGTAATTAACTGCGGTTTTTTAACACAGTTTTAAGGGGAAATGAAAAGGAACTATTTTGTTCCACAGACGCACTCAATTTGGCCTTGACAGCTGTTCGCCGTCGATCACTTGACTGAACTTGAAACGATTTTGTTCAATCGGTTGTTGTTTTAAATATCTTTTGGGCGAATTTTCAGCAACAAAATTACAAATTCCACAAAACCCGAATATATATATCATTAATACTGGGCGTATATATTAAAGAAAATACCCATGGTTTTCGTTTAAATACCTGAATCACCTCCCTCGTGACTGGAAAGAAATAAGGAATTTCCTATTTATTATACGTCTAAAGAAACACTAAACCATGAGAAAAAATGAAAATCGTCCGCACACATGTCAATGACGGACTATTTTTAAATAGCTGCGAAATTACAATTTGAATCGCCAGCGACAGCTAAAAATGGTAATACGGGTCCCACTCGAAAATTTGGTTGCAATAAAATGAGGGGTTTTTTTGCTGATAGTTCGTCTCCTGGGTTCCAATATGTTATATGTGCCTACTTAAACTCAGAGGACGGGTTGTCAAATGAATTGCGGGGTGTTCTTCTAATAACTATGTTTATAGACGTGAAGGCGTGTTATAAACACCGAACGACACCGAATGGGTTAATCAATATGGCACTTCTGCCATCACGGAAGGGTAATACTCGAGGCCTGTGGCCTCTCGTTTTATCCTTCAGCGCTGGCACTCGTGCCACATCGTTTAACCCATTCACACGCGTGTGTCGTCCTATGTATTTCTTTCCACTCATGAGATAATTCAGGTGTTGAAGCGAAGACCTTAGGCATCCTCTATTTGTTCACCTATTTTAAATATGCAGCCAGGTTATGAACACTAAACAATACTCCTGTACCAGAGGTGGAAATCTTCTGTGTTAAATAATATTTTGTCTAAGCTCCCTCTTCACTGCTTAATCCACTACAGTTTATATATACTATTCAAAGTTTGCTGAGCTCCAAATATTTGACAAATCATTGTGAAATTTGCTTGTGACATATTTGCAATATTTTTTGGTGGATATGATTGAGGAATGTGTTGATGGAGTCCACAGTCTAACATTAGATGTCTTGACTGGCAGACTTTTCGTGACAGTCATGAAAAGCATGTACCCCTTGATTTTCATGATGTTTTTGTGTACTGTCTACATGTACATGACATGTATAGGGTATTCAATCTTCATTTCAACACAAACCCTTGTGATTTAATGATTGAAGATGGCAAATGCAAATGTAAGAAGACATTTATTTATCTGAAGCAGAGATGAGGTGGGCTGTAGGGATGGTGGAGCAAGGGGCTACTCATCGTCAGGTTGGTGAAGCCCTTGGTGTGAACCATATGGTGGTCACCAGAGCAGGGCGAGATTTCAGCAGTATGGCACACCAGTAAGACAGCATGTGGTGACAGAGACAGGGCAAAATCTGCAGCTGAAGACCGGTTTTTGATCATTAAGGCCAGTAGGAACCGCTTTGTCACAGCAACCCAGCTTCGCAGTGACCTTCAGAATGCATCCGGGGTAAATGTTTCGACGCAGACTATCCGGGCAAGGTTGCACGAAGGTGATCTCCGATCGAGAAGACCATGTATTCGCATTCCACTGTCCGAGAACCACCGCCAGGCACATATGAATGGGCCATGAACCACGTTGGATGGACCAGAGAAGATTGGCGCCTTGTCCTTTTTACAGATGGGTCAATGTACTGCCTCGATCACACGGATAGGCGTTCTAGGGTATGGAGAAGACCAGGATAGCGATTCCATGCAGCCAACATTGCTGCACATGACCGCTATGGTGGAGGGTCAATAATGGTCTGGGTGGCATCAGCTGGGATGGATGTGCAGAGCTCTGTATCCTTGACCGTGGTACATTGACTGCACAGTGGTATATTGATGAGATCCGGGATGCCCACGTCAGATTGTATGCAGGTGCAGTGGGTGATAGATTCATTCTGATGGACGATAATGCCCGTCCTCATGTTTCCCATGCTGTCAGGGAGAACCGACAGGGGGGGGGGGGGGGGATTGAGCGTATGGACTGGCCAGCAAGATCCGCTGACCTCAATTCAATCGAACATGTCTGGAATGAGTTGCAGCGTGCAATTTCAGCCCGTCCAGTCCAGACAAGAAGTGTCCAGGAGCTTGGTGCCATGCTGGTCCAAGAATGGAACAACATCCCACAAAGGACCACCGGGAACCAGATTGTGAGTATGAGAAGGCGCGGTCGAGCTGTAATTAACAGTATTATTATTTATTTATGAGTGTTTAAGGTCACATACTTATGCACAATGGCTAATCGTGACCGTGACAGTTTTACGGGTGGAGGAAGCCGGAGTACCCGGAGAGAACCACCGAGCAACGACGAGTAGCTGCCAGCTCCCCAACATCGTAACTCTGAACTCTGCACCGCAGCACAGGCAGGGTTAGATTGGTTGAAGACATGCGCACCATCGACGTGCAGTACGCCTCAGTACACAGCGTCACCGTGCCCCCATGTAGGCCATAGGGGTGAAGTATCGTGTCCAAGGACACAACGCGGCTGCCGCAGGTGGGATTCGAACCGAGGACCTCTCGGCTTGCAGCCTGCACCTCCACCAACTGAGCCACCGCGCCCCCGTAATTAACAGTAATGGGTCTCATACTCGATATTGAGCCATACCAGTTCGTTCCGTCAACTTTTTGGCATATTGAAAAAATTCCTCTTTTACCAAAAATATCCATTTTCCATGGTTATCACATTCAAAAGCTAACAAATATTGTCAAACACAAATAAAATCTTAATTTCGGTACTTAAATCATTAAGATATAATTAATAAAAAATATATACACTTTTCATTACAATATTTCAATTAAAACGTAAAACAGGTAGTTGGATGTATTTGGTGCTTAGCAAACTTTGACTAGCATATTTCCCTGTTAACGTTTAACCCTTTCCGACTACGGTCATCGTGACGTTTTAACGTCACGACGAATCGGGTTTTGGCGACGTTAAACGCAATCGCTAGCCCTTTGAACCCTGGTGGTAGCTTCCATATCAGTTCAATGACAGCAGCAGGTAGAGTCCATACTCAATATTTGTGGGTAGACCAATTAATATTTGCAACGTGCAGCCTTGTGGCTGCACGTTGAACATATTAATTGGTCTACCACACACATGCACTTAGCATCCATCCTATGTAATGAAATTATAAAGTAAGGTGTTCCTGGACGAGAAAGCGCCCGCTCGGGTTCAAAGTCCGAGTACGTAATATTACGTACCGTAGCCGCAACGCACGGCAATTTTCGTACGTAATATTACGTACCGTAGTCGCAAAGGGTTAATGTTGTTCTTTAATATGTTCTGAAACAAATACTCTTTTGATCGGGTGGACATCTATCTTAAAAAAAACAAAACAAAAACAAAACTGGTTATGCATGATTAGAGGAACAATGAGCGCGCTGATATTGCTTTACAGTAATGCTAGATGTGTCTATGCTTTAACCATTTCGACGCGACACGGATACATATTTTTGTAACAATAATGTGTTCTTCAATGAGAAGATAAGAAAAATCGGGGACCTCTGAGCATACTGTGTAATACTCAAACGACCCAAATAAGCTACGATTCAAGCTATCTGCGAATTCCTCTTTCAAAGCAAACAACTTCCAAATCACATGCCCACTTGGGGGAACGGTGACGCTGTGTACTGAGGCGTACTGCACGCCGATGGCGCACTTGTCTTCAACCAATGTTAACCCTGCATGTATAGAATTAGTACCTTGGGGAGTTTGGAAGCTGCTCGCCGTTTCTGGGTGGTACTCTCCGGGTACTCCGGTAAAACTATCCGATAGGACGTGACCCTGGCTGTCGAAAATGCCTTTAAATCCGAATACATAAATAAATTTAAGGTGTGGTACCCACACTTCAAATACGGGCTTTCAACATTCTACTGGTTAAATGTTTATTATATTGTCTGCTAATGGATTATCAACTTTTTTCTTCGAGAGACATGGTCTTATCAGTTTTGGAAGAGTTAAACACCCAAATGAAAAAACACACTTCTTTTTGCAACGCTTCGATTTTCGAGTCTTGTTTTTGTCTCGAATAAATTATAGAGTTTCACATTGTCTAAAGAAGGCGGTTTCTGAAACACGCTTGCTATGATTCGCTGCCATTATCTTTCTGAACACACGAGACACAAGCAACTTTATTGTGACGTCATTTCTGACCCAGAACATCCCATTGGTTATATGATAATCATAAACATCACATCGACACTCGTCAGACAAGGCTTCTGGCACTTTGTACGGACAAGGTCTGTAGATTAAATATCGAACTTTGGTGTTTGAATAAGTTAGCAAAAACATCAGTGGGGAACATTTAATCATCAAACGGCAATGAAGTCACACAGAAGTAAGGTCTGTTCACAAAAAAGATACAAGAGCCTGCTTTTTACAACTCAACTGCTGATCGTTTGTTTCATTTTAAATGTGGCAAAAGCAACTCTCTATTACAAGACATTTCATGGAAAGAAAGGAATCGGTACTATGATAAGAAGCTCTCTGACCGCGTGGTCAACAGAAGATTGTGCTGCTGCATGCCAAAGAGAAATAAACTGTATGTCAGCTACCTACAACGACGGGATAAAAAGGTGTAGTCTTTTCTCAACAATAAACTCATACCAAGAGGCTGATTCATCATACATTCACATTGAAATAGATGTTGCAAAGGTAAGAAAGATTCAGAAATTATTACTTGATTAGTTTGCTTAACCCTCTATCCAACGAATCGCCTGCATCCGCCCGCGTAATATGCAGATTCAGCAGCTGAAAAACTATTATTTTTCGAGAAAGTTCAACAAAACCATATCATGTGACCCCTCTTTGGAACGAGCTCGTCGAGCTCGTTCCAATGAGGGGTCACATGATATGGTTTTGTTGAAATTTTTCGGAAAAATTAAAAAACGATATTTAAATTAATAAATTTTGATATCGTTGTTAATAACTTATTTATGTATTATTTATTAAACCAAAACAAATATTTACACAATATTGTCAGACCTGTTACAGTTTTCAGCGGTCATGATTAGCCATTGTGCATAAGAATATGACCTTAAACACCAATAAATAAATATATAAATAAATAAATAAATAAATAAATAAATAAATAAATAAATAAATAAATAATATAGTTTTCTGACAGTGGTATTATTTTCCACACTTTTCACGATGTATGAAGTTTGATTTTCTGCCACATGTAGCTCAGCTACCGAAACATCCAGGCTTCCCCGTTGACGTCCGGACAGCTAGATTATCTATTCCCCACTCCGGCCAGTATCCGCTTACGGCTCTGGCATTTTGTTTGCGTTCGTTGTTTTTTTCTGTACAACATTCCTTTTTTCTTCTCCTCCACTTAATTATTAAGTAGTAACATCTTTAAGTCATCATCATACAAAATTCAGCCTCAAGTCACTCCATTATGCCTGGTCACTCCAATTTTTCTGAAAGCTTTCGGCGAAAACGGTGAAAGGTTTCGATGTAAATAAAATGTATGGGCCTAGTGACACAGCTAGGAAGGTCACCTCTAGATTGGTTCACATCGATCGAGATCGGCGTCACATCAGCTGAGTCTGAAGCCATACCCGCCGAGTTTTATAATGGGCAATTCTGGATGAACGAAATGCACCGACTTCATAGTTTGTCTTCTGATTCGTCTCGAAAACTGGTTAGAATGATTTGGTATCGGGTGAGTGCCGTGCTCCCTTAAGAGAACCGAGAAATTGTTTCGGAAGCAGCGTATCCCAATAAGATTATATTTTTTTATGTATTTTGGTTTTCGGTTTTGAATGTTGGAACTATTTTGTCAAGTTTAAAACATGTATATAACGTATACTATTGGTTGCAGTGAAAACGTTCGTCTGCAAAAAATCAGTTCGGATGGCATCTCAATAAAAATATTCTACCCCTTTTTCGTAATGTAACGTTAAAAAAACGACACGCCATATTCCTCTGAGTCGCCTTCAAGATTGAATTACCTCTTCAGTGTTTTTTGGAAGCAACTTTGAAAACTATCTGTTCAATAAGTATTCTGCAAGTGTCGTGTTTCATTCGTGTTGGGTTTAAAAGCACAAGCAGTGATTGCGCCTGGCCATATCCTGTGATTCTTTGTCGATACGAGCTTGTTTAGCTCTTTCCAGTGAGGGATCAAAAGTTATGTTTTGAAGCAGAAATGGAAACTATTATGTATTCGAGATTTTTTTTCACCCTGAGAATACTGGTAGTATCTTCTATGTCAGGTCAATGGCAACAGTTGGAAGATAGTATTTGTGGGTAAAACAATAAATATTTTCAACCTGCAGCCTTGAGGCTGCTCGTTGAAAATATTGATTGATCTATCCCACACATTTACTGACCAGCCATCCTACAAATTACGACGTATCATGCTCCTGGGATGGAAAATGGGCTTCTCTGGTTCAAAGGGTTAACCCTTTACCCAACGAATCGCCCGCATCCGCCCACGTAATATGCAAATTCAGCAGCTGAAAAAATATTATTTTTCGAAAAATTTCAACAAAACCATATCATGTGACCCCTCTTTGGAACGAGCTCGTCGAGCTCGTTCCAAAGAGGGGTCACATGATATGGTTTTGTTGACATTTTTTGAAAAAAAATTAAAACCTGCTGTTTAAAGTAGTAAATTTTTAAATCGTCTGCGTTGGGTAAAGGGTTAAGCGAATATCGTGCTTGGTCACTTTGAGCAAAGCTTAAAAAGGACAATATAAATTTGAGTTGAAGTACTTGCGTATCAATACTTTCTATTGCATTTTATTTAGGTGGGATTCGAATATGTCAGTTTCTACACTGACATTGTATTCCATGAATGTATCGTTTAGTTCTGCAATCAGTCAACAACAAAAGAGGAACTCCGGTTAAAGGACCACTACAAAATACCGATTGGTCTGGCGCCTGCCAGTTTTGTCCAAATAATTATCTTAATTTGTTAATAAAATGGCGTTGATATAAAATTACTTGCCTTCAGTTGCTAAAAAACTAGGCGTTCTTTAAAAAAAATCTTGGTTGACAAACTGCTCGAAATAAAAGAAGCAAAATTCCACGTATTAAAATTCTAGCGGCAGTGGCGGCGCTACGGGGGGCATGGGGGGAGGGGGCATTTGCCCCCCAAACGAAGGCTTTGCCCCCCCCCCCCCCCCAGTTCCCCCCAACCATCTCGCATGCATTTCCATCCACCCTCACACACAAACACATTCAGTCACTCTCTCTCTCACACACACACACCCCTCTATTTTTTTATTCCCAATAATTTCCCATACACACTTAGCCCAAAGCCTCAGGCTAGCTGATGAACACATCCAGGAAGTAGAGATTTAAAGACTCGGATGCCAGATACTTATAAGTTATAATTAAGTTATGAGCCAACAAAGGCATGTCTATCCATATCCCTTGTCTAAAAAAATTCATGGATTTCGCATTATGACAGACGGGCATTATCTCCCTTGCACTGTTCAATTATTTGAAATCTCTCTCTCTCTCTCTCTCTCTCTCTCTCTCTCTCTCTCTCTCTCTCTCTCTCTCTCTCTCTCCCACCAGACGCGGATCCAGGATTTTTTGAAAGGAGGACCGCTAATTACCATTACATTTAGTCGAAATTTGGACCCAAAGTCCGTAATATAATTTTTTGGTTTGGTACGTCCACAGGACGTACCAAACCAAAAAAGTATATTACGGACTTTGGGACCAAGTTTGGACTACCTCATAACAAAGTAATGATATGATCCTTTACGTATTTGCCCCCCTTCATGGGAGTCTGCCCCCCTCGTTGCCCCCCCCCCCCCCCCCCACAAAAAAATTTCTGGCGCCGCCACTGTCAAGCGGCACAAATGGCTCATTTTGTTTTTAATGTTTTGATGATGGACAATAAAGTCATCGCCTAGTGTTACTGTGTTTTCGCATAGTACTGTGTTTTTGCATCGAAATTAAAATTCAATTATTCCCTCAGTAAAACAGGGAACAAACATCTTCTGAATTGACACATTCAGGAGATACAAATGGTTGTTTTTCAATAATTGTTATCACAACCAAGATAAATAATTTCTTACCACCGAAGGAGCTGATGCGATGAATTTGGCATATCAATCCCGACATACTTGAACAATACGCCAACAATATTTTTTTCTGTTAATTATTACACATCCACTAAATTTTAAACCCTTGTATTTAACAGAATCTCCGCTATGACATAAGCGTTTCTGTATTCAGCTGCTGATGTACAAGCCGGAACTTTTTCCCAGCACCGTTTATACTAGTACCTTTCCCGACGAGTCATTAGTTACGTTTCAAAAAGATTCCAAATTGCGTCATACAATTATCAATGGCCTGTGTCGGAGGTGAAAATGATAACGTCCAAAGCAAAATAAAGTCGGTTCACAAAACATTAGTTAACCAAAAAATGGGATAATATTTAAACAACAATCATTTCCAACAACATTAACCTAGTCCGTGACCATCTCGTACACGGATCCCGTTATATCTAAATTGGTCAACTTTATCTCGGTAAATTTTCGGACATCCTGACATGCTTGGAACTTCTTTTAAAAACGTTTCTCTCAGCGGTTTTGCAACACTGCCCAAATTTGTATTTATATTTTTACTGGCAGTAATAGCTACCACATGGTTAGGCGTGAATGGACACTTGCTGAAGAGAAACAGCGATACGAATTTCAACAAACAAGCCCAATAACAGAAAAGATAACGAAAATAATTAGCCTGGTTTTCAAAAGGTTGTTTTGATTTTTTATCGATCCTTTTGATCAGAACAGCTGCAAACAAAACAACCGGACTCTTCACCTTTGGGTTTAAATATCGGAATTGAAATTTGTTTATTTAAATGAATTTTAATGCATGGGATGTGTAATAAACACAGAATGCGAAGTGTGTGTGAGTCGGTGGGTGTTTTACATGACTCGTTTGAATGGATTAATCATATTTCGCGAGAGACTCCGACTCTCGCGAAATATGACCACGCCATTCCAACGCGTTGTGTAAAACACCACCAATTCAAACAAATATCGCGTTCTGTCTGTTTAATCCATGGAGAAGATTTACGATATTTTGTATGAACATGCTAATTCTGTACGCACCACTGAAGTTGGTTTCACAAACAATGTTTGCAAGATAAAAACAATTTTAGTTTTTGACGAACGGATGTGGCCTCGCGCCTAAAGTTTTTGCCATACATTCCTGCGGTAATAAGTATTACCTTCGTATGTGGTTTCGAAGTTTCAGTTTCCGCTAATCGACAATTAAAAATCGGATTTAATTAATATTTTCAAGCTGAGTTAATACCTGCAGAATCCGTTAATATTTTGCCACTTGGCTGTCACAAGGTGCCACCTGCTATGCTTTTGCACTCAACGGACGATTTGTGTTTGTCATTCCTATCTATCATTTCTTTTTATCTGACAACCATGTAGATTTGGGCCTGAAAACCACACGAAACGGTAGGTATAACATAATGTGTTCCGATTCCGTATCATATAGGACACTCATTCTGATTCCATACATATAGACGCCTCGTTTCCGTTAATACGACCAGATATCATAACAGGCGTTTAAATACATTTTATGTGCGTTTCAGTGATCGACTCAGCTGATAGCTAACAAAACAAAATCCCTTACAGTTAGCGACAGAACTATTAATAGCCAATACCCCCCCCCCCCCCCCCAACAAATAGTAACTGCTCAATTCAATATTAAATCTACCCGGTTCCTGAGGATATGCCCACGTCGCACAGTCGTAAGTTCAAGCGGATCAGCATAGGAAGTGACACTGAGAGGGAATAATTTGACAGCACAACTTTTGAAAATTGAGGTGACCGCGTTGTTTGTTAGAGTGCACAACAATATCGTTCCTGAAAATATGTTTGTTTATGCTTTTTGTCGCCAAACGCTATGTCCCCAAAACTGTATTAATAACTTAAGATTTAATTTGCTTATATGACTGAATTGTTAGATAAATGAATTATCATGATAGTGTGCATGTCCTGTGATTTGCATCAGAGTCTCGGTGGTGTCCAAAAATGGGATCACAACTCGCCGTCAAAGCCGGCTCGTTGAGGTCCCATACTGCACAACACCTCAAACCTGATACAATTCACAGAACATACACATTATCGTGATAATCTGCATTTATTCGGGAATATTTTCGTTGATATTATCATCTTTTAACCTGTGTATTACAATATAGTCGCCGTGGACTGGTCATAATTCACGCGTGGGCAGTGATGTCCTCGCATGCCTTTACCTGGTAATAAAAATAACAACACCAACATTTTAAATAATGAAGCAACGGGTTGTATCCGGTGCTTAATTAATTAAATTTTTGGTGATTATTCATATAGTTCGTGTTTGGAATCTAATATTATTGCGTACGTGGCTATATTGCCCACAGGAGGAAAGTCACAAGTCCACGGCGATCATACGGTATGTCGCCAGAAAGAACTTAATATGTGGACAAAGCCATGATAATAATAAAGCATCCTTGGTGGACGGTTGGCGTCTTCCCACTAGACCAATTCCCTTTAGGCCAATTCCCAAACGACCAATTCCCTTTAGACCAACTACACACTGTTATTGATTTAGGGTTGACTAAGGATAATTAAGGAAGCATTTATTTACTGATAAGCACTTTATTTGATAAAAAAATATTTATACCCATAACATACAAAAATATAGGTTTATAACATTTCAGTTTATAAAATATCAACCAGCTAGAAAATAAGCAGACTATCATCAGAAAAATTAGGTCCCCAGAGGGTGAATTTGTAAATTTACCCTCTGTGAACTTCAATCTGAGTTAAAGTCTCAAACATAAACAGAAAGAAGTACCCAGAGGACAAACTGACCCACTATATGGGATAGCAACAGCAAATTCACCCTCTGGGGACCTCAATCTGCAAATGAGAGACTGCTTATTTTCAGACTTGAATATCAATAACATTAAATACATTTATAAATATTTATAAATATATCAAATTATTGATATAGAATTATTTTAAAAGTAGAACCCATGAGTTGGGCTGAGGGGAATTGGTGTTTTGGGAACTGGCCTCGTGGGAATTGGTCTAAAGGGAATTGGTCTAGTGGGAATGAACCGAACGGTTGAGATCACTTTTATTAATACGGCAGTGGGAAATATCATCATGTCATGTAATGTTCAGAGTTTGTCCCTAAACCATTCCAGTGATGACGACTGGATAAATGGAATTGTAATTGAATATGACCAGAACATCATCTACCGCATTTTTAAGAACTGAATAGGAGGAGGAGGTGGCGTTTGAAAGTAGGTACACTGCCAAAAGTTTATGCAAGTAGACAAATTCCTACGTTGACCCAAAGGAAAGTGGAAATATGATCAAATTGAGGAAAATATAATTTTCAAAAGAAACAAAATAAAATTATCAACCAAAGGTACACAGGACTTACTCGGGCTTTGGAGAGAAAAACATCTATTTATCACAAAGTAGATCTTCTATTTCTCAGGCCATTTTGGGGTAAAATTGCATGCGGGCGGGCGTTTTTTTTTTATTTTATTTTTTATGTTTTAATCATTTCTTTGCTAAAAAAAATGTTCATGTTCTTGGTTTGTTCATGTTTTAGGCTTCATAATCTATAGAATAATACGGGGTGGTGGTGTATTTTGTCGCTTGAGTGCAAGATGGCTGTGTCATTGCAAAGCTTTGTTGCACTCAAGGAACACATTTATGAATTTTATTAACTCGGGTAAAATATCAGATATAAACCATTTCATTTTTATTTTTTTAAGTTTTCATTGATTATAAAAAGAGAGCATTCGGCACCCGAAATGACCATGAGGGAGAGCCTGAAAACAGATGGTTAGCTTTTTGGGCATTGGCCTGTCATGTGTGGTCGATAGCTCAACAACAGTTACTGTTCATTTTGTTGTTGGACATTGTCGTTTTGGGCTCCCGTTGAATCATATGGCCTGTGGAGCATTGTGATTGCAGTATCGATCTTTCTCAATCTGACCGTGATAAAATTGCGTTGCCGTCACGAATAATTTCCACCGGCGATTCAAAATTTTATAAAATTATTTTGCAGACTCCAGGCTCAATCAGGAAAAAATGAATGTAACACATTGGATGCAGTGTTTTCGCGCTTTTGGGCACAGACAATATTTTATAGTGTCGTGGTAGAAAAAAACACACAGATCCACTCGCAATGTGGTGGGAATTCTCCGCTTTTGTAATGACAATACTGTATACGAAAGCCAAAAAATTGTCTCAGTATTAATAACAATTGAAAGCCAAGATTATTCACATAAAGTGTTAGAATTCCCCCTCAGATTATTTGATGTCTGTTAGATGTTCCTAATTGGTCATGCTTATCTACATGAATCTACCCACTGCCCAAAATCAGGCAGTGTGGAGAATTCGGCACGTACGACAGACTGCTTGCTGACAATCATAAATTGCTGACCCCTAGAATTAAGAACTACTCGTACCGACTACAGAATAGTAAACATTAATTAGGTGTGTTAGTTGTACAACGTGCTAGCAACAGACAAGTAGAGGTACAGACAGTCCATATTATTTTGCATTCGGTTCAAGAAACTGATGCAGCCCTGACAGAACTACCCAAATGTCGGTTTTTACAGTGGACATCAAAACTGATTAATGTCTCTATGGTTTCCTACGTGCATCTTGGCGTTACTGAAAAATCACGACAGTCATTGAAAACGTCCATCGTTTCGTATGGAAGAATTTAATGAAAACTCTTCTTTTCCCCATCATTTTTCCATCACATACCCACCCTAAATGCCCAAAATCATGGACACAGAGGCACGTGTAGACACACCTTAGCGTACAGTTGTACACATATGCTGAACGAATACAACCTAACGGGTCCAGTTGGATGGTGCGAAAAATGCATGCCACGTTCGTTCCGGCAAGGCTCCCGTTTTGCTCCGACTTTGCTCCCGCAAATAAGGATTGATTCATTTCTCCAATACTACCGAGGAGAAGTGGCGGGTGCAGGGCGACCAACACAGGGACAATAGGGACCTTTGCATCTGGATACCACGAATCGCATAAAATAGTTCAATCATTCCGTCTAAACTACTGAGGAGGGGAAGGGCAGAGAAAGCTGGAAGAACAAGTATAATGAAGGTATTTACATCTGAGAACCTCAAGGAGTCGATGACTTACATAAATGTTATTATTATGAGTTGCCTGTACAGCTCACCGTTTGCAAACGAAACCAATACCGACATCTGACAAGGGTCCATGATGCTGGCGGCATCAATTAACAAATTAATAACACATTGGCTATTTTTTTCAGGGCAATTTCGGATGTCACAACAAAAGAAACGAAAGCACGGGGTACATATGGTGTTCTTGCAATAGAAACGGTGATGACATTCAGTGTACAGCAATCAGTAAGTATAGATATAATCGCATCAAAATAATTTGCCGATAAAAAGATTTGTACTTTAAAGCCTTTTTGTTGCTTGCATTTTGTGACACCACTTTGTTGCGAAGTAAAGGACCGAATATGCTGCATTGATTCTATTAACCCTTTCCCTAACGTAACGGCCAAAACCGGCCAGCGCTATTCTCAAAAATCGCCAGTTAATGTTCATTATTTTTTTCATTTCTTGTCTCAAAAACATAGGTTATGACCCCTCGTTGGAACGAGCTCGTCGAGCTCGTTCCAACGAGGGGTCATAACCTATGTTTCCGAGACAAATATTGCCACGTAGCAATAAAATTTGATTCCAAACACTAACTTTTTGAATAATCATCAAAAATTTAATTAATTACGAACCGAATACAACCCGGTGCTCCATTATTTAAAATTTTGCTGATGATAATTTTTAATACCAGGTAAAGTCATGCGTGGACATCACTGCCCACGCGTGGATTATGACCAGTCCACGCTGACTGTACTGAAAAATCACGACAGTTTGAAAGATGAAAATGTCAACTAAAAATATTATCGAGTGAAAAGATTTGACAGACATAAATGACAAACACAAATCGTCCGTTGAGTGCAAACGCATAGCAGATGGCTCCTTGGGAAATACAAAGAATATTGGAGGTAACTCAACTTGAAAATATTAATTAAATCCGATTTTGAATTGTCGATTAGTGGAAGCTGAAACTTCGAAACTACATATTTGGATAATACGTATCACCGCAGTAATGTATGGCAACTCCTTCAGGCACAAGACCGCGTCCGTTTATAACAAAAAAAAATCGTTTTTATCTTGCAAACATTGATTATAAAACTAACCTCCATAGGGCGTACATAATTAGCATGTTCACACAACATATCTTAAATCTTCTCCATGGAATAAACAGATAGAACGCGATGTTTGTTTGAATCGGCGGTGGGTGTTTAACATAATGAGTAGGACTGGCGTAGTCATATTTCGCGAGAGCCCTATCTGTGTTTACTGCACATCCCATGCATTAAAATTCATTTAAATAATCAAAGTTTAATTCCGACGTTTAAGCACAAAGGTGAAGAGTCCGTTTGTTTCGTTTGCAAAAAATCAAAACAACGTTTTGAAAACAAGGCTAAATTACGTTCGTTTTCTTTTCTATTATTGGGCGTGTTTGTTGAAATTCATATTACTGACTGCTTCTCTTCGGATAGAGTCCATTCACGCGTAACCGTGTGGTGGCTACTACTCACACACCAGGAGAAGGATTTATTCTACATCATCAAATCATTGACAACAAAATGAGACATTTGTGCCGCCAGAATTTTAACACGTTGTATTTTGTTCCGCTTTTATCGTGCAATTTGTCAACCGAGATATATTTTAACTAGAGAAACAGAATTTACTGCATCCATTAAATTCAAGTCTGTGTGAAAAGGGTTAAAGTATCAGGAATAAACTCTACAGAAAGAGAATTTATGGAGGCTTATCTTCTGGTGTAAAGTATTTTTTAACAAATCAGAAATGGGTTTTCGTTAACAGTATTTACAGATATTCATACAGGAATCAGAACAATTTTTATAAGAAACCAGAAAAGGCATATATGTGACCAGCATTTAAAGGGTCCGATACACTAATCAGAAATGGACAATTTTGGCTCTGCCCACGAATTTGAGTGATGAAATACATTCATAAACTTTAGAAATACATTAAGGTGTAAATGCATTTCTCAGTCTTTCTGAATAATATGCACTTGATGACCTCATTCAGGTGGACCATATATTGAATCTCCAGCAATGTTTAACTCAGTCGGTGTAGTCCCATGTCCACATCTACATTGAAGAATGAGCGCAACCCACTTTGAAATAATAGCTCCACCAACTTCAGATCTGTCATCTGAAATTCAGATCGAACGGGTGAAAAAAACATAGATGAGTGCAAACTGGTTATTGTTAACCAGCATGCCAAAATGCATAGAGATAGGACGGTCCGTATTGAGTTGTCGCGCTGACAAAGGGTGCATAGACTCTATGTCGGAGATATTGTCATAAAAACCTTAAAAAAACCCAAGAGCTCATTTGAAAGCCTGCTCTTAAAATAGCATCTAGTGACCTAAACAAGGCATACATAAAACTAGAACTTCTCTAATAAATTTAAACAGTCATAGCACTAACACAGTTAACAGAACATTCAACTATGTCAGTATTGCATCTTTTACCGGCATCCTGACAGTATTGTGAGAGGTTTAAATAACAAATCTCCAGTGTAGTTTTACAATTACATGTACACTGGAATTCTTCATTATCAAGTTGTTTGTTTTTATATTAACTTGGTTTGGGAATTAATTCTGTACAATGAGATTAAATAAATAGATCATGTTATTGTATGTGACAATCACAGCTTTCTCCCTACTGCTTTTTGTGAAATTCTTTCATGGAGAAAATATTCATACAGGAATCAGAACAATTTTTCTAAGAAACCCGAAAAGGCATATATGTGCACACCATAATTAAGGTTCGATCAAGGAATCAGAAATGGACATTACTGCCGCTACCATTTATTTGAATGATGAGATACATGTATAATCTTCAGAACTGCATTAATTGGTATGAAATGAAATTCCCAATAGGAAGAAAAAGTATGCATTTAATGACCTCTCTTGACCGCATAGAGGTGGACCACATTTTGAACCTTCAGCAAGTTTCAACTCATTTGGTGTAGGTACCATTACTATAGGTCATACTAAACCTGAAGTATGAGCACAAACTACTTTATAAATATTGGCGCCACCAACTCCGGATCTGCCATATTTGTAGATGATGGCAAATGTCCATATTAGCAAGGCAATGATGAAGTGCATGCATGGTACCTCTGGAAAATATATTGCAAGTAAAAAGGTTCAGTAATGTTGGAATGTAGACGTTGAAAGGCCTTGAAGACCCCCAAGATCCTGTCTGAAGACTTATTGGCATTGTCAAAATACCGAGGTCCCATCTATATCCATGTGTGTTTAGAACAACACTGTGAGAATGGAAATGGTTTTCATTATTCTCAATGATTTTTTCGAAGAGAGGTGCACCATCGAAGTGCAGTACGCTTTAGTACACAGCGCCACCGTGCCCCCATATTAAGATTTTCAGAGGATTAAAATATTCGCTTTAAATATTCCATTTTAATCCTTTAACCCTTTACCCAGATGGTAGAGGTGCAGGCTGCAAGCCGAGAGGTCCTCGGTTCGAATCCCACCTGCGGCAACCGCGTTGTGTCCATGGGCAAGACACTTCACCCCCATTGCCCACGTGGGGGCACGGTGACGATGTGTACTAAGGCGTACTGTACGTCGATGGTGCACCTGTCTTCAACCAATGCTAACCCTGCTTGTGTGGAGTTGGTATGTTGGGGAGCTGACAGTTGCTAGCCGTTGCTCGGTGGTTCTCTCCGGGTACTCCGGCTTCCTCCACCCGTAAAACTGTCACGGTCATGGTTAGCCATTGTGCAGAAATATGTGACCTTAAAACACCAATAAAAATAAAAAAAAAACTTTACCCAACGAATCGGCCGCATTCGCCCGCGTAATATGCAAATTGAGAAGTTGAAAAAATATTAGTTCCAACGAGGGGTCCCATGATATGGTTTTGTTGAAATTGTTTGGAAAATTTGAAAAAAATGATATTTGAAAGAATAAATTTTGCTATCGTCTCAGTTGGGTAAAGGGTTAAATGGGGGCGCAGTGGCTGAGTTAGCAGAGGTGCAGGCTGCAAGTCGAGCGGCCCTCACTCTGTCCATGGGCAAGACACTTCACCCCATTGCCCACGTGGGTGCATGGTGGCGATGTGTACTAAAGCGTACTGCACATCGATGGTGCACCTGTATTCATCCAATGCTAACCCTGCTTGTGTGGAGTTAGTATGTGGGGAATCTGATAGTTGCTCGCTGTTGCCTGGAGGTTCTCCCCAGGTACTCTGGCTTTCTCTGCCCGTAAAACTGTCCTGGTCATGATAAACCACTGTGCAGAAATATGTGACATTAAACACAAATAAATAAATAATCCTTTAAAAAATGAGCTCATTCCAATGAAGGGTCATAAGCTATGTTTTTCAAGCAAAAATGAAAAAGTAATTAAAACTGGATAGACATTTCTGTGTATAAAGCTGACCGGTTTTTGCCGTTATGTTGTCTAAAGGGTTAATAATCCCTTAGTTTGGAAAGCACACTGAAAAGGTGTCCCATTCCACATAGAATTAAATGTTTCAGATAAGAGAGTGAAAAACATTCTGTAGCCATGAGTTATATTAAAGATATTTTTTTACTCACATCGAAGTATTAAGAGGGTTAAAATCTGACCATTCAAATATTCCATTTTATTTCTTTGTAACTGTGATAGGTGTTTCGAGAAAGCCACACACCACTCCATCCCAAAACCTCTCAATCTTTAGTTATGATTGAGAATAAATAGATTTTTTTAAAAAATGCTTTGAAAAGTGAAGGTTTCTCTCTCTCTTCAATGACTGAGACTGAAGTTTTGTAACATGATACAACATAAATATACAGTGCTGTTCAATGTAACAAAGAATTCTATCTCAGCTTTCTCTCTGGAGATTTATGTTTTAGATAATGGTTACTGCTTCAGCTAACTCATTTCCCAGTAAATGTTGTAAACATATTTTTAACATCTAGAGCCCGAAGGCCCCACATGCCTCCAAATCATAGATGACCAAGTACCAATGGCAGGCACTCTATCAGTATACCAAAAACATTGAGATAGGATTGATTGTATTTGGGTTATCATGTTGACAAACAGTGCATAGAAGACATTCTATGAATGTTATTAATTTATTGGGGTTTAACGACACTTCAACAGCTAGGCCCGTCTCGTGTCGTACACTTTTTACGGATGGAGGAAACCAGAGAACACAGAGAACCACCAAACAACAACAACAAGCAACTGTCTGGATTCCCAACATGCTAACTCCACACAAGCAGGGTTAGTGCAAGTGTATCATCGGCATGCAGTATGTCTTAGTACACAACATCACTATGCCATTATGTGGACAATGGGGGTGAAGTGTTTTTGCCCAAAGACACAAGACAGTTGCCGCAGATAGGATTCGAACTGAGAACCTCTCGGCTTGCAGCCTGCACCTCTAACTGCTTAGCCACCGTGCCCCTCTATGAATGTAATGGGAATACTTTAGAGGCTTATTTTGGGGATAAAATAGTTTTAACGAAATAAAAAATAGGTTTTCAATGACAGTATTTATAGATATTCATTCAAAAATCAGTTAATTTTTTTCCAAGAAACCAGATAAGGTATATATCTTCACAGTATTCAAAGGGACCAATCAAGGGAATGCACAAAGAGGTTCAAAAATATGATTTCCAGCAATTCTGGTAATAGCCCTCGTGACTCCTGTTCGACCTTGGCCCAAATTTTGAATCTCCATCGAGTGTCGACTCGTTTGGTATTGGTCCCAGGTCCATACATCATACCATGCTTGAAATATGAGCATGACCCACTTTCACAAATTTTGGCCACACCAACCTTTTACGTAAAAATGGATGTATGGACTTCAGGAATGCTTTAGAGAGTCAACAAATGTGATTTCCAGCCATTCTGAAAAAATGCACTCAATGACCACAAGTGACCTCCGTAACCTTGATCCACATTTTTGAACCTCCATCAAGTTTCAACTTATTTAGTGTTGGCTCCAGGTCCATGCATCACACCATGCTTGAGATATGAGCGTGACCCACTTTCAAAAATTTTGGCCACGCCCACTTTTTTCATGAAAAAATGAACATCTGAATTTTTGGGGAAGCATTTGGAGGTCAAAAAATGTGATTTCCAGCAATTATGAAAAATGCACTCATTGACCCCTGAGTGACCTCGGTGACCTTGACCCATACTTCGAATCTCCGTCGAGTGTCGACTCATTTGGTGTTGGTCCCAGGTCCATACGTCATACCATGCTTGAGATATGAGCGTGACCCACTTTCAAAAATTTTTGCCACGCCCACTTTTTTTACGTCAAAATGTGTGTATGTCAGGAATGCTTTAGGGTGTCAAAAAATGTGATTTCTAGCAATTCTGAAAAATGCACTCAATGACCCCTAGGTGACCTCCATGACCTTGACCCATATTCTAAATCTCCATCGAGTGTCGACTCATTTGGTGTTGATCCCAGGTCCATACGTCATACCATGCTTGAGATATGAGCGTGACCCACTTTCAAAAATTTTGGCCACGCCCACTTTTTTTACTTCAAAATACATGTGTGTACGTTAGGAATGCTTTAGAGGGTCAAAAAATGTGATTTCTAGCAATTATGAAAAATGCACTTAATGACCCCAAGTGACCCCCGTGACCTTGACCCATATTTTGAATCTCCATCAAGTGTCGACTCATTTGGTGTTGGTCCCAGGTCCATACGTCATACCATGCTTGAGATATGAGCGTGACCCACATTCAAAAATTTTGGCCACGCCCACTTTTTACGTCAAAATGCATGTGTGTACGTCTGGAATACTTTAGGGGTCAAAAAATGTGATTTCCAGCAATTCTGAAAAATGCACTCAATGACCCCTAGATGATCTCCGTGACCTTGACCCATATTTTGAACCTCCGTCGAATGTCGACTCATTTGGTGTTGGTCCCAGGTCTGTAGTCATACTACGCCTGAGATATGGGCGTGACCCACTTTCAAAACACCCCTACAGACACCCCTGATACCCCAGGAATCTGACAAACATAGGTGGCCGAGAACTTGTGGCTGTCCATCAGCTTGCCAAAAATCAACGAGATAGGGCAATTCGTTTTCGAGTTATCTTGCGGAAAAAAAAGTGATGAGAAGACAGAAGACAGGAGAAGAAGAAGAAGAAGAAGAAGAAGAAGAAGAAGAAGAAGAAGAAGAAGAAGAAGAAGAAGAAGAAAGAAGAAGAAGAAGAAGAAGAAGAAGAAGAAAAAAAAGAAGAAAAAAAAAAGAAAAAGAAACCGTGCAAAAACAATAGTCTGTGTGTTTCACACAGACTAATGAACGTCTAGTTTTTCGGAGACTGAAGGCAAATTTGATATCAACGGCATTTTATTAACAGTTTCAGAAAATTATTTAACCAAAATAGACAAGCGCCAGACCAATTGCTATTTTATAGCGGCCAGACGTTTAGCCTGTGTTTCTCTTCTGCTGTTAAGTGATTGCAGGGGAGCTCGGTGGCTCAGTAGGTAGAGGTGCAGGCTGCAATCCGAGAGGTCCTCAGTTCGAATCCCACTTGCGGCAAGCGCGTTGTGTCTTTGGGCAAGACACTTCATCTACAATGTGGGGGCACGATGACGCCGTGTACTAAGGCGTACTGCACGTCGATGGTACACATTTCTTCAACCAATCTAACCCTGCCTGTGCTGCAGTGCGGAGTTACAATGTTGGGGAGCTGGCAGCTGCTCGTCGTTGCTCGGTGGTTCTCTGCGGGTACTCCGGCTTCCTCCACCCGTAAAACTGTCACGGTCATGATTAGCCACTGTGCATACATATGTGACCTTAAACATCAATAAATAAATATATATAAATAAGTGATTGCAGAATTAAATGATACATTCATGGAACACAATGTCAGTATAGAAACTGACATATTCGAATCCCACCCAAATTGGCTGAAAACCAATAGAAAGTACTGATACGCAAATACTTCAGCTCAAATTTATATTGTCCTTTTTACGCTTTACCCTTAGTGACCAAACAGGACATTTATATAACCATTTGAAGCCGTTAACCCATTGCTTAACCCTTTACCTAACCTGAAAAGCAGACGACACTTGCAAAAATAATTCTTGAATAACTAATTTTTTTCATTTCTTGTCTCAAAAACATAGGTTATGACCCCTCGTTGGAACGAGCTCGACGAGCTCGTTCCAACGAGGGGTCATAACCTATGTTTTTGAGACAAAAAATGAAAAAAAATAATGAAAATTAATTGGCGATTTTTGAGAATAGCGCTGGCCGGTTTTGGCCGTTACGTTAGGTAAAGGGTTAACGTAACGGGCATAACAAGCCAGTTTTTTTCCAAAAATCAGTATTCAAATATTATTATTTCCAATAGTGACTTTCAAAACACTGGTTTTGACACCTCACTGGAATGAACTCGCTAAGCTCATTCCAATAAGGACGTAATAATCTTTATTTTTTTTGCAAGTACGGTCTGCTTTTCGTGTCATGTAATACGTTAACAAACAACCAGTAAAGAAGCTTTGTAGCCTGTTATTCATTCCACATTATAAATTTAGCTTTGGGTTTGTTTCATCTACGAAATAAGTTGTTAACCGTACAATTCTGAGTCACTTATAACCTCCACATCCTTTCAACATTTCCAGATATTACAATATCGGTTCAATGTCAGTACCTGTGCCATCATTGCTGTTCTGTGACTAGTGACGTACTCTTGCGATAAATCTCTGAGGCGACGGTACTTTGTGTGTTGTGGATCAAGAAAGAAATAAAATATCTTCGGAAAACTAATTATCGGCGGTTGAATTTAAATCACATTGATACTTGAGTAAACACCTTATTCGCCACACAAGACAAACGTCAAAGTTGTTTTTATGTTTTCCCAAACTAATTTGGTAAACCTGGGGAGTAAAGATAGGTTTGTTTGAGAGGGATTTGTTATTTTATTTTATTGTATGAGTATCACGAATAGCCCCCGATACCATTGTAGTTTGCCCATCAAATCCGCCTCTACGGAAAACGAGAGTGTCAAATTTCCCAGACCGTTATCACCCCTGTCTCAAACGAGGCGCAGGTGAACGGACTATTTCTACAAGTGACCTATAAATAAATAAGTAAATTCCACAAAAATATCATGGAATTACGGAATGTGTGTGTTCCAAAGTTGAGTCATTTATTGATACCGTATGAAAAAACACTGCTTTTTTATAACCAGTTACAGAACTCAATAAAACAATTCCGCAGTTTCTCGTTGACGAAATGCGATCGGCCAGATCAAACTCGACGCCGCGGCGTCTCTTTTGATCTGGCCGATCTCATCTCGTCAACTTGACGGAATGCAACAACACAAATCAATTGACTGTTGTAATAATCTGTATTGATTTTTAATTTTTTTTTTATAGATCCGTGCCCATTGTCATCAGGATACCTGTTCAAATCACAACGATGTTTCAAGTATGTTAGTACCAAAAAAACACAAGAACAAGCGGATGTTGCATGTAAAGAAGAAGACGGTCATCTGTTCACACTAGAGGGCTTTTCTGACATACATCTTCTTATTGCTGAAGGTTTGTAGCTGACTGACATTGTATTAAGGATACTGTGGCTTTTCTTATAGTCGTGTGGTATCCTGAGTCGTTCATTGCTTGTGAAATATTATACTAACGAATACATCCAAAACCTTATACTATTTTACTCCACAGATAGTTGTCTTCTACACAGTTTACATTAGTAAAAAAAAATTAAAAAATTATCTTCGTGCATCAATAATGAAAAAAATAATGACATTTACATAAAGTGGTGTTAAAACGATTAGTCGATTAACCTGTGCCGGAACTGTTCCTATCCCTTACCGGTTAACCCTTTACGTAACGGGCAACCTTCTCGCGCATAATTTACACATTCGACAGCTGGAAACAAATATTTGAAAAAAATCAACAAAACCATATCACGTGTCCCCTGGTTGGAACAAGCTCGACGAGTTCGTTCCCATGAGGGGTCACATGATGGGATTTTTTTTTAATGTTTTGAAAAAATGGAATAAATAATACTTAAAATAATAAATACAGATTATCATGATAATGTACATGTCCTATGATTTGCATCAGATTCTTGGTGGTGTCCAGAATGGGGTCTCAATGAGCCGGCCTTGTCGGCGAGTTGTGATCCCATTCTGGACACCACCGAGAATCTGATGCAAATCACAATGACATACATATTATCATGATAATTCATTTATCTAACAATTTTGCCACATAAACTGATTAAATCTCAAATTATTAATACAGCTTTGGGACATGTTGGTCGAGAAAAAGTAAAAAAAAAAATAACCCATATTTTATGGAACAGTATTGTTGTGCACTTTAACAAACAATGAGTAACGAGGTCACCGCAAATTTTCAAAGTTGCGTTGTAAAATTATTCACTCTCAATGTCACTTCTCATGATGATACGCTTGAATTTACAAGTGTGTAATATTTAATGGTGCAGTTCTATTTATTGGTGTGTGTGTGTGTGTGTGGGAGGGGGGGGGGGGGTAGGTGGGCATTGGCTGTTAATAGTTCTTCTGTCGCTAATTGTAAGGAATTTTGTTTGTAAGCGATCAGCTGAGTCGACCACTGAAACGCACATAGAATGTATTCAACCGCCTGTTAAGATAGCCCGTCGCGTTACCAGAAACGAGTGGTCTATATTATACGGAATCAGAATGAGTCGTCTATATGATACGGAATCAGAACACATTATGTGATACATACCTTTTCTCGTGGTTCTCAAGCCAAAATGTATATGGTTGTTAGATAAAGTTTGATATCACCTGCGTTGTGTAAATGGTTGAAATGTTTTCTACCGGTTAACCTCCCATCCACGACAAAAGTGTGAACAATATTTTGTTTTTGTAGATGCACACAATGCGAATTGTGTAGAGTGTAACTTATGGAAATCTTGCATAACTGAGTCGGTCAGACAGGAATACTTTAATCGAGATTTTCGAAAGAAATGCATGAGTATTATCAAATAAGCTTTGCGTACCTTACATACTTTAATTGTTCTCATTGTCCGAATCCTGTAGTAGTAGATATTTCCATCTGGGCTCTCCTCTCATTCCCGTGCTACAATATCCTCGTACAGAAATATTGTCTGATTTACAATCAAGTGCCGTTCATCGAGAACGCTACGATGACAGATAAAAAGATAACACGGGACTAAATGCCCTATTACTTTTTCATCCACATTTTTTCATTTCTGAATTTTCATCCTTTTGCATGGCAGATATTTGGTATGTATACTATACCCTACCCCCCCCCCCCCCCCCCCCCCCCCCCATCAGGCTGGTTGGAACTAGAAGCCTGTCACAATTAGCGTAGAAAATGCTCGTTATTTAATACACCCATTACTACAGAAGAATTTAGGAGTCTGAAATATACAAGAGCGTTTGCACTGGGCAATGCAAAATATAATGCGCTATTAGCGAAGTCGGTAGTGAAATCACGAACTGAACTGATCAAACAGAATGAAAGTATTGAGGCACTATTATGTGGAGGGTGGATTACTACTAAATGGCGACGGGGTAGATTTTTTCACTTTAGAACTTATTTACAATTTCTGGGGATAAGCATTTGCAAACTTTGATCACATGAACCACCGGGTTCCACCCGGTGGTCCATGTGAGTAAAGTTTGCAAGCGTTTCATGTGATGTGATGAGCAATTATAAATACTTTTCGAGTGTGGAATACATGGCTCTGCAATTAAGTAATAACCCACTCTCTTCATTCTGTATATGCAGTTGAATTTTAATATCTATTTACGTCATTACATGTACATGTATCACAGTAGAGGTTAGGAATGATGTGAATGATATTTACTTACTTGTATAGAATTGTTCAGAATTGGGCAAACACTAACAAAACAAGGAATCTCCATTCCTCCTTTGATGCATTTGTTTCGGTGTGTTCGTTTATTGGGTTTAAAGACATTCTCAATGGCTAGCATCGTATTGTGCTTGACAGTTTTACAAGCGGAGGAAGCTAGAATACCCGGAGAGAACCAACGAGCAACGGAGAGCAACTTTCAATATCCCAACTCACTAACTCTGCAGTTGCCGGTTTAACAGCGATTAAATGCACGGGCCCCATCGATGTGCAGTTTGAATTCGTAGACAGTGTAACAATGCCCCGACGTGGACAACTGGAATTAAATGTCTTGCCTAAAGACACAGGTCACAGGTCAAATAGCGTTGTTCAGGATGGAACGATCGATCACTTGATTTAACGTCCCGTGCTCTAACCAATGATCTACCACACTCCCACCTCGTTACGATATAGCCTTAGCTGCCTATGTGACGTTAAGCACCGATAAATAAATAACCACACTCTCCCAGGTTTCCAGTAACATTTTCTTAACAACAGACTCAAACCAGGGACGTGCCTAGAGGCTTCCGATTGGGGCGAGGGTACGGTAGTGACCTTCCAATCTGAGGGAGGAACCGGGAGGGAGAACAATTTTCAAAATGAAGCCATGAAATGGGAAATAAAATTGATTCTCTTAGCTGAAATGCCAACACATTTATGATAGAATTATCAGGTTATTATTATTTGGTATTATTCTGGGAATTGAATATATGCTGAACAAATGCTCAAGCCGAGAACTTTGAGCAATTCACACAGTGGGACAATAAGGTAGGGTTGGAATAATATTGCATAACAATTACTTGTTTGAACTAGTTTAGAGTAGTTCACTCACTGAGGAATACACATGCATTTGTGTAACTGTTACTGGTACTGAACCTGTAGTAGCTAAAAGATTGGTCAACTGATTATATTTTGGGGGATTTGAGGTACTGTGCAAATTGAAGCATTAAACTTGATTGCCACTATGTGTACCACACAACCAATGTGGATACTGTTGATAAACAAAAAACTGAATATCAAGTGGAAATGTTAATGGAAAAGTACAAAACTGAACTTAGTACTGAGAAATACTTTTTTCAATCATCAGAAGTAAAACACAAAATTGAAGTAACACAAATAGAAGCAAGAAGATAAAAAACAACTCAAAATCTAGGTGCTTCAACTAGCTAATTGTTCACTAAGCTGCTAGTGGCATTCGTATTGAGCAAAATATTTGGAATTCAGCCACGATCATGTGCATTGATTGAATTCATCCGCTACTGCTTGAAAATAATCAGATTTTGCTTGATTTGCACGTGGAATGTATAATACTACTTGTACTGTACTACTATTAGTTATACTACTACCATGGACGAAATCAATATGAAACTGTCTGGAGACTAAGGTTCGAACCTCGCAGCCTTCATGGTCAACCGGCCAAAGAAGAATGTGTAACATCTGGACATCATAACAAGTCATTTTATTAAGCTGCAATGGATTTCTTTCGTCTATATACTGAATTGAACAATTTTGGAATAGAACCCCTGCAGCCAAAACAACTGACCAATCACAAGAAAGGAGTTTCTCATCTAGATATGATCCTGAAGTTACAGACCAAATTTTGTGGTGACCAGAATTAAAGGCTGTAGACGATGCTGTATAAATGAAAGTGTTAGTGACACTGTAGCTTAGCATCTGGACATCATAACAAGTTATTTTATTAAGCTGCAATGGATTTCTTTCGTCTATATACTGAATTGAACAATTTTGGGATTAGAGCCCCTGCAGCCAAAACAACTGACCAGTCGCAAGAAAGGAGTTTCTTATCTAGATATGATCCTGAAATTACAAATTTTGCGGTGACCAGAATTAAAGGCTGTAGACAACGCTGTATAGATGAAAGTGTTAGTGACACTGTAGGTTAACTTGACTGCGTGTAGTGCTTGATGAAAAGGATACTGTTCAGTGTTTATGAAAGGATTATGAAATACGATAAGAATTGTGATAAGTGAGAATATGCTAATTTCTGTTCCCTGCATGCTATGTTTTCAATAAGAGTAATTTGAGGTGTAGACTATACTAAAGAACTGCGGCCTGGGTTAATCTGGCCCTCACAGTTTAATGTATTTCAACCAAAGTTGCCAACTTACTGTAAACTTATTCCAAAACGAGTCACCCTACCCACTTAAAATGAAATCTCTTCATAAATATAACGCGAAGATTTTGCTAAAGAAATCAAGGTTACATGACGGATCGGCGGTTACGGTTGACCGATTATGACCAAAATAGGAGAGTCTCATCTAGATAGCATACCAAGTTATTCTACCAAGTTACAATGAAACCCCTCACAAAAACAACGTGTAGACAGTGATACAAGAATCTAGGTCACTTGGTCTGGCGGTGGTAACGGCTGACCTACCGGACAGTCTCATCTAGACATCATTCCGAGTTATCCTTGCAAGTTACAATGAAATCGCTTCATAAATATGACCTGTAGACTGTGCTGAACAAATCTAGGTCACAGGACTGTGCGGCCGTCAATGGTAACCAATCACAGCCAAAATATGACGTTCTTATCCAGACGTTATACAGAATCATCCTATAAATTTTCAATGGAATCCCTTCATAAATGCAAGCTCTAGATTAAAGGAATCTGGGTAACGCGCCAACTGCAGCCGTCACGGTTGAATGAACGCGACCACGAAAAAAAGGACTTTCTTTTCTAGACATTATACAGAGTCATCCTACGAAGTTACAATAAATCCCTTCATAAATACGACCTGTAGACTGTGTTAAAGCTTTTCGAGCGTAGTCGTCTCTGTTGACCGATCGCGACCAAAATGGGATGTTCTCATTTAGATATTATACGGAGTCATAAATAGCATACCAAGTTAGTTATTCTGTCAAGTTGCAATGAAATCCCGCCATAAAAACAACACTATAGACAGTGCAGAAAGAATCTAGGTCACTTGACCTGGCGGCGGTAACGGCTGACTGACCGTGACCAAAATAGGACAGTCTTATCTAGACATCATATGTAGTCATCCTATAAGTTACAATGGAATCCCTTCATAAATACGACCTGTAGAGAGTGCTAAATGTTTTCGGGTTTCCGACTCGGGTAGGCGTCACGGTTGACCAATCGCAACAAAAAGGGGACGTTCTCAGCTAGACGTGACCTCGAACCTGCAAATAAAATTTTGTGATGATCTGACGAGAATTACGGGGTGTAGCCTGTGCTAAAGAAAACGTGAAAAGACTAACAGACCAACAGACTCACAGACTTCCACACGCATGATGGCAATATCTTATCTTGACTTTGTCAAGTTAATCTAAAAATGACAGACATTCCAGTTAACAAGAATTCACCCGTGAAATGGCAATATGATAGCTTACTTCGACTTTGCCAACTTGAACTTACTGAACATCCTTGTTATAGCTACACAAATAATGGCAATGTTATCTCACTATCGTCATGAATTACCAAATCAGTTGAGACTAAATAAAAACTAAATTTAAATGACAACAGCTACTCATGTTTTCTATTGCTGAGCATGAAGATGCGACAAAAAACTTAAAACTGTGGCCGATTCATGCATACTTATGGAGGCCTGTGAAAATGTTTAGTTATTCAAAAAGTGTTTTGCAAGTGTCGTCCACTATTCGAGTCGAGTCACAGTATAAGGTAACCTTGCCGTTGAGGCGTTATACTATCGGGCAAAAGTATGGGTTACCGGACGTTTAGTTGGTGCATACGGTGCCACCTGGAGTGAAGTGAGAACAATAATAGGCGAAATGTATTTATAACAAAAGTCCCTTTCTCACCGAAGTTTCATCATCAGTTGCATATGCAAACCGCATAATGTTTTCGTAATATTTTCCTATCGCCATTCATTTGTTTACAAAAGCAGACAAATAGTGACGCGCTAAGAGGTGAGTAATCCGACATCGCATTGATAGCTAAGCTAATTAATTAACCCCTTACCTAACATGAAATGCAGACGACACTTTCAAACAAAACTCTTGAATAACTAATTTGTTTTCATTATCGGCGATTTGTGTGAATAGCGCTGGCCGGTTTTGGCCGTTACTTTGGGCAAAGGGTGATGGAATGACTTTGAACATAGACCGCGTGCCGCAAACCTCAGATCGTGTTCCGGTCAATTCACCAAAATAACGTATATGTTCCAATAAGACCTTACCCATTGTCCCAAAAACCCACATCGTGAAATGAACGAGGCAACTTGAATGACCAAGGAAACTTCACCGTTAACACATTTAATAAATAAAGCATGCGTGTACCACACGACGTCACTGGGAAACAAAAAATAATTAACTTAGATAAAAGCCAGAGGTTCCTCCAGCTCAGTTCAAAATCATGAACTTAAATGTGGGTTGTGAACACACATCCATAGAATGATCACTGGCCTCGAAATACGCATTCATTTTCGGGCTGTATGCACTTTGAATCTCGTCCCATTGTTATCCTCTTTTCAAATATTTCGCGTGATGATGTCGGGCGGTAACATGTGCCACAGGAATGGTAAACATGAAATCAAACTAAGCGAGCTCTCGTCCATTCAGAGGTAAGGATTTTTAGTCTTATTGGAACATATTAAATTAAAGAATATTGTCAGTTCAGATAAGATTGCAAACAACAATTGGGCTCTTGGTTTATATTTTATCACATTACTCGTATGCCCCAAATGAAAACGTCGTTGACCCGTTGAGTTTCTACAAATTTTATTTCTTTGTTTCCAATTCCCTCCTTTTCGTTGTGAAGACTGGGCATTGAAGCACCGCCATAATGTTACTACACATAAACCATGCAATGGAAATTGCATTCACTTTGTCTCGACTGTTACATATCAGAGACAAATCAGCAACATGAACTACATGCATTTAATATGGATGTTCAAACTTGGATGTCAGGTTTCGACTTGCAATCCTGCATCTATCCCTACTGAGCCACCACGCTCCCAGGGAGAGCGATAAGGAGAGATAGGGAAATTGTGTGTGTGTGTGTGTGTGTGTGTGTGAGAGAGAGAGAGAGAGAGAGAGAGAGAGAGAGAGAGAGAGAGAGAGAGAGAGAGAGAGAGAGCAAACCAACATTATTGTTACCAATATATTGTTAAACCATAATAACATCACCAGCGAATTGCTGTAAGACGGCAACACTGCCCCCCCCCCCCCCCCCCCACACACACACACCTCCGAGCCTTGGCGAGGCCCGGAGGTGTTGGAGGGGCAGTGTAGCTGTCTCTCAGAGACTACCATATTACCAGCACCAAAACAAGATATACAAAGCTCACTAGGCAGAATTCAATAATAAAAAAAACTTCATTTTGCCACTCGTAACACTTGTTCGCTCCCCTAGGCCATGCGAGAGGAGCGAATTTTAGCCCGCCTGCATTTTATAAGAGTACCAGACCTTCTAGTGGAATATGACCCAGTAGCAACCGTCATACGGAGGCAGCATATGTACTGACAATCAGATAAAACTGATTTTATACTTGTGAGCGCTCTTTAATATCCTTAAATTCGATGGTGATCCGAAACACCAATTATACTTTATAATAAAATAACAAACATTACAGCAATACTGTTTTTCACGGATCTAATTCTTAAATGTCAAACTCACTGATCTTCGGAGAAATATATTTATAAAAGTTACGTGGCACCGCTATCAACGCATGCGCGTTACCCTTGCAAACGAAGTTGTTTACGGTTCGCTCTTTGCGTGTTTCTTCGTATATTTGGAAGCGGCAAATTTAAACTCATACCTTGTTTTAAACTATAAATTTTCGATGCAATGGAGAACATTAGCTGTAATTAAATGCAGATACATCGATAAGTGAGAGAAAATTGAATAACAAATACTATGAATCGGCAAAAAACTGTGCGACCGATGTGTGTCTTTGTTGATAACACCAACATTGTATCGAACTGTGACAAACAAACTTACAGTAAAAAATTATCAGAATCGAAAACTAATTGTAAATCTGGACGGGCGCGACAACTACGACATTTTTTTTATTCTTTCGAAAATCTACAAAATACTTTGTAAATCAACCTCTTAAATAAGCGTGAAGTGAAAATCTACATAAAAAAGAATAAAAACAATCTAAAGTTCATTAAAAACATCAATTTCCTTGACAAATGTCAGGAACTTATTTGTTTCTTCTATGAAATTGATCTCTAAGAGATTCTATATTAAAATACCTCCGTGTAAATATTACAAAAATATGTACAATGTAACGTTACTCACTCCATTGTCAACAAGTGCTGACATGGAAAACATTCTGGTCGCATATTACTCTCTAACAGAAAGGAATGTGTATGACCAAAATTACATCCGATCAAAATTGCATGATCTATTCTACAAAGGTTACTAGATGTGTAATTCTATCTAAAAGGAGATCACAAGTAACAGAGTTGGTTATTTTTTTCCCACCCAAGTGACCAGGCATCGTAAAGTTGATATTTAAATATTTAATATATTAAATATACATTTTAACCTCTTAATATATATTTTTGCACGTATTCTTCTAAATACCATGGAATGTTATTGTAAACCCATTGATATGACAGATAACTATCAACAGTTTGAACCCTGGTGGTATCTTCCATGTCAGTTCATATGCAACAGTTAGAAGGGTCCATATTCATTATTTGGGGGTAGAACAATCAATATTTTCAACGTGCAGCCTTAGGGCCTCTGGTGTTCAAAGGGTTAGGGTAAGCGGAAAGTAGTCGGTAATTTATTACAATTTTCTTCCATTCTGAAAGCACAGTGTGTAGATATTTGAGTACAACGTTGAAATTTATTTACACATACTTATTCGTATTTTATTTCAGCAACATTTAGAGGTGCAGCATCGAACGCAATGAGCTGGATAGATGGTGGAGAAAATAAGGTAGCTTCGAATGGTGGACCCTTACCGTGGACAGCATGGGTCCCAGGATCTGGTAACCCACAATGCGTCAGCTTATGTCACCACGACCGTCTGATGGAGATGTGGGCATGCGCAAAAACAGAAGCCTATTTCTGCCAGATAGACTAGATCTGTGTAAATGAATTGGGGATTCAAGAACCCAAGAAAAAAACAATCTTTATCATTTTTTTTTTAAACAGCGTTACAGGCTGGTTAGTTTTACCATTGAGAGAATCAATCATTTGAACAAAAACAATTGTATTGCATGAAAGGTATGCGAGGGAAACGGAGAGAAACGGGAGAAGAACGAGCAGTGTAACTTGACTCCCACATTTCACAGAGTCCAGGCAATTTAAGCTTTTGATATTTCTGTATGATAATGAAGATATCCTTCTTGAGTTTGGTGATTAAACTACAGTATTCCTTTATTTCCCACTCAATATCGTTTCATGTTACTGTCATACTACACTTCAATAATAGGAGGCAGATCTTTTTTATTCCCAACAATCTCCATTTACGTGCAATGGCAATGGAAAAAGGAGGTAATTGTTGATACGTAGGACATTAACTGCATATCATTTGAGACAAGGAGGTGACGTACCACCATAACAGCACCCCCCCCCCCCCCCCAAATATGCTACAGAGTTTTATATTCACTATTTAATGCCTCCAATTGGCCATAAACTGTTATTGCTGTGAGAAGCAATGTTCTCTTAGCGGTAGTGAGAACACTATGTGATTCCCAGGAGATTGCAGCCGCAGAGGAAAATATTAACCCTTTAAACACTAGTGGTATCATCCATGTCAGTTCAACAGCAGAAATTGGAAGAGTCCATATTCATTATTTTGGGAAAGACCAATTAATATTTTCAACGTGCAGCTCAGGAGCTGCACGTTGAAAATATTGATTGGTCTGCATCACACATCCAATTAGCAGCCACCCTCTTTAACTCCTTAATGAAATTATGGCGTATCATGTGCCTGGGCCGGAAAAGCGGCCGATCGGGTTGAAATGGTTATGAAGTTCAGCACATGTTCATCACTTTCCACTCACATTTAGAATCTTTAAATCTCTCTGTTTTCCATTGCGACCCGGCTAAATCAAAAGCGCGAATCGAATCAGACAAATGGTTTGAAACCGAATCGAATATCAAACCGAATCCACTTCCCAATTGTTAAGATATTACGGCTATTTTACTAGAGGTGTCCATACCTTATGTGCAACCAATATCATTATGCGTGCTGGTTACTCTATTTGGTTCAATCGAACCACAAGTTCTGGAAGATGGACTAATCTTTGTTTCTAAAAACACAAGCAATTCACTCAAATGTAAGCCTATGGTATTCCGTGTAGAAATTTCGTCAGCATGGACCAGAGAATAAACCCGATGTGCAACGACGTACGTGTAGGATTAGGTTCTGAGATGACTCACTCCGCCGTTTTCTTAAAAACGTGACTAGATTCAAACAATAATTTACCGGGCTTCACAAAGGTGGACGAACAAAATTGGTATGGCTTCCCTTGAGGGGAAAGTGTTGCAGATAGTCCTTTGTTTAACTCAATGGAAAATACAGATCTCCGCCATTGCTTCAAATAACAATTTTAGGAATTTTTCGACTGACTATTTGTTATCTAATCAGGTTAGAAACGGTAAATTTTGTTCCCCAGAAAATACACAGAATGACATGCCTGCTGTGTGAATGGGTTAATCGATATGGCACGAGTGCCAGTGCGGAAGGATAGAACGAGAGGCCACAGTCCTCGAGTTCAACCCGTCTGCGATGGTACAAGTGGCATACCGATTAACCCATTCACACATGCGTGTCTTTCTGTGTTTATTACACGCCTTCACGCCCATAAAAAAACAAAATTATTAGGTCACTCAACTATTAATTTGACAACCATCAACAAAAAAAAAACAAATTTTATCGCCAATCTAATTTGCAGTGGGAACCCGTGTTACTATTTAGTCCCCTGAGTTCCAATGTGTTCTATGTGCCTGCTGGCACATAGAACACATTGGAATTCAGGGGACTATTTTTACTTATCGCTAGAGACTCAAGTTGTAATTGTGCAGCACGATTTGTAGAAAATTCCAGTGAAATTTCGCTACTATTTAAAAATAGTCCGTCAATGATTTCCGTTCCGCACATCGGTGCAGAAAGGATTTTTATTTTCCACATGGTTTAGTGTTGCCGTTTATGAGGATTTCAAAGAACAGTCGTGTGATAAAAAAAATTGTATGAAATCCAAAACTCTCTGGGATTCGAATGTTTTCGAATAAGCAAAATGATTTCTAATGGAATATAATCGCTGGTATGAACTCGAACGCTCACAGGCACCCATTTCAGTCATGACTGGTGAGGAAGTTTTAGAACTTATTTTGGCACATCAGCTAACATTCGGCTGTGTTGTATTAGGAACGATTAAATACTCTAATTTATGACTCTGAAAACATCATTTTTGTTCGTCTTCTTCATGCTATTGATTTACAAAATAACAAGTGGAATCTCATGTTTCAACAGGTTCGACCAACTGAAATATTCCTTCCGCCTGAATCTAAAGAAATCGACACATTTTCTTTTTTTTTATTTTAATCAATGACAGAAATGTTTCTCAATCGGGGGTTTCATTTGACCGTGTCTTCGATGACATTACCATTATGAATAGGGCCCGGTGGACGTTCCAGATTCGATTTGTTTTCGAATCATTTTATTTATTCGATACGAAACCAAGTTGATTATTCGAAAAAAATTGAATCTCAAAGAAGTTTTGATTTCGTGCATGTTTTATTGTCGTGTTTCTGAAGACGACAACCAATTTAGCAGTTTTCTGAGGAACGAGAATGACCCTGTTGAACCAAAGGAGATGAAAGAAACTTAGTCGAAAAAATCCTTAAAAAGTCAGATGAAGCGATAGCGAAGATCGCGTTACGTCCAATTTGTACATATTTCGCAACTTGAGGAGAACAAGGTGCCATCTGCAATGCCTTAGCATTGCAGATGGCGTCTTGTTCCACGCGATGGAAATTATGGTATAGTTCATTCACCTTGATGAAACCTGGCCAATTTCCGATTAAATCCTGTCCTGTTCTTGCTACAACTGCAGGGCAAGTTACCACCACTGATATGGACAGAAAATGTCAGCATTTATTTTGGTAGTGATACATTCAGGGCGATAGCCTCGTGTAATTTGAATGCCAATGTACCAAAGCATGTCCTATACGGTTCAAATATTAATGAAAGTACGTTGTACATTGGGCTTATGCACTGGTTCATGCTAAAAAGTCGAAGCGGAAAACCGTTGCTTGCGTCATAAAAAAAATAGCTCAAGCCTTCAGAAACAAGTAATCAATCTATTTGCTTGTACTTGCGGTTTGATGGTGCAAAATAGCCTGATCATTACACGTACTGAGACTGGGTACATATGAGATATAACCGTAGTATCGTAACAATTTGAAAGTTGATTCGATTTGAGATTCGATTCGATTTAAAATCTTCAGCATGATTCGATTCGAAATTCGAAAGTCGTGATTCGTCGGGCACTAATTATGAATGCAAACTGACCGTAGCCATAGGTTTATGATTATGTTTTGAAGTTCCACTAATTATTTTGATAGATTGATGTTTTCAAGATGAATTAAATATTTACCGAGGGGAAACTATATAACTGGAGCACGGAAGAATACCTCCAATTCTTTGTGGGTAAAGGTACATCACATTGTTTCAATAATTGTCGGTGCGCAAACTCCATACAAAGATGGTTAACAAGGAACATATAACATTCTCGAATTCCGAACAGAACTGGACTGGTGCCACAGGCGCCACAGGCGCCTAAACACTACCAAGTAACCTAATCCATTATCATGCATTTTTGAATGCAATACTGCTGTCATAAAGCGATATTATACATACAAGGTCAGGGAATGTGAATGTGTTCGTCAATACGCGTGCCGTATGTACGACGATTTCAGGCCGAAATAAATCCATCATGTCCTGGTCTGTTAATGCTTTTTATACTGATATGAAACTAAAGTTACCTGTTTTAATGATCCCGCGTAAACCAATCTTTTCATCGGAAACCGAAATTAAGGTATTGCTTAGAACTCCAGTAAGACAAGAGTGCACCAAGAGCATGAGATTATAGCTGCGTTGTCTCAACTCAGGTATCAATTATTTTGAATGGTGGAGGGGCCCCAAGAGCAGCCATGTCCTCATCTGCCTTCGCCGTTTGGAAAAGAGTAATGCAACACGTGATGAGAAGAGCCAAAGATAAAAAAAACAAAAACAATTGTGTCTGCTAAGGTTGTCAATTGTGATAAATAATTGAGAGGATTCAGTAGAAGACACGGCTGCCCAAGAGAAAGCAGAAATGCCCTGGTCTAGTATCTTTAAACATCTCCCGTTAGACTACAGTAAGGCATACGACCGAAATCTTCATATAATGAAACAACACATGTTGGGAAACAATGCAGCTGAAGGTTAATACATCACCTAGATTTTAACAGTTGATCCAGTTTTAAACTAAACAGTACTTTGAGTAGTACTGAAATGGTTAACCAGATAATCGGTTTGAAACCAGTTAGCTACCTAACCGATTAGAAAAAAACGTCAACCGGTTATCCGAAATATCGATAGTGATCGTCGTTCCACGTTTAAAACGTCGCAAATCTGCCACTTCCCCTTTGTGGTAGATTACACATCGAAGCTGCGTTGTGTATATTGAGAAATGATTGACTTTGGCGTTCAAGACTCCGTTAATGATCGGCAGTTTCCGTGAGTAATGAGTAATCGCAGAAACTATTCCGTAGTGTGTATACAAACGAACGTTGTCGAGTACTCGACAACGTTCGTTTGTATGTACACTATGGAATAGTTTGAGAATACTGCTTTCCAATTTCTATAGTTTTGATCTCATATTTGGTGAAATAATGGCCACGGATAACCGGATATTATCCGTTTATAGCTCTCGGTTAATCGGTTACGAGAATGAGCCAACTGTTTCAGCCCTACCTTTGAGCTCTCAACCCGTTGCCAACAAACGGGTTTGTCGTTTCTTTTTCATTCCAGTTTCAAGCTATAATAGACGATTTGTATTATTCTTTTGTTTTGGCAAAAGAAATGCATTTTGTTGTTTTGGACCACCTTTTGGTAAGACAATTTTACACACGAACAAAGGAACAGGTTTTCTATACATATTCTGCTTGCGGGTGGATAGGGTAGATGCCGATTTCTCGTTACGAAGTATTTAGAGTTTGTTCAGCCAATCTTCCGCTCTTCGTCTGTTTTTAAAGATTTTTCCCAGCTGAGTTCTTCATTGCTATATTTAAATCGATGAGGAACATTGGGAATTAAGTCTTTAGCTTTATGTAGCTTTTAAGAGTATACATCTTTCAATAGTTGGTCTACATTGTTCATAACAATAAATTTAGACACCTTTTAAACATTCATCTTTTGTCCAGTTCTCTTTTTGTTATCAGACACTAGCGATAGTTGAACAATGGTTGAACGAATCAATTTTGTGGAGAATTTGACCCATTCTGGGGGAGATTATGATTTCTGTTTCCGAGGACACAATTAATGAAACATTATCGAGTTGAGCCTGGTGGTCCTGTTTTCGTGAATGATCAATGTTTTGGAAGGAGAAAACAATGGGAGAAGAAGAGGAAGAAGATAAAGCGTTTGCTGAATTGTTTCTTTTTCGTTTGTTAACCCTTTTCCTAACATGAAAAGCAGACGACACTTGGAAAAAAAAATATTGAATAACTAATCGTCGAGCTCGTCCCAACGAGGGGTCATAACCTATGTTTTTGAGACAAAAGAATGAAAATTTATTGGCGATTTTTGAGAATAGCGCTGGCCCGTTTTAGCCGTTACGTTGGGTAAATGGTTAAAGGCTATTGCAAGATTAGATTTCTACCTGACAGAATTTACATTTTAATTATTCGAATTTCACCAGTCATAGCAACGTCGGGTTTGTTTGCGGCAAGTGGCCGCGGGCAGTACAGCTACCTAGTGTAATAATAATATGAAAAGACCTTGGCCGGCCGCTTATTTGTTCTCAGCTGAAAAGCCTTGATTAGCCCTGTTTTCCCAAATGCCTCGCCACCCCCACACCTCTTCCCTCCTTTCAACACTCTGTGTCAAACTGCTTTATGGCATCCCGTTCTTCCCAGTCTCCCCGATAAGCATACTAACCCACTCCCCTTTGCTTCCACTAACTGCGTGTCCTTCTTCTCCCATCTCACTTCCCCACCATAACCCCTGTGAATCTTATTATGTAATACTTAAGGAATAGTGCATGGCTTGGAGTTGACTACGCTTTTATGGTGCCCAGGGAGGTGGTGTAGTTCCGGCCGCAAAGCGGAAGAACTACACCACCTCACTGGGCACTATATGGGCGTAGTCAACGACAAGACATGCACTATTCCTTATATTATATCGAACACTCATCAAGAAAAACATCTGTCCAATTTGTTAATCTATTACCAAGGTATCAGCCCGACCAACCAGCGTTATATGGAAAAAAATACCATGTAGTTTTTAAAAAACATTTCCTTCTTCCAAAACATGGCTTACTTGGATTATTGATATGAGCAGAAGACAGATTTTGAATCGGTCGGCAAGGGAAAACAAAACATTTCCCCCAAATGGAACTGTGTATTCTAGAATCGCGCAACTCGCGAATGAAAACTAAAATTTTCGAAATTTGACAACGCTGTTTGATAATTTCCACACATTTGTCACACATATACATTACCGAATGGGTCAGCACGGGATACAAACTCTGAAGATTCAACTGAATTCCATTATTTATTCGTTTACTGCCCAAAACATACAATAGAATAGCGAAATAATATGAGCAGCGAAACAAACAATTTTTCATATCCGGACGCGTTCTCATGAAAGTTGTAGCCAGGTATGGATCATTCTCTTCGAAACGAGATATGAATCATCTTCTCAAGGAATAAAATGAACGCCTCGGAAAATGTGACTTCAACAATGGAAAAGCGATACATTTTTCCACAACGATTTCTCTCCGGGTCGTTCTGTGGATGTTGTGCCTCTGTGAATCGATATTTAAATTTAGCCTGATTAGTTTTATTCGACCAGTATGAAAAGAAAACTAATATAGTAGTGTGCTAAAAATAGAAAACGTGTAGTGCCTGGTCAGTTCTGTGGATGCAAACTACACGAAATAGGGGTGCTGCATTCGTCCAATCAGGAGCCTAGAAGGTCACGTGAGATATAATATTTGTATTTTGGACATTGTAATAAACTTAGTGCTTCAGAGTTTTGATTATGCCTAAATTACACATCTGTCACTCCTTTTCATTGTCTTTTCAAATTTGTCGCTAAGCTTCGGCGAGCGCGAACTCATCTTGAACAACATTGACCCAATGCACTATTCAAAGCACGACTCCTCTTTGTCAGACAGGCAATCCAAAAAACTTTTTGATACGACCCCCTCTCGCCAATTAAACTTACGTTATCCATTCAAACAACGTCTGTTTTAAGACAACAAAACTCATGAAAATTGAATTAGTAATGAAGAAATAACATCAAAATCCATACAATGAAATAATCACCCATAACAGATTTGAAATATTTACAACAGAAAAAAAACTTAAAATTAAATTCAATTAAATTCTCGTAGACACACGCATTTTTTTTTCTGCAACCCTAAGAAGTTTTCTTCTACCTTCCGGAATATATAACTCCCCCATTCCCCACTTTCGAATAGGTTCCTCTTTACGACCCACGGATATAACTTTGATTTTGCATTCATTTAATTAGAGTCTCCATTTGTTCCTACACGTCTCAACAATTGTCAGCATTTTCTCTCCCCCAGCCCTTCGCGTCCTGACAAGAGTACATCATCTGCGAAAAATAGCCCTGGTATCTTCAAGCTCCCCCCCCCTCCCCCCCCCAAATGCTATACCCTCCTCGCTTTGCAGGAGTTCGAGTTTATCTCCCAAATCTTTGATGTACAATATAAAAAATGACGAAAGGGATACGCCCCTGCTGTAGGCCTATCGTCATGGGCACACTTTCTGTTGTTATGTTACCCAGGCTAAGTTCACTTAGTACATCTCTGTATAATGCTTTCGGAATTGCAACAAACTCAACTCTTAGGCCCAAGGCCTCGAGCTTCAACCAAATACCCTACCTCCATACACTATCATATGCCTTTTTCACATCCAGAAAGGCCGTAAACAAATTTTTATTTTTGGTATTCGCAGTTTCTGTGATCTGGGACAGTGCAAAAGATGGTCAGTGGTCAGTGACTCTTCTTCCCTCCCTGAAGCCATTCTAGATCTCTCCCAGAAACCCTTTCTCTTCGAGTAGTTCCTTTAATCTCCAACACAGGACTTTTCCGAAAATTTCTCCATTGGTGTTACTGACAGAAATTCTCATATTAATTGTCTAATACACCGTTTTCCCCAGTTCTGTGTACAAATGTAACCTTGCTTTCTCTCCATTCTATCGGGACATCTTGTCTTTCTATGGCTAAATTGAATAGGGCCGTTAAGCTTTTACTGATGTCCTCTCCCTCAATTTTCTGGAACTCATTAGGAATTTCGTCCATCCCTCCCACTTTTCCGTTTCATAATTTTGAGACCGCATTTTGTACCCCCTCCTTTTTTTATTTTTCTGTACACGAAGTTCGATATATTTTCCTCGACCTCAGTGTGACACTCCGGTGAATTCCCCATGCCCCATCGCTTATCGTTTACCTTTCCCCGGTGCTTGATTAGTTCTCATGCGATTTGGTCTGTATTTCTGCCCTCTACGTTAATATTCTGTAAATTACCCCCTTTATTTCTTTTATCCAAAATACGTTCTAACTCGATCCCCTTGTCATTCTTATCGTCCTAATAAGATTGCAGTTCCACACTCTCCGATTATCGCCTTTAATCTTATTTACTTTGTTTCGTGCCTGTTGGTATTCTTATTTTGCTACCCTGGCCTCGTTGCTTTCTACCCCCTTGGGTTTTCTACACTTCCTGTCCGCAGCACATTTGGCTTTTCTGCCCTTTATGTTCCTTCTCAGTTCGACATTCTCTCTGTATCCATCTTGCATTGTTGGAAACCTATTCATTCCTAAATGTTCCTTCTCTGCACCCACTAGTCTCACAGCTATGGCATCCGCTATTTCCTGGACATTGGCCTTCCCGTGTACATTTACAAGCTTCGGTCTGAATTTTACTTCAAACTTCGCCGTGTCAGCATCCCTTCTGAGTCCCCAAATCTCATTAAAACCTCCCTTTTTTCTTACTGTGCTTTTGCCCCTGATCGTAACTGAAATTAAATTGTGGTCACTATCTAACCACCTTTTACCTTCACCATACACTTCCATCCCCTCCCGCCATAAATCGGTATCTGTGAGAATATAGTCGATTATTGTTCTTCTGTCGTTCCTCCACCATATCTATTTCCCATTACACCTCGCAACACATGTTCAGAATCTTCAGACCGAGCTCATTTGTGAAGTCCAACAGCTTCCTTCCCTTCCAGTTGACCACCCTGGATGCCTTCTTTCTTGTCACCTTTGTGTCCATTAAAGTCTCCTATCAGAATTATGCCGAATCCCCTGTTTTCTAATTCCGAGATATTGGAACTAAGTGCTGAGTGTATTGAGTCATTCCACCCAAATTACCGTTCCCCCACCACAAAGTACACAAACCCAATGACAACACTTTTATTCTTTAGATTAACCTTTACCAATCGGCTTTTTTAGATAGCTCAGCTGAGGTAATGACACCTGCAAGATCTGTAATCATCGAAGAATTTAAATAATCTTTTATATACATGCCTACCCCTCCATCTTTGTCCTAACCTTCAGTTCGTCGTACACCTATTCACACGTACCCCCTCAATTGGTCTACCAGTTTCTTGTGTCTTGCCAGGTGTCACTTAAGCCCATGCCATCAAAGCCTTCTCCTTCGAATAATTCAGCTATTTCAATTACTCCCCTCTGGAGACACTGGATGTTGCTGTACCCCACATTCAGAGTACTGGGATTCCGTCACTTCTATTGATTCTGTTGTTTTCTGACGTTGACCTCATAAATCTCGTTCTATCCCCTCTCTCGCTCATGTTCACTCAACCTGTGTCCGCTCTTGCTCCTGCCTCTGGCCTCCCTTCCCACTAGTATCCAGAAAGGCTCTGCTAACTGTAGAATTTTTCACACAACACTTGTGTCTCAATCCTGCTAAGTTGCAGCCCATCTAGCCCATACATGCACCCCCCCCCCCCCCATTAACCTGAAACGTGTCTCAATGGTCATGAAAGGGTATACCATGATCAGCACAGTTATCCAATCCCCATCACTCAATACTATACTACTCGTCCCCACCAGATAGGAACAGAATGACCACGATACCACTACCCTTTCATTTCTACTGAGCAGTTTAATAACTTAATCCCTCTACATCTCGACCAGTTTTACTGAGCTCCTCTCTCTGATGTTGTTGGACACCACGTGAACCACCAATGCCGGACCTGATCCTGACGCCGCCCCAATACAATTAAACCTGTCCCTCAAATTTTCGACCTTCGCCCCTGGGAAACATAAAACAGTCCGATTTCAGCTGGCAGGACCACAGGCAACCTTATCAATTCGGTGAACAATACAAGCTTCCTGCTTCAACTAACTTATTTTTATTCCCCTTCCTACTTCCCTCCTCACCTGCTACGTGAATCGTTTGATGGGAATCAGAACTCTTATTGACACTACGGCTCACAAACAATTGGTAGTATCACTTTTTATCGTCGTGAAGTATTTAAAGTCAATTTCAGTCTGGGTTTTCTGTCAGATGATTCAACTGTTTTTCGTCTGGCTGACACACATGTACATGATGAATTATCTCAAGCAGTACTTGAGGATGAAGAAGTGAATGTCTTGGATGTCAGATAGGTCTCAGCGAGTTGTTTCATGACTTTATAGTATGCAAAGGCAATGTATCATTCTTTTCGGAAAACGCGAAATAATTCAACAACATTCTCAATGCCAAAACAACACAAATATATAAATTCCTAAATTCAGTACTAAAAATATATATAACGCCCTGTTTGGACTACGTGCTAAGATACCAATCCGAGTTTTCTTTTGATATTTTGAAAACACAAATATGACTGAAACAATTAGAGTTACCCTTCGTGATGTTCTCCAAATGTTTGTTTGACTGGGAAAAGTGGTAAGAGACTTGGACAGTTAGCTCCAATTGGACTGCCTTTTTCGAGTCATACAAACTTCTTTTTCTAATGATATGTTTGGAATGCAGGTCCTGGGGTGGGATTGGGGGTATTTATGTAAACATGTAACGGCATTACTTAATCCTTTTCAGCTCTGTGTTCCTTATGGGATTACTGCATAATGTTGAAATATATACTAACAATTTTAAACTTACATGTAAGAGTAGTTTCCAAACGTTTTAATTATTTTCGTTTTAACCCATTTCGCCATATATGGTTCAGCACAGTGGGTTACCAAATTGTGCATTAGTGAAGTGGTTAATATTTTAGACATTTGGGACTGTACCATTTACTGCATTATAAATATAAATGCCTTTGGAAGAGACATTTTTGAAGGTGATTCGAAATAACTGGCCCTCCCAAGTGTTCAATATACTGTTTCTGATTCATGCATATCTACTTGGCTGTAGAAAAGAATACGGTATTGCATCAAACAGGTTTTCTGAATATTATAAGTTATGGGGCTTTCAGGGGCGAGGCCGAAGGCCGAGCCTAATATTGATCTCGCTGAGCCTTACATTACATCATATCCGCCCCCTGAAAGCCTCATAAGGTATTTATTATGCCAGTCCATCGAAAGAGACACAACCATAAGTGTAATTTATGTTCGATATCGATCAACCTTCAAGTTCAATCATTAAAATGAAAACAAAACAGAAGATAACATTTACAGTCCAGGGGGAGTAACTCGAAAATGTTTGCATGAAGTGAGAAGGGCAGATTATTCGGGTAAGAATTCTCTCTTGAGTTCGTCTCAGACAGTGCCGATCGGCTTCTATACATGTCGTTTTAGTGGTTTATTTATTGTATTTATTTACATTTGTTTATTAAAATTTCTCAAAGACTGGAAGAAACGTATTATAGTTGTACGTTTTTTGTTGTTCGTTGAGCACGCGAAATTAGGAAAAACATCGAAGCGAGCGTTGGATGTCGAAAACAAAATGTCGGAACTGAAAGTATATAAGCTCTATTTACGGTCAGCTCGATGATAAACAGTCTCATATACGGTCACTAGATATTCAAGCTGATTGGTCATAAACAATTACTGGCATAATAATATTTAATACGGAGATTTATAAGTTTAAATCTTCCGCTTCGAAACACAAAGAAATACATAACGAAGTGTAAACAATTCCGTAGCCATAACGAACCTGCACGCGATAGTGGCGATTCCTGTCAAAAGAAGAATCACACATAATACCTAACCAGGTAACTTGCGTCAGCTGAGTTCAAACCTCTATCAGCCGATGATGACTTATGTGTCATGGAAGACAAATATGATGAATCTAGAGAAAAAAAAATGATGTCTAATTAATTAAAATGTACATATTTATGACAATCATATTTATTTTAAACAGTATATTAATCAATTTATAAAGAAAGACAATTTCCAACGTATACGATTTCCGTACATTCTTTCTGTTAATACGATGTCTATGCCCATCTTTAACCATTTACCTAACACAGTATTTCTAAAAAATAATTTAAATTTCATATTTTCCGGTAACAAATTTCAAAAGTTTTCAATAAACCATACAAATATGGATATCATTAGAACCAGCTCGACGAGCTGGTTCTAATGATGCCCATATTTGAATAGTTTTATTGAGAAACTTAAAATATATTTTGGGCTGTGGTAGGCGTAACTGGTTAATTTTCTGACCGTTGTTGGCCGCTATGTTAGGTAAAGGGTTAATATACATCGGCATGAACAAAAGTTTATTTTAGACGGAAATACTCAATATAAGAAAACAGAAACATCCAGGGCAGGGTTTCAGCCAGTCAGTTAATATTACCAATAAAAATGATCTTTCAATATCGGTCTGTAAGTAGCCCAGGGTGCACGCAGTTGTGTTCCTGTGTAAATATGCAACTGTTAGCATGCGTCCGACAGTTCACTAAAAATCACAAAACGGAGCCTGAGTTCAATATGGAGTTGACTGGCGCAGCAATTTCTTTATTGTGTTGCTGCTGTCCTTTGCTGCGAAGTTACTTCACAAACTAACTTTCATCATCACTTTAATCAAGTAGGCTTAAAGGCATATACAATTTTCCTAAAATTATTTGGGAAATTAAAGATAACAACCTCTTTGCCTCCGATCAAATCGTATGCATTTATGGGCAAACAAATGCATCCAGCGATTCCAAACATGATGTTATCCGTGTTATAGCTGGCAATGTGGTTGCTCTAGATAAAACGCTCAAGATGAAAGACTGCCAATAGCAGTTAGTCATTTATTTATTTATTGGTGTTTTTAAGGTCACATATTTCTGAACAATGGCTAATCATGGCCATGACAGTTTTACGGGTGGAGGAAGCTGGAGTACCCGGAGATAAACACCGAGCAACGGTGAGCAACTGTCAGCTCAACAACATATTGACTCCACACAAGCAGGGTTAGCATTGGTTGAAGACAGATGCACCATCGACGTGCAGTACGCTTTAGTACACAATGTCAATGTGCCCCAACGTGGGCAATGACCATGTAGTTAGTTGTATGCGGACCTAATGACGATGAACCCAAGTGTTCTGGTAATATATGGCTCCTTGACAAAATCAATATCACATTGTTTATTCAAGAAAAAAATAACAACACGTTTTTGGAATATTGTTTTCACAAGAGTTTTCATCTATTAAACAATGCTGACAAACGAGTGCAATGGGTGTTAGCGAAGTAAAGAAAAGCTACCATGATTCGTTAACTCCTTCCATGCTGCTGGCGGATTTTCCTGCCAAGGACAGGATTTGTCCTGCCGTTGAAATAAGTATAATTTGGACACATTTAATCAAACCGCCCCCAGTAAGTTGAATGGATTTTTTCACCAATGAGAGATAATTTTTTTGTTTCATCATCATATTTGATGAAACATGTCTTGAAAATACTGAGTGTGTTAAGAGTTAACCCTTTACCCAACGCAGACGATATCAAAATTTATTATTTTAAATATCATTTTTTCAAATTTTTCAAAAAATTTCAACAAAACCATTTCATGTGACCCCTCGTTGGAACGAGCTCAGCAAGCTCGTTCCAGCGAGGGGTCACATGATATGGTTTTGTTGAATTTTTTTTAAACATAATATTTTTTCAACTGCTGAATTTGCATATTACGCGGGCGGATGCGGCCGATTCGTTGGGTAAAGGGCTAAACGCCACGCCAGGTTGAGTATTTATATTGATAAATACGATTAAGAATTCCATAATGACAAAATCTTTAAACAAACATTATACGCACAATATGTGTGTTGGAACTCACCTCTCACATTTATGAAATAATTATGTATTTATTGGGGTTTAACGACACTTTCGAAAGCCAGGAATATTCTCAAAGTCGTGCACCGCGAGTACAATTTGAATCGCTAGCGACAGCTAAACATAGTAAAACGGGTTCCCCTCGCAAATTTGGTTGGCAATAAAATGCGTTCTTTTTGTTGATAGTTCGTCCCCTGAGTTCCAGTGTGTTCTCTTTGCCTACTGGCACATAGAACAAATTGGCACTCAAGGGACTAGTTGTCAAATGAAGTGCTGGGTGTGCTTCTGATAATTGCTTTCGTAGACGGGAAGGCGTATAAGAAACACAGAACTACACACACGTCTGAATGGGCTAATAGATATGGCACTTGTGACATCGCGGAAGGATAAAACTCGAGGCCGACGGCCTCTCGGTTTACCCATCCGAGCTGGTACTCGTGCCATATCGATTAACCCATTCACACGCGTGTGTCGTTTTGTGTGTTTCTTTCCATGTACCCAAGTTAGTACCGAACATTTTAGCGAAACTGACAGCAAAGGGCAATAACTCTATAGATTTTCAAGAAGTTATCTTATTTTTTTTTGTTTTTAACTGTCAATCACATTATTAATACAAATCGGGTTTCCAAAATTTATTAAAACCAGATGTTCACCATTTAAGTTATTGCAAAACAAGAAAACTACCCACAAACAGAAGACAATAACTCTCAGTGTTGTGGAAATAACAGTGGCTTGCACGCTTTTCTTCCAAGACAATGTTAACTTAGAGTAGTGTATCAAATTATATTGAAATATGAGGTTTATTGTTCAAGTTTTTGAATAAAAGTTCAAATTTGGGTAAAATTCCAACAACCACTTGTGAGTCTGTAGCTTCGTTTGTAAATTGCTCCCCTTGCGAGGTTATTTTGATATGCAATCTGAGCGATCGATTCGGACTCCCGCGCCGTGCCCTTGGGCAAGGCATTTAATCTCCATTGTCCACATGTGGGTACTATGACGCCGTGTACCAAGGCGTACTGTACGTCGATGGTGCGCATGTCTTCAACCAGTCTAACCCTGCCTGTGCTGCAGTGCGGAGTTACGATGTTGGGGAGCTGGCAGCTGCTCGTCGTTGCTCAGTGGTTCTCACCGTAAAACTGTCACGGTCATGATTAGCCATTGTGCATAAGTATGTGACCTTAAACATCAATAAATAAATAAATTAAAGGAATTCTAAAACGTCGGGGAAAGATTTCGCCTTTCAACTGGCTGCCTACCATTCCTCTACAAGATGGCGTCAAGTTATCTAACGCAGTAACTCCTCCCAACGGAGCACGGTGGCTCAGTTGTTACAATACTGGATATCAAACACGATTATATCCCCAATCAAGGGTAACTGCGTTGCTGTGTCCTTGGAAAAGACATTTAATTCCCACTGATCACTTAGAGTATGATAGCACTATGTACTAAGGCGTACTGCGTCGATGAGGAACTTGTCTTCAACCAATGCTAACTCATCTTGTGTGGAGTTGGTACACTGGGGAGTCTGACATCTGCGTGCCGTTGCCCGGTGATTCTCTCCGGGTACTCCGGCTTCGTCCAACTAAAGCTCTCCGACATGATGTGACCCAGTCTGCCGAAAATGTCTTTCAACCACAACAGAAATGTCTTCTTAATCTAAGCCGTTTGAAGACGTAAAAAAACTGTTACGCTGTGTCTGTAGTCACAGCGTAACAGCTTTCACTTTTCAACCCAATGGTGTTCAAGAAGCGCGAAAACTAATAATGCCGTGTCAACTTTCTAGTCTAGCCAGTTGATTGTCGTCAATAATAACAAAAATATGTTGAAAATATTCAACAAGCATTTCAACGAAAGATGTACATGTACACATCATTAACATATTCATTTTATTACACACCTGTTCTATGAAATCCTCATCTACAGCAACACTAAATCATGCGGAAAATGAAAATCTGTTCCGCACATATGTGCTGAACGGAAATCCATGACGGACAGTTATTAATTGGAAGTAAAATTTCACTGGAATTTTCCACAAATCGAGCAACGCAATTACAATTTGAATCGCTAGCGATAGCTAAACACGGTCTTCTGAGTTCCAAGGTGTTCTATGTACCAGTAGGAGCACATGGGACGAAATAGTAACATAGTCTCCTCGCAAATTTGGTTGGGGATAAAATGTGTTCTTTTTGTTGATAGCTGTCACATGAATTGCTGAGTGTCTAATATTCTTTTCTATAGACGCGAAGGCGTGTAATAAATACAGAACGACACAGCGTGTGCGGGTGGGTTAGTCGATGTGGCACTAGTGCCATCGCGGAAGGATAAAACTCGAAGCCTGTGGACTCTCGCTTTATCCTTCCGCGCTGACACTCGTACCATCCCGATTAATCCATTTGCACACGCGTGTAGTTCTGTGGGTGTATTCGGTGAGTGAGAGGCGTCGGAAACTTGAAACATTCGACGATGTTGTTATGTTTGTTGTTGAGCTCTGCTTGTTTATAGTAACGTCCGGCACACCCACTCTCTACGATGGCGACGATGGTTTTCATATATGTGACCAATAAGCTTCCCATCTATCATCTATCTAGTGTATACAGTAAAAAATATACACTATGATGACAACCTGTATGTAAATTACATTGATTGTGAGTGGATTAAAATTATGTATTATGTTTAAAACTTCAAATACAACTAAAACTAGAGAAACGAAATTTACTGCGACGAGTACATTTGAGTCTGTGTCAAAATACGATTGTGAACTAAATCATATAGAATAAAAAATTATGGAGATTTATTTTCAGAAGTAAAGTATCTTTCAAGAAATCAGGTTTCGTAAACAGCATCTAAAGATTTTCATTCGGGATTCAGATTAAATTTTCTAAGAAACTGGAAATAACTTCTGTGCGTAGTATTAAATCCGTTCTATAAAGGACACAGCAACGTATATTTTTGACCAAGCCCACTTTTGTGAGAGACGAAATACATGTTTGAACTCCAGAAATGCACTGGGGTAATAAAATGCAATTTCAAACAATTCTGAAAGATGCATTTAATGACATCTGTGTGATCCTAGTGAACTGAATATAAATTATTAACTTCCACGGTGTTTTGACTCACTTTGTGTTTGTGTGAGGTCCGTCGCTCATATCATGCTTTAGATATGAGTGCGACCAACTTTCAAAATATGTGCCTCTCCCTCCAACTTCCCTGCCAAAATGTTTCGAGAATATAGGCACATGTATGAACTGCAGAAAAGTATTAGGAGACCAAAACTGAGATTTCAAGCAATTCCAAAATATGAACACAATGATCCCTGGTGACTTCAGTGACCTTGACACATAGTTTGAACCTCGATTGAGTTTCGACTCATTTGCTGTTGGCCGCAGGCCACGTGGAATACCGTGCTTGATATACGAGCGTGATCCTCCTTCAATTTTTTTGGTCAAGCTCACATTTTAACGTAAAAATGCATGTTTGAACATTTGGAATGCATTAGGGGGTCAAACTGTGATTACCAGCAATTGTGAAAATGCACTTATTGACCCTTGGGTGACCCCAGTGACCTTGACCCATATTTTGAACCTCCGTTGGCTTTCAGAAGTAAAGTATCTTTCAAGAAATCGATTCATTTGCTGTTGGTCCAAGGTCCATACGTCATACCTTGCTTGATATAAGAGTGTGACAACATTCAAAACATGTGGCCACGCCCACTTTTTTAAAGTAACAATGCATGTATGAACTTTGGTAATGCATTGGCGTGGGGTCAAACAATGTGATTTCCATGCACTACTGCCCCTTGATTGACTTCGGAGATCTTGACCTATAATTTGAACCTCCATTGAGTTTCAACTCGTTTGCTGTTAGTTCCAGGTCAAAACTTCAGACCATGCGTGAGATATGAGCGTGGTCACTTTCAAAATTTTGGGCCACGCCCAAATTTTCGCGGAGAAATGCAAGTATGAACTTCGGAGATGCATTCGAGATCAAAAACAGTAATTTTCATATATTGTGAAAAGTGCACTCAGTGAACCCTGGGTGTCCTCAGTCTCCTTGACCCCTATTTTAAACCTCCATCTAGTGTTGACTCATTTGCTGTTGGTCCATGTTCATAGATCATACCATGCGTCAGATATGGCCGCGACCCACTTTCAAAATACCCCTGCAGACACCCCTAATGTCCCAGAAATCTTCAAAACACAGGTAGTCGATTACTTGTGACTGTCTATCTGTATGCCAAAAATCAGCGAGACAGGATAATTCATTTTTGAGTTATCGTAGTGCATAGAAGACAGAAGACAGGAGAATAAGAAAAGAAGAGAAAGAAGCAGAAGAAGAAGAAAAAGAAGAAGAAGAAGAAGAAAAAGAAGAAGAAGAAGAAGAAGAAGAAGAAGAAGAAGAAGAAGAAGAAGAAGTCCAAGTCTCTTACCACCTGAAGTCAGCTCCTATTGTACTGACGTTTGTCGGGTCCACAAACGTTTGAAGAACATCACGGAAGGTAACTGTAATTGTTTCAGTCATATTTACGTTTCCAAAACATCAAAAGCCAACTCTGGTTTGTAGTCAGCGCGTAGTCCAAATATGGCCGAACCACGCGTTATATCATTTGTGTTTGTTTTGCCGCCCTGTGGCATTGAGTATGTAGCTTTATTTCGGGTTTTCCGCAAAAATAGAATAATAATGGAACAAAGGATAAAGTCATACCGTGTGTTGCTAATATTTGTTACAGCGTGTGCACAATATTAAGAATAAAAATGTGCTATGGTATACTTTCTTCGGATGAGCTCTTTGTACAGACTGACATCACAGGACATTAAAATTTACATCCCCACTCAATACGGAACTATAACAGTTAAAGAAGATGAAACAAGTAAATAATTTTAATTTTCTCAGCTCCAAACACACAATGTTATGGATGTGAACAGTGACAGAAATAACGCACACGAGACGAAAATAAAACCGATTTCATCTAAACGAAGGGCCAAGACTTTCCACGAAACATTATTTTTGACATTTAGTATCAACATCATGCGGACACATTTATGAACAGGGCGCTCGGTTGCACCATAAACATAATAACAACGGTTCACAACCACAGCAATAATTGTAGTAATTACACTAATGAGATACAGAATATTCAGCTGTATTGAAAGTATAGACACTGAACCTGATGTTTTTGGTAATAGGTCGTAAACTAAATTGAAATATATGGAAAACGAAAGCATTACAGAAACCGAAAACGACAACTTTTCACCACTCTCAACTGGTATCTTAAACGTACACAAGCTAGCTGCGGAGAGCGTAATCAGTGGAAAAATTATAGTTATAATAAAGAATTTGGACTCTCGTTGCAGCTCAATTGTAATTTTCACAACGGTCTGATAAACGTCTAAATTGTGTAACGACATTCTGGAACTTATAATTGTCCACTCTTCCCTAGGAATGCCAAGAAATTTATTTCTTGAATAATCGACTATACCATTCATAATCAAATGGACCTCAATGTTGACTGGAAGAAACAACAGATAGCAGCGTTGTTTATCGAAGGGGAATTTGGTAATGTCCATTTGGCAGGAAGTTTCAAATGTTGAAGTACCAAACCACACCGTTCGACCTGTATTGTTGAGAAAAGCGGGGTATCCAGAATCTTCAGTGAGCGTATATTTGTCGACATTGTTCAACAACAGTAGTCTTGGTACCCACACATTGGCAGAATTGAAGTTTATGTAGGTAATGTTTTCGTAGTCCGATGGTAACCACGTATGGTATACGTCTATCCACACCAACATGCACAATCCAACGACTGACAGACTTTGTTTCGTCATATCTAGTTCAGAAATGGAAAGGAGAGAGAAAGTGAACATAACATCGATTTTTTCCCCTTCATTTGAAATTGGCACAAAGAATGCATCTGTTTCATTAAAGAGATGATATCGCAATCTCTGCATATCCTGGAAAGTATAACCGTCAATAACATTGCTCAAAAAACATATTCCAATGAAGAATGAAATTTTAGAAAACATTTCCAAATATTCACGATTGCTCTGCTGATTACAACTAATATTTTTTCAACAATAGTAACTCACAGTCCGGTGCACTATTATGACTGTCGGGAACACCAATGATCAGAATGGTTAGTCTCCACGATCGCTATCGATCAATTTAATGCTAATGAATCGAAATTGTTATATTCTGCACAAAAACGTTGTTGTGAATGAGCAAAAAATTTTGCGGATGAAAATGATATGTGCCTCAGCAAACGGTCAGAAGTATGGCAGTATAATGGTTAGAACAGCCGACTTTTAACCGAAAGGTCGACGGCTCAACACTGCTCAACGGCAACTGCGTTATGTTCTGAACAAGGCCTTACTCCTTATTGTCGTGTGTGGGAACGATAACTCTGTGTACTCAGTGTACTGGACGTGATAGGAATACTTAAATTTATTCACCATCACATTCGAGTTCACATTGACATAATATTTTCAATATTATCATGTTAACACTTCCGCTGCTATAGTTTCGTATTAACTGGTTGAGGGCTAGATTATTTTTTGTGGTCTAAATTTCTTATTCAAAATTTGTTTTATTACAAATTATTGGAGAGTGCCCTCAGGCACTCTCCAATAATTTGTAATAGAACAAACTTATATAAAGAAAATATTATTTGCATTTGACTGAATAGGTAACACAAGCAAGGAAAGTATTGGCTTTTGCTTTGGTAGCCTCATTTTCTTGAAAGCCCTGATAGTGGCTTCTAGCACTCAACCAGTTAAATACGGGTGCATATTTGAATGCCTTGTGCTGGAAGGCTGTGCAGAGTACAGAGGTATCACATCCAAGGAAAGTATACCACAGCACATTGTTATTCTCAATATAAGGCACATGTTGTAGTAAGTGTGAGCGACAGACGATATGATTTTTTCCCTTAGTTCCATTATTATTCGCTTTTTTCGAAAAACCCCAAATAAGGCAACTATATTTTCAATGTCACAGGACCACAGAACAAACAAAAGAAATATATATATATATAATATACCCATAGAAGCTTGGTGTACCAAATGTTCAATACGAGTGGTGAAGTGATGTGAACTGCGAGACTTTGGCGCGCGGTTAACACCACTTCACCACGAGTGGTGAACATTTGGTACACCAAGCTACTTTGGGTATATTTTATTTATACCATGATCGTCAGATTATTAAGAGTCGCTATTATTTTTTCTCGATTTTACTGAGCAGCAACCTTAAATGGGTGTGAATTTGTTTTTGTTTACAAGAGCATCGGCTGGAGGTACTTCCGCTGTCAATTTTATCACCGAAACGAACTAGAATAAGAAACAGGGCCCTCGTCATTTTAATAACATAATAACATACTATTTCGTGTTATGTATGCTTTATTGAAATGATACAATGCATGTTTGTTAATTTTTGGTGTTTTATGTGTAAACTCATTTAAAAAAGTAATAAATAATTGTCACTTTCATTTCACTCTTCGGCAGGCGACGTGTGATAGATGGGTGTAGTTCCACTGTAGGTGTAAATTTTAACTAATGAAATCCCATTGCAGGCGTGTTCAATACGGTTGGTGTGTAAAGCTAAAATTTATGTCAAAGGCTTTTCATACATAAAATGGGAAACCATGGCATAAATATAAATAATGCCTGTTGGCCATATTTTGGCCAGGTGTTAACCTACCAATCAGAATTAGCTTTTGATATTTTGGAAATCTAAATATGAATGAAACAATTAGGGTTACCTTTCGTGATATTCTTCAAATGTTTGTAAAGACTTACCACCTGAAGTTAGCTCCTATTGGATTGACTTTGAATCATCTTTGAAGTTGAATACATTCGACCTCAGTAGATTCTATAGACGATCTTAACCCTTTCGATGTTATAGGTCTTTATTACTTTCCAAAGTGTGATTTACTGGGATTTCCGGGTTTGATTATAAACGATAACTTCACACGTGAATTACGCAATCAACAATTGCGTCATGTATCCGTGCGCGCAAACGAAGATACTTTGCCGTGGGTGTAATGGGGACTTCATTGTTTTTTTTAACATGAAAAGCAGATGACACTTGCAAGAAAATTCTTCAATAACTATTATTTTCATTTTTTGTCACAAAAACATAGGTTATGACCCCTCATTGGAAAGAGTTCGACGAGCCCGTTCCAATGAGGGGTCATAACCTATGTTTTTTAGAGACAAAACATGAAAATTAATTGGCGATTTTTCAGAATAGCGCTGGATGGGCTTTTGCCGTTTCGTTAGGTAAAGGGTTAAATAATATAAGTATCGTTAATAATGAAAAGTAATAACCAGAGTAATCGCTTGGCTGGACTGGTTACGTGAAATAATTCATTCGAGGCGAGAGACTATATTGTAAACCATTCGTGCGCATTCGCGTCCCTCACGTCTCATGAATTGTTTCACGTAACCGGTCCAGTCAAGCGATTACTCTCTATTTAATGTCCCGCGCCGTAAGTTTGTACAGAATACGGAGATACCACATCCAAGGAAAGTATACCGTAGCACACAGTTATTTTCAATATAAGGTACACGTTGTAATAAATGTGAGCGACAGTCGATATTATTTTATCGTTTTGTTCCATTATTATTCGCCTTTTTACTGAAAATCCGAAATAAGGCAACTACATAACAATGCCCCATAACGGCAAAACAAAATATATATAACTACCAATTAGAGTTAGCCTTTGATGATTTGGAAACGCAGATATGACTAAGACAATTAGAGTTACCTGCCATGATGTTCTCAAAACGTTTTTACTCAAAACGTCAGCCCAATATTAGCTAACTTTAGGTGGTAAGAGACTTGGACCTAGCCTTTTACCACCGAAAGTTAGCTCCTATTGGACTGATTTTTTCGAGCGAGTCATACAAAGGTCTTTTCTAATGATATGTTTGAAGTGTTGGAGCTGGGGTGGATTTGGGGTAATTCTGTAAACAAATAACGGCAACACTTTATCAGTTCAATGCTGTGTTCCTATGAGATTGCTACATAATGTTGAAATATGTACTAACAATTTTAAAGTTACATGTAAGAGTAGTTACAAAGGATCTGCAATTTTTTCGTATTACCCATATAAACCAGCACAGGTTATTACCAAATTGTGCATCAGTGAAGTGGTTAAACCCGAGCGAGTGTCGGGAAACTTTAAAATTAAATTTCATTATATAAAGTTGAAATTAAGTGACACATAATCTCAACACCTCATTGAAGTGACAACAAATCGGCGTTGTCCGTGGTTTGTTGGATGATTTTGTTTTGTTTTGTTGGTGGTTAACGTCACATATTTATGCACCATGGCTAATCGTGACACAACATGGAGATGAAGTCTAGTTTAGTCAATCGTTGATCAACATGTTGCCCATTTTAGAGAACTTTCACCCCAAGCATTGGTGACTGGGTCCTATTTTACTAGTAAAGCGGAACTGGTTTACCACAGTAAACAAGTGCTGCTTACTTCCCGGGGTTCCCACGGGGATTGTTGGATGATATCTGGAGATTCGATCGTGATCTTTGGTAGACTCCAGGTGCTTATAATGTGGCTGCAAAGTTTTTTTTCGAGCCAGTGAGTGTGTGTTCAGTGTCATAACAACCTTATTCATTGATGAAAACTGTCGGTTATTAACCCTTTGAACATGGTTGTAGATAGATATATAGATAAATAGATAGGTAGAAAGTTACTTTATTTTACGACATGAGCATTCTACAATCTAAACATTTCTGAAGAACAAAATTGTTTCAAACTATATAAATCTAAAGAACAATATTATAAAAAAATAACAAGTACCGAATGCATGTACCGTGGGGAGATGACATAGACAGATTGGCTGTCTACCTGTCACCTCCCAATGAAAAATGTTAGATTCAACACTGCACATGGACTGTGGGTTTTCTAACTTAGCCTCTAAGAGTATTGGGGGACATGTGGGCTCTGCGGACTTGGTGGCTCGTTGCGATGGGAGTATAAAGTACGACATAATCAGAGGTATTCAAATTGTTGACGGAAGACATCAGCTAAATCAAGAGAGAAAGAGAGAGGAAGAAAAAAAGATATGTTGAAGTTTTCGCAATCTGAAGCAACAACTTGCCAAATAGTGTGGAACATTCTAATGTGTCTACCGTTGAGAGAAAGAAAGAAAATCGTATCTTCCATGTCAATTAAAATACAGCAATTAGAAGAGTCCATATTCATTATTTGGGAGGTAGATCAATTATTATTTTCAACGCGCAGCCGTACGGCTGCACGTTGAAAATATTGATTGGTCTGCCCCACACATTCACTGACCAATCATCCTACTTTATCAAGTAGATCAGGTAGATCAATTATTATTTTCAACGCGCAACCGTACGGCTGCACGTTGAAAATATTGATTGGTCTGCCCCACACATTCACTGACCAATCATCCTACTTTATCAACTTATGACGTATCATATTCCTGGGCCGGAAAAACGGCCGCTCACTCTTGAAGGGTTAAACCAAAGGGTACCACCTATTGCAGCAATTATTATAGTAATTTTACCCAAATAATCGGCCGCAGCCTACTGCATATTTTACAATTGCGAAGTTTAACAAAAATTATTTTTTCCAAAAAATATTTACAAACCCTTATAATATCAACCCTTACTGTCCAACGAGGATCACGTGGTATGGTTTTGTTATAATTGTTTGAAAAATGTGAAAAATTATAACTAAAATAACAAATTTTTATATCACGTAATTCGGGTAAAGTGTTAAGTTGGAGGGTAGCCTAAAACTGTCTATTATGTGAATAGGTGGATCAATATCGGCTTCTCTGTCGACGCACTCCCTCGTATAATGGACAGTTTTTATTTTTTCTCCCTCACAGAGTGTCAATGCGTTGTTTAAATTTTAAACTTCTCAGTGCGATGACCAATCAACATGTTTAAAATCCTTTACCCAACGAAGACGATATCAAAATTTACTATTTTAAATATCATTTTTTTTCAAATTTTTCGAAAAATTTCAACAAAACCATATCGTGTGACCCCGCGTTGGAATGAGCTCGACGAGATCGTTCCAGCGAGGAGGTCACATGATATGGTTGTGTTGAAATGTTTTGAAAAATAATATTTTTTCAACTGTTGAATTTGCATATAACGCGGACGGATGCGGCCGATTCGCTAGGTAAAGGGTTAAATGTTCGGGCTTAGATTCGAAACTATCCCAGTTACTCAAATTCGAAATAAAATTAGAAAATTTAACATTCCACATCGGGTACTCTAGGATACTGCTGCAAATGTTTCCCTATTTTACCTGCGTTTCATGCAGGGAGCGCGGTGGCGTTGCGGTGACCGGTTCTCGTCAGATAACTGAAGTTAAGCAACGTCGAACCAGGTTAGTCCTTGGATGGGTGACCGTCTGAGCGATCGTTTCGGACTCCCGCGTTGTGTCCTTGGGCAAGGCACTTAACCCCGATTGTCCACATGGGAACATGATGACGCCGTGTACTAAAGCGGACTGCGCGTCGATGGTACGCATGTCTGCAACCAGTCTAACCCTTCCTGTTATGCAGTGCGGAGTTATGATGTTGGGAGCTGGCAGCTGCTCGTCGTTGCTCGGTGGTTCTCACCGGGTACTCCGGCTTCCTCCGCCCGTAAAACTGTCACCGACATGATATGACCTTGGCTGTTAAAGTGTCGTTAAACACTAATAAATAGAAAAATAAATTGCGTTTCAAGTTACGATGTCATACATATTTTTATTGTCGATTTTTAGAAGATGATAACTCATGTTGTAGGTTTCTGAGGAACGAAAACGATCATAACCAAACCAAATAGATATAGGTAAACCAATTTTGTCCAAAAAGTCGCCGAAAATCCCAATTCAAGAGATAGCGGATGTCTCCTAACTCCTAGCTGACATGAGTTATATAACTTCATTGGTAGGGGGTTGTTGGCGTTGTCGTAGGAACCTGTCAAGCATATCCCAGACGTGCTCGATTGGTGAAAAGTCTGGACTTAGTGATCGTCAAGGCTGCGTATAGTGCTATATTAGCTTAACTATTTCCTTTGCATTAACTTTTTATAAACCGTTTACTTAACCATATCTCTTTCACCACGGCCGATAGATACACCCTTTCTTTCTGTCTGTTTCTACTTCACTGTCAGTCTAATTAACTAAACGTCTCTGCCCATCCTCACCCCCTCTCTCTCTCTCCCTCTCTCTCTCTATATATATCTCATAGAAAGGGGAGAGTAAGTGGGTACAGTGAGGGGTAAAGCTGAAGAATAGGAAACTTTTCCACTTACGTAAAAACAACGCATTTTTCTCACCTTTTTTCTGTATTTTCCTTTTACTAATCATGTTTTCGATAAAACGACCGAAAGATATTCACTTTTACTGGCAATTATAACCGCTCAACAATTGTTTTTACCTGTGCCATTTGTGACATTCACATTCATCTTTCCTCCATACTTTTTTGGTGTTTTTCGGTGTCTGCTCTGTGTACTGGTTGGTTTTGGTACGCTTGTTTGTTCTGTTCCCGGCATGTTCTAGGGTCAGTGTAGTGAGGGCTAGGGTTAGCTTACCGGCAAGCTAACTCTAACCCTCACTACACTGACCCTAGACCTACAATCGCCAGCCAAAGAGAAAACGAAAGTTATGTAAACGCGCACTTCAAAATGGCGAGAATGCAGAAAAATCTCTGGCACCGTAACATTAAAAGGATTTAAATTATCTCTAATATCAGTCAAAAGTGAATATCTTTCAGTCATTTTATTGAAAACATGACTAGTAATAGGAAAATGTAGAAAAAAGGTGAGAAAAATGCGTTGATTTTACATAAAAGGAAAAGTCCCCTATTCTTCAGCTTTACCCAGTGATGGAAAGAGACATAGAAACAGAGAGACAGAGGGAGAGGGACAGGAGAGGAGAGAGAGATAGAGAGAGAGAGAGAGAGGGGGGTAGATATATATATATATATATATATATATAGAGAGAGAGAGAGAGAGAGAGAGAGAGAGAGGAGAGGTATGGAGACAGAGCCCGAGACGTAGGGTTAATGAGATAGAAAAACACATAGAAAGCGACAGAAAGGGCTCGAATCGGCCGCTGTGACAGAGGTAGAATTAACGTGTTGGCCGCATTCTCCAAGGACTTTACGAATCGAGCAGCTGCAAAACTGTATTTAAAAAAAACATTTCAACAAAACTATACCGTGTGGCCCGTCATTGGGACACACTGTGGGCTCGTTCTATTGATAGGTCACATGATATGATTTTGTTGAAGTGTGTTGAGCATTTATTTTTAACCTTTTACCTAACATGAAAAGCAGACGACACTTGCAAAAACAATTCTTGAATGACTATTTTTTTTCATTTTTTGTCTCAAAAACATAGGTTATGACCCCTCTTTGGAGCGGGCTCAACGAGCTCGTTCCAATGAGGGGTCATAACCTATGTTTTTGAGACAAAAAATGAAAAAAATAATGAAAATTAATTGGCGATTTTCGTGAATAGCGCTGGCCGGTTTTGGCCGTTACGTTGGGTAAAGGGTTTTAAAGAAACTGACTAAAATGACAAATTTTGATATGGTGTGCGTTGGATAAAGGGTTAAACAATTGTTGGAAAGACGACACAATGACCTAATAAACACTAACTTCTTTAGGATAATGTGTACCAATTTAGGATTATATTATTCCGAATGTCAAAAAAAATCATAGTGATACCGCCCATTTCCTTTTTAGATGTCGTCGATGGCATCCAAAAGAACGTATCTCCTAAGTTGGTGAGAAGCACTTTTTCTTCAAATTCGAATCTATAGGGCCGGTGTGACAGGAATGATAATCCGTAGGAACGTTAGTCCCTCTGGACTATTATTCCGCGAAATTATAGTCCTAGGTCTAACATTTCTAGGAATAGTAGTCCGGCGGACTACTATTCCTAGAAATGTTAGACCTAGGACTATAATTCCGCGGAATAATAGTCCAGAGGGGCGAATTTTCCTACGGACTATCATTCCTGTCACACCGGTTTCATAACATGTACAAGAAGCAGAAGCAATTGATCCGGGCAGGTTGTGTTTTCTTGGTGCGAAATGTTCACATATTGTTCCAAAAGAGCGTCAACAAAAGCACGTTTCCAAAATGGTGAGTCTAAAACGTCGTATCTCAAAATTCATGCTTGGTGAATGGAGGCAATCAGATATTTCTGATAGGTGGAAATGAGATGGGCCGGAATCTTTGACAAATCAATGCGAGACTGAATGACACAAATCATAAAAGGACGCGAGATATAATGAATTCAAAAAAGTTGTATAATTTCCTTGACAGTAAGTTAACTTTCAAAATGTCGTATCAACACTTAAAAATATTTTTTTACACACAAAATACCTCTAATACATCTATCTGTTCTTTGAAGCAAAGAAAGTTGCGTTTTGCTTGAGGAGCTACGGTAACTCTGCAAACTTTTTGAGCCATTCAAATTTTTTTTTTTTTTTTTGGCTCTTCTGCAAAGTTGGAAAATTCGAGATACGACATTGTGGACGTCCGTTCACGATGCTATTATTCAAGGTCATATTACCCAGGAAATGGTGTTGATGTGGGTTAAAATTTGATCGACGACGTGATTAATGTATCAACTGTGCGAATGGGCGATTTTTTCCAGTCTGTATATCCAATTGTCAATATGAATAGAATGTACATTAAACCGTCTCGTTGGTAAACATACATTGATTAGTGCCTAATGGTGTGCAGGATGACAAACATTAGACCTTTCGGGTAAATCGTTGTGCAAATCCGGACAAAAGTGGCTTGTATAAATCATTTCATGTGGTGAGAAAGAAGGTAGAAAGACAAACATGAAATACGTTCAACATCCATTAGTTAGCACAACGGGAAAATTAAGTCCCATTAGAACATATTTATTAAACAAAGAAAAAACAATGTTTAGCGTTGTCGTGGATATTGCAATGGGCGGGTGAATCCATTACGGAGATATATGAACCCGTGCGCAACAACACAGTATTTTGTAAATATTTGATCACATTGTGTTTATATGCACATGTATCAGTGTTTTGTTTTGTTTTTGTTTTTTCTTTTTTTTTTTGGTTCTAAACCAAATCTCGGCTCGTCTTCGATTCAGAGGGGTTTGATCGTGTAAACGATAACTCGTTTCCAATATATAGAGAACTCGTAATGAGTTTCGTAAATAGAGAATAACCAAAACACGAATTTCATATTCAGTTTATCAAATGACACCACAGTTACCAAAAACACATATTTTATATAGAATAGAACGGTTAACCCTATAGCCAACTTAACGGCCAAAACCGGCCAGCGCTATTCTCAAACATCGCCAATTAATTTTCATTATTTTTTTTTCATTATTTGTCTCAAAAACATAGATTATGACCCCTCATTGGAACGAGCTCGATGAGCTCGTAATTTTCATTTTTTTCCATCATTTGTCTCCAAAACATAGGTTATGACCCCTCCTCGGAACGAGCTCATCGAGCTCGTTCCAATGAAGGGTCATAACCTATGTTTTTGAGACAAAAATGAAAAAAATAGTTATTCAAGGATTTTTTTTTTGCAAGTGCCGTCAGCTTTTCGGCACGCATTTGACTCTGGCGCGTTACAGATAGACACTGTCATAACCGCGACAAAATATAATTCCACAATTCTGCCTTATAAACCCCAAGTTTAAAGTATTTATACATTTCTTGTCTTTGGGATTTTAGTGAACATTTATAACAATAGTAGTTTTGTTGATGTTTTGGAATAGTTGTTTTTACACGCGCATTGATTTGACAGAGACCTTTTTGGTGATAACCAATCGGAATGTTTTCTTCGGAAATTGACCAATTAAATCAACTGAAAGTGTTATAATGCACTACGTATTTTTTTATTGAAAATATGAAACGGTAAGAAGTCGAGAAAACCGAGAAACCATATGATAAAAAGTATTATGGAATAAAATAATTGCCTTATTTTTTATACTAATGATGCCGTAGACCAAAGCTCGAAACCCGTAGTAGCTGACCTCAGAGAATATTTTAACATTTCAAGTACCTTTCCGTACTTGCACACACCTGTTGATAACATCATATGATGAATACAGATTGTCATGATAATGTGCATGTCCTGTGGTTTGTATCAGATTGGAGGTGGCGTCCAGAATGGGATCTCAACGAGCCGACTTTGCCGGCGAGTTGTGATCCCATTTTTGGACACCACCGAGAATCTGACGCAAATCACAGGACATGTACATTATCATGATAATTCATTTATCTAGCAATTCACATAAACAGATTAAATTTTAACCCTTTTACCCAACGTAACGGCCAAAACCTGCCAACACTATTCTCAAATATCGCCGATAATTTTCATTATTTTTTCATTTTTGTCTCAAAAACATAGGTTATGACCCCTCGTTGGAACGAGTTCGTCGAGCTCGTTCCAATGAGTGGTCATAACCTGAGTGGTCATAACCTATGTTTTTGAGATAAAAAATGAAAAAAAAAAATAGTTATTCAAGAATTTTTTTTGCAAGTGTCGTCTGATTTTCATGTTAGGTAGAGGGTTAAATTATTTTTAAACATTTTTGGGACATAATGTTCGGTCGATCACTGAAACGCATATAGAATGTATCCATGTGCCTGTTATGATAGCCCGTAGAGCTACCGGAAACGAGTCGTCTATTTGATACGGAATCAGAATGAGTAGTCTATATGATACGGAATCGGAACACAATATGCGATACGTACCGTTTCTCGTGGTTTTCAGGCCAAAATCTACATGATTGTTAGATAAAACGTACTGCGGAATAAAATGATGTTCTTATTTTTTCTGCTAATGATGCCGTAGACCAAAGCTCGAAACCCATAGTAGCAGACTTCAGAGAATATTTTAACATTTCAAGTCCCCTTCCGTACTTGTACACACAGAAATAATTGAGGTAATTTCTTTTTAAAGTTTAATCTAATTGAATTCCAGCAAGTGCATTTCTATCATCTTGGATCAAGATCAATGTATATACGCAGGTGCTGCCACAGGTGACTACCGCCTACAACGACCATATTCAGTAATTGTATACATTCTTTTCCGAGACAAGTTGAAAAGTCGAAAGAGCCTTTAGTCCAGTTAGCAGTTGGTCTCATTACTCATCAGCTCAATCGACCGATAAGAAACGACATGAATCACCAAAAGGGAGATAACTGTGTACAAACCGAAAGAGGATCTGAATAGGGTCAGAAATAGCAAAACCATGATAGACTGCTAGAGTAAAAATGGCTAGAATGTCGACTAGTATAGGCAGTAGCAGACCCACGTGGGCTACTAAGGCAACCTCGCATTACCTCGCTGTGTCGCGTGGTTATGGCGTCACATATGAGTTCTTCCTATGCATCTGGGACGTTTCATCCATCCCCCACTTCAAACCTTTTGGTGGGCTAAAGCGTTACCTCGGTTGATGTGATAACAGATTTCTGAGGGCGAGGCGAAGGCTGCACGTAGAACCAAATTCGAATCATCGTTAATGTTGGCCTTAGGAACATTTCAAAAATGTCAGGGCAGTTTCAGTAACGGCATGCACCTTTGTCGAAAGTATGCTTTGTTAATTTACCTTGGATATTATATCACTCAAGACTTGAACTGTCACAGTCGCAATCAGATCGCAGCTGGATTATGAAAGAGACTGATTTTGATCGAGGTACTGTAAATTGCGATTACAGGACTGTATATTATATATGAATGTTGCGGTTGAGTTTCCTTCTACTTCTAAAGCCACCAGCCAGATCCTGTTAGGAATTCGACGACACTATAACCCGGAATCAGTCTAGCCCTTTAACCCTTTACCTAGCATGAAAAGCAGACGACACTTGCAAACAAAATTCTTGAATAACTATTTTTTTTTTCAGTTTTTGTCTCAAAAACATAGGTTATGCATATAAAACCATGTCCTGCCTGTCACCATCAATATGCGCTGACAGTTATGGGTAATCTTCCCTTTGTTCATTGATTATTCAAAATGGAGGCAGCCGATAAATGCTTCAAGTTGAAAGATTGAGTGTTGGAAGCCCATATTTGCTTAGTGCAGGTTAGGCAACTTAAAAGGCTTCTCTCTCGTTCAATATGAAATTAACTGACTCCATATATACCATATAACGGCCTGCTGGGCCATATTTGTGCTATGTGCTAGCACCCAATCAGAGCTAGCTTTCAACGTTTTGGAAACGCACATTTAGAGTTACCTTTCGTGATGTTGTCCAAAGGTTTGTTTGACTCGCAAAACGTCAGACCAATCGGAACTAACCTCAGGTGGTACGAAACTTGGACCGAGTCTCTCTTCACCTGAAGTTAGTTCCTATTGGACTGACTTTGTTCGTGTCATACAAACGTCTTTTCTAATTATATGTTTGGAGAGTGGGTGCTGGGATTGGGTATTTATGTAAACAAGTAACGGCATTACTTAATCATTTGGGGGCGCGGTGGCGTTGTGGTAACTGGTTCTCTTCAGATCACCGAAGTTAAGCAACGTCGAGCCCTGTTGGTCCTCGGGTGGGTGGCCGTCTGAGCGGTCGATTCGGACTCCCGCCTTGTGGCAAGGCACTTAACCCCAAGTGTCCACATGGGGGCACGTTGACGCCGTGTACTGAGGCGTACTGCACGTTGATGGTGCGTTTGTCTTCGACCAATCCGACCCTCCCTGTGCTGCAGTGCGGAATTACGATGTTGGGGAGCTGGGACCTGCTCGTCGTTGCTCGGTGGTTTTCTCCGGGTACTCCGGGTTCCTCCACCCATAAAACTGTCACGTTCATGGTCAGCCATTGTGCAAAAATTTGTGACCTTAAAACACCAATAAATAAATAAATAACTTAATTATGTTCACGCTGTGTTCCTTGTGAGATTCCTGCATAATGTTGAAATATGTACTAACAACTTAAATGTTATATTTAAGTGTTTTACAGGCGTCTTCAATTAGTTCGTTTTAACCCATTTTCTCAAAATTTGAACCAGCACATGATTTTATCAAATTGCGCGTAAGTGAAGAAGTTAAGTAAAGTTCAACTGAAAGTGGGAAAGAAGAGACAAAAAGAGAGAAATGATAAAAACTTAGGAATGCCAAGAAACAGATAGAGAAAAAAAACAGAACAATGGTGTTGTTATACGGAGAGAAGGGGGGAAGGGAGTAACACGGACAAGACTGATACGGATAACGGAATGCTCGAAAGACACATCCCCACTGTTTGTCCAGATGGTACAAAATATATTATTAATTATCCGATTCTATTCCAGGCTATATGCATAGTTAGATTGTTTTTTAAATGGATACACCCTGTGGAGCTGCAGTGTTTATTTTTAGACACCTAGAGTAGACACGGATACCGAGTTTATATTCCCTATAGTTTTACGCAAATTTAAACTGAGAGCAAAATCAGAACAACCCATTATATTTTGTTTGACAAACCACATCGATCTGTGTCATAGAAAATGGACTGGGTTATACTCTAAACTATTTTCATAAGAAGGTGGACAAAAGGTGAGCGACTCGTTCAGTAATCGCTCTTCAGAATACACAATGGTTTCCATCGCTATAATAAACAGGTGAAGAATGCACAACTGTATTCTCAGTGGATTTTAACTTCATGATAAGACAACCCAAAGAAGTCAAAAGTTGCTCAAAAACTGTTATGTTTGAGTCAACATAATGATTGTTAACTTGTCATAAAAACATAGTTACGTTTCTGCTCCATGTCTGCCTTGCAATAAAAAAAGCAAACACCTAAAATAGATTACAATGTCATGGCGGGCGTTCGAACCCACACCGAGAGAGTTTCCTACGGCGCCAACCGCCAAGCCAAACTGCACAAAACCACGCACACCACCCGGCCACCGAGTGGTGTGTGTCGTTCAGTGCAGTTTCGCTAGGTACGGCACCAACCGCCTAGCAAAACTGCACTGAAACACGCACACTACTCGGCCACCGAGTGCTGTGCGTGGTTCAGTGCACTTTCGCTCGGCGGTTGGTGTCGTAGGAAACCCTCTCTTCCATGCCATTGTAAACAAAACCTGCGTCCTTAATTCAATGGAAATTTGATAGAGAAGTTCTCATTGATTTCCTTGCAGTGCAGTATGTAGAATTGATGCAATTACTTGATAAATAACTTTAAAAATAACTGAGAGTGAATTCCGTGTGATCTGTAATGATCTCGTATATACTTGGTTAACTAGCAAACCTTGATTGCGGTCTGTCAGTGGCCGAGTGCTGTGCGTGGTTCAGTGCAGTTTCGCGGAGCGGTTGATGCCGTTGGAAACTCTCGCCATGCCATTTGAAACAAAACCAGCGTCCTTGATTCTATGGCATGCGGGAATTTGATAGACAAGTTCTCACTGATTTCCTTGCAATGCAGTATGTACAATTGATGCAATTACTTGATAAATAATATACATGCAGATTGTTTTTTCAAGGAATATAGTTGTTCGGTTTAAAACATATAGTCTTATCCTATTTTATGCTCATGAACTGTTTATACAATCGGTCACATTGTCTTCATATTCATGTTTATCACATAATCACCGTCAAAGTCAAATTCGACATCGTTACACTCCGAATGATTTGGTTTCGGAAGTGGAACTGAATTAATCTTCTTTCATATTTTATTAAATGTTTACATAATACAAATAATAGCAGACGACATTTGCAGAAAACATTTACAGGAATAACTTATTATTTTACATGTTGTCTCGAAAACACCTTATGACCCTCACCGGAACAAGCTCACTGAGCTTGTTTCAGTCAGTGGATATATGCTATGTTTTTATGTATGACAAAAATTGGAAAAAAATGGCTGGCAATATTTTAGACACTGCTGATAAGCTTTAGTTGTTACTTTAGGAAAAAAAGTTTACCAGTTACCCATCGTACAAAAAATTATAATTTAATATTTTATTTAATGCTTCGTTTTAAATTATCCAAACATGTCAACAAACCGATATACTTTGTGACCCCTCGTTGAAACGAGCTCAAGGATCTCGTTCCAATAAGTTGCCACATGATGTTGTTTTGATACTTTAAAAAAGAATCTCAATTTATAAATAAGGCAGACGAGTGCGGCTGATTCCTTATGTAAAATATTAACCCTTTACCTAACACGAAAAGCAGCCGACACTTGCAAATACAATTATTGAAGCACTAATTTTTTTTGTATTTTTGGCTTCAAAAACATAGGTTATGACCCCTCGTTGAACTCGTTCCGATGAGGGGCCATAAGCTATGTTTTTGTGACAAAAATGAAAAAGTAATACAAATTGAATGGTGAATTTCGTGAATAGCGCGGGCCGTTTTGGTCCTTACGTTGAGTAAAGGGTTAACCCTTTACCCAACGTAACGGCCAAAACCGGCAAGCGCTATTCTCAAAAATCGCCAATTAATTTTCAAAATATTTTCATTTTTTGTCTCAAAAACATAGGTTATGACCCCTCGTTGGAACGAGCTCGTCGAGCTCGTTCCAACGAGGGGTCATAACCTATGTTTTTGAGACAAAATATGAAAAAAAAATAGTTATTCAAGAATTTTTTTTGCAAGTGTCGTCTGCTTTTCATGTTAGGTAAAGGGTTAAATGGTCAAACTACACATTATACGATAACAGTAGTTTCAATTTCGTAACGATTTAATATGAAACTTCTGAACCTCGTTAACTAAAGTCGATCTGAGCATCGAACAACCTCAGCTCGAGACGATTTTAGTGAACTGGGCGTAAACATTTCATTTCAAATCTCGACTTATCAGAATATATTTATTTTTACACCGCGATAAACTAATGTGTAAATATTCCATGAATTCCAAGGCATTAATAATCACGTGTCCCTTACAGACACAAAAGACCAGATTTCAGTTTTTTAGGAGATAAAGCAATTTAAACACCGGTGTAAATTATTTTATTACCCATTTAAGATTATACAAACTTCCTGATTGGTCAGTAAACAATGCATGCTGTGTGGTACATTTAACCCCATCAGGGTGTGCAAAGTTCAACGGAGTCTGTGAGAATACCACGTGCCAGTTAAGAGGAGTGAACAGACATTCTTTGGTATACTTCGAGGGTTTTTCTTTCATCCATCGCCTCAGATATTTTTGGCAGTAATAATAAACACCCAGACTCAAAAACAAAATGAGAACAATATTGTTTCATGAGAATATTTCGAAAATTTGAAACAAAAATGTTTTTCCCATTCTCCCAATGTACGATTTTACTGTCGAGGAGAGTGATTCGGTTCTCGTGTTTCTACACTACAGATCGGTTGTGGTTTCGAGAAACATGCAACCTGTCTCGTTATATGAATTGCCCTTTCAGTGAAACTTATTAACCCTTTACCCAACGTAACGGCCAAAACCGGCCAGCGCTTTTCACAAAAATCGCCAATTAATTTTATTATTTTTGCAGTTTTGTCTCAAAAACATAGGTTATGACCCCTCTTTGGAACGAGCTCGTTCCAAAGAGGGGTCATAACCTATGTTTTTGAGACAAAAAATGAAAATTTAGTTATTCAAGAATTTTGTTTGCAAGTGTCGTCTGCTCTTCATGTAAGGTAAAATGTTAAAGCACTTGTACATGGACTATGCACGATTCCATACATGCAACACCAAATTCAAGCATCTCGTCGTGTTTACAATAGGATCGCAACTCCCCTGGCGGGGTCGTTGTGATCCGATTGTTAACATGACCTCGAATCTGATACAAATTACAAGTCATGCACATTGTCATGATAATGTATATTTATCTTAGAATACACGTGTGTTGCGTGTGTAATTATCCGACTACAGCGTGTATCGGGGGACCTTGTTACAAAATTTGTATCTCGCAGCTGCATAATACTCGTGAGTGTCTTGTTACGATTTGTTTAGATTACTGGTTGTGGAACGTTAACAGTTTTCGAAAAGCGTCTGCGAGGGAGCTTGTACGTTTCACCGCACTATATTAAAAGAAAGAAACACTTCTCAATCAATAAATTACGGAGCAAAATTGCTTTTATGCTTTTGTGTCTGAATTACAGAAAGTTCAAGACAGCAGCATAGACTTTCAACCGAAACGACAAGCATTGTCATGAGTCTAGTAGAAAACATTTACTCAATGCACACGATATCACAATTTAATATTTTTTAATATTTTTGTGAAAAAGTTTCCAAAAGTTTTAACAAAACCATTTCCTATGAATAATCGTTGGAATGAGACCGTCGAGTTCTTTCGAATGTTGCGTCACATTATATGGTTTTTTGAAAATTTTGGGAACAAAACAGTTTAAATTTGTAAATTACGTGGGAGGATGCGACCGATAAGATTGGTAAATGGTTAATTAATATATAACATTTGAGAATCATAACCATTTTGTTCATGTATAAAATGCGGTATCAGAGTCTCGCTTTTGCTACTAAGAATATATCTCAATTCGTTTTCGATTTGTCAAGACATGGCCTTAGAAACAAGAGCGAGGCTCATTTTGTACATAAACATAGTAATGATTATATAAGTAAATTAGCGGCGCACAGACATGTAGTTGCGTTTTTGTTTTTCATTCCAGTCGTGGATAAAGAGCCCGTTAATTCTGCCATCACCCGTGAAGACAAAGGTTTTCTGTTAACCCTTTACCCAATATAACGGCCAAAACCGGCCCGCGCTATTCTCAAAAATCGCCAATTAATTTTCATTATTTTTTCATTTTTTGTCTCAAAAATATAGGTTATGACCCCTCGATGGAACGAGCTCGTCGAGCTCGTTCCAATGAGGGGCCATAACCTATGTTTTTGAGACAAAAAATGAAAAGAATTAGCTATTGAAGAATTTTTTGTGTAAGAGTCGTCTGCTTTTCATGTTAGGTGAAGGGTTAATAAGAAAAGGTAATCCCAACCTTGACTTTACAGTTATATTTTTAGTTTGGTGATAATCAAAGCTCTAGAAAGGAATATGTCAACAGACTTAATTTCCCAATCTGCAAAATATTAGTGAAACAAACATTGACAAACATGTTCCCCACATGACGAAGATAAAACAGAGGGCATCGAAACGAAGCGATACAGTTTTCCACGAAACGGCATTGCCGAAGTTCACTTTCGCGTCCTTGAAGTCTTTGAATGAGCTCACCCTGGTGCGTGACTTCAAAAATAGTATAGTGCAGATCCATTTCGGAACAGGACGATTGTCTGTTGTAGGTGTATGATAGCAACGCTGAACCACAACAGCTATAATGGTAGTAATTACACTTGTGAGATACAAAATGTCCAACAGAATAGCAAGAATGGACACTGATCCAGATGTTTTCGGTAATAAGTCATAAATCAGACTGAAATATATAGAATAAGACAGCATGACAGAAACAGCAAACGACAACTTTTCGCCGCTCTCAACTGGTATTTTAAACGTGCATAAGTTAGCTATAGATAGAATTACCAGTGGAAACATTACAGTTATGACAAAGAACACAGACTTTCGTTTCAATTCAATTACAATTCTCAATACATTATGACCACTTACATTCTGCACGGACATTGTGGAACTCATAAGTTCCCATTCCTCTCTGGGTATTCCAATGAATTCATTCTGAGTATAGTCGTGGAAGCTACCCGCAGTTAAAAAAAACCTCACGATTAGCTGGCGAGAAAACAATGGTGCAGCGTTGACTATCAAACGGAAATTTGGTAATGTCAACATGGCACGCTGTTCTAAATTTTGTTGTTCCAAACCATATCACTTTTCCTGAAAAAATGAGAAAGGTTGGGTATCCGGAATCATCAATTACAGTATACTTGCCATTATTTCCAAATGAAACAAAATACTGCATTTTGATTGGCTGAGAGGTACGGTGTAACTTGCAATCCACAGTGGGTTTTTTACACCGTGTTTAACCACGTGTAAAAACAAGAATATACAAGAGCAAGCTATATGGCTAAAAAAATACCCATTTTTAATTATTAATTCATACTTTCTGCTCGGTTATGTTAAAACAAAAACAAAATACAGGAAATTTAATATTTATGTGCAATAAAATAATACAGATATGGATGTCATTGGAACTGGCTCATTGAGCCAGTTCCAATGACATCCACATGTGTCTTGTTTTGTTAAGAAATTCACAAAGTACAATTGTTCTGTCAGTTTTTGCCCACAATGTAGGTTAAAGTATTAAGTACACCAAAATTCTTGGAAATAAATCCGTTATCCTTGTGTTTTCCAGGGTGTATGGGAATTTACACCGGTTTGGGAACTCATACACCCTGAGGCTTCGCCTCAGGGTGTATGAGTTCCCAAACCGGTGTAAATTCCCATACACCCTGGAAAACACAAGGATAACTAATAATATTGTTTACTAGAACTAGTTTTGGAACCCATAGAGTGTCTTTGTGAATATTTATGTAGTCTATGTTTCCGTAATCTGACGGGAGCCAAGAATGATATATGTCAACCCATTCCAAACCACAAACACCAACAATCGTTAGACTCTGTTCTGTCATATCGAGCTCGGAAATGGCAACCAGAGAAAAGTTGAATGTAACTTCAAGTTCCATGCCTCGGCGTTCCAGTGGTACAAACAGTGGATCTGATTCATTGAAAAGATGAAATTTCAATCTTTTCATGTCCCGCAAAGGTGAGTTGTCAACAGCAATGATGGATATACATGTACCACATAAGAGTAAAATACAGAACATTATTTACCAAAGTGGACTACAATTACTTCCTCAAACAAATGAATTATGTTCGTTTTTTAAGCATTTAGAAATCTACTGATACACATTTAATATAGCGACTTCAAGCTGAATCATTCGCAAGTGACAACACAATTTGCGACGCGTTTACTGACCAAGTTTAAATGCAACCAAATTAATACATTTGTGAACAATAACGGAATGAAGAGACAATAGATGTGAGTGGCAGACGACCATAATGATATTTTGTAATTATGTATGGTAACAATCGATTTCACCTACGTTGACATGATAAATCCATTACAAAGCAATTTTAAAATTAACTAACCGTGAACTGAATTTGATTTTTATTCAAACGTGTTTCTTCATTGACCAGAGAGTAATTTAAGCGGTAACGCATCTTATTTCAAAATGAAACAAAATACTGCACTTTGAAATGGCTGAGAGTTACGGTGTAACTTGCAATCCACAGCGGATTTTTTTACACAGTGTTTACCCACGGTGTAATAACAAGAATATACAAGAGCAAGTAATATGGCTAAAAAAGCATCGATTTTTAATTATTAATTCATTCCTTTTGCTCGGTTATACAGGAAATTTAATATTTTTGTGCAATAAAATATTACAGATGTGGATGTCAATGGAACTGGCTCATTGAGCCAGTTCAAATGACATCCATATTTCTCTGGTTTTATTTAAAAAACTTGCAAAGTACAAATTTTCTATCAGTTTTTGCCCACAATGTAGGTTAAAGTATTAAGTACACCAAAATTCTTGGAAATAAATCCGTTATTCGCCTCAGGGTGTATCAGTTCCCAAACCGGTGTAAATTCCCATACACTCTGGAAAACACAAGGATAACTATTAATATTCTGCGAAACACTTTGTATCTTTAGCGATGCCCTGCGCCGGGAGCACTAGTAAAACGAAACCAGTATTTGACTCAAGCGCTGGAATTCTATTGCCAGCGGCAGTCATTTTTCATACACTTCCCTCTGCCCTTTTGATTCCTATAATGATGTGTGGACAAAATCGTTCGAGATGTAACGCACAATTAAAAGTCAATGTGACACGTGGAATTCAACAGTATTCCAGCAAATGGGCCAACAATTCCGCTGTATTTTGAAGCTCAGGTCAGGGTCGTGTTACCAAACCGATTTTGACTGGACAAGTGGCAAGTAACCTCCCATAACTCTTTCCGTGGCTGGGAAAAATATGAGCAAACATTCAACCAAACTGAACCGCTTACAAATATGGGTCCATTACAGATATAAACGATATCTGCTAATGGTAGTGATACTGCAAAATACAAAATAATTTTGACTGGAATTACAAATAAAGAATTGCGTTAACTAATTTTCGTGGATTGAAGCATGCTATTTATACCATGGTTATATATTCTACTATACCTATACATGAACAGCCTATGACATAAATTTTAGTTTTATGTACCAACTGTGGTAAACAATGCACTATATTGACAGATTGTGGGAAGTATTTTGTATCAACAGTTCGTCCCCTGAGTTTCAATGTGTTCTCTGTGCCAGTAGGCTGCCAGTCGGCACATAGAACACATTGGAACTCAGGTGACGAGTTGTGTTATTTTGTTTCTTTTTTTAGGAATACACCTTGAGCGAATTATGGTTAATCTGGATGGTGCCTTGTAGATAAGGCAACTCTATGCTGTCAGGACTTAAAATGAAGGGAATAAATATAAGAACTGAATCATGACTGTTCGAAATCCGCGAGGTGATGGTACAAATTGATCGCCTGCAAATTTAATGAACCGCAAAATTAGCTCCTCATTAGTCCAAATCTCTTACCATATCTGGTGTTAGCTCCAACTGGGGGGGGGGGGGGGGGGGGGGGGGGCGTTCCCTTCAGAGCAACGAAGTTAAGCAACATCGAGTCCGGTTAGTCCTTGGATGGGTGACCGTCTGAGCGATCGATTCGGACTCCTGCTTTGTGTCCTTGGGCAAGGCACTTAACCCGGATTGTTCACATGTGGGCACGATGACGCCGTGTACTAAGGTGTCCTGCACGTCGATAGCGCGCATGTCTTCAAGCAATCTAACCCTGCCTGTGCAATGCAGTTACGATGTTGGGAAGCTGGCGGACGCTCGTCGTTGCTCGGTGGTTCTCTCCGAGTACTCCGGCTTCCTCCACCTGTAAAACTGTCACCGACAAGATATGACCCTGGCTGCTAAAGTGTCTCGTTAAACCTTAATAAATAAATATAAATAAATAAGCTCCCATTGGATTGATTTTTTCGTGTCATACAAACGTTTGAAGAACATCACGAAAGGTAACTCTGATTGGTTTCGTCACATTTGTGTTCCCAAGACATCAAAAGCTAATTCTGATTGGCAGCTTAGCACGTATTCCAAATTTGGCACAAGAGGCCGTTATATATATATAAATATATTAACCACCCTCTCAATGCCGCAGGACAGCAAAACAATATATTACTGTTTTGTGGTCCTCTGGCATTGAGGGTAGTTGCCTTATTTCAGGTTTTCGGTATAAAAGCGAATAATAATGGAACAAAATGATGAATTCATATCGTTTGTCGTTCACCTTTATTACAACATGTGCCTTATATTTAGAATAACGATATGCTATATTATACTTTCTTTGGATGTGGTATCTCCGAACTCTGAAAGCACTTGAAAAGTGTATCCGTACTCAATACGGAACTATAGTGGCAAAATGGTTAATCTCAGATGTTTTATAACATGCTCGGCCATATTACTACCTGTGAAAAGCATGTGCGTTAAATTTTAGCTTTTAGCCCCACTTCCGGTATAAAGCTTCCGCGGTTAAAAAAAAAATACGCCAAAAGTATGAAGTTCATCCGACTTGACCTTTCACACGACGTAAGTTTCCAACTTCGATACATTCAGATTTCGCGATGTTTCATTCAAACACACGACGTTCTGCGGTACTATCTCTTCTGTGCAATAATGACTTATTAAGTTTAAAATACCTACAAGTAAATATTTAAAATAAAATTTAAGAATTCTTAATAATAATTTAACTGAAAAAGCAAGATTAATTCAATCAACTTTGACGATGTGTCTAGTTGTCAATCAAACATTCACGTGTAGCCGGTAGTACTGCCCACAGGCGCAGATGTTAACAAAACAAACCCGTGTGTTTGCGATAGAAAGTGTCGCTGTTTCCCCATTTTAAATGACAAAGTCGGTTGCTTATTAAGAGCATGGTATAAATAAAACAAATAGGTAAAAGGGTCGGTAATCCGATTTAAACCACGAGTGGGATAAGGGTTTTAACCACTCGGCAAGCCGAGTGGTTAAAACCCTTATCCTACTCGTGGTTTAAATCGGATTACCGGCCCAAGTACGTACTTATTCTATAGATTACCATTTCTTTTTTCTCGATTCAGTCTTGATCTCGCGGAACGTTGTCTATGAAGTCTCTGCCGATTAATATACGCCTGTCACGACCAGTTCGCAGATGTCTTCCTAAAAGAAAATCCAATTGTATGACCAAAGTACTGCACTCTTCGTTGCGCATTATTCCAGAGTGAATATATCTAAGTACTGCATGAATTTGAAAACATAGCCATGTCCTCTAAGGTTCATAGTTAAGTATGGATAATGTTATCTCACATCCGTTCGTAGGGTTGTGCAGTCTTCGGCACTGTCATCATTAAAGTGATTTGTACCTGCACGCTACAGGCACATGTGTAATAAAACACTGAAATCCCACCTGTCTACAAATGTTTGACCTGTTTGGATATAGTAATTTAACTGTTAACTCCAAAATATCCGGAAGTTGAGTTTATTTAGAACGGCGTTTAATACCCGAATGAAACGACATCTATTCGTAAGTAACGTACACCGATCTCAATGTAACAGGATGGCTCAAAAACTCCTTGTCGCGATTAGAAAATTGCTCTAGCTTTCGCTGTTGTGACTGAGCCATTCATTCCTATTAATAAACATTGCTCACCAACATTTTTTCTGGCTAAATAATGTTAAGTTTTTCTGCGCCTCGCATTCGCTAATTGCTTTTAACAAAATACACTTAGATTTGAAACTAAAAGTCCTGTGACTGTATTGTGAACTATTTTGAAGTAATAGCGCGCTTATTTAGCGCACCTTTGTCACTGCCAAACTGCACCATTAGCGCAACTCGGTTTCTGTAGAAAGCCAGCGTGCCCAACACTGTCAAATTATATACTAGTAAATAGAGATCATTAACTTCATTCCTAAACTCTACTGCGATAGATGTAGATGTAATGTCGTAAATAGATATTATGATAACTTCGACTTCATATATAAAATAACAGTGGATTACTACTTAATCGTTGGGCCGTATTCTCTCCACTCGAAAAGTATTTATGAATGTTCATAACAGCGCAAGAAACACTTGAAACCTTTCATCACATGGTCCATTTAATGAACGTCTGCAGGTGCGTGTGTTTTGTCCTCAGAAATTGTGATAAATTTCTAAGTGAAAAATCTATCCCGTGGCGAGTTTGAAGTAAAACACCCCCACATACTATAGTCACCGTATTGTAGTGACAAGGCTTTTAGTTTCAACTGTACATGTAAAGTGTTCCTGGTGTACATATTGTTTACGAAAGTGATATTGACTATTTGCTGCACATTTTAGGTATCATTGACCAAACAAAAGTGCCGATGCTGGAAATCTGTTTGTCAAACATTACCAATAGGGAGAGAGCTAGCTGTTTATGCACGAATTGACCACACGTCTAATTCTATTTTGCGGAGCAGGTGGGGGGAGAAAAAAATTAATTGCGACGTGTTTCGACGACTTTCCATCAATTCAGTTATATGAAAGTCAGTGCACATCTACTCTACCAGAGCACACAGAATAAATGAAATTAACAAGGATAAAAAGGTTGCACTAAAGGCGACCTTGAAAAATACATCCTCTATGCGAGCTGCAACGCTTCTCCGTGCCAGGTGTGTGCTGATATCTTGTCCTCCGTCCATGCTTTTAACAGAATCACTCGTCTTACCCTTGCAGACTTTCCGATATAGAAAATCACGGAGCCATCCCCCAACCTGTCCCTCACGCGTCGAGTACACGTGATACCAACGCTCCACTATCACTGCACATATAGTTGTACCAACACTAATGAGATATAATATGTCGAGCTGAATGGCTAGAATGGAGACCGATCCAGATGATTTGGGTAATAATTCATAAACCAAGTTAAAATAAATGGAATAGGATAGCATCACTGAAACTGCAAATGACATTTTTTCTCCACATTCAACGGGTACCTTAAACGTACACAAATTAGCAATTGATAACATAAGTAGCGGAAAAATGATCGTTATGACAAAAAACATTGCTTTTCGTCTCAAATTAAATTCTATTTTTATCACAGAATATCCGTATATGACATGCTGTGTCATTTGTTTGTTCTCAATCTTCCATTCCTCTCTCGGTATTCCTAAAAACTCATGTCCAGTGAAGTCATTTAAAACACCCGCATCAAGTGCAACTTCACGATACACCGGAAAGAAGATAACAGAACACTTTTGTTTATCGAAAGGAAATTTTGATATGTCCACGTCACATGATGTTCTAAATTTGGTTGATCCCAGCCATGTAGCGTGGCCAATATTATTGAGAGTAATGGGATAACCAGCGTCATCCATTATTGTATATCTATCAACGTTATTCACTAAACCAACAGATGGTACCCACAGATGCGAGCGGTCTACATGTATGTAAGTTATGTCCCCATATTCCGCGGGTAACCACGTATGATACACGTCTGTCCACTGGATATAGCAAACTCCAACAATTGATAAGCTTTGTTCCATGGTATTAAGTTCAGAAATGGCCATCAGAGAGAAACCTAGGGTTGCATTTAGTCTTTCTTTGTGACTTGATACTGGTACAAACAAAGGATCAGATTTGTTGAAAAGATCAAATCGTAAACGCCACATGTCCTCGAAAGTATAGCTGTCACATTCTATGATCAAAGAACACAACCCGACGAAATATACAAGAAACATGTTCTTTTTATCCATTGTGTAAAAATAAATCCGATCCAGGCAATGTTTTCGAGCAAACGTAATGCGCAGGTGTGAAATACATTTCTATTAAAAAAATTATCTTATATTATCTTTGCCTTTTTCATACCTTTTGCACTCGCACCGCCCGTTATATGCAGATGGATGCGCATTGTGGATTTACTATGTAATACGAAATACCGGAAACGCTTATGTTCAATACGGGGCGTTGACAGAAGGAAACGCATTTTATAAATGTTGCCAATGTACATCTCGATCTTCCGCCTTCAGCCATACAACTCCACATGACATTTATTCCAACCGACCGTGCATGCCTAAGATTGAGTGTTTCGCTCTTTTGTGTCAGACTTACATTCTATGCTTTACATTGTGGGAGATGAGGCCTAACTTAATATATTTTTGTTGGCTTTGTATTGGGTAGCGTCTTTTGATTGGTATTTTTTTTCGTTTCGGTGTGGTTAGAGGTAGAGCGAGCAATAGAACACACGAAAGGTTCATTCTCTTCTCCTTTGAGATTGATGTATTTTTAACCCTATGTACGATGATTTTGAAACATGAAAATTTCGAGCTACAACATTTGCTCATACTGCGACTATGATTTCAACCAATTTCGTGTTGTTTAACCCTTTACCCAACATGAAAAACAGACGACACTTGCACACAGAATTCTTGAATAACTAATTATTTTCATTTTTTTTTTGTCTCAGAAACATAGGTTATGACCCCTCTTTGGAACGAGCTCGCGAGCTCGTTCCAAAGAGGGGTCATAACCTATGTTTTTGAGACAAAAAATGAAAAAAATAATGAAAATTAATTGGCGATTTTTGTGAATAGCGCTGGGCGGTTTTGACCGTCACGATGGGTAAAGGGTTAATTTGACCCAAAACAAATCGAATTAGTTAAATTCCTAGTTGCTTTGTGAGAACACTTGCTGGTTACAAATTGGGTATTTCGACATCAGGGTGCAGAGGTTAAGTGGATATTAAAACTTTTAACATCTTCTTTCATGCCAGTAAAATACGTGACTTTTTGGATGGGGGTCTGTAAGTGTATATCTAGAATATACCCATAGTAGCTTGGTGTACCAAATGTTCACCACGAGTGGTGAAGTGGTGTTAGCCTCGAACCTTTGGCGCGGTTAACACCACTTCACCACGAGAGTTAAACATTTGGTACACCAAGCTTCTTTGGATATATTTTATTTATACCTTGACCGTCAGACTATCAAGAGTCGTTATTATTTTGTCTCGATTTTACTCAACAGCAGACGTACATAGAAATTCACGTTATTTGACAATGTTTATTTACACAAAGGAAACGTATCAGTAGGGTGGAATGGGGGATACGAGCCCACTAAATTTTTTGTCTCGATCGCTGTAAATTTTTATCGCCGAAACGAAATGGAAAAAGAAACGGAACCTTTTTCGTTTTAATAACATAAAAGCATACTATTTCGAGTTATGGGTGCTTTAAAACATGAGACGATGCATATTTGTTAATTGTTGGCATCTTATGAGGTAAGCCTATTTAAAAACGTAATAAATAATTGCCGGTTTCATTTCTCTCTTCGTGAGGCGACGTGTGGTAAATTTAGAGAAGTTTGGATTCAGGTCGACGTCACCAAAGGTCAGCTTGAATGTAGTTCTACTGCAGATGTAAATTCTAACTAATGAGAGCCCATTGCTGGCGTGTTCACCACGGTTGGTGTGTAAAGCTAAAATTTATGTCACAGGTTTTATATATATCGTAGAATAGGTAATCATGGTATAAAAGTGTATTACGCCACGATTGCAGTTTGTATTCAACGTCAGCTGAGTCAATGGAGACACTGGGAAATGTGTAAAATACATCATGCATTGAATCTGGCCTACGTGTAAGAAAAGCATGCAATAAGGCACCTATTTTAGTTTTAGCATAGCTGTTTTGGCGTGAATAAAATTCTTTGAAACTATTCAGTTTCAAGCAAAAATGTAAACAGACCGCCAAATGTGATATTTTTTTTTTAAATATCAGCTTCGTCGACCTAATTCTAGTTTAATCGTGATGGGAATGAAGAACACGAATAAGCAAGAGTACGAGGAGTAGGAATCACCTATCCTTGAAAGAGTTGCTCGTGCATTTCACGCGCGTCTTCGGCGCACGAGAAATGCAAGAGAAACTCCAACTCGGGTCGTTGTTTTCAGTCCGTCATAATGTTCCTTATTTGTGTTCTGTCTCATGAAAGAACGAATCTAAAGCATCCCCCATATTACGGACTCTTAACCCTTTAACTAAGATGAAAAGCAGACGACACTTGCAAACAAAATTCTTGAATAACTAATTTTTTTTCATTTTTTCTCTCAAAAACATAGGTTATGACCCCTCGTTGAAACGAATGAATGAAACCCAGTTGACCGCTTGGCCACAAAATGTCAATTTTATAGTCACCTATTGGCTCCGCCTTCATTTCCCGATTGCCCAAGCCACTTCGTTTCAGTTATCGTTGTTTGGCCTTCAATATGTCTCTCACTTTCACAAATTCTACACTGCTAACTATTGTGTGGCCACAATTAAAACGTTTTAAATTTCTGTCAATATTGGAAATAAATCCACGCAACGAGCTTGGTTCATATTCAGAGCCGTCAGATTTTCTGACTGATAGGATAAATTTGCATAAAATAACACACAGTTCACTGGGCGGTATGTTGTGAGTTTCACGATGCTCATTTATATCACTGCTTTGAAGAAAATGTCTTACTAACTTCATATCATAAAAGGTCTTGCTTAAAGTATTTTTTATTTGTTTCGTTTTCAACAAATCCATCTATATCTGCACCGGTGACATAAACAAAACGACGCTGTTGAGTAGTGTCCGTTTGCTTAGCAACGCCAACAGTTTCTTGGCAAGCTAGCTCTGGTAGCGTTCATCGTGTAATGGGCTCAAACGTTCTGCCGAGAGAGTCACTTCAAAGTCGATACCTATTTTTTTTTTCACAGTGTATAACAAGCCTTTTGTGGAATCAATAATCTTAACAATTTCCACTTCTCCTTTTCCATCTATTTTCACAAGTTCGTTCACTCGATAGTTAGGTACACGCGACATGTTTTGATTGTAAACAATGGAGTGGTACACCATGAATATTAATTAGGTGATGAGGCTTAAAATTCAGCCAATGAAAAACCTTGCAGGTCATATTACACGTGTTCTCATACAGAAGAATATCAGATGGACTTTTTCATTGAACTTTACAATAGTCATGTGATAAATAATAATAGTACAGTCAAGTTTTCTTATGTGCATTATCGAACACATTTTCCGTTGTCACTGTCTTGTGGATATTGCTTGCCTTTAATTCCCCAAACAGGTGCCCATGGTAGCCCACAACTGCCACAGAACAATTATGTTGAAAATATTAATTTTGTCATGAAACACTCACGACCCAGATGGGTGTGGCAGCTGGGAACAAATGAGATATTTTCCAATTGTGTGTGACTTATTTCATGCATACAGGTATCAGTGTTTATACTTGTACCCGTCTCGGTTTGTTACTCTTTATCATATGGCTGCTAGAGAGGGTAATAGAAGGTGGGGTGTTGGACAAATTGTCAATTGTCGTGATTTCTGTCCCAGAAGGGTTTGGCAGCTGATATCAAATCGGATATTTTTTGATTCTCTGCTACAAATTCTATATCTACATGTATGAAGGTTTAGGGTCGCAAGGGTTTTCTCCTGGTACCGTCTTTCAGATAGCGCTGAAGGAGGGCTGAAATAGCAGGCTTCTGGTGAAAAAAATTGGGATTTTTCACCAAAACTCGGGATATTAAGGGTCGTTCGGGTACATGCTATACTACTCGCAAAAGGAAAATTGGATTAGGGACATGAAAAGGCAATTTATCTCTTCGAGCGAACCGAGGACGTACACTTTCTGTTGAACAAAATGGGACAGGAAAGACTTGATTCATGGCATCAACCGTATTCCGTTTTGCCTTCAACATATTTGTTTGAAAACGCTTTTTATATGAGATCATGTATCAAGCTACCATCTCCAAAGACCAACAGGCGTAATTCTAGCGGCAAATAAATTGTCATGAAAAACAGATTTAAAGTGAGGATGCTTTCCGTTTAACAATGATGAATAGCATTTGTTAATCACTTGAGTGAATTACTTCAGCTTAGAGTCACGGAAAGTTAACATTTTACTGGCATGGACTGTTTCAACTTCAATCACTACTCTTTTTGAAGAAGACACATACCGATGGTGCGTCGTTTTTCCAGAATTACAGTATATAGCTACATTCAGTCCAATTTTAACTGAAGTCACTAAATCAGACAAAGGAGTCTGCATACCCACCATCACGAAAGTTAAATTTAAATTTAATTTAAATATAAGCTTATTATATAAAAGGGTATTTATTACTTGTCACAAATACAGGTATGATGTGAACAATGTAAGGGGATGTTGTCTCCAAAATATGTTTGTGACTGGGCCCACAAGGATGATAGGCTCAATTAGTGGACAAATGATGTTGTTACTTTCCAACATGTGATTTACTGGGATTTCTGGGGTTAATTATAAATGATAACTTCACAAGTGAATTATGCAATCAACAATTGGGTCATGTATCTGTGCACGCAAAGGAAGACGCTCTCCTGTGGGTGTAATGGGGACTTCATTGCTTTTTTTTTTCTTTTTTTTTACCCTTTACCTAACATGAAAAGCAGACCGCACTTGCAAAAACAATTCTTGAATAACTATTATTTTCATTTTGTTGTCCCCAAAACATAGGTCATGAGCCCTCACTGGAACGGGCTCGTTCCAATGAGGGGTCATAACCCATGTTTTAGAGACAAAAAATGAAAAAATAATGAAAATTAATTGGTGATATTTGATAATAGCTCTGCCGTTACGTTAGGTAAAGGGTTAAATAATATAATTATCGTTAATAATGAAAAGTAATAAACAGAGTAATCGCTTGACTGGACTGGTTACGTGAAATAATTCATTCGAGGCGAGGGACTATATTGCAAAACACTCGTTCGCATTCGCGCCCTCGTGTTTGTACAACGTCCCTCACCTCTTCTGAATTATTTCACGTAACCAGTCCAGTCAAAGGATTACTCTCTATTTAAACATCCTGGGGTTAACCAGTAAAACGTATAGAGTGACAATGAAAAGCAAATATGTAGGAATTTTCTTTAATGGATCAACTGGAATGTGTCACCATAGAAAATTAGCAATTACGGAATGATAATAACAGTAAAAAAATAAAGGTTTAAAAAAATTCAAGTTCCCGCCTAATGCTTCGATACGCATATATCTCAAACAAAACTAAAAATTTACAAAGGGCGATAACTTTTGTTAAATACTACAAACACTACATCCATAAAATGTGAATTTATTTTTATACCATGGTTACCGATTCTACTATATATAAAAAACTATGACATAAATTTTAGCTTTGCACATCAACCGTGTTGAACACGCCACCAATGGGATTTCTATAGTAAAAATTTACACCTACAATGGAACTACATCCAAGTTGACCTTTGTTGACCTCGCCTTGAATGCAAACTTTTCTAAATTTATCACTCGTCGCCTCGGGAAGAATAAAATGAAACCCGCAATTATTTATTTCGTTTTTAAATAAGTTTTCCTCATAAGGTACCAAAAGTCAACAAGTACACGTTGTCTCATGTTAATAAAGCATCCATAGCTCGAAATAGTATGTTATTATTTTATTAAAAATGAAAAGGCCCCGTAATTTGCGGTATCGCTTTCTATTTCGTTTCGGCGATAAATTTGCAGCGGAAGTACTTCCCACCGGTGCTCATGTAAACAAAAACAGATTCGCACATGTGAATATTCATTTATTTTGCTTGTAAACTCCTAATAATATGACGATCTTGGTATAAATAAAGTATACCCAAAGTAGCTTGGTGTATCAAATGTTCACCACTCGTGGTGAAGTGGTCTTAACCGCGCGCTGAAAGTAAACGGTAAACACCACTTCACCACTCTTGGTAGCCATTTGGTACACAAAAGTGTTTAAGGTCACATAATTTTCTGCACAATGGCCGATCATAACCACGACATGGAGATAAAGCCAAGTTTATTTGATCATGACAATAAGATGTGAACGACCATATTTAATCACCTATAACCGGTTCATTATTTTCAAATTCGGAACACCATATGGATAAATTTTCTTAGCATTGTTCATATTTTATTAAAATATTTTCCAGAGCGTATACACTTCTTGCAAAATAAATTAAATTATGTATTTACTTACCAACCAATAAACAAATTTATCAATAAAATAATAAGATATTAATATAACTGGAATCAAATTCCACATGAAGAATTAATTCAATAGTTTAGAAAAAATCGTCTAAACCTGTAATCGACGTGAACCTATTGTCCACCTTAATTGGTATTTTTTGAACAGTTATCAAGAATTGTACAAATTTATGTGTCATTACAAATGTCCAATGAACTGTTTTTAACGACATCTATATTCTCAAAATTGTTTTGCTTAGTACTGTTTAGTCTCATTATAGCATTCTATAAACAAGAGGCCCCAAATGAGCCTTAAACGCTCGCCTGACAAAGTGGTTCGAAGAAGTATTTTGGGTCACGTTAAGCAAGTCAGCAAAACAGAGGAGTGGTATCATGAAATTCATAACCCTGCTATCCATGTCAGATGATTATTATCATCATACATGTTAGTCTTGCTGTCTGCATACGATCCTATCAGCTGCAGACAGGCACTACCAAATGTCCAAAGGTCGTTGTGTCACTGCAGTTTGAAAGGAATATTTTATGGAAAAAACACTAAGGAATGGACTGGAACAAACTTGAACCATCTCAAATTACCCAAACAGCTATAAACTGAAAGGTGGCGATCAGATGACTTGAATGTTTGTGTTTTTTTATATCACTGTAAAAAAACAGATTACTGGAATGTTTGTTTTACTCTATTTTTTATAATGCCACACACTGGATTTCATTAACCATTTACCCAATGTAACGGCAAAAACCGACAAGCGCTATTCTCAAAAATCGACTATCAATGTTCATTATTTTTTAATTTTTTTGTCTCAAAACATATGTTATGACCCCTCGTTGGAACGAGCTCGACGAGCTCGTTCCAACGAGGGGTCATAACCTATGTTTTAGAGACAAAAAATGAAACAAATAAGTTATTCAGGAATTGTTTTTGCAAGTGGCGTCTGCTTTTCATGTTAGGTAAAGGATTAACGCACCATAAACTATAAGTAAGAAATCCTTCAGCATCTGTGGAAAATGTGTATCCGTAATATCATTTTTTATATTACGTTTTTAAATAAGTTTTTAAAACGCGTTTGAACAATTCGGGTCAAGGAATGGTTGAATGTGTGAATACTGCATGCGAACTCGCTTCTGCCTCTGCTACCAGGGCGAGGTTGAGATAAATGATTGAATGCTCCTAATTCTAAGGATAAAAACAAAATTTGCGCGTAATAACGCGGAATATATCTCCACTTGTTACCACCTAAGGAAGATCTGATACGGTATTGTTTGTCTATAATTTACAATTAAAAACAGTGAACAAAGTGTAATGCGGAACATATCTTTACTTGTTGCCACCCAAGGAAGATATGTATCGGCGATTTTATAGACGGGTTCATGATTAGGAGCTAGGCGGCTACTTGCCAAAAAATAAATCGACCTGTAAGACGTACGCGTATCTCGATCAATTTTATAATTCCCATTCAACAATTCGGATCAGTGTGACGCTAAATTTCACGTTCCGATGACGCGATACACATTGGTACGGCACTTAACGTAACGGAATAAGAATTAGTCAAAAATGAAAGCCGCTTAGAAGGAAGTAAACTTCAGAGCATGACGGTAATTTGACTAACTTAATATACATTGATAGAGTTTTATTCTTAAAACCAACATATTTTGTTGCAAAAAATGTAAACAAAGTTGATTCAATATCACATGCTAAAAACTAAAGTGTTAAAAACTACACTTGAAGTGCTGTATTTAACACTTACTAAGTGCTGAACTAGCACTTTGTTCAAGTGTAGATATCCCAGAACTTGACAGGTGTTACAATAATACCACTTGACAAGTGTAATGTCGCGACACTTAAAGGTAAACAACGCAGATGACGCGGATCAGGCTCGAACTCTCGAGCCTGATCCGCGTATCTGCGTTGTGTCCTTTTAATTATGTACCCACCAAGCGCAAATCAAATTATGGACGATTCTGGAAGAACCATCAATGTTAGACACATGGGAAGTGCCATCCATTCAAGTTTCAGATGTCTGACGATTGTAATGTCTAAGTGCTTAAAGCATTGCACTTTGAGTGTTAAAATCAAACCCTAAGAGTTAGAATGGGTTTAACACATTGAAAGTGTCAGTTTTAACACTTTAGTTTTTAGTGTGCAGTTTTATCTTATCAATCATTACATTACTATAAAAAAGAATTTTTGAATTATGACAACAACTCTCAACATTAAACCTAACATCAACAAGATATTAACCACACTAAAATGTACACAGGATGGAATATTTGAAATCTCCTTGTGGAGAGGTGGAGTGACTTATAAAAAAGAGATGCCATTGGAACTTGGTGAACAAACTGACTGAGATTCATACGTGCACTCATGTATTAACAAGCATGACTGTTTTAGAAAGCTCTTTGAAAGTTTCAAGGAATGATGTACAACCAACCACTCGTTATAAGTCAAAGTTTTGTCCTTGAAAAATAATAACTTTTCTGACATAATCTAAGACATTAAGTGGTATTTCAATGTATCTCAATTAACAACTGATTCACCCTCTCTTGAAAAACACAAATATGGCAGTTTGTCATAGTTTTCCAAAATTATTTTATTGACGTCCAAACTGTAGTGTAATTTAACTACATAAAGAATGGATAACGGTTTGAGTCATATTTCTTGAAATTAATAACAACTCATAGATGTGGGAACATGAGTTGTGATAAAAAGCATTTTAACCTTTACCCAACGTAAAGGCCAAAAACCGGCCAGCGCTTTTGACAGAAATCGCCAAATAATTCTCATTATTTTTTTAACTTTTTGTCTCAAAAACATAGGTTATGACCGCTTTTTTGGAACAAGCTCATCGAGCTTGTTCTAATGAGGGGTCATAACCTATGTTTTTGAGACAAAAAATGAAATAGTTATTCAGGATTTTTTTTTTTGCATGTGGAGTCTGCTTTTCGTGTTGGAAAAGGGTTAAAACAAACCGCAGGGTGGAAATAACTCGATTTAATTTACGAATTATTACTTTTTTATGAAATATGGTTTGTACCTTACACAGGTCGGCTAACATAACTACATGCTTAGTCATCAATAGAATAATATTTCAGAAAAAAAGACTTGGTTAGCAGACAATAATGACATTTGTCAGCAACAAAAAATAAACGATGCGTATCAAGGAAATTGTGCAAACAAGAATATAAGAAAAGATAAAAAGCAATGCAGGGTACATTTTAAACAATTTATGCATGAGTGTACATGTAAATATAAAATGATTTAAAATTACTTTTTTGAAATGCAAAAAAATAATTTGGCACTGAATGTTAAACGTCTGTCTAAAAGAACAGAACAAAGCTATTTAAAACATCATTTCCGAACATTCACATGAAAATAATCTGAAAACCACTTTCATGTTTTGCCATAACATTTTTTTTTGTTCATATGACTAAAATTTACTACTTAGGCAATTCAACATCCCTGTAGAGGAAATATGAGAATATAAACATTACATGAAAAATATTATACCCACTACATGAGGACACGTAGCTACTACCACAAAGTCAACGATACTAAACAAGGGTCAGAGGGTGAATTTGTTTTCACAAAGCAATTAAATGTCCACTAATAAACAAGCATTCTAAATTTGTTTACAATTGGTCAAAAGCTTACACAAATAAAACATGGACGGGGGTTACAGAGTTCACTACCTAGCACACTTACCTAGCACACTAAGGGCAAACACGGCATTTTTATCTGCTTATTAGATTCAATCCCTCCCATTGATGCTTCATGTCATGTAAGAAACATATTTCTTGGGCACTTCTAGGAACATCGGACTTGGAATTTTGCTACTGATTTTAGCGCATGCAGCACCATCATGTTAATAGCATAATAGCATACTATTTCGAGTTATCAATGCTCTATTAACACGAGACAACGTATGTATTTTACTTTTTGGAATTTTATGAGGTAAACTTATTTGAAAACGTAATAAATAATTGCCAGTTTCATTTCATTCTTCACAACGTGACGAGTGGTAAATTTAGACAAGATCGCATTCAAGGCGAGGTCACCAAAGGTAAACTTTGATGTAGTTCCTCTATAGGTGTCATTTTTACTACTGAAATCCCATTGTTGGTGTATTTATCACGGTTGGCATGTCAAGCTAAAATTTTTGTCACAGGCTTTTTTTTGCAGAAGAATAGGTAATCATGGTGTAAATGGACAAAACACATTGGACGTTCGCCTATTTGTGGAAAAATGGAGTTGCATCTGGAGCCGGTGTTTACAACGTCTTGAAAAACTACCAACCCATACACGAAATAGTCCAATTATGCTGGACAGAAGCTGGGCTGTACTATAAAGCCGACGAGACATGTCAAACGTCTCGAGGATTCTCACAAGGAATCTACCATAAAATCAATCATCACAAAAAGGATTTAACTTCCTTCACGGAATAACAGTTGCTTTAAAGCACTATTTTTTATTCTTCAAAAAAAGCCCTGCAAATATGGACGTCACTTGAATGGGTTGATTGAGACGCCCCCTACGACATTCATACATACGTGGTATGCAAATGGCTTTAAGTTTCTTGTTGGCGATTTGTTCGCCATAAGTGAGTTATAATTATTTGTGTAGCTGTGTTTGGAGTATTGATCCCTATTCTAATGTAAAGGCATGCAACTATCACATACATCATAATTTATTACATGCAAGCCTGCAAATTGTCGCAAATTATCTAATGTATATATATATATATATATAGAATATACCCATAGCAGCTTGGTATACCAGATGTTCAACACGAGTGGTGAACATTTCGTACACCAAGCTACTTTGCGTATATTTTATTTATACCATGATCGTCAGATTATTAAGAGTCACTATTATTTTTTCTCGATTTTACTGAGCAGCAGCCGCACATACGTGCGGATTTGTTTTTTGTGTACATGAGAATCGGTGGGCGGTACTTCCACTCTCAATATTTTATCACCTAAACGAAAGAGGAAAAGAAACAGGGCCCTGTTTTATGTTAATAACATGACAGCATACTATTTTGAGTTATGGATGATTTATTAATATGAGACAATGCATGTCTTCATTTTTGGCATCTTATGGGGTAAACGCATTTAAAAACGTAGTAAATAATTGCCACTTTCATTTCACTCTTTGCGAGGAGATGTGCTATAAATCTTGACAAGTTCACACTCAGGTCCACGCCACCAAATGTCAACTTGGATGTAGTTCCACTGTTGGTGCAAATTTTAACTATTGAAGTTCCATTGCTGGCGTGCTCACCACGGTTGGTGTATAGAGCTAACATTTATGTCATTGGCTTTTCATATACAGTAAAATAGGAAATCATGGTATAAATATCGATATCCATCGAATTGATGGATAACGGGGAATATCCCCCAGAAACTTCCTAAATGACGTCAGGCGGCCTCCGCGCATCACTTCGCCTTCGATTCTGTTACAAACAATTCAGTGCCGACTTTACCAGCAGTGCCAGGAGTTCAAACTATTCCAAGCCGTTCTGCTGATTCTATGAATGAAACAAGGACAATGAGTTGGCGCAGCCAACAGATGCTCACCGAATGCCAGGTGTGGCCATACCCCGCCCACATTGCCAAGCATGAGTTTCTAATCATTTGTCTTTGTTGACATTGAATTATTAAATGTCTTTTCGTATCTTAACTCCATTATCATAGCACAAATACAGCAGGTCACCAAATGTGACCATGGGACACTAATGACCCAGCTTTATGAAACAAATATATTTTAGTGGTTAAAAAAGTCTCGAAATACGATATAACTCTGATGCAAATTATTGTACCAGACTCAAAACTAAACCCTATGGTGTTTTGTCTGCAGCAAGCTATATTCCAAATTTCATTGAAAACGGTCATCTATAACTTAAATTACCATCCGGAAACCAGTATCAATGTGTCTTCTAAGTCGAAAATGGGTTATAACTCTGCCAAAAAAATATCGTTCCAAGCCCACTTTCAATCACAACCTGTATTATTTGGTTATAAACCAATGAATACAAATTTGTTTCATTTCGTTCTGTCAAACTGAAGTTACCACCCGCAAACCAATATCAAAATAAGGAGGAAAAGGGCCATAACTCTGTCAAAAATATTGGCCAAAGCCCACATGAAACCCACCTTGTATTATGTGATTATAAACCTATGTATAAAAGTTTGCATAAAAATAGATGTACAATAATAATAAAATGATAAGGTAAAATAATTATATGTACATAGCAAATGACTCCGAGGGTGATATTGAGCCTTGAATGGATAAACTTTGTAGAAAAAATCTTGTTGATCGATTCGCCCAGGAAGTTTTTGTTTTGATAAGTCGGTGGCACTCATTTAAAAATTCCTTGTAAACTGACATTTGAAATTTTCAAAAAAAAATAATATTAATTAAAAATATGAGGATATTCTCATTTCTAGCATTACTGATATTAAATTCCATATGTGAGTTGAACAATAATTAATTTGTTAAATTTTAGTAGGAAAGTGGGACTAAAGTGAGACTGAAGTGGGACTATTTTTATGTTTGAGCTTGAAAGAACGCTCAGCTGATCTTTGTTATTGTTTTGAAAGGTACGTGTTTGCATTCAAATTAGGTTGAATGTTGCATAGGTAAAACTCTCGTAGCGTATAATTAAAAATAAAAAGTTATGCTATTTTAGTAAATATCAAAAATTATCTCATTCGTGTGAACCAGAAAATATTATTTATCACTCGCACTCGTGAAAATTAAAACTTCCTTCAGGTATTCTCTAAAATAGCGCAGATATCTTCTATATATTATCCTTGTTTTTCAACACGTTTCTGGAACCAAAGACGTGACAGAACTACAGAAACAAAATATAGTGCATCCAGTAAATTGAAGTCTGACTGAAAGGGGTGAAAGCATCAGAAATGAACAAAATAGAAAGATAATTGATGGAGGCTTATTTTGAGGGGTGAAATATTAAAAAAAATTAGGTTTTCGTCATTGGTATTTAAAGATATTCATATAAAAATCAGATAAATTAAAAGAGTTCGAGCAACGAATCAGAAATGAACATTTTTTTTTGCTTAGAGCAGTAATGTGAGAATGGAATGGCTTAACATTATTACCACTGAAATAAAATAATCGGAACCACATTGAAGTCTTGAGAGGGTTTAAGGCATTGAATTGAATAATTTATACTTTATTTCCTTGCAAAGCAAAGGGTTTCTCTCAACTTGGTTTGAGGAACTGATTGTAATAGCAAAATAACATTTAATGTTTGACAGCTGCCTCCACTTTTGTTTACATGTTCCCCAGTTTGAAAAAAAATATAACATGGTATTGCTTCAGGAAAATTTACTGTTACAGGAAATTAGAGGCTGCGAAAACCATGTGGCCGACTGGGCCATACTCAAGAGCGACTTGATAAACACGGGGTGCTGAGAACTTGTGACTATCTGTCAGTATGCCAAAAATCAACGAGATAGGACAATTCGTTTACGAGTTATCGTGCGGATAAGGCAGCGCTTAGAAGACAAGAAAATAAGAATAAGAATAAGAAGAAGGAGAAGAAGAAGAAGAAGAAGAAGAAGAAGAAGAAGGAGAAGAAGAAGAAGACGAGAAGAGGAGGAAGAAGAAAAAGAAGAAGAAGAAACCGTACAAAACAACAGTCTGTGTGTTTCGCACAGACTAACTATAAAATATCGCTATCCACAAAGCACTGAAGCACTGTTTTGAAGAACGTATGCTGTTTTATATTCTGATTGGAACTGGGTATAATGGTACTTTATAAGCTCAACATAGCCCAATGAAGGCAGCCGATGGATTCATACAATTCCACGTAACATTTACAATAAATAGTTTAAGCCTCTCATATGTATGGTCCACGTGGAAATCCCGAAAAAGGACAACAGTGCAGGCCAGGCATTCTAGAAAATCAAAGAGTGCAAAACTCAGATTGCTTGGGAATGCAATTACACCTGGTATTTCCAATGCACATTTTGTAGGCTATTTTGGTTATCTTCACTTCAATGTATTACTATTGTGACTGAAAAAATGTACTACATTCAGCTACGAAGTGGAACAATTAGCAAACAAATCTTCTCATTATTAAAAATGTTACATTCAATTCGTACGTGACTGTCGTCTACACTCAAAATGTTTTTGAAATGCTGTACAGAATGGGTCATGAATTAATTGTGAATCAATGCAACGTTAACAAATGGTTATAGATTTTAACTGTCTGAGGGCTGAATTATTTTTGGTGGTTTGAATTTGTTGGTCAGAATGTGTTTTAATACAAATTAGTGGAGAGTGCCCAGAGGCACTCCCCAGTGATTTGTCATCAAACACATATATATAAACCAACTATTATTAGGCGTTTGACTGAATGTGAAAAATGAGCGAACAAAATGTTGACTTTTTCTTTAGTATCATCATTTTTTCTGAAAGCTGTGATAGCGGCTTCTAGCACTTAATCAGTTAAACACAGTTCCAAACAGGTCTGGCATTCCAGAAAATCAAAGGGTGTAAAAATTGCCTTCCTCGATTTTTTTCTAGGTGTGCGGTAGGTGTGCATCACTCCTAAATAATGCCAGGCCTGACAGTGCTTGTTTCCTAACGTAAACAAGCTCTGTTTTAATGCCAAACTGAAACGTGGTAACCTATGCCTGGGGCGGTGGCCATCCATATGAGCAACATGGGTACAAATGATTGGCTAGACTTGATGTTATATTCATGTCGTGATCACGATTATCCTTTGTGCAGAAATGTGTGACCTTAACCCTTTACCCAAACGCAGACGATATCAAAATTTATTATTTTAAATATCATTTTTTGAAATTTTTCAAAAAAAAATGTCAACAAAACCATATCATGTGACCCCCTCGTTGGAACGAGCTCGACGTGCTCGTTCCAATGAGGGGGACACATGATATGGTTTTGTTGAAATTTTTTTTGAAAAATAATATTTTTTCAACTGCTGAATTTGCAAATTATACGGGCGGATGTGGCCGATTCGTTGGGTAAAGGGTTAACCCTTTACCTAACAAATCGCCCGCACCCGCCCGCGTAATATGCAAATTGAGCAGTTGAAAAAAATATTTTTTTCAAAATATTTCAACAAAACCATATTATGTGACCCCTCATTGGAACGAGCTCATTAAGCTCGTTCCAATGAGGGGTCACATGATATGGTTTCGGTGATTTTTTTTGAAAAATTTAAAAAGATGATATTTAAAATAATAAATTTTGATATCGTCTGCGTTGGGTAAGGGTTAAATGGTTATCAACGGAGAATAATACACATAATGGCACGTAGAACACACAGGAACACAAGAGACGAGTTGTTTGATACGATCTAAATGAGAAGAATCCAACAACGGAGTAAAAGAATGAGGAATCCAGGTTTGGTAATCACATTCTTCAGATACAAGAGAATAACAAGCCGTATTCCAGTAAGATGTCTGTTCTGAACTCTTGACAAGTGGACAGGATGAGAGTTCCAAAGTAACAAACAAAACAGTGACTCGGTTTTCCTCATTTCGAGAGAGTAATTTGTTCCGACCAACAGACGAAACCCATCAACAGAATTTTATTCGATGGTGTTTAATTTTCCGGCGTTTATCAATCGTCGATTGCTTTTCAATGAATACAGTTGAAACCAAAAGTGCTGCCACAATTAACGCGTAAAATTATCGTTACGTTAGTTAATGAGCTCATAATTGCAGAATAATGAAATAATCTGAAATACTCGGCGTTTGCGTTGTGCAATGTGAACTATTAGCGAGGTCCGTAGTGAAATCACGAACTGAACCGATCAAACTGCAGAAAAGGGCGGGTCGATTACAACTAAATCGCCGAGGGATAGATTATTTACTAAGGAATTATTCACAACTTCTGAGGACAAAACATAATAACAATAACACTTTGGCCGCTGATTTGTCGCGGTTCTCGGATGAGAAGGCCTTGGTTACCCCTGTACACTGAACTGCCTCCCTATTCCCACGTTTCTTCTCTCCTCCCAACATTCGGAGACGCACTGCTTGATGACAGCACTTGCCCCATTCTTCCCAATCTCTCTGATTAGCACATAAACCCTCTCCTTTGAATCTCCCACTAACCACATGTCCTTCATTCTTCCATCCCACTTCCCCATTATACTCCCAGTAAATCTTATTCTTGTGTACTGGTATTTTGGGCATTCTAGAAGAAAGTGTTACAGGGTCTCCACCACGCCCAAATTACACATCTGACACCCATTTTCACTGTTCTAAGAAACACTAGCAAACTTTCATGACGAGGACCACCCGGTGCATGTGATGAAAGTTTGCAAGTGTTTGCAATTGTTTCTTGTGATGTTATGAACAATTATAAATATTTTTTTGAGTGGAGAATATATGGCTCTGCGATTGCGAAGTAAGCCACTCTCTTCATTCTGTATATGCAGTCGAATGTTAATATATATTTACGTCATTGCATGTACATGTATCCCAACAGAGGTTACGAATGATGTTAATGATTATTGTACAGAGTTGGGCCCCCTGTTATTCTAAGAAGTGAGTTAGGCAAATGATGCAATTTGGCAGGGACAAAATAGCACTTTCTCACTGCGCAATTACTTCAAAATGGTGCACAATACAGTGGCAGGACTTCTAGTTTCAACTGGAGTTTGAGGTTTGCGACAAAATAATATGTTAGTGATGTTTTTCACGACAATACAGACTGAATATTCAAACTTATTTTCAAATGAAACAAAATACTGCCTTTTGTTTGGCTGAGAGGCACGGTGTAACTTGCAAGCCACAGTAGTGTTTTTCACACCGAGGTTAAAACACGAACACAGAATAGCAGGCTATATGACCAAAAACGTAGCCATTTTTAATTATTAATTCATACCTTCTGCTCGGTTATGTTAGAACAAAAATGAAATTACAGGAAATTTAATATCCATGTGTAATAAACTATAACAGATATGAATGTCATTGGAACAGACTCATTGATCTAGTTCCGATGACATCTTTTATTTGTCTAATTTTATTAAAAAACTTACAAAGAACAAATTTTCTGTCATTTTTTTTCACAATTTAAATTAAAACATTAAGGACACAAACATTGTTGGAAATAAATCCGTTATCCTTGTGTTTTCCAGGGTGTATGGGAATTTACACCGGTCTGGGAACTCATACAACCTTCGGCTTTGCCTCGGGTGTATGCGTTCCCAAACCAGTGTACATTCACAAACAGCCTCGAAAACACACGGATAACTAATAATGTTTTAGTTGTTATTGCCGCAAACCAGTACTGATGTTTACAAGTTGTTAAAGTTCCGTTAGTTATCGTACTTGGCTTTACGAACATAATGGTGTTGGATGATGTGAAATGTGTTACGCTGTGACTGGAGTCAAAACGTAACAGCAGGTGTTACGGTGTGACTGGAGTCACAGCAAAACAGTTTCCACTTGACAAAACGTCGACGATAGGATGAGTTCTACGTATTGAGTCATTTATATTTATTTATTTACTGGTGTTTAAGGTCACATATTTCTGACAAATGCTAATCATGACCAGTGTTACGGGTGGAGGAAGCCGAAGTACCCGGAGAGAACCACAGAGCTACGACGAGTAACTATCAGATCCCCCAACATACTAACTCCACACAAGCAGGGTTAGCATTGGTTGCAGTACGCCTTAGAACACAACACCACCGTGCCCCTACGTGGGCAATGAGGGTGAAGTGCCTTGCCCAAGGACACAACGCGGTTGCCGCAGATGGGATTCGAACCGAGGACCTTTCGGCTTGTAGTCTGCGCCTATGCCTACTGAGCCCCCCACCCCCACCCCCCCCCACACACACACGTATTGATTGATATATTAATCGCCAGTACACTTAGTCTGCGCCTATGCCTACTGAGCACCCCCCAACCCCCCCCCCCCCCCCACCACCCCCCGCCCCCACACACACACACACGTATTGATTGATATATTAATCGCCAGTACACTTAAAAAATACAAAATTGACAAATGTGTGTAAATATGCAATATCCATGTTTGCAACAATGAAAAACAGGTTTTTATTGACAAGTCGCAGTTTTTGTTGTTTTTTTATTGGAGGGGGTGACTGACTTGTGACTTTCGCTGAAGCTCCAGCAATTCAGCTGGATTGAGATCATTGTCCAGCTACTTAACTAGAGCCGACAGAATAAATGAGATTAAAAACGATAAAAATGTTGCAATGAAGGCGAACTTGAAGCATAAATCTTCTACGCGATCTGCTACGATTGTCCACGTCATGCTGGGGCTTATATTGTGTTCATTTTCACCGATTTTATCGGAATCGTTCACTTCGCCCGTGAAGAAAGTCCTATTCAGGAGACGGCGGAGCCATCCTCCAACGTGACGCTCAGGTGTAATGTATACATGATGACAACGCTGCACTAAAACCTCACATATGGTTGTGGCAACACTAATGAAATACAAAATATCTAGTTGAATTGCCAAGATGGAGACCGATCCAGATGTTTTTGGTAATAAATCATAAACTAAGTTAAAATATATGGAATAGGAAAGCATCACAGAAACTGCAAATGACATTTTTTCGCCACTCTCGACGGGTACCTTAAATGTGCACAGATTAGCAACTGATAACATGAGCAGCGGAAAAATGATCGTTATGATAAAAAACATTGATTTTCGACTCAAATAAAAAGTAATTTTCACCACAGTATATCCTTCTACGTTGTGTTGTGTCATTTGTTTATTCTCGATTTTCCATTCTTCCCTAGGCACTCCCAACAATTCATGTTCAGTGTAATCAAATAAGTCACCTGTATTAAGTAGAACCCCAAAACTATCCCCAGGTGTGAAGAGAAGAGAACATTCCTGTTTATCGAACGGAAATTTCGTTATGTCCACATGACATGATGTTTTAAACTTGGTTGAACCCACCACCATTGCTTCGCCAGTGTGATTTAGAAATATGGGGTATACAGGTTCGTCAATTAGTGTGTATTTGTCTACGTTATTCACTAAACCAACAGAGGGCGTCCAAAGATGCACACGATCCACATTTATAAAAGTGATGTTTCCATATTCTGATGGCAACCACGTATGATATACGTCTTTCCAAGTGATAAAGCATGCGCCAACAATTGATAAGCTCTGTTGCGTTGTATCAAGTTCCGAAATTGCGATAAGTGAAAAACCAAAGCTAGCATTAAGCTTTTCGTCGTGGCTTGAGATGGGCACGAATAAAGGATCGGATTCATTAAAAAGATCAAACCGTAAACGCTGCATGTCCTGGAAAGTGTAACTGTCACAGCGCGTGATCCAGAAACCTAATCCCATAAAATATACAAGAAACATGTTTCTCTTCTTCTTTTGTCCAACGAAGACGAATCCTGATACACACAGCATATGCGAGTAAATTGAATGGTTAAGGCTTTTTATACCCATTAGTACTAATGACACATTTCCTTTTAGAATTTTTGTCAGGCATTATATTTGCATTTTTCATAGTTAGCAACCATGATCCGCCCATAATTTGCAGACGAATGCGCACTGTTAGCATAACGCCGCACATTCACAAACATTGGAAACACAGGAAACACTGTCAATTTAGAAAGGACAAAGAGTGCTGGAAAAAGTATGGATTTTCAAAGTTGGAACTGTGCATCTTGTGGCTCTGTCTCCAACCATACTCGGCCCACATCGGATAGTTCCGTCCATTCTTCCATCAATTTTCCCGAGCTTACATTCCCAATGGGTATAGAATCAAGTGCAGCAAAACGGTTATATCCATATTGTCCATTTTAGAGAACTTCCAACACAGGCATTAGTTACAGCGTCCTATTTTACCACAGTCAAGAAGCACTGCGTCACTCCCCATTATTTCATGGAGAGCTTCCCAATTTTAAATTGTAGGAGGCATGGCCTAACTCAAAGTATTTTTATGTCTTTGAATTGGGTAATGTGCACATGTCTTCAACCGCTGTTACCCTGCTTGAGTGGAGTTAGAATGTCGAGGAGCTGACAGTTGCTCGTCGATGCACGGTGGTTCTCTCCAGCTTCCCCCACCCGTAAAACTGTCACGGTCATAATTAGCTATTCTGCATAAGTAATATGACCTTAAACACCAATAAATAAATAATTAAATAACTCAACCACTTTGTGTTGGCCGGGACAGACTGATAAGGTGTTTGCAACGTTGTCTGTATTTAATTAACTAACTAATCAATTAATTACTTAATTACTTACTTAATGTATTTATTTATTTTTATTTTAATCAAATTGATCGCACATATGGTTGCTTTCCCCAATACAAGTTTATAACATGTCCTGGCGTTTTTTACTTGAATTTGGGAAATACAGTTACGCTACAACTAAAGTTTGAAAAACCGTCACAAATTTTGGCTTATTGAATTAAGCACTCGTCCGATCATTATCATCCATCTATTATTTTAACCGTAACTGTCCGGGGCTCCACAATACACACACACACAAAAACAAAGCAACGAACGCGCACTCTCGCTCTGGAGATATCCAATGCTAATGTGTCTTATTTGTTTTGTCGAAAACTGTTGTGACGTTAACAGCATGGATGGCTACACGGAGCACCAGAAGATTTTTTCTTATATGTTACCACCCTGCTAAATAGCACAACCTACTAACGGATAAGGCGGAGGTCACACCCTCGTATGTCAAGCATCCGCTGTTTGATACAACAGTAGTATACGTCATCGTCAATGAAAACTATAGCTTTCCGTTTGGGTGGTCTCACCTACGTGTACGACACAAAGTCCATGTATGTCGCTCCTGTCCGTCTGAATAAAATGGAGCATGGTAAATATTCTGACTGACCGAATTCAATCGTATACGATTTTTCAACATTTAAAAGGTCAAGTTCAGCCTCGGGGCTGCACGTTGAAAATATTGATTAGTCTACCCGACACATTTTACTGAACAGCTATCCTATATAATGACGTTATGACGTAGACGTATCATGTTCCTGGCCGGTAAAACGGCCGATAGGATTCAAATGGTTAGCTTTAGGACTTATCAGTCTAGCTTTAACAGATTCATTCTGAAAATGCTGAAATTGGAAAGGATAAAGATAAAACAAACAAACAAAAAAAATATGTAACTAAGTACAACCTTTACAAATCTGTACAGTATATATTGTAAACCCTTTTGACGCATATAGCATATCCAGGCAAGTTTAGAGCCATCAACGGGTTGAGGCTATATTCGTTACTTGGGGGAATACCAATCGGTGTTCTCAACGCACAGTCTTGGTGATTAATGATAAGTTTACCACATACACTCACTGAGTAACTATCAACCTTCACCTTATGGGTTCAGGTCGCATCACAACCCTGACCCGGAAACAACGGCCTTTCCCGTTCAAAGGGTTAACTAGATTTGATTTGGTTTTCATTGTAAATCATGAAGTGTATAGAGGATCTCGAACGAGTGATGTTTGGATATAAGATTTTTTGAAACTCGTTTGATGAATTTGATTCACAACGAGCCTTTAGGCGAGTTGTGAATCGCATTCATCAAACGAGTTTCAAAAAATCTTATATCCAAACATCACGAGTTAAAGATTATGTATACCACATGAATTTTCGAATGTTTTTTACACTTTTTATTTAATTCATTGTCGCTAAATTCTCCAAAAAACAACCGACAATCAGTTCGTTGGCTCAGACGCTTCACACTATGACGTCATAAATACACTTTACTTGCACCTGTTGTCGTAATTGACGTCATGTGAAGGTCATGTCAAGAATACAATACTGCTGCTATGGGACCATGCGCCGATTAGACACTAGTTGATAATCAGGAAATTAGACATGGGTTGTTACGTCGAAATTAACGACGTTTCATGTGATATATAGGCTTCTGCATCAACAACAATAAAACGTTTCAGTTCATAGAATCTTAAAGGCTCTTCTCAAAATTAAGCCGCCCTTGTAAACAATATGACGGCACTATCTAATTTGTAATGGTAACGCCGGGGTATCTTTATGGTATATATGCACATTGGTCAATTGATAAATTTCACAGCGACATGAACAGATGCGTTTAAAAAATAGTTTATTATGTAAGACGTTGTATTATTAAACGTAGTGTATTGGCAAGAATTAGTAAGTAGGATACTCAACAATGCCTCGCTACTGGGATGGCGAATTTCAATCTGTGACTGTCCACAAAAGGGAGAATTAGCTTCATAATTTTCAACCATCCAAATTACTATCATTTCGCAAGTAGTTATTTATTCCTTTGGTACTTATGTTTGTTTATTTATTTATTTATTTGGGCGTAATAACACTTTCGACAGCCTGGATCACTCGTATCGCTCTGTTGTACGGAACCTGAGTATCCTGAGAGTACGACCGAGCAGCGGGAGCAACTGTTAGACTCGCCCACGAGCAACGTTACCATTCGTTGAAGACACGTACAACATTAACGTACAGGGTGCCTTGGTATACAAAGCTACCCCACCCCACCTGGGCAACCGGGGTTAAGTGCCTTTGCTCACGAGGACACAACGCAGTTATGGATCGCACCACTGGCCTTTCAGATTGAAGTTCAATGCCCTAATCCCCGAGACACCGCGACCGTACATTATTAACTTGTTTGCAAATAGTAACGTATATAAAGTACATGGAAATGAAATGAATGGGGATTTGAGAAAAAGAGTTAATTTGGGGTGGCGCATAAGGAATCAAGATTCAACTTTACTCTTTGTGTTACTATAAACTTGATTGGTGCATTTAAACATGTTTATTGCATCACAAGAGAAAGTAATTGTTCTGGGTAATTTTCACATTTGATATGTGTGTCTGCCCGTTTTATACAATCAGTCTATTGCATTATTTGCTAGATGTGATTTTCTTTCTCAGAATTACCTATTATTAAGTACGGCTGATATGCCTTCAATCTCAGTTGATATGACGTTGATTTCGGCAGATAAGAATCAAGTTAGAGTTGTCCCCCTTGATACTTTACTATGTGCAGGAATTTTGGTAATAGCGAAATCGTTCATCGTTATTCTACAACACGAATCTGTAGGTAAAATTAATATGCAAAAGGGAGTAGTTGTGGTATGGCGACGAATTAACCCTTTACCCAACGAATCGCCCGCATCCGCCCGCGTAATGTGCAAATTCAGTAGCTGAAAAAAAAATTATTTTTTCAAATATTTCAACAAAACCATATCATGTGACCCCTCTTTGGAACGAGCTCGACCAGCTCGTTCCAAAGAGGGGTCACATGATATGGTTTTGTTTAAATTTTTTGAAAAAAATTAAAACATAATATTTAAAATAATGAAATTGTCTGCGTTTGGTAAAGGGTTAATAATGGCAATAAGTGAGGAATAGGTTGATGAAGAGGCAAGGAAGAGAGTTGTGTACAAAACCATCGCAAACTAAAATTCAGAGTATTAAGCGTAGACTCGACAAGGTGGGAGAAGATGCAGGATAGGTATTCGAACGTCGCGACTTCCTTGTGGAGAAATCAAGACTGACGGATAGCTAAACTAGGATGAGAACAGGAAATTTTGTACTCTCTGAAAATAACAAGAAACAATAATGCTGTCAGAAAACTCTAACAGATCTGATTTGTTTTGCAATTATACGTTTTTATTACTTTTTAAAGTGTGATTTATTAGTATTTCCAGGTTTGATTATAAACTATAACTTCACAAGTGAATTATGCAATCAACAATTGTGTCATGTATCATTGCCTGCAAACGAAGACGCTTTGCCGTGGATGTAATGGGGGCTACATCGATTTTTGTTTTTTTTAACCCTTTACCGAATATGAAAAACAGGCGACACAAGCAAATAAATCTTGAATAGTTATAATTTTCATTTTTTTGTCTCAAAAACATAGGTTATGATCCTCTTTGGAACGAGCTAGAAGAGCGCGTTCCAATGATGGGTCATAACCTATGTTTTAGAGGCAAAATATGAAATAAATAATGACAATTAATTGGCGATTTTTGAGAATAGCGCTGGCTGTTACGTTAGATAAAGAGTTAAATAATATAATTATCGTTAATAATGAAAAGTAATAAATAGAGTAATCGCTTGACTGGACGGATTACGTGAAATGATTCATTCGAGGCGATGAACTATATTGCAAAACACGCGTGGGCATTCGCGCACTCATGTTTGTACATCGTCCCTCACCTCTCATGAATTAGTTCACCTAACAAGTCCAGTCAAACGATTACTCTCTATCTCTTTAATAATGAAGAAGTTATCATTTTGATAGTTTCAAATCAGCTAAAATGTCATCTCTTAGTAACTAGACTTTCGGCGCCAGGCTGATATGAAACCGTCGACCTTAGGTCTCAAACTGATATTAAACACCTCGCGCTGATATGAGACTGGGCAAGAAATCAACTCGAAATATTTAATCTATTTTGTTACTGATCTGTCAAAAATGTTAACCTACCCAGTCTTACTTGTCCTGACTGGTCGAACATGTTTACACGTTAGTCTTCATACAACCCGCTACCACAAAGGTTGCTTAACCAAATACTATGAAATTGTCATTTATGATCACTTTAACATAGATCAAGGCAGCCCCGTCTTCAGTGACAGATGTACAAAAAAAAATATTTTAGCACCAGAGAGTATACAACACGTTTCAGTACAGATAATAGTGTTTACCACTTAAACAGCCGGAAGCGACTATCGTAACCTATTTTATGATAATTATCTGTACGTTCCGGTATGCGAGATCAAGTGATCAAGTCTACCATCTGTTTAATTGTTGGAAAGGGCTCATCGAACCCTTTCCAACAATTAATCAGATGATAGACTTAGTATGTCATAAATCTTTTTAAACTTCCTCACATACAGACGTGTATAGATGTCCTCCATAGATGACAAAAGTGGGCGTGGTTGTGACAATGGATTGATATATTAACTGTTTAAAATATTTATGTTGTAAAGTATTAAGCAAACATTCTCTTCAGGCAAAACTTGACAACATTTTGTCCAGGTCTTCTTTAATATTGAAACTATTTGTTATTTACTGTCAACGTAGAATTAAAAAAAAATCGCAATAAGAAAAGGAATAATAAAATTAATGTAATTCATGTGAAAACCTTTTTAATACCCGATCAATATTTCAAAACAATATCACATTATATCAAATGTAAATAAGTATCAAAAGAGAAGATGGAAGTTAGAACGCTATGACTTTAAAAAAAAAAAATATGAGAAAGTATTTAGAGTTGACTCACCGTTGGAAGTAACCACAGTCACGATACGTTCTCGACTGCTCAGTTCATAGTTGCATCTGAATGTTTCATGTCATGATCTAATAAATTGGGCTTTGTTAATAGAATTTGTTATTCTGCATAATCAAGTGCCAATAAATCACGTGATATCCATCAGGCAACTCAATTACCGCAAGAACACTCCCCAAGCTATGGAACAGTGCTCTGTGATAGCCCAAGCATCGCAACTAATGCTCCTAAAGTATTAGTTTAGCCTATCTTTCGAACCATAAACAGTAACCTTTCAGCCCATTTTATTATACAATCCCAATTGTCATATCGTGGTACAATCATTGGAATGATAACCTGCGTGCATTGCCATTTAGTTTTGGCTACATAATGTGATTCTCCCTTTCTTAACAATTAATTAATATGTGATGAACTGTACCCACAAAGAGGTGAGTTTCACAAGAAAAAAATCGAAGCATATTATAGCTAACTTGTTTTTTTTCAGGAACATTGATTTCATAGTTTCACAGTTTGCAGAGAAAATTGATTACGGCTTATCTAGGTCCGATTCGGTTAGGATAAAATTTAGAATTTTATGTAATTTGTTGTGCGGTGGGTAGGAGAAGGGATGGGGTGTTGCATGGGTTTTTCCCGTCTGAGTTTTGGTATTTTGATTTATTTGCACTAAGATATATGCAGAACAACACTTATGTTTGAATGGGTTAACTATTACTGGACGAGAGCGAGTGGCGCAGGAATACCACGAGCGTCGATAGGCTCGAGTGATACCCTACCGCTATTCGCTCAAGTAGAGTAATCGTTAACCAATTCAAACATAAGTGTGGTTCTGTATTTATTACACACCCATCCCTGAAAAAAGTCATTGTAATTAATCGCTAATTGAATTAAGTAGTCGACGATTTGAACGGTTCAAATGATTTTACTAGAAAAGGGGCAATTTTGTCAGACAACCAGTCTTAAGTCTTTGACCTTGCCACAGTGCTGATTTATTTCTTTACGAAAAATTATCTGATCAGCCAAAACCCAAAAGCTTACACTTCACATCAGATATCGGAAAGTATAAGCCCGGAAATTTGTTTTGAAAAGTATATGCGTGCAAGCATAATTCTAACTGTAGGATGGAATATATTTAAGGATTTTAATTTAAGCACGATGCGAATTGGGTGTTCTATTTAAATTTCATGCTTTTTTAACTGAAACTGAAATGAAGTTGAACTCGGATTGGTTGTGCTGCTTGTGCTTCTGGCTATAGATTGCAGACACCGGTTATTTCTGTTCTGTACTGTAACAAAAGTACATACTGGACAACAAAAGACATGTTTGTGTAATAATTAACAGGGCATTCATTCGATCGTTTAGTTTAATTAGGACTGTTTGTGATTGGAATTTCAATTCTGGGTGAATTCTTGGTAAGTTTTATTTCTCATTATAATTTAAAATTTCCGATTTGAAATTTATCCTTCTTTTTAATTGGACAGCACTTACAATATAAATCTTAGTTTTGGTAGGCCACATTTACTATATACAATGCGAGAAACAAATTTCAGGATAACTGCAAGAAAATTTCAGATATTTTGTTCTCTCCCCCGGTTTTACACAATTAGACACCCCTCCCTCCCCCCTTCCCACTCCCACATACACAGTACTTGCCAAACAGAGTATTTTCAAAAGCTCTCGGAGTCGAAATGATTACCACCGAATCCTTTGTCAGATGCTGGAAAGAGAAATAAAGGATCACCACTTCATTTATTTTTCCTGCATCTGGCAAAGGCTTCGATTCTCACCAGTTATCTCCAACTTATTTCTATTGATATCATTTAAACAATTGTGTATATTTTTTTATTATTTGCTACCTCTGTACTTGACCACAAGTCACTAACTCGTTATCTGAATTGCTGAGTCAATATCTTTTTTCTTAGTATAGGTTCAAAACAAAAATATTTTTTTAGGTGTCTGGTCCTATATCTTCTTAATTTTAAATTCGGAATTATTTTGAATTTGCATTTAGTAAGTACTCTAGTGTTCCAAATAGTCATACCCATACTTTTAATATATATATATATTTTTTTTTTAAATTTTTTCCACCCCTATGAACCTTATTTGGGCCATAATAGTTTTTCACGTTGCGTAGTTTAGCGAAAAAATTGTGTCTGTTCGGTAACGGTCAAATTTTCCTGTATTTGTGTTGGATTGGATTGGTCAATGTTATTCCCATTGACCAATTGAGTCATTCACGTGGGAATGTTTCAGTTTGTGATAGTTTGTGTGATCACTTCTAGCCAGAGCATCACTGAAGCTTGTGTGTTAAGTTTTTCTTGTTGAATTATGGATCCGGATTTAAAATCGTTTGTGCAGGAAAGTGTTCAGGATGCAGTACAACAGTCGCAAAACGTGTTATTGACTAATCTTGATACTTTGATGAAGACGAGATTCGATGATTTTGGAAAGTCAAAGAGAGCTATCAGAGCTTCAAATTTCTCAGCTTAAAGTGGGTACGACGGACTCATACAAGTTTAAGAAACAGGGCAATGAAGAGCAACACAAACATAATTCCAAAATTTTGGGAAAGATAAGAGAGGTAAAGTACCATTTTGATAACGGTTCTTCTAATGCAGTGGCGATGGCGTCTTCCAAGGTGACTGAAGGCATGGATCTAATTTTGTACAGGCGAAAATTAGTCAAGCTAGCGGATTCTTCGGAGTTAGGGTGGAGGGTGGTGTCTGAGTATGAAACACATCAGCTTTTCAGTGGATAAAAAGAAGATATTTTTTAAAGCAGAGTGAAGAGCTCAGAGAAAGGTCACATAACAGAGGCAGGGTCGACATTTTCAACCATATCAAGTGCAACGTTCTACAGCAGCCACACAGGCATCAGTATCTCATAGAAAGCCTGGTTTATGTTTCAATTGCGGCAAGCCGGGGCACTGGAAAGCTGATTGCATCAAATTGAAAGTTGATTCGTCGACGCAAGATGCAACAAAGATAAGTATTTTTTCTTCTTTTTCTTCCACGGCTAATGGGTTAAATTTCCTAAACGATGAAAGATCGCATGAGTCTCAGTTTTTGAGTGCGAAGAACAGTGTTACTTGAACGTTTAAGTGTGATGAAACGGTGGTACGCGCCATTAGTCAACCGGCAATTGATTTAAACGACACTGGTCTTGTTTTTGACCGTGAAACCGTAAGGTTGCCAAACAATCGACAAACAAACAGCGCATCTGTTACTCCGCGAGGAAGATTACAAAATCATTCTAGTATGTGGCGAAGGGCTGGAGCTTCCTCATATATTAGTTTTCTCGGGAGATTATCGTCTCCCATTTTCGACAAGGCCTGATTCGGCTTGTTTGCCAAATAATCGATCAGCTTGTTTAAACAAAAAAATTGTGTATGGTGAAATTATGAAACTGCTGAAGATCGACTGTATTTCAATTTCGTCGTCTAAGCCGGAGGTGGTAAATCCGTCAACGGCTGCATTCAGTCGATCGGATAAAGCTAGGCTTGTCGCCACATTAACCCTCATTTTTCAAATTTAGGCTTGAGGACAGTTCAGTTGCTCGACCTTTATTTGGAAAGGGTGATTTTCTTTTCAATTTTGATTTAAAGGTGGCTTACCACCACAAAGACATTTTTATAGAGTCTAGAAAATACTTTTCTTGGGAAATGGACGGGGAAATAAAAGTTTTTTGTTTTCAATGTCCTACCATTTGGAATAAAAACTGCCGCATATATTTTTACAAAGGTAACTAGAGTTATGACTGAATATTGGAGATCGGATGGTTTCAGGATTCTCATGTATTTAGACTATGGTTTGGGTGGAGCTACAGGTTTAGATGAGGCACTACTTTTGAGCAGGAGATTTGAGAAAGATTTGATGAATTTCGGTTTCATAACTGCGCAGGAAAAATGCAAATGGGAGCCTTCTTTACAAATTAAATGGCTTGGTTTTGACTGGGATTTGTCTGTTCGGTTAAGGCCTCCAAGGAGAGAGTCTTGGTACTTTTACATACGTTGAGCTCAATAGAAGTGGAATTAGGAGTGAAGGATGGCTTTGTTAAGTCTCGTAAACTAGCGTCTGTGATTGGTCAAATACAGTCTATGCATGGGTCTATTGGTTCCACGGTTCGATTGCGTACACGATTTTTGTATGGCTGTCTTCAATATAGAGCTAGTTGGAACTCAATACTGCCCGTTGATCAGCGGGCAATAGAGGAGATTATTTTCTGGAAGGAAAATGTGAGTGGTTCAATGGTCAAGACCTGGTAGGGTCTGATGTACAGTACAGTCGCAGTGGACTGGTAACTTTCCACGTGTGGGCAATATTTCCACAGACGCAATAATATTAGATTCCAAGCACTGATTACAGGAATAATCATCAAAAATTTAATTAATGAAGCACCGGGTACAACCCGGTGCTTCATTAATTAAAATTTGGCTGATGACGATTTTTACTACCTGGTAAAGACATGCGTGGGCATAAGTACCCACGTGTGGATTACGACCAATCCATGGCGATTGTACTGTATACACCGGAAGTGTGTATACTGACGCTTCGTATATCGGTTATGGTGGGTACATCACAGATGTTGATGTACACACTGGAAGTGTGTATACTGACGCTTCGTATACCGGCTATGGTGGGTACATCACAGATGTTGATGATACCGAGGTGTTTGCGTTAAGGTCGGATGGTGAATCCGATATGAGCTCCACCTGGAGAGAGCTGGAGGCTCTGAATAGAACATGTAAGTCTTTATCAGAGTTTTTACACAATAAATGTTTTAAATGGTGTACAAATAGTAAAGCTGCTTCGCGTGTTGTAAAATTTGGTAATAATAAAATTTATCTGCAGGGTTTTGCATTAGAAATTCACGAAACTTATGAGAAAAATAAATTCTCCCTGATACCTTCTTGGATTCCAAGGGAGGCTAATATTGATGCTGCTGATAACCTCAGCAGGTGTTTTGATTCTGATGACTGGCAAATTGAAGCTAGACTTTTTAGTATGTTTGACAGTTTTTATGCACCGCAGTTGGTTGATCGATTTGCAACCAATTATAATACAAGAACTGTTCGGTTCAATTCCAGGTGCTGGTGTCCGGGTACGGAGGGGATTGATGCTTTTAAGCAGGGTTGGCAGGGCGAAAATAACTGGTTAGTGCCACCCCAAGGCTTATTTTAAGAGTTCTTGATAAATTAAAAGGAGATAGTGCTTCGGGAACTTTGTTTTTTCCGATTTGGAAATCTTCGGTATTTAGGCCTGCATTGTATTCTGTTATTTTGGCTCAGGCCAAACACAATTACACGAATCTTGGTGAAACAGGGGATGTTTGTAAGAGTAGGGGAGATAATGGCATTTATTGCTACAAGCAGCTAAGTTTCCCAATGGGGGTAGTTCGCATTGTGTACTGAAAGGAGTACTATTCAGCATATTCTTATTCCATTTCATTTTTTTTGTCAGGTTGGGCAGAATTAATTATGCTGAGAGCGTCAGAGGCTAGTACTCCACAGGATGAATTTACACAATCGTTATGCAAAAAGTTGTCAGTTTTTCTTCTGAAATCTAACGCAGATTCAACAGTACATAAGTGTATGTTATTTCGATAAATTGTAACAAGTATCGGTGGGGAATCTTTACCAGATAGTCCCCTGCAAATAGCATTGTGTCTGACACATTTAATTGATTCTGGATCTTCTTATCACGTGGTTTCTTCATTTAAATACGCCATCAAATGGACTCATGATATCCACAGTTATGGTGATCCAACTGAAAACAGTTTTGTGAATAACTGAGTGGAAACGTCGAAAAGACTTCATGAACCCGCGGTTGTTAAGAAGGAACCGATTTCTGTGGAATCGCTGATAACTTTGTGAATCAAGTATGAGTTTAACACTGACCTTGCAGTTATTAGAGATTTAACCATGATTCTTCTTTGTTTTTCAGGTTTTCTGAGATTTGATGAACTTAGTTCTTTGAAGTGTAATGACATAACTTTCTTCGATGACTATTTCTCTGTTCTTCTTCACAAAAGTAAAACTGATCAATACAGGCAGGGTCATGAAGTTGTAATCGCGAAAGGTACTTCCGCTGCCTGTCCTTTCTTAATGTTAAAAAAATCCATAGATTTTGCAGGTTTACAAATGGCTTCTGAAGATTATCTTTTTCGCCCGATGTTTCGTTCAGGTTCAAAATGTAAACTTATATATAAAAATAAGAAGCTAATACTATATCAGGGCTAGAGAATGTATTGCAGAGAGGCATCGAGAGAAGTGGTTGGAGACAGTAATATTGGTTTGTATTCGTAGCGTGCTGGCGGGGCTGCGGCAGCGGTTGCTTGTTCCTCTGTAAACGAGAGGTGTTGGAAACGCCATGGTAGATGGCGAAGCGAATCTGTGAAAGATGGTTATGTGGCTGGTATTTTGTCCTCTCGTTTACAGGTAACGAAAACTCTCCATCTTCAATATAATTGCATGTAACCTGCTTTTTCTTCTCTGTGTTTTTGGACATTTGATCCAGCTGACTCTGCGGCTTTTGGCTGTTTGAAAAAGTAGTATTTTTGTAGTATAGTATAGACTAATAGTTTTTCGCGTTGCGTAGTTTAGCGAAACACTTTTGTATGTTCGTTTACGGTAAATATTTCCTGTGTTTGTGTTGGATTGGTCAATGTTATTCCCTTTGACCAATTAGGTCATTCACGTGGGGATGTTTCAGTTTGTTATAGTTTTTGTAATCACTTCTAGCCAGAGCATCACTGAAGCGGGTTCTATGTTAAGTTTTTCTTTAGAAAAAGAAAAAAGAAAAGATAGGCATGAAAGGCGAGGTCCGAACGCTTTCCCTGCAGGTAAATTCCACACTGGTTTTTGGACGTAGGTTTCCTGAGTTTTCTACATAAAATTATGTTTTTTATCTCGAGTTTTTCCTGACCAGCGTTTTTACCGTAACTAGGGTCTTATTGAAAGGAGGAAAGAAAATTGCCTATGTTAATAGAAGACAAGAATTGTGTATTCATATGTTGCATCCTGAATTTTTATTTGAATGTTTATTGTGAAATAAAATTCTGCTTCTAGCTGTCTCTGCGGCTTTTGGCTGTTTGAAAAAATGTAGTATTTTTGTAGTATAGTATAGACGTATTTTTTCGCACTGCCAGGCAGCAGAAATGAATCTTATTTTAGAAGTTATGCCTCTTAACCCTTTACCCAACGTAACGGCCAAAACCGGCCAGCGCTATTCACGAAAATCGGCAATTAATTTTCATTATTTTTTCATTTTTTGTCTCAAAAACATAGGTTATGACCCCTCGTTGGAACGAGCTCGTTGAGCTCGTTCCAACGAGGGGTCATAACCTATGTTGTTGAGACAAAAAATGAAAAAAAATAGTCATTCAAGAATTTTTTTTGCAAGTGTCGTCTGCTTTTCATGTTAGGTAAAGGGTTAATTGGTTCAATGGATTCATCCAAATGAAGTTTTCTGAACATCCTAGGCTAATATATTCATTGTATGAATGATCTCGTGGGTGGGTATTCATAAATATCACACCTTGAAAGTTATAATACAATGTTCTACACCCTACTATTACATATTTTGGTAATAATGTCCACCCCTTCTATTATTCAGCACCCACCATTATTCGGAACACAAAAGTAGTTTTAAAGAGTACTGATAGAATATGGCAAATAAGAGGCTTTTGGAGGGCACTTTGTTGGGGTGGCCGTGGGGCTGTCCAATTAAACTGCGCCTATCTTGAATTTGCGATGTAGACCTGAAAATTATCTGCCCGTGGTCCTGAAATTTGCCAAAATTAAAAAAAAAAATACACATCCCTCTGTACAATTTGTTATGAATATACAACGAAAACTGCTAAATTAGCTGGCCGTTGGGAGAGGGGGGTGAAACTGCTGGGTACGTCCAATGTCCCCCATCCCATACATCCATGTAGTTGTTACATGTAGATGGCATTCGATTTAAGTTTTGATGCTGAGAGTTTAATCAAATAATAATATTCAGAATTATATTATTTTATCAAACAGACGTGTCATGAACAGTTCTCAAATTTTAGTCATCTAAAAATACACATCAGTCTATGTTTGGAAAACATTGCAATACTGCCTGTGTCTTAACCCTTTACCCAACGTAACGGCCAAAACCGGCCAGCGCTATTCTCAAAAATCGCCAATTAATTTTCAAAATATTTTCATTTTTTGTCTCAAAAACATAGGTTATGACCCCTCGTTGGAACGAGCTCGTCGAGCTCGTTCCAACGAGGGGTCATAACCTATGTTTTTGAGACAAAAAATGAAAAAAAATAGTTATTCAAGAATTTTTTTTGCAAGTGTCGTCTGCTTTTCATGTTAGGTAAAGGGTTAATTAAACATCCTAATAACTGCTTTTCGTCGGAGACGTCTCATGAAACAAACACTGCGGTGCATCAGGCCATTTGTATTGAACGGTCTTTCCATCTTCATGGTCTCACTCTGACCTTACTCAAGACTTTCCGCAATGGGTGTGTGGTAATTTATTTTTTATTTCCCCAGTACAGACTACAGAAAGTCATTTCAGCAGTACTACATTTGCACCAATAACCCACACTCCCACCCCAAATAAAAAAAAAAATATTGGTTCTACAAATATAAACTACTGAGCAGAATGCTGATGGGTTTTTTCTGAAACATATCTTATCATTCTTTTACATCATTCCCTTTCTTCAACTAATGGCGGAGTGTGGTGGTGGTGCGGTGGGTGGGGGGGGGGGGAGGGCACAAAGAAAGTGTGAAGCCGGTGATACTGATAGTGATAGTCAACAACTGCTAGCTGTCAGTCATGATCTGCAACCACTGTGGACTGTGTCACCGTTTGTATTTCCGCTTTGCGATAACCAGTTTTCATTTCCAATTTAACCCATGCTTCCAGATAACACGCGCTACCACACTGCCGAAGTGTGAGTCGAATAGGATTACACAATAGGTCAAGTATCAAACCTGTTGGCAGCACGCAGCGCTGAGGATAACACTGTTACAAAATTCCAATGTCCACTGGAACAGTACCAGTGTCAGGCGCCATTATCGAAACCAACTGAGAAGTTTTTCCTAAAAATAATTACAAAGGTGGAGATGTACTGTTCCTTTTTCGTGTCAGAAATAACGTATCAGTGATGACTATTGATAGTAGTTTTTAGCATTGCTGTGCATCAAACATTTTGGGTTGAGAAACGGTTATTCCGACAGATAAATAAAGCTGAACGTCCTCATTTGCCAATAACATTCCCTCCTCCTAGTTACAAACGAGCCATATACTAAATACTTCTGCTCAAGGCGCCGACAGTTCGAGTCTTTCCTGCCCAGAAAAAAGCATTCTTAATCATAGGACGCCATTGTCAGCCCATGTCAGTATCTTCTCCAGTTATCTCATCCCACCCGACCTCAAATTAATCTCCCAATCATACCTTGCCCCACCATCTCACGTCTAATCTTATATATCCAAATTTGTAGTCTACCGTCAAATTGCACTCGTACATATCGGGTGCAGTCTTTCGCGTACACTGGGAAGGGGCTGGCATATAGTTTCGAGGTCTTCCTTCCTCTCATCATTCATTCAATAGCTGAGCCATAGGCAGTGGTACTTATGAACAAAAATATCCAGCCTACTCCATTTCTGTGTAGTCATATCTGTATAGTATTTCTCTCTTCCCGGGGGCAACAGGAAGACAGTCAATGTGGCTATGTTGTCTCCCAACAATTTGCCAGTGTATCCTATATACGTAAAACTCTCTGTACAAATCTAACTTGTAAATTTGGTATTTTGTTGAATAAATTTCATTTCATTTCATTTGTTATTTCCACTGAAAGATGTAGACTGAAAGAGCCTTTTTAACAAGAGAACTCGAACACGCGAAGGGTGTTTTTTATCGGATCGCACTAGAGCTTTCTGATTAAAATTAACGCATGCCCCTAAAACCCGTGCAATCGTGAGAAATACAGTTACGGGTGTGTAATAATCTTGGTTATGTCTTGAAATTACGCGCAAACGAACGTGAGTATGGCCAGTAGGGCTAGAAGTAGGATCCTGCCCGATGGGTGTGTGGGTAGAAAGAAATCAAGAATTGTTGGTACAGGAAAAAGTCTGTTTTGATTCATGCAGGGTTGACAAATATTGCACGGGTGCTTTCGGTCGCTGGATAGCGAGGTGATATGTAATAAGCGCGCGGAGAGTTGGCGGCTCCTGGAAGCTATTCTCGGCTACGAGGAACCGAGGGCGGAACTGGAAGCGAAATGTAGTCGGACGGCTCTATCAAAGGTGTTCGACGATGGTGGGGGTAGACGGTCACCGCAGATTCAAAGAGCAAAATGGGTTGGGAACGGTGTTCTGTATATATGAAGAAGATGGTGAGGTAAATAGGAATATTCGTAAAATAGAGATGGGAAACAAATACAGGTGTAAGGTGGTTATGCATTACATATATTTAGAAGCATGAATGTTCGAGCGGTTTTACTAGTTAGAAAAATGAGAGGTGGAATAAATAGGGAAGAAGATCTGCAAACGTAGAATGCAATGTGGCAAACCTCTTCTAACTTTTAAAATCAGATAATGCTGGTCAGCTACAGACTTGAAGTCGAAGAAGCAGAGAATAGGGAAGAGGAGGGAATGAGGTGGGAGAAGGGGAGTACCCATGATGACCAGTAGATAAGTGCGGAACAGGGTTATGATGTTATTGCCCACAATGGGGGAATTGAACAAGATATCCAGTTGACACGGGAAGAACACGTTAAATCCTCAAGGATAAAGGCAGGATGACAACTCTAAACAAGCTAGTTGTTGCTGGAAGAAGCACTGCCTGGCATGCGGATAGAGGGGTTTGTAGCCAAAACAGTCTAAACCTAACACTGTCTTGTGTTTTCTATGACACGAACAGAGGGTTCGAGGGGTAGGATGGATGGCCCCGAGGTAGGGTCAGGACCAGTACTTCAATAAGGTTTTGGTAGGGAATGTCATTTGGGAAATGATGGGCGTATTAAGTTCAATTACATCTCACTTAAGCAAGTTTTTTAATAAATTTGAAATCCTTGACGCTGATAATAGAGAGTTCTCTTTTGTAATTTCGCGGGCAGACACTGGCAGTTTTTTGGTGAAGATGAAATTATATTAATTCGAGGTCTCCCAGAACGATATAAAACATATTTTGGCTACCACAATATATGATCAAATATGTTGGATAATAGCAACTGTGGATACAAATTGATTGACAAGAGTTTTTTCGTTAACCCTTCACCTAACAAATCGTCCACATCCACCCACGTAATTGGCAAATTGAGCAGTTGAAAAAAATAATTATCTCAAATATTTCAACAAAACCATATCATGCGACCCTTCATTGGAACGAGCTCGTTCCAATGATGGGGTCACATCATATGATATTATGAACACTGTTTCGAAAAAATAAAAAAAATAGTAACTAAAATAATAAATAGAGGATATTCACGAAAATTTGATGAATACCGAAAATATCTCGTGAATGGCTACAAAGAAATATGAGGATCTTCACGAGCGACGCAGTCGCGAGTGAAGATCCTCATATTTCTTGTAGCCACGAACGAGATATTTTCGGTATTCATCAAATTTTCGTGAATTTTCTTTTTATTTAATGCTCTACGACTACAAACTCTCCGATTTGTGGCCTTTATTTGCCATTAAGGCGCAAAATTTATGTGCCGAACCGGCGTCCATACAAAAATTACAACAACCAAACTCCAACCATTGGAATGTGTGAATATCCGCACAAAAAGTAGTCCCGTCTTATTTCTCCCCTAACTTTACGATTTACCAAGGCTGGCGAATTGAAATAATCGCAATGTGCTTCGAAGAAATAGAACAATAACAAAAAACACCACTTTCTTATTTTCAATAACAAGACACGTCATTTTATTTTTTTTGAACTCAATGCACTGAAGACGTGTGAAGTTGAACTGAAGAAATTTGAAAGTGATTTCGGCTTTTCGCTGGAAGGTGAATGAGAAAGTCAAACTTTGAAACCGCTGATTTAATGAACTGATTTAGTCACTGTCACTATCAATTATTCGAATTCGTTTGTATTTGGGACTCAGGAATTCATTACTGATGTGCTGACTCTGTGATGATTGCATGTAAATGTTTATCGGCCCATTAAACGTGCTGCCACTGAACATCGAAGACAGTGGAAATGAACCTACGATGAAATATCGATTTCTAAATATCATTTTGATATTTCGTTTTGCCGACCGACAGGGGAATATGACTTAATTTTTCAGCGTGATTTGATGCCTGAGCATTAAATAAATCTTGATATTCTCTGTGTTGGGTAAACGGTACAAAATAATCAGACATGGGCTGAGGACATCAGTGCTGTCCTTCCATGTACATGTACATCCTCAAATAGAACACACCACCACAGGTCTCTAAAAGCACAGTTTTCCCACATAATATCCCCCCCCCCCCAAAAAAAAGTACTATAGGAACTTGGAGCCGACAAACAAATAAATAAAAAAAGGGTTGTGAATCGCGGACCTCTCCGACGGGGGGGGGGCTGTAGCGCACCCCTCCCCGACCCTTCTTGGCGCCACCACTGGGCTGCACGTTGAAAATATTATTGGATCTATCCCCAAATAATAAATATGAATTCTTCCAATCGTTGTCTGTGAACTGACATGGAAGATACCACTAGAAGGGTTAGACGAATGTCACGTTTGTAGCTAGAGTACTGTATATAAAATGAATATTTCGAGTAGAATAAAAAGTTGTTGAAATATTCATTTAATTTTAATACTATCACGACGACTTGGTGAAGTCTATAGTAATATGTACAAGTAACAGTTGAACATGTAAAATAGCAAATTTCAAGATGGATGGAACTCGAAAAATTAGCCAAATAAAAAATTCCCAAGCTTCACTAGACCACAGGTAATCCCGCTATATACGCCCCAGTACTCTCGTCCAACAATAACCGACATGTAATCATTAAATAAAACCTTTCTGGCATTCTCCGATATTTAGTTTCCATCCAATTCTTAGAGATTTGTGGGAGGAGGGGGGGGGGGGGGGAGTGTTTACAGTGGACGAATATGACATTTAGGCATGTTTTTTCCAAATTCCCAACCTTAAATTTCCCAATATCAGTTCCCACCCCCAAAAAAACTGAATGCACAATTGGTGCCTTAAAATGGGTAGTCATAAAGAATTGTAAGACCACTGTTTTGGGGCCTTATGACCACTCAGGTTGTGGCATCAATTGACCATTAATTTAAATTTATTTTATTTATTTAGTGGTGTTTAAGATAACATATTTTATCACAATGGCTAATCATGACCACAACATGAGTATCAACTCAAGACCTGGGCTGAGCGGTAATAAGCCAGATTGCCCATTTTAAAGAGGGTTTGCACCTCCCAAGCACTGGTGACTGGGTCCTATTTTATCAGAAAAAAAACAGAGCCTGTTTACTAAGTGAACATTAAATGTAAATGCTTATCTACGGAAGTTTAGAAATAATGTGTATTAATTCAAAAGCAAATGACAAGTTCTTCTTTAAAAGAAGACGTAGTTTCATACAGACTACTGAGACTGGGTGCACCTAATTTCATGTGATTGTTTGTTATAAAACTTAATTTTAGTATACAAGCAGCTGTTTATTCTTGAATGTTCAACTACAATATACAATATACAACTTCTTTGTCTCTGTATGTTTTTCTCCTCCAACAAAAAAAAATTCCCAGTTAAAACCCCAATGACGCAAATTATGGCATGGACCCCTGATCTTTTCCAGAGAGGGTAGAGAAATTCCTGATTCTACTCCTGAAAAAAACATTTCGTCTTTCAAATCAAATCGGCAGTTCCAGTGATGAACTAAATGCGCATTTTCCACGTGAGTTAACGGACATTTACCTGAAACATGAAGTTAGAGCATCCTTTTTGTCATTGTGTGTTTTTACATTTTCCGAGTTCCCGAAATCTATAGAGTGTTGTTTTTTGAAAAACAACCGAAAAAATGAAACGTGAGAGAAAATTAAGTTTGTTACGATTCACGTCTAAATACTATTAGTAAATGCAGAGGAACGGTGTGTTTTAATGAATTATTTTTATTCTGAAAAAATGTGGAGATGTCGTAAATAAATATGTTGACAATAAAAAGATATGTTCCTGAACACAACGAAAAGAGAAGTAAAAAAGAAAAACAAAATAAGAGTAATCTCTGCAGAATAAAAATTTAGCAAAAAAAGATTATCTATGTATTTGTTCATTGGTTTCCATATGGTGTTGACTGGAACACTTTTTACGGCCCGTGTTTTTTTTTGTTCTTCTTTCAGAACACCAGTACTAGGGTCGAATTTGTTATTTGGTATCTGGAAAAGATAGAGACACAATGCTGGTTTAATTTCTACTTGCACATAAAGTCATTGAGACTTACAGATTATCACCACAGTGTGTGTCTCCGGGAAGTCAGATCAAGTCAAGTTGTAGGAACAGAATAGTATTTCAGCGAGCCCGATTGGGCGAGTCGAAATGAGATTCTGTGCCTACAACGAGACTTGATCAGAATTTCCGGAGACACAAACTGTGGAGATGATAAATTTATCTCACAATATTGACCACAAAATTTGTTTCAAAACTTTTTTAAGAGGAACTTTTTCATTTGCCTTATCAATGTAAAGACGCAAATTGAAAAATAGAATCGCGTTCATTGACCTCCATATTGAGGTCAGTGACGACGTTACACTTCAGAGAAAATTACGTCACTGGGATTCACTTTACTGAATACTGTTTTCCGAAGTGGAACAACTGTGTGTTTCGTCAACGTGAATTTGGTTGTACCTTTTGCAACAATTACTGGTGAATTAAATATCCCTCTTGGTGTAAAGGTTTATTATATTTTAAAATATGTCGTTAATCATTTATTGAGGTGGAGTTTTCCACATTTCATAGCGAAAGCTAATCCTTTAACTTCAAGAGAAAAGTCTCGACTCGAGCGTTCAGGAAAATCCCAATAATAGGCTACAAATCAGCCCAAGATGCCGAAAAGTGCGCATAATTTAACTATTCGTTGAGTTAACTTCCCAAGTGACATTTTAGCATGCCGCGCATAATAAATACGTTACAGAGCGTTTAGTTGGCTGATACAGTGTCATATACGGCTCAGAGAAAACAGTATTAGGTTCGGCTTCGCCTCACCTAATATTGTTTTCTCTGAAGGGAAAAACACGAAGCGATCAAAAATGATATTAATGCCGTTGTTTTGGCAACAGCAGAATACCGCTTATCTCAGGGGCCCTTGATACGGATTCGGAACAAGGGCCCCAAATACATTAAACTTTAGTTGCGTAAAAGTGCAAAAACGTCCCGATTGTGAGATAAATCAACAGAATCACCCCCGGCCTTTACACTTTGTATTAATATTTATAAAAAGACTTGATTTGAATTCTATTATTAGCGGCTGATACACAGAAGGTCAAAATGTATGGATGCGATCGTCAAGACGAGAGGAGTGATAGCGTCATATCCTTCCAAGATGGCATGAGTCCAGTTTTGGCGAACGCAAGCACACATCGTGGCGTTATGTGATTATTACACGCCTCCTTAACGTACAGTATAATCCATTAATTTAATAATTCAAACATCAAACACAGAAACCACCAAACTTCAAACATTCGATTTATCGGCTGTCATTGTGGCCTTGGAGCTGACCTGGGTCAGAATGCGACGTCTCAATTTGTCGATTAGGAAAATGGGCAAAGTTTAGTTCTTTTGATGGATCCAAGTCGACAGGTAGAAAGCTAGTGCGTCATCAGAAACCCATATGGAACACGTGTTAGGTACGGATTTATAAATATGGAAATGGAGGAAAAGTAATAGGGGTGTAATACATTTGTATCGAAAATGATTTTTATCAGAATTTTCAAAAAATAATCTATTTTTTTAAGTCCTTATTGGGTTTTCTGCAAGAATGTACAGTTCAACATTTATGTATTGATCAAGTAGGGATATATTATCACACTTGTAACATTTGTCATTGTGGTATATGATGGGACAAACTTTGCATGCCATTTTCTTAAGAGTGGCATAGATGTATTACCGCTCCACAATTTTGTTTGACATATTCCAAGCAATTAATCCCTTTCTGTGTTCAATATTATCACTTTTGGAAAAGGCTAGGCATTTCACTGTGAGTCGTCCAATGCTCGAATTTATTTGTATGACGATAGGAAACCTCCATACAACACACGATATCAAAAGTCTAGACAGTGTGATGTTTATTACAGTGTACAGAGTAAGATTTGCTTTCCAAATGCGGCCAATGTGTACAAGCGAGATTCGTTTTTTGAACTGCCACCTCTCTGAAGCAAATGGCTGGGAGGCATAGCCTTTGGTAGCACAATCAAATTTAACAACAATTAGATCTGATTATCTTCACCTGCTACGAGCAGAAATACAGAGTCTGCAGATTCACGTACAGACTACCCACAACCCCGAAACGGTAAACGATATAAGGATGGCTGAAAATATGACCCGTGGAAGGTAAGAGATCTATCAATGTGCAAGGACGATCGGAAAACCAAAAATGTCTTTTTCAGGAGAATGTTCAGGGATTGTGGAATATTGGAGATTTATCCAGAAGAAAGTGATCACACCAGAATTTGAAAGGCCACAATTCAAGAACTATTAAAGATTTAACATCGTGATAAACTACGTAGGCTCTAACAGTTGATGATCTGTTTATGTGAACAATTTCGAGATACGCGAACAAAAGGTAGTGGCTTTTTAGACGTTGTAATTACATGATTAAGAGAAATAAATCAAATATTCCATTTGTCGATGAGATGGAAATGGTAAACGACACGGCGTTGATACAAAATAGATTTTTTTTGAAAAACACATCTCTCTATATTAGTTTCTAAACTTTCTATACATTTTAAATGTTAGATTTATGTGCTTTAGATGTTATAACGTGGACAAAATTCTGTTTCAAGATATTTTGACTAAACAATTCGGGAACCGATACGTCAGACTTAATAACAGTGCGAGATAACAGAGCTAAAAAACAATTAAAATGTGTGATGAATGAGGTATATAAACTTTACGAATTTCAAAGCAGTCGACCCTCAGAAAAAAACGCTTTTTGATATATACCGTAAAGGTTGAATATATTCGCACTGACGTGCCATTTTTACTGCAGATAATAGTCGTTGTTTCTTGATATCTAACATGTCAAACAGGGCTCAAAATAAGCGGTGTCGCGTCGCTTTTTGCTATGCAAAACTTGCAAAAAGCTACACAATGTTCAATTATGTGTAGCATTTTGCGATACAAGATAATCAACTGCAGCCTAATAGGCTGCAGTTGATTATCTTCTATCGCAAAATGTAAATGAAAATTTGCAGACAAATTTGAAAACTAGTTCACTGATGCTTTACCTCTGATTGTGGAACATTCCAGGCATAACTCAGATTAACTCTCCATCAAGCACCATTAGCAACTTCATATGTAAGATGAATTCTATTGGTTTAAATTCTTTCTTATTTTACAACATTTTGTATAAAATGTACATTAAAAATAACTTCCAGCCCATCAAATTAAAAATCCCAGCTTCCATTCTGAGAACTCTATGGAACAACCAAGACGCTACTTGAAAATATCCAATTCCATGCAACCCTTAAAAGCAGTTCAGTTGAAAACAAATGTTTCATGTGTTGCAGATCAATTGGAAATGCCCAGAAATGCATGGAAACCATTCTATCTACTTAGAAGAATTCAAAACAAAACAGCATAACATAACTTTGGTATACAAAAATAGCTATGTAATTTTTACAAAATGATATTTCTTTTTTGGAAATTTGTAGCATTTTGCTACGCAAAGAAAAAAAGTTATTTTGAGCACTGATATCAATTTCCTTTGGTAATTTGTCCTTTCAAATTACAATAAAAGGTATTTTCAAGAAAACGGCCCGAATGGCACGATACCGTTAGTGCAAAATTTAAAGTTTTGTAGTACACGAGAGGACAATTTTTACACAGTGTTCCTGATATTGATATGAGATATATATTTATCTATTGGTGTTCATGGTCAAATGTTGAGGTTAATCATAACCGCAACATGCATGTATACATTCAAATTTAGTCAATCGTTGCCCACTTTTGAGGAATTTCACCCTAAGCATTGAAGACCGTCGCCTATTTTACCAGTAAAACACGAGCTGATTTACCACAGCAAACAAGAACTACTTCACTTCCTAGGTTCACACGGGGTTACACTTAGTTACAATTATGGCTCCCAAAGGGAACCCAAGTGTAACCCATGATCCTAATTTTTCAAAAAAGTGAGTCCGCCCTGTGGACGGATAACTGTATGTATGCAAACTTGAATTAATATATAATAGAGAACACGCATAATTATCAAATTTGTTTCAATGTGGTCCAGTTGTGTTTACCGAAAAGTCGAAAATGAAAAGTTCACGATAATCGGATGGACGGACACTCGACGAGTGACAGACGGAAGACAGAACGTGATAACTAAAACTCCTAGCGGTTGTGCTAAAAAAACATGTTATCTTGCTGTGGTCTATAGTTACTGCTGGTGTTTCCAGTATTAGTCAGCTTCGAGGTGACCTTTCAAGCTAACCCCAACCCTATGTTGGTCGTTTTGTGTCTTATTGAACGTCATTCATTGCGATTTTGTTTAGCATAGTAAGAGCAACTAACCGCTAACTTTGTCTTTGAGGCGTATAATTTTTGAGTGATTTTTGAGTGATTCACGAACACATTTCCCCCTTCGCAATATGAATCGGCGCAAAATTTACTTTGCAATCGTCTATGACAAAAAGGGCCGTTTCAGTTGAAACCTAAAGTCCTGTCACTGTTTTGTGCATATTTTGAAGTAATAGCGGACTGGGCAAGTGGACCTATTCTCCCTATCAATTACCAAACTCAAACTGTCCCATCAGTGCAACTCAATTCAAATAGAAAACAGCGTGCACAACAATTCTATACTGAAGATTAGAGATCATTAACATTGGTCCCAACCTCTACTGGGATACATTTTTTGCAATGATGTAAAAGGATATTGAAATTCGACTACATCTCCAGAAGGAGGAGAGGGGATTACTACATAATCGCAGCACGATATATTCTCCACTCGAAAAATAGTTATGATTAACCATAACAACACAATAAACTCCTGCAAACGTTTATCAAATGGACCACCTGGCTCAACCCAGCGGTCCGTTTGGTAAAAGTCTGCATGTGCTTCTTGTGTTTTGTCCTCAGAAATTGTAAATAATTACTAAGGGAAAAATGTATCCTACAGCGATTTACTAGTAATCCTCCCTTCACATACTATAGTCTCAATATTTACTTTCTGTTTGATCGGTTCAGTTCGCGATTCCCCTACTGACCTCACTAACATTTTATAGTGCACATCGCAAACGCTCTTGTGTATTTCAGACTACTTCATTCTTCTGCAGTAAGAGGCGCATTGACTAACCAGCATTTTTTTTCACTGATTGTGACAGTACTTCTAGTTTCGTATGTATAAACCACAATGCAACAGTTGTGAGAGGGGAGGGGGGGGGGAAGGGGCAAGAATTCCAAACGACCGATGGCGTCAAGAAATGAAAGTGTCTATGTCACTGTAGCTCAACTTGACAAATTTGAACTTGCAAATGAATGAAATTATTTAACTGATTTTCTCATTTATAACATACTAGAGGGTGAATACCCGGCGTTGCACGGGAGAAGATCGTTATATCAGGTCAAGGTCAACAGTTTGAAGGTCAAGAAAATACCGCACGGACATCCCGATAAAGTCCAAAGATCGATGGATCAATGTACCCGCACATATGAAATTTTAGCTCGATAGGCCCAGCTGTTTTCGAAATAAAAGGTCAAGATCACCAGTTTGAAGGTCAAGGTCACTCCGCACGGACACCCCGATAAAGTCAAAATGATCGATGGGTGGTCAATATACCCGCACATATGAAATTTTAGCCGAACGGCCCAGCCGCTTTCGAAATAAAAGGTCAAGGTCATCAATTTCAATGTCAAGGTCACCCCTCATGGACACTGCACCCACCCATGTTACTCGCAGGGACGAATTACCCCCCGTGTACAAAAAAATGATCGGTCGAGAAACGGAGGAGTTCACCCGGAGAGAGAGAGAGAGAGAGAGAGAGAGGGAGGGAGGGAGAGAGAGAGAGAGAGAGAGAGAGAGAGAGAGAGAGAGAGAGAGAGAGAGAGAGAGAGAGAGAGAGAGAGAGAGAGATAGAGAGAGAGAGTGAGAGAGAGAGAGAGAGAGAGATAGATAGATAGATAGATAGATAGATAGATAGATAGATAGATAGATAGATAGATAGATAGATAGAGAGAGACATTCGCATTTATATTTATATATTAGATTGTTCTAAAGGCATGCAGCGTAACCTATATTTTTAAATGCTTATGTCACACCCTGCCAAGATTCATGACAATCCATCCATAAATATGTCATGTGGGGAGCTCAGAAGGGATAAGCTGCTGCGTAAATGCACAGTTCAAATTCTGGTTCTAACGACAACGTTTGTTTTTGATGGAAATAAAATAAAACAATAGCTTCAATTTGGAGGTCGCTCCGAACACGCATACCAGGTTTCAAAGCAATCTATTCATAAATTTGCCTTATAGGGCGTGCCAAATTAATATGTTGATGCACAAATGCACCAAGTGCAAACGCCGTTGCTACGGCAACGTTTTCATAACAAACTTGAACCAAGTTTCAAAACCAATCCATTTATAAATGTGCACTGTAGGGCATGCCAAACGAATATGTTAATGAACACATCCACTAATTTAAAGGTCGTAAGTGTTTGCCCGAAATGGAAGAAAATCGATTGCCCACGTCTAGAGGTCCCCTCAAACATGCATACCGAATTTCAAACTAATCCATTCACAAATTGACCCTGCACAAACGCAATGGTGTCAAAGGTCATTTATAACTTTTTTATTGAGAGGTATAAAAGAAAATCAAAAACTTCCATCTAGATGTCGTCCCAAATAAGCACACCATGTTTTGAAAGCAAACGAATCGTAAATTCATCGTACAGGATGGAAAAATATTCCTCACGTTCTTGACTTGTTCGCCTACATTTTGACAATCATTCTTTGTCTGATTTCATTGTTTGTGAATTAAGATCATGACGTCACGCTCTTGATTTGTGCATTACGTAATACAAGTTATTGTTCCACTTCTACTATAACTTATGAACTTTATAGTTGTGTTTCTTTTATTTTCCAGGCTGTACACATGGTGCGTCTACATAAAAAAAAATATCATCATGGCGAAAAGTGATCTAGTCTAATTCATTTTGCTTGCTCGGTGAGCTATTTATTATTCAGTTACTGCTAGCAAAAGGGACGCCTCGACACTATAATGGATTTTTCGATCAGCGTATGCGAAAAACCTTCTCTTTCTGAATCGAATGGTCGCATTACGTTTGCAATAATCAAGACACATTTGTATTTTGTCAAGACGTTTTTACTTGTATTGCGGAAATACGTTCTTTTTCGGGGGAACAAAACAATTTAAACAAAGCAACAAAGACAAATCAGAAGTACAAAAAGAAAAGAAAAAAAGCAACAGAACAATCACAATAGAATACACTATGATGAGAATTATACTCACAGTTAAGTTGAATTTTGTATGGGTCACTTTCATCCGACTGTACACTGACATCCCCACCCTTCTCTGAAACCTGACATGTGAACTCCAGCTGATCATCATCTTTCCTTGCAGATTTTATTTCCAACCAGTTACTTTGCAATGTGTATCTGTCATTACTGGCATGGATGACTGAACCACCGACTTTCCATGAATATGACATTTGCAAAGCAGAACCATCAGTCTTGCTAGTTGATGACGCTAGACACTGTATTTTGTGTGTTTTGTTTACCTTTGCTGATTGTGATGACACGGGTTTAATGGCATTCAGTTGAGGCGGACCTACAACAACAAGAGGGAGAATTCACGAACATGGGGAGCATTTATACTTGTCGCACATACACTCACTTGCTAGCAGAGTTGAACATAATGTAACCCCCCCCCCCCCCCCCACACACACACACCCCGTTTTATACAAAATGTTCAAGGAAATGACCCTTGATCAAAATATCTTTGAGACCAAATGGGCTAACTTGAAATACTGGTAGAGTTGAATGTCTTTCATGAACAGACTTCAGCAAATAACAATTCAGTTACTGATGTTCCTTAATTGTTTTTAATTGTGAGTAGCATTCAGTTATTCAAGAATTCATTTTGCAAGTGTCGTCTGATTTTCATGTTTAGTAAAGAGTTACACGTATTGCTGCAGTATGGCAACCATAAACTGGGGGGGGGGGTGTCTTTTCACGGACGCTAACATATTAGATTGCAAGCAATAATTATACAAATAATCATCCAAGACACTCATGAAACCAACAACAAAAGCCTTGGTGTTGTCTGAGCATGAGAGATTGCTAATGTTGACGAATTAAATATATTGGAGGAGTTGAGATACAACAGAAGGTTCCAAATGTTAAAAGATTTAAGAATAAGAAAACTGGGCACGGAACTGAAACAAACACTTACATGTTTGATATTGGTGCACCCCAACAGCTAAAATTAATAAAAACAGGTTATATCAACGTCAGAGTGGATTTATACTTACCGAATACACTTAGATGTTTCAAGTGCCAACAGTTCGGACACGGCAGAAATATATGCCGAGGGAATACGAGATAACATAAATGTGGTCAACGCACTAGTGGCATATTCAGATATATAAACTGCCATGACAATCACATGTCATCCTCTCTAGATTGCCATGTCTGCGAAAAAAGAAAATTCGATACAAAAGGTAAAAACGGAAAAATCAGTTTCAATGTGACCAGGGAAATCGTTTCACCAATGCCCGGAATGAATGTTCTTGAACACGGGCATATTCTACAGTACAGGATAAAAAAAAATCTAGTAAAATTTTAAGAATGTCAAACATCATATATATGGCTAAAGGGAACATTGCCATACCCTCTACTATCTTTTACCATATAACAAAATAATCAAACAGAACCAAAGTCATCTCACAGAAAACCAACTACTCCAAAATCAACAGAATATAAAACAAGCCAGAAACAGGACAATGATAGTCCAAAAGCTGAATAAATATCTAAATCGGCCCAGGCAAATAAACAAATGAAACAAAACCCTAGCCATAGCAATAACAAATACCATAGCAGCAAAATATGGGTCAGAATCAGACAAAGGAACAAGAAAAGGATAAATAGAAAATAGAAAAAGGAAAAACAAAAACAGTTATCAGACAGAACACACAAAGCACTTCAAGACGCTATTGCCCTCAACAGACCTGGAATCTTCAAAAATTTTACGATTTGGACAACTACGTCCGAACCTTCAGTATACGTGCACGGGAAATAAAATTAACAAAGAAATTTATCGGAGCTATTTCGCACATGCGTCCACTCTCTAAATTTCCGGCCAAATATGGAAAATACAAAAAAAACACAATATAATACAATGGAATTATCGAGGTTTTAGAGCGAATTTTAATGAGCAAAACTAAGCATTCTAAGCCAAATATGTAATAAACCAGCCACATTTTGCTTGCAGGACACATTGTTAAAGATCATTCAGTTTTATGCATTATGCTTCGTTTGCGGTCTTGGCTGACGAAAGAGATGTTCCTGGAACGTCAGTCTTGGTCAGAAATGACATTATTTGCAGTCCTGTTTCTTCACAAAGAAATTTACAGACTGCATATTTATTATTTATTTATTTATTGGTGTTTAAGGTCACATGCATGTACATAATGGCTAATGGTGACATTCCATTATGTTATATTTGCATTTCACCAAATAACACACTTCAGCTGAGTAGACCCTTCAGCTGAATAACTATGAACAACAAGTTCACCAAATTCCAACTCCATAAATGTTGTTGGGAGTCTTTAATGCTCAGGACACTCTATGGCTCTTCGGGGTGACTCCTGCTGCAAAGGTTACATCAAACGGAAAATAGTAAAAGAGCTATTTTCAAAATATGATTTGTGTTTATTCAATGATAGTTCAGACACTGGTGTGCACTTCACATCTGGTCCTTACACTTCAAATGTTCCTACAATTGAATGTTCATCAGTGTTCCTTGATTTTCGTACAAGGCTGAAGATGACATGTGCGGAAGTGATCACTTTCCGGTTGTGTTGGAAAATATGGTTCCGGAGGATGATGCGTGAGTGTCCCAATGTAACATTCAAAACGGCCAACTGAAACACATTCTCGCTTTGTTCTAAACGACTTACAAGGAAGAAATTTGTATCACCGCTAAACTCCATCATTCCAAAAGCCTCTGCTAACCCAAAATGTTTCACCAAACCATAGTTCGATGAAGGTTGTAAACAGGCTATAGGTGAACACAATAAAACTGAAAGGGAATGCAATAAGTCATCTGCAACAGTTAATTGGGACAAACTGTGTACCCATCGGGCAAAGACCATCTAACTTATAAAACAACTCCAAAAAACGAGAACGTTTTGGGAAACGTATGTTTGTAAACTTAACCAGCACACTCTCGTCAATAAAATGGACCATCAACTTTTAAAATATCTGCCTCAATTTTCACTCTAACTTTTACTATCTATCTTCAATGACATATGGGTGGCTAGCCAGTTTCAATGTTCTTGGCGAAAAGCAATGGCAATTCCTATTCCAATGCCCCGAAAAGATCATCTCAATCCTCGCAATTACAAACCTATTACATTAACAAGTTGTCTGTGCAAAACCATGGTCCGGATGATAAATGACTGACGCGTCTGGATTCCGGGAATCGAATTTTCTACTTGCGAATAAATAGTGTGGTTTAGGAATCCACATACGCACCGTGGATCATTTGGTTAGACTTGAAACGTTCATCAGAAATGCCTAAGCCAGAAAAGAACAGGTGGTCATCATCTTCTTTGAACTGGACAAGTCATGTGATACAACGCAGAAGTATGGGGTTTTAATAGATATTTTTAACATGGGGTTGAGAGGGCACACGTATCTTTTTATAGACATCTTTTTAAAGGATCGTCAATTTCAACTTCATGTTAAGCCTACATTATTCGGTCCGTGTGAGCAAGAATTGGGTGTACCTCAGGGTAGTATTCAATCTCTTACCCTGTTTTCTGTGAAATACAACGGCATCACTGACAAAAGTTAGATTCTGCATTGTATGTCTATGACCTTTTGATTTGTTATATAGTGCACACCTGTAAATTGAAGACACTTTGCCAATGAAAATTATTCATGTAACAGAAGTATTCAATTAACAGGAATAGAACCACTTCTATGTGTTCTGGAGATAAACTTGGCCTTTATTCTATTATATCTTGTTTGACAGAGCTCCATGGGCACTGTCAAAGAAAATATAAACTTTGTGGCCTGTACTGCAGGTACCGAGGCCAAATAGGTATGCAAGTGAAAACGGGGAGAGTCCTCAAAGTAAGTTCTCGACAGGTTACAACATTTTTTTATTAAATTAACAGGAAATTTACTATATAACCTATATTCAATTAACAGGTCAAATTGTTATTATTGGAGGTATGGTAAATGGTTTTCTGTAGGGAAATTATTCCCATTTAACAGGGTTATTAAGTTAAGAGACAGCCTGTGTGGTAGGAAGAAAGGAATGGAACGACAAAAAACAAGTTTCATCGCTCCCGACCTAATATTACTAAGTATCCCTGTAGTAACCTTTGTAGAGAAGATCACGTCATTCTGACACGATTCCATATTCGTCATATAGGACTTAAACTTTCCTTTCTCTTAGAGGGCAACATGCAACCAGAATGTGTTCTCTGTCAATCGGATACATTCTATTAGACTGTACTGATTTTAATGAAATCAGATGACAATTCCATAGTGTTTCATCTTTGAGAGAACTATTTTATTACACATTCATTAAACTTTAAACCCTTGTATTCAATGGAATCACTGCTATGATATAAATGATTCTGTATTCAACGGGTGATATACAAGCCGGAACTTTTTTTACCGCACCGTTTAGTTACGCTTCGAAAAGTTTCCAAATTTCGTTATACAATCATCGACCGTCTGTCGCATATTGTGAAAATGAAAACGTCCAAAGCAAAATAAAGTCGGTTCACAAAAAATTAGTTAGCCAAAAATGAGATAATATATTTAAAAAAAACAATCATTTCCATCCATTACATTAACCCAGTCCCGCGGCCGTCTCGTTTTGTGGATCCCATTATATCTTAATTGGTCAACATTATTTTAGTAAATCTTCGTACATCTTGAGAAACTTCGAACTTTTTTTAAAAATGTTTCTCCCAGCCTGTTTTGTAAATCTGCACAAATTTGTACTTTTATTTTTACTAACAGTAATAGCCACCAAACCGTTAGGCGTGAATGAACACCAGCCGAAGAGAAACAGCGATATGAATTTCAACGAACACTGGTTCCGAAAAAAAATTGTTTTGATTTTTTATCGATCGATTTGATCCGTACAGCTTCAGTCAAAACAAACTCTTCACCTTTGGGTTTGAACATCGGAATTAAAATTTGTTTATTTAAATGAATTTTAATGCATGGGTTGTGTAATAAACACATAACGCGATGTGTGTTTGAATCGGTACAGCTCTCGAGAAATATGACTACACCATTCCAATTCGTTATGTAAAACACCCACCGATTCAAACACACATCGCGTTCTGTCTATTGACACAGTAACTTCTCGTCAGATTCTATCGTTTCTGAAATAAATCAACATTATAAAATGTTTTACAAGTTTTTAATCCATCCTATGCATCTCATTTTTCGAAAAGTATTCCTATCATCGGGTGCGTTCACACGGTCTTCATTCAGCTTCTGGTATAATTATTCACAACTGTCTTCGCGACTTATTTCAATGTCATGACCATATACATTTTTCTTGTCTGCTGATACATTTAAATTTTGTGACAGAATCGTTTTACACTATACCACTTTTTATCGCCACCATATAATAATATCGCCACCATATAATAAATAAATAAATAAATAAATAAATAAATAAATAAATAAATAAATAAATGCATTGAATTAGAGTTCCCTCTCTGGAGCATTGCGCATGTACATACGTCTATCTGTGGACAGCGATACAGGGCTATAGTTTCCTTTGCTGTTTAGATTAATTTTGGATGGTGGGGGTGGGGGGGGGGGGGGGGGGTATAACGTACTCAGAAGATTCGAGAAGTAAAAAAAAAGAATTCGAAAATGAAATAGATTTTCTACATTTATTTATTTATTGTTGTTAAGGTCACGCATTTCTGCATATGTGATCGTGACCGCATCAGGAATATTATAAAGCCAAATCCAGCCAAACGTTTATTCTAATTTTAGAGGACTTCATAGCCAGTCATTGGTGAACGGGTACTATTTTACAAGTAGAACAGAGTATGTTTACCACAGTAAACAAGCTCTGCTTCATTCCTAAGATTTCCATGTGCAGTCCAGGCCCATAATATCATGTATTGCTAGTTGGTAGGATTCCGCACCCAACGCTACTTAAAAGTTCCCTTGGAACGCTTTCCCATCTATATGTAAAATGTGTGGGAAGCGGCGAGTTGTGAGAAGGGACGCTTCGAAAGACTAGGATGTTCCTGATCTTTGCTCCTGTATCCAGTCACCACTAATTTGTCCTGTTTTAACTATCACAGATGCAAATGGTATTCATTAACTACCCAGCAGATTTTGTGCGAGGTGACCGTTTCTGGTCAATTGTTTAGGTTTCGGCCATACTTTTCCTTCCTCAGACGAGATACCGAGTACAGAGGCTTTGACTCACACGGTGGGCGGAGCAGCCTCATCCCAATAGTTTTGTCAGCAAATGATAAGTGCTGACGGATAAATTTTCCTTGGATAACAGTCCAATTCAGTTACTGAAAGACAGAAACGCGGTTACCAGGAGTCAACTTGAAAAACATTAACCTTTTAGACAACTATTTTGATTTTCTTCCAAACTCCTTTGTTTACATCGTCTTATAAAATCCTTCCCTCTACTTTGCATGTGCAACTTTTTACAGAAAAACATATGATCTTGCAACATCACGGGAAAATGTCATCCATATCCCAGATCCAACAGACCCAGTGCGTTTGTATGGTACATATACAAACAAAAACTTATACACACTTGAGGATAAATATTGCTACTCCATCAATCGAATAATTTAAAGAAAAAGAAAGACAAAAACAAACGAAATGGGATAAAATACAGTTAGATGTCGTAGAGTGGGGGTGGGTGTGTGTGTGGGGGCGGGGGGGGGGGGGAGTATCGTTGAATAATAGATCACTGGATATTAAATATCCTAATTATACTGAACATTTTTCAAACATATTTTTTAGAGATTTTAGAGGCATTTCTCTCTGGATGAGACAGATGTATTTAGTCACATACAGTTCGACATCTTCCTTACAATTTAGAGATACATACTTAGCCATATGTTTGCCAAGATATATTCCTCTTGATTGTTGCGGGGTTGGTGGGCTAAGCATGAGAAGCGTAAACTTCGTCTAATGGGTCTCTCAGAGCAGGTGAATGCTTCTTATGTTTTTCCCCAAAGCGTGAGTATATCGTGGCCCTGTCAACCAGAGAATCCTACAGTTCATATATATAGCATGAACGTCATCTCCCAATACCCAATACTGTCCCATTATTCTCGTGTTTCATCGACATTTGCACTCAGCTCAACCGAGTGTTCATTTATATTTCATCTAATTTTGCATAATTCACAGCCGAAAGGCAGCTGAGGACATTATCCAAACTGCGTGCTGGTGGTTACACAGATTGTTCGCTTAGGGACACATATCGTCACCTGAGTGCTAGGATGTTCTATATCCCATAGGGGAGATAATACATAGTCCGTTAGGGGACACAGAACATTCTAGCACTCAGGCGACGATACGATCAACTTAAACTACTTAATCTGCACACAGATGTGCAAGAAAGATTGATCTCGTCAGGAATATAATTTATGAAAATTAGCATCGCTGCTTCGATTTTAATTTATATACATTTCGAAAAAAATACTATTCAAGCGAAAAAAAAAGAAAACAGTCCCACCTTCATCAAAATGAAAATAGGCTAGAAATATATCTATGTTCATTCGGCGTGCACACGCCACGCATAGTGGTGAGAATTCAGCTGTTTTCGAAAAGGTACGTTATTTACTTTCTTAAAAGTAGAACGGAAAGTTATAGCACCATAAAACATTTTGATTATGCCTCTCGTTTGTAACATCAGCCGTGCTTGGATAATTTGACACCTTTTAAAAGTCATAGTACTGGAGTTTTGGGACAAAGCAAGGGTACTATCGGAACGTTCTTCCCCGGAGACAAGAGAACAAAGATAATGTAAGCTCCACTTCCATTGATCAGCGTCGATTACGCACGCCGTGATTGGAATTTCTCAACACCAAACGCTGGCGCCGCGTCCGTTTAACTTTTTTCGTCACCGATAGTCACAAACTTCCCAACAAATATATCATCTTCAGTGGGTGCGTTTTCAATTTTAAGTGCAAACAATGAATTCAAAAGAATCAGAAACATTGGAAACCCATGTGTTGTTCACCACTCCAGTGAATCCTAAATATGATTTATGACTTCAATCAATTATATTTCCACAAGTTTAGTACTCCTCGACCTCACTGAGCCTCCGCCTCAAGTTCAAAATAAATTGTTTCACTTCGCGTAATTCTAACAACTGTCGTCGTCCAAGAAACATGAATTTATATTCCATTAATGTATACCACTTATCACACAAGCATTAACAATGAATTATAATATGAACAGCATGATGCAGTTGTAAACACTGGCATTTGCTGATTTAGAAACTCCCAAAGCGACGGCACTTGTGACAAGTCCTTTTCGAAGAGACGTCATTCGTTCGAAATGACGTTATGTTTTTGGATTCGACTACATTGTTATGACAAGATTGATGGCATGTTGCAGTTAACGCTTAACAATGAAAGTTATGTTTTGTTCAGCATAATAAAATAATTAGAAAGTTTCTGTTCATATTCTATCGGTAGAGTTAGTGTGCTTTCTGAAATAAAATCTGAAGCAGCGAAGCGTTCTAATATTATAATATTATAATAAAGCATACGTACGTGAAACACAAGAACGGTAGAAACTGAGTTGTAAACATAGGGCCCAACGATCGACAAAAAGGGCCATTTACTTCTTGTGTTGGGAACGTAAAACTACACATAATCGATTAAGGTTTCCTCCACCCATCGTTTCACGCAATACACTGACACACTCGTGTGTGTGCTAAACATCTATGTCTTGGATGAAATGCAAAAATGCTTCCTCATCCAAATGATATAAAACAAGGTCTAGCTTAAGTTTTCCGCGCCATGTCTGGAATATTACCCATCAAACTGTTAACTTATTGTTTGAGCGCCCCGTTGGAGTGGGCTATTTGGAAAATTGTGCCATATAATAGCATTTTCCCAGCAAAATGGAAATTACTCTCAGTAACATAAGAAGTTCACATCGCAAAAAGTAGATCTTGCCAGAGAAGATTTTTTTTTAAATCACGAACATGGCCGCTCTGTAGTCCCAACCATGTACACCTATCGTGATATACCTGGTCGATATCATCACTTGCATGATTGCACACTCGGTGTCCAGGGATGCACGAATTCAAACTTTAAAACAACCCCACAAAGGATGTACCAAACAAATGTGCATTACCTTTTTTGAGCCAATATATAGAGGATATTCACGACAATTTGATGAATACCGAAAATATCTCGTGAGTGGCTACAAAGAAATATGAGGATCTTCACGAGCGACGCACATCAAATTTTCGTGAATTTTCTTTTTATTTAATGCTCTACGACTACAAACTCTCCAATTTGTGGCCTTTATTTGCCATTAAGGCGCAAAATTTATGTGCCGAACCGGCGTCCATACAAAAATTACAACAACCAAACTCCAACCATTGGAATGTGTGAATATCCGCACAAAAAGTAGTCCCGTCTTATTTCTCCCCTAACTTTACGATTTACCAAGGCTGGCGAATTGAAATAATCGCAATGTGTTTCGAAGAAATAGAGCAATAACAAAAAACACCACTTTCTTATTTTCAATAACAAGACACGTCATTTTATTTTTTTTGAACTCAATGCACTGAAGACGTGTGAAGTTGAACAGAAGAAATTTGAAAGTGATTTCGGCTTTTCGCTGGAAGGTGAATGAGAAAGTCAAACTTTGAAACCGCTGATTTAATGAATTGATTTAGTCACTGTCACTATCAATTATTCGAATTCGTTTGTATTTGGGACTCTGGAATTCATTACTGATGTGCTGACTCGTTTAAAGTACATGTGATTCGTCATCCGAACCTACGATGAAATATCGATTTCTAAATATCATTTTGATATTTCGTTTTGCCGACCGACAGGGGAATATGACTTAATTTTTCAGCGTGAATTGATGCCTGAGCATTAAATAAAACCTCAATCTCATTCTGCTCTCCTTTGTCGGTGTTTATTTTATGTGGTAGAGTGCCGAAATACCTTCGGTCATCAAAAGTTGTTCACTTGTCTTTGACTCGTTACATTTTATGTGACTGTTACTAGAGGCACTCCCCCATACATTCAGAAAATGTAAATCCACGCAGACCCAATAATGCCACTTTAGAAAGCATTTAAGCACAAGCACTAAAAACTATTATGTGCTTCGAGCACTCGCCCAGTTAATGAACACACACATCAAATATCTATCTTTAACCCTTTACCCAACGTAACGGCAAAAACCAGCCCGCGCTATTCTAAAAAAATCGTCTTTCAATTTTCATTATTTTTTTCATTTTTGTCTCAAAAACATAGGTTATGACCTCTCACTGGAACGAGCTCTTCGAGCTCGTTCCAATGAGGGATTATAACCTATGTTTTTGAAACAAAAAATGAAAAAAAATCAGTATTGAAGATTTTTTGTTGCAAGTGTCGTCTGTTTATCATGTTAGGTAAAGGGTTAACGGTCTTCAGTTGATTCATTTTCTGCGAGTACAATGTCTCCACCACCTATACTTTTAACTTTTATTGACCAAGTGTATAGCAGGTCAGAGTTATAACTTGTCTCTTCAAGATGCACGATATTTAAGGCAAGCGAAAGGATAATCGTAAGTCCCTTGAATTCTGAGTAATCCTTAACTACTGGCAAGGAAAAAATGTTAACAAAAAAAAAAAAAAAAATAACAAAATCGAAAGAAAATAATTAACAATCAGAAAACGTGTACGATACATTTGTTTGAAACTCTAATTTGAAATGGTGATTTTGGAGGAGCGAGAAAAGGTTATCTAAAAAAGTGTGGGATAACCTTTGGGAGAACCTAACGCATGGAATCCCTGTACCGTATCGGTGTTCTCTCAAGTACTCTCAACAAGTTTAACTTTTTGTTAGAGGAGCAGTTCTCTCGTTTTGAAGTGATTTCCACTTTTACTCTCAAAATACTTACTCAACACAACTACTGTCATCAAATGTCTGGTAATGTTGGAAAATGACACATAATATTCTCCTGCATCATCCAATGTGATATTTCCAAGTGTAAACAAAACGAGACGTTTCCCTGGAATGAACTGAATATTGGCTACCTTTTCATTTCTTGTAACTAGATCGCTGCCGTTTCCTGGAATACCAATTTGGAATAACTCTTTTTCTTTTAACACGTAAACAAAACCAGTTGTTGCAGTTACAGCAAATTCAACGTGGATAGTGCTGTTGACACGAGCGTAGACGTCGTCACCTTTACCAACAGTAAACCCTGAAATAGAAAAATAGTTGACTTTACTTTAGGCATGTAATAAAGGGTAGCAGAAATGATATAGCACCACAACCTGTTCTGTATTTAGGTATGAATGCTATGATTTAAAAGATAGCCCAATACATTTGCAAAGCGAACAAAGTTTGTTTTCGAACTGCAACAAACTGAAAGGATACAGAGTGAAATATATGTCTACATGGTTGTAGATAATAAACTTTAAACATATTTATTCGGTGCATATTGCCAAGCCAGAAAATAAGCAGACTGTCATCTGCAAAACGAGGTCCCCAGAGGGTGAATTTAGTGATGCTACCCTGCACAGAAGGGTAGCATCACTAAATTTACCCTCTGTGAACCTCAATCTGATTCGGAGTCTCAAAACTAAACAGAAAGAGGTACCCAGAGGATAAATTGGCCCAATATATGGGATAGCATCATCAAATTCACCCTCTGGGGACCTCGTTTTGCAAATGTCAGACTGCTTATTTTCAAGCCTGCATATTGTCCCTCAAGACAGGGCGTCATCTGAAACACTGAAACACTAAAACATTACAGGTGGTTCCTTGTTCAACCCACGAGATGATATATACAGTTGGGAATTTCGAATACGTGAAACCAAGTGAACAAAAAGCAAAGGTACGGTGTACTCTACTTTTGTTGACTATCAAAATCATATGATAGTATTTTGTCGAGGCTGAGTGGTAGAAAAGACCTCTGACCTTGTAAGTTCGAAATATTTTTAGTTATATGAGCTGACACAAACCCTCGGACAACGAATGAGCGCCATGATACAGTTTTCGATTGGCACACAATGAAGAAAATATCACAGTAAAATTAAATTTATTCGACTAATTTCTTTCATTATCTACCCGAGTTGTATGATACGGTTTCACAAAAGCAGATTTCTGGACAAAAAAACGTTATTGTGTCAGTCTCTGTATATATAGTCTCCTGCCCATGTTTTGTGCAATTTTTGAAACAACGCATACCACACAGTTTATTAGAAGCATTGCCGGTAGCCGATATCATGGTATGGAATCAGAAATTTAATGTTTTATTAATGTCTTCCAGATAATAGTAAAATACTATCCAACAATGAGCAGTGGCTTGGTCTATGGCGGTGTTAAGAGAAACACGTGCATAGACATTTCCTTGATTCAGAGAAACATATCTCTCTCGACTCTGTTTCTGGGGAAATCCATGGAATGATAGGAAAATGTAAATACGTTTTGATAGCCCCGCTGTATTTGTGAAGGAGGTGTGACCAAAGTATTCCATCTGATGCATTTTGTTTGAACGTGGCACCAAAACATGTATTCCACCACCCCATAAACAAGAAACAAATATCGCTGGGTATTATACGCCTGTTATATATCACTTGGGCGACCGTGAATTTTGTACGGGACATACCATTCGGTAGTGGTCCATATATTTCGTAAGTGTCATTATGATATATCCTTCCACTTAACCCTTTACCCAACAAATAGGCCGCATCCGCCCGCGTAATATGCAATTTCAGCAGTTGAAAAAATATTACTTTTCAAAAAATGTCAACAAAACTATATCAACGAGCTCGTTCAAATGAGGGGTCACATTATATGGTTTTGTTGAAATTTTTAGAAAAATTTGATATCGTCTGCGTTGGGTAAAGGGTTAAAGTTTCGTCCCAAACCACTTGATTTACATGCTGATTCAATGTGTTGACCTCTCATTGTGACCTTGACTCTGGTGGGTCGATCGGAAATTTTATATAGTGGTATTGTACTTTACAGTTATGGTCCAGACATGAGAAAGGTTGATATATATGTTACGCGAATGGCTATGGCAAGACTTGAAAAATTTGTTGTGCATGCCAATACCATTGGTCGAAGTCTATCTGTAACATCAGCCTTGATAGGCTGGTATCGAAATTTAAACACGACACGCCATCCAGTGGTGGCCCATTTGTTTGTATAGAAATATATATGGCCGGGAATGAACAGGTCGACGGACGTGCTGATTTCATATGTTGACCTCTATTTTCGACCTTGATCTTGGAGCGTGATTCGTAAATTGTATGAGATACATCATCTTGTAGTTGTGCATATGATGTTCAAGCTTTATCGTGCTATCTCTTCCAGTTATAAAGTTTGGACCAAAAACGAAAACTGTAACAGATAGTGGGACGACCAGAGGGACGGACAACACAATTACATAGTACGTCAATTTAAAATAAAAACTAAAAAAAACCTCTGTAATGCAACATATTAACTCAGTTAAATTCACGCACAAGAGTAACATTTATCCCCAGCATTAAACACCAGATCTAACTCGCGGATATAACAAGCTCCTATCACGACAAATAACACAAGAGAGGATCATCCACTAAAAGTCGACTTAATCTGGCAAGCACAACTACGCTGTTGTTACTTACCACGGCATGACGTCATATCGTTCATTCAAAACAAACTTTACAGATACATCTTAGGTATATTTTTATCTTAGAAAATTGTACGGTCGAAACTATAATTATACCAGAGCCTCTGCCGAGTAACCACTTCGACATATCATTCCTGCCAACGATGCTTTGTATACCAACTCGCTGACACAAATACATATGTCAATCTCACTCAGTAATGGACAGAACTAGAAACACGCCTCCTTATGGTGGTCTCAGTTCAGCGCCAGTGTTCACGAAAAGCAAGGTCAGGGAGACACCAATCGATCAATTATAAAAATGCAACATCTCTTTTCTGCTCCAAATCACTAGCACTGAACACACCCAAGAAGAAAACACAAAATATAGCGCTCAGTTAGCAAAACACAATTACTGGGCAATGGTGCACTCTAAAATCAGTGGGGTTAAAATCAACCTAGTTCAGCTGGGTTGATTGAATATGAACCCAAGTGGTTTCATATTGACTTTAATCAAACTTATTTTAGAGTGTAAGTACTGACTTTAGACATCATACTGACGCCTACCAAACTCCTTCAAATGTGACAGGCGAGCCATAGAAATAGGAATGCAGCCAAGTGCTTCTACAAAGCTGTAAAACGCTTCGATAGAGCATTTCCACTAAGCAGTCAATCTCTTCAACAACACTCCCAAGCACTCTGGTAGAACAAGATTGCCCAAGATTCCTTAATCATTCACCTGTCAGGGTGTTTGTCAGAGTGTTTGAAAGAAGTATTTTGGATCACATTCAGTTAGTCAAGGTTCGAATCAACACTAAAGAGGAATGAAGTCATGGAATTATTTGTAACTCTTATGCCCATGTCAGATGATTATTATCGAAGGTGTTCCTGACAGGTTCCTGCTCTATCAACTGTAGACATCCACTGCCAAACGTTCAAGTGTTGTTATGCCATTGCAGTTTGAAAGATAAGTTTTATGAAAAAGAAACCCAGGTAATGGATTTGAATAACCTTGAACCTAACCTGCCCCCTACATCTATCCAACTCTCCATATTTATATTCCAAATATTAAAAAAAAATAATTCATGGTTCTTAGAAATTGTTTTCTTATTTTTTGGAAAACAATTTATGGGTGCAATCAGAGTAATGCCACCTGTGGTGCCCCTGTGGGCATGGTAAGTTTGTTTTATCCAACGTGAATTGACATATCATATGGAACAGGCACACCAAATTTGGTTCTGTTCTGTACAGCGGTTTATGAGGAGAAGTCGATAATGTTAAGTTAACGCCGAATGGATGGACGAACGAATGGATAGACGGATGGATGGACGACGGATGGAGAGTGATTAGTAAAGCTTCCCGAGCTTTGCTCACGTGAGCTAAAAGCGGAGCGCGAAGATAAAGCAGCCAAACGCCAAATAAATAATGTTTTATATCATAAGTGACAATTATCGAAGCATTACATACAAGAGTCGGAACTGTTCTATGCGGTCAAATCATATACAATGCACCAAAATGTAGACTGAATCTATATGTTGGAAAACAAAGGTTAACCCTTTGAAACTTTATTATCCTGACGTTCAAACGCCTCTGGGAATTCAGTTTCTTCAACGTTTTTCAGAATGCAACGTCACACTTCCGAAAGTACAAATAAGATATTTTTCACATTAGTGATTATTTGGCTGAGGGCTAGATTATTTTTGGTGCTCTGAATTTGTTTTTCAAAACTGATTTTATTACAAATTACTGGAGAGTGCCCACAGGCACTCTCCATTAATTTGTAATAAATCAAATTTATGTAACAAAATATTATTTGTGTATGACTGAATATGAACTATAAGCAAGGGAAGTATTGGCTTTTGCTCTGGTATCCTCATTTTTGTTGAAACCATGATAGTGGCTCTAGCACTCAACCAGTTAAGAAGTCTTGACAGCAGGATTATATTTGTATTTTAAGCACCGATAACATTTGTCTCAACGGTTGTCACTGAGCACTATTCGGGAGAAAATAAGAATTGATGTTAATAAATAATCGAAAAATAATAACAAAACAAATGACCAGAAAGTATCAACGCGTTTTTTTTTAATTTTTTTTACGTAATAAGACGTACAAAAGTATTAAAGTGTTAATATTACAACTTTTTCTAACAGTCATATACATTTTAGCTTGAAAACTACAAGAAACGGAACGTATCACATTATGCATTCTGATTCCGTATCATATAGACGACTCATTCTGATTCTACATCATCTTGACGACTCGTGGTGTCCGGGAACGCAACGGTCTATCATAACAGGCGCGTGAATACATTCTATATGCGTTTCGGTGATCAACTCCACTGATCGCGTACAAAACGAACAAAAATCCTTACAATTGGCAACAAAACTATTAATAGCCAATGACCGCCCCCTCCACCCACACACACAATAAATAGAAACTGCACAATTAAATATTACAGACTTGTAAATTCAAGCGTATCATCGTAGGAAGTGACACTGGGAGTGAATAATGTTACAAAGCACGCAGCTTTGAAAATTTGCGGTGACCATGATACTCATTGTTTGTTTACGCCCACAACAATATCGTTCCATAAAGTAGGGTTTTTTTTTTTTACTTTTTCTCCCCAACATTATGTCCCAAACCCCTATCAATAATTTAATATTTAATCTGTTTTGTGGCATATTGTTAGATAAATGAATTATCATGATAATGTGCATGTCCTGTGATTTGTATCAAATTATCGGTGGTGTCCAAAATAGGACCACAACGAGAGCCGGCTTTGCAAATCACAGGATAATCTGTATATATGAACATTTATTGGTAGCCACAAGCAAAAACGTTACTTGTGTCGAGTGTTGTGGGTTTTACAGTTGACTGAATGCGGACACATAAAACAGTTCAGTGGTACACACTATGTACTCTGCTTCGCAGACAAGGTTCTAATTGTCTGTGTTTCCACAACGTATCATGGACTACCACAATTCTTCAAAAGCATGCCTCTGTTTCGGCATTCCCTTTGCAGTCACCACCCCAGTTCGAGTTATCATCGTCGTCTTAGCTCTCTGATACGAAATAAATGGTATCGGGAAATGGAGTGTCCTTCTAATCTACAGACACATTATTCCTTTAAACATGTGGAGATAGGCGTATGAACAGGTCCGCTGACATGGGTGGTAACGGAGGGTGAACCATCCATGTCTCAGGGGAGGAAAATCAAGTAAAACATTAGCATGCATTAAAATCAACCCATAACTCCGTCTACTGTCCACAGAAAACATCATACTTTACATTGAAAACTTCTCTTGAATTATACTACTCAAAGTTTGCTAAGCACCAAGTATATCCAACCACCTGTTTTACGTAATAGTTGAAATATTGTAATGAAAAGTGCATAATTACATTTTATATTTAATTATATCTTTGATGATTTAAATACAGAAATTAAGATTTTATTTGCGTTTGACATTATTTGTTAGCTTTTGAATACGATAGCCATGCAAAATGGATATTTTGGGTCAAAGAGGAAATTTTTCAAATGTGTCAACAAGTTGACGGAGCGAACTGGTATGGGTTCAATATCGAGTATGAGACCCATTACTGTTAATTACAGCTTGACAACATCTTCTCATGCCCCCAATCAGGTTAATGGTGGTCCTTTTTGAGATGTTGTTCTATTCTTGGACCAGCATGGCACCAAGCTCCTGGAGGCTTCTTGGCTGGGCTAGACGGGCTGGACTAAACGGGCTAAAAGTGCAAGCTGTAACTCATTCCATACATGTTCGATTGGGTTGAGGTCAGGGGATCTTGCTGGCCAGTCCATACGCTCAATCCCCTCCCTCTGTAGGTACTTCCCGGCGACATGGGCAACGTGAGGACGGGTATTATCGTCCACCAGAATGAATCCATCACCCACTGCACCTGCATACAATCTACCGTGGACATCCAGGATCTCATCAATATTCCGCTGTGCAGTCAATGTGCCACGTTCAAGGACACAGAACTCTATTCGTCCATCCCTGTTAATGCCGCACCAGACCACGATTGACCCTCCATCATACTGGTCATGCTCAGCAATACTGGTTTGCATGGAATCGCTCTCCTGGTCGACTCCATACCTTAGAAAGAATGTCTGTGTGATCTAGGCAATACCTTGACACATCTGTAAAAAAGACAGGTCGCCAATCTTCTCTGGTTCATCAAACGTAGTCATGGCCCATGCATATCGTGCCTGGTGGTGGTTCTGGAACCATGGTATGCCAATGCGTGGTCTTCGCGATCGGAGACCAACTTCGTACAACCTTGTCCGGGTCGTCTGCGTCGAAACTTTACCCCGGATGCATTCCGAAGGACACTGCGAAGCAGGATTGTTGTGCAAAGCGGTTCCTACGGGCCTGAATGATCAAAAACCGGTCTTCAGCTGCAGATGTTGCCCTGGCTCTGCCACCACCATGCCATCTTTCTGGTGTGCCATGCTGCTGAAAATCTTGCGCAGGCTCTGGTAATCGCCGTATAGAGCACACCAAGAGCTTAGCCAACCCGCCGATGGGTAGCTCCTTTCTCCTCTATCCCTACATCCTGCCACATTTCTGTTACATTTGCCGTATTCAGTCATTAAACCACAAGAGTTTGCGTTGAAATGAAGACTGAATACCCTACACATGCCATGTACATGCAGACAGTACAGGAAAACACAACTAAAATCAAGGGGTACATATTTCCATGACTGTCGCGAAAAGTCTGCCTGCCTGTAAAGAGAGCTGATGTAAACACTGGGGACCATCTCAATACATTCCCCAATCATATCCACCAAAAATGTCGCAAATATGACACAAGCAAATTTCACAATGATGTGTCAAATATTTGGTGCTTAGCAAACTTTGAGTAGTATATTATAACATAGGAGGCAAAGGTGTGTTTATTTTATAATGAGTTGAGCTTCATTTTTGAGTTTTGTTTCACGCAATTGAAGTTGAAGGTACGATCTACATTTAGCTAGGACATATTATTGGGATATTTCTAACACGTTGCCGTAATTTACTTGAAGTGCAAGGCAAAAACCATAGACTGGTCGGTTGATATGTACATGTAGATCTATTACAGTGCGTACATAATATAACATCATTGATTACACTGAAAAAGTCTGCTGTCATTTCAAGACTCCCATGCCCCCCCCACCCACCCACCTCTTTCGGCAGGGGTGCATAAAGTGCTGCACTGTTCAGCGCAGGGTCATGGCATAAAACAAATCGGAATGAGCTCTTTCCAATTGAAGCTTATCTGTTTTCTATCTCCTGTGGTTGATTGACACGTCTAACAGTTGAGTGCATGTCGAGTTGACTGGATATTTTTAGGTTCTGAACCTTGACTACCTACATAAGCACTGAGTGATGACAAGTTACCGTAAGAAGCATCAACTTATCAAGCTGTGACAATTTTCTGAAGCTTTAAATTTTTATTTGTCGTTTGGTCCTTGTGCCCGTGAACAATCAGTTATTTTTTTTATCCATAGTAAATGTTTTAGAATTTCAAAGAATATATATCATGTGGACTTTCCAAGTCAACAGCCCTGGAGAGCCCATTCATTGCAAACGAGGCTTATGAAAATCAGATTTGATAATTTATTTGAAAGCGACAAACGTAATTTTTCAAGTTGACTATTTGGATAGAAATGTTCTTCTTCCAAACATTACTTGCTCATTTTATTGTTTTCCAGCAGAGACCAGACTAATTTACTGGCATGAATATTAGGATAGAAATAGACAGAACGGCATTCGCGTTCGAACTGTCATTTTTAACCGCACGGGATCGATTTGACCGAAGGGATAATATTGAGAGAGAAGCACCCTCAGCCCCGCCCAATCAATCGAGTGCGGTAAAAGTGACAGTTCGAACGCGTATGCAGTTCTCTACGTTTTGCACGCCTACAGTTTACTAAAAATATTAATCGATTTTGGCGGAGGGATAGTATTGAACTCGAAGCCTTCGGCTTGATGTTTAACATTATCTCTCCGCCGAAATCGATCTCGTGCAGTAAACAATGACAGCTGGAACGTGTAGGCTGTTCTGTATTTATTGTGGGCCTACAGTTTACTAAACGAATATAATAAATACAAATTGTTGCCAAAAATAACCCAAATGTTAAAAAGAAATAGTTAAATAGTCCGCGCACGTGATCCGTATTGTCCATGGACAATACAAAAACATTTATTGCTCGCTTCGGTTTTTGCAAAACAAAACGTGTATTTTATGAAAATAAAAGCTTAGGCGTGCAATAAAATTGACTCTTTGAAAAGAGACTTTTGAATTAAAACATACTTATTCCATTTCGTAAGAACGAGACTCACTCAATTAATACTTGCTGTCAACTAAATGTGCGTAACTAGGTGAACTATTTCAAGAGCTGTCATTTACTTTGTACAATTATGTTATTTTTTTCTTCACAAAATCTAATTAATATACTTCCATGGGTGTTGAAAGTGACCCTAACTAATATTAGCAAACACACAAACGCATTTACTTGTGAGACACTTCTTCATCAAAGTCTTCTTCTAACATGTAAATCTACATTTATTCCAAGCCATATCAGACATGCGACATACATATATAACAGACTGAGTGTATGAAGTCACTAAGAAACAACAGTCATGGCTGCAGTGTGAGAAGCCACTAGAAACCCGTCATCATGGTTCTACTGTGAGAAGCCAATGAAAACTCGCCATCATGCTTCTATTGAAAAGTGATACAAGTCACTTTTGCGTATTCTTACACTGTTTGTATTTCGCTTATCTGCAGAGCAGTTGGAAAACTTCTTATAAAAGTGGTTTGCTACAATTTATTGGAGAGTGCTTACAGATACTACCCGGTAAATGATAGCAAAGCAATTATTTGTGCACATGATCTTGCTAAACAAAGGCTCCAATTGCTGCTAGCACGACGTGTTAAAGCAAAAAGCACTGCTGTCACAAAGCACAATTAAAAAATAATTCGGGAATTAACCCCTCAAATTCACATTGCACAATACTTTTTCATTTTGTATTTAGCCTTTCATGTAGAGAAATTAAAATGAAAGACACATGATAATGAGATACAAATCTAATTTCTGATCTTCAGTGTTTATCTGTTTACTGTCTTCCTACTTCATTTAACCCATTGAGACTTTAATTATCCTGACATTCAAACGTCACTGTGAATTCAGTTTCTTCAATGTTTTTCAAAATGCCACGTCAAACGTCGGAAAGTGCAAATACCAAGAGAGTTTTCATATTAGTGATCATTTGGTTGATGGCTAGATTATTTTTGCTGGTCTAAATTTGTTATTCAAAATTTGTTTCATTACAAATTATTGGAGAGTGCCCATGGGCACTCTCCAATAATTTGTAATAAAACAAATTTATATAAACAAAATATTATTAGTGTTTAACTGAATATGAAATATATAAGCAAGGAAAGTGTTGGGTTTTGCTCTGGTATCTATTAAAAGCCCTGATAGTGGCTTCTAGCACTCAAACACTTACGAAGTCTTGACAGCAGGATTATATCAGTATTTTAAGCTGCGATAGCATTTGGCTCAGTTGTCACTGAGCACTATTTGGGAGAAAATAGGAATTGAGGTTAAAACATTAAAAAATCAAAGAAATGACAACAAAACAAATGACCACATAGTATCAATGTGCATTTTAATTTGGTACGTCTTAAGACGTACAAAAGTATCAAAGGGTTAAAATAGTTGACACGCACAGAAAGAGATATCTCCATCCAGGTATCACATTTTAAACTGGACTTCAACCATAAAATCATGTAATGTAAAAATATTAGCATTCAGCTCAACCAAAATGTTATTGGAAATGGTGACTTTCATTAATTCGAAATTATTTTATGGAAGTTATTAATATTATAAGTGTTCAACGTCTAGGGAACATTACGTTTAATGTCTGTGATATTACATTAGAATGAATGTTAAAAATACCTCCGCTAATATTTGCACTACAAAATAAATCATTTGCTATTTTTTTATGCCGAGCCCCTTTTTGCTTGGGTTGCTCTCTATATGTGAGTTTAGCTCATTTTTTTTATTTCTTCTGTTTGTGTACCAGGATTATTTATTCACCAAGATGTCTCTTATAAGATAGAGAACATTTCTTTCCATTGCTGCCCTAACGAGATGTAGTCATATATAGTTGGCATTGTTTTAACGTGCGAGCTGCATAACTGTGGTGTGTTTTTTGGATTATATACATATCAATGAAACACCGTGTTTTCCAATAATGGGATCCTGATCTCAGGATCACACGGAGTGATTTTCTGACTTCATAGCAGATGGTTGGTCTCAGATGGTTGGTCGTGGGTATAGGGAGGCAGTTGGGAGTACAGGGGTAACCAAGGCCTTCTCGTCCGACAACCGCGACAAATCAGCGGCTGGCCAAAGTGTTGTTATTATTATTATTGAAGGACGACGGCACTGAATAATGTCATTCGGGTCCGCCCAGGTTGCCAATTGTTTTTAGGTACAGTTAAAACTAGAAGTCCTGTCACGAATAGTGCGCTTATCTAGGCTTAATTGCGCGTTGGAATTGCGCGCAATTGCCATATCGAATGGCATCCAAAGCACGGCAGGTTCTCCTGGTTACTCATAGCAAACACATGAAATGTTTCTGCCAATGGACCTCCGGGTTACCCGGAGGTCCATTGGCTGAAACATTGCCTGTGCACAGGCCATATGTACAGAATATGATAGCTTAAATTGGGCCATAACGCGCACATTAACACGCATATCAACGTGCTATTTGTGCGCATTTCATGACAGGACTTCTAGTTTTAACTGTACGTTTCAAGTGTGGAAATAAACACTATCGAATAACGTGAATTTCTAATATTGTTCTTAACAACCTTTGTAATTACGAACACATATTAATCTCTGTTTTCTTACTTTAGTGATATTTTAACGCTTGGATCTGACTCTGATTTATAAGAATGAAAAGCTGAATGCTGTCATTTTTGAAACTATGATATGTTATTTTGGAAAGTCCACATAAGTTTACAAGTGTTCTTGGTTTGCAAATAACTGAATTTCAAGCGAATAAATGTATTCACATGTCTTGGAATGTCCCGAACAAGCGTCAATTTTAAACAGGTGTATAATAAAACATATTCCTTGTCTTCAAATGTTTCGCGATACATGTAACCTCATGTATTGCTACCCGATTAGAAGCTAAAATTCTTGTTTAACAATCAGAACAGGAGTGACCAGAAGGTAGTTTCTCCAAACTGAACAATCGGTTAGCCACTTCACATCTTCCGAAGATATATTTAAGATAAGGTCAACTGCATACTTTCATGTACTATCACTCGGCGTTTTAGCGAAACAACTTTAGAAAGTGGTTGATCAAGCAACTCCCTTCTTTGAGCAATGCCAAATAAGCATGGCGTGAAGACAGACATGGTTTTGAGTGGAAACCCAAACTTATTCTGCGTTAACAATCTCATTCTATGACATAGATATTTTTAAACCATCCACAATTAAATAATATTGGAGCACAGCTTACACTTGATTCCAACATGTATGTAAAATTAATATGTGTCGAGATTAAACATATAATCTAAGGAATTTCAATTTCCCTGAGGTTCTTCCTGGAAAAAAATGGAAGTTATACTGTGGCATAATTTTATAAAGGGCTACCAGACCCCTGTCTAACAGTGCTTGAAATAGCAACATTCCCTCTGAAAAGGTAAAGGTACATACATACGTTTCTAGATTTCTAAACATCAGACTTTCCTTCAGTCTAGCTTTCAGTAATCTGCCTTCCAATGTTCCAAATTAAATATTTATTCAAAGAAAACAGGCACCCCCACTCCCTTCCACTGTTTTTCGACAAAACGTTTTGAAGGAATCTCCGCTTCCCTACTCCATACATCTACCTTTCAGAAATGGTCTTGTCGGGTGGTTAAAATCTACATGATGCAGGAGAGTAAAAACGCCCCATACTTTTTTTCTTGAGGAATACGGTAGACAAAGGAAACGATCGCGAAGCTTTTTACCGATATATGCTATGTTTGACAGGTATACTTAAAAGAAAATTACTTCAAAATACGGTTGAACTTTTATAAAGAGACCACACACCTTTTTAATTCAGCAGTTTTGAAAAAAGTACGATGTTATGCAACTTACTCTGTAAGGGAGGATTTGTTGGCTGTTGCTCTTCGAAACGTTCTGTCGGTGTCCGAGATTTTTCTGAAACAAACGAACAGTGTGAAACAAATCAGAAACCAAGTCTAATTAGACTTCTTAAAAAAGAAAACTAATGGAAACACAACTGCATAACTTAACCCTTTACCTAACGTAACGGCCAAAACCGGCCAGAGCTATTCTCAAAAATCGGCAATTAATGTTCATTATTTTTTTCACTTTTTGTCTCAAAAACATAGGTTATGACCCCTCGTTGGAACGAGCTCGTCGAGCTCGTTCCAACGAGGGGTCATAACCTATGTTTTTGAGACAAAAAATAAAAAAAATTAGTTATTCAAGAATTATTTTTGCAAGTGTCGTCTGCTTTTCAGGTTAGGTAAAGGGTTAAGCGGTTCAAGTAAAACGTTAAACAACTAATAAACTATAATTAAGAAGCTAATAAACTTCTTTTAAAAAGAAAGTCAGTGTATAGATGAGTGAGGAATGAATTCTTAAAAATATTCTACGAGACAAATCGACGTTATTATTTTCAAATTTAACAATCATGACTTTTACCGCCTTACTCGCGCCGTTGTCCCAGAAATTCAGTCTAAAAGAAAAACGCTCGATGAAAATGCACCGCACAAACGTTGCTACGTTGTTCGGCTATGTTAATCACTGGGCGTGCAGTGGTTGTTTACGCTTGTTAATGCACACGTTTGTAAACAATTCAGTTTAGTTCATAGTTGTCAAACAGGTGTCGCAGTTGCTGCCAGGATGGTATTTTTAAGCAAAGAGTAGCGATGTCACAACTCACAATTAAAAACACGGCACTTTATCTATTAACCCCTCAAATTCACATTGCGCAATACTTTTTTTGTGTATTTAACTCTTCATGTTGAGAACTTGAAATAAAAAAAAAACATGATAATGAGAAAAAAAGTCTAATTTCTAATCTTCAATCTTTCTTTGTTTACTCTCTTCCTTCTTCGTGTTAAATAGTTGATAAGCACATAACGAGATATCTTCATTCAGGTATCACATTTTAATTTTGATTTCAACCATAAAATCGTGTAATTTAACAATACTAGTATTCAACTACACTTGAAGTGTTATTGGAAATGTTAACTTTCATTAATTCGAAATTCTTTGCTGGAAGCTATTTATATTATAACTGTTCAACTGCCAAGGAAAATTGCATTTAATGTACGTGATATTACATTACAATACATGCTAACAGAATTCCCACTAAAGCTTGCACTATAAATAAACCATTTGTTAAACTCTCATATCCAGCCTCATTTGCCATCGGTTTGCTCTCACTATATGAGTGTATGCCATGTGCTTTCTCCCCTGCTTTTGTGATGGGGTTAATTATTAACAGGTATGTCTCCTTCAATTTAGTGAGCATTTCTTTTCATTGTAGGAATTACAATATTTATTCAAATATAGAGAGCATTTTTGTTCAATGCGAGCTGCATTATTGTTGAGAGCGGAGGGCATGGTAGCCCCAGGTTTAGTTGGACTATCCTGCATGGAGGCATTGTTATTTCCAATTGTTTTCCACTGAGAATGATTTATTTGTTTCTCTTCTTTTAAACCTTCTTGTTCAGATACATTTTTTTCCACGGTGCGCTGTTTCTCTTACAATATTAGAACGTTTCTTTTCATGTTCTATCGGTCGATACCTTTTCATGTGTTTTTCTATACTTGAAACTGACGTGTTGTGCTATGGGTATGTGATTGTACAAATACACCCTGTCGTGTAGAAGTGTTCAAATAGAATGCTGAAGCGTTACTTGGAATATTCCGTATATGCTCGTTTGTTTTTGTATGGTATTTGTATTTGTCTAAGTATTTTGCAATCATTGGGGAATGAGAGATGTTTTTGAGGCATTGCACTGTGACATCTGATGAATGATTTCAACAATAGTTGTGTGTCTGACAAACAAGAATTCCACGCACTGAACTGTAGAAGACATGGACGGTTAGTCAGATAATTTACCACACTCAGTCCAAGATCTCAGTACCTTGTAAATCCTCTTCGGTTCTCGAGACAAGCGCGGATGCGACGTGGCATACAACTCACCAAACGTCAAATATAAGCTTGACTGATGTTATTTCATTCTTCCTGCAGCGCAGCGGCGAGTTTCTGGACATTGGTAGGAGGTTGGTGGGATTGTCGTAGGCGCTGCTCTTGGGGGAACTCTGTAGAGGAACGGGCCCTGTGTGCTCTAGCACTGTCATCTTGGAAAATGAATCGACGGCCATGACGTCGCGCAAATGGCACCACATGAATTGCTAATGTGTTGTCATGGCAGTACTTCCCTGCGACCAGCCGTTGCATGACATGTAATGCTGTTCCGCTGGTCATAGGTATGCCTCCCCACACCATAACCGATCCACCACCAAGACGATCGTGCTGCCTAACGGTTACGATATCGTTCATCAACCTCAATTTATCGGAAAACACCTACGATTGTTCCAGCGTTGTGCTCCACACAAATTACGCCTTCTTGCCATGTGACGCTCAGTCATACGTGGAATTGTTCGAGGTCGTCGAGCGTGCAAATTCCAGTTGTGTGGGCAGGTTCAGGTAGTCTGACCACGGATTCATAATCAGTAGCTCGATGCAGCTGCTGTTAAATTTCTGAAGCACGTTGGTGGTGGTTATGTAATGCTGTGGATCGGACGAAACAATCCTGGTTAGCAGTTATCGCCCTTGGACGACCCGACCAACGCCTGTCATCAGCATTGCCTCTCTGAGCGCGACCACAACCTGTTAATCACTTATTGAGTAACATTGACAATTTGAGACACTTAAGCCTGTCTGTTGCCATTTTCCAAAATGCCAACGGCACGTAAACGTTCGCCACGTGTCAGTCTGCGCATACATGTACCTTACACGTTACTTTTCGACCGAAAACTATCGATGAACGAGTTTATACCAAAAAATGAACAATGAGACCTCCGAAAAAGGCCGCGCAGTACAAATGAACATTTCAAAACACACCCCACAGACATTAACGAGGCGCTCGTGCGGAAAACCTGCACGAAGTTTTCGTGGGATGGTGATATTCATGATCCACACTAAACATGGTAACATATTGATGTGTCTAATTACGTGTATCCACTACCATTTTCCGAAAATATCAACATCAGTTTGAATATCCCCTATTTTGTTTTTAATAGTATATAAAATATTCTAATAGGTTTTTTTAATTAAAAAAAAACAAAAAAAACAAATATCTTACATTTATCACTCCATTGATCAGCAATTGTTGAAAATCGGACGGATCTAAATATCAACAAAACTTATGGATTTTCATTCACTTGCTAAGATATTGATGATTAATTTGTACATTTGCAGTATTTAATATAGAGTGTTTTGTCCTGTAAGTCACAACTGCCAGAGGTTGCACACACACACACAAATAAAACATAAATGTAAATAGGTGAATTTAGCACTGTTGATATTCTGATGGATCTGAACTTAACATTACCGATCACACACATAAACAGCAAAATAATTAAATAATTAAATAATAACGTTAGGTCCGAATAATTGCTTATATTCGGACAGCTCTGAACTTCGCCCGTGAGACACAAATAAAAACACCTGTACTGGATAAAAAATTAGGAATGAAAATAATAATTAGGTCATATCAATACCTCCTGTTGTGTCCTTGGGCAAGACACTTCACCCCGATTGCCTACATGGGGGCACGATGACGCTGTGTACTGAGGCGTACTGCACGTCGATGGTGCGCATGTCTTCAACCAATCTAACCCTGCCTGTGCTGCGGTGCAGATTTCAGAGTTACGATGTTGGAGAGCTGACAGCTGCTCGTCGTTGCTCGGTGGTTCTCTCCGGGTACTCCGGCTTCCTCCACCCGTAAAACTGTCACGGTCACGATTAGCCATTGTGCATAAGTATGTGACCTTAAGCACCAATAAATAAATATGTATGTATTAATCATATAACATTCAGAAATATTTTGCAGATTCTAAATCTACATGTAGATAGCAAACAACACTCACACTATAAGATTGACTCAAGCAAACATAGTCCCGGTGAATCCAAATACTGCACCACAAGATGAATTAGAAACAAAAAAAAGAGAGATGTTGGGCAAACTAAAGCACGTGCCATTATTAATAAAAGGATGGTAATGTGCAATGTTCTGACATTTGAAGACTTTGAGTTATTATCTGAATTACTCGCTCTCTTTCAGGAAACATTATTTAATGAAGGTCACATAATTATACAACCTGTGCCAGGATCAAAAAGTTAGCTTCAATTTGATGGCCCGATACTTTTGCGCTTTAGGGTATGTGTGGATCTCGAAAACGTAACCCTTCAGAAGCATCTAGTGAACCCAACCTGGACTTACAGGAAACCTTGAAGTCGGATACTTCAAAACGGTATTTGAACTATAGTAGATTTAACTGCCCACTTCCACAAAGTTCAACGTTTGATGGAAAGGTTGAATGGACTCCATTTCATACTCAGTTTGAGTATATTTCCCAAACAACGTCAGTGGGAAGAGGCAAAAGAAAATGGATCGATTAATTGAAGCTCTGGGAGATAAGCCAGTAATATGTTTTCTATACATGCTCACTGTCAGTAGTGAAAAGGAGTCCAAGAAGTTAGCCATAAAAATGAAGGGTCGATTTAACATAAGGACCTTCTGAATACTGTCAAAAGGCAACTTCCGGAAATGGTACAAAATGTGGACAACTTAACAGAGGAATTTGCCGAAGGTGTTGGGGAGTTGGCACAAGGTGGGTATCCAGGAGCTTCAGTCGAATTCATTGCAGTAGTAACTGTGGGTACCTTCTTAAACGGCGGTAATGAAAAAATAGCTGCAACAGCTATGAACCAAAACCCAGACACTTTAGATCATGCTTTGCAATGGTTAAACAAGCCATCCACAACCAGAAAAATCAATGGAAAGTAGACGACCTGAAGTGAGAAAAATGACCTTCATGTATGGTAGTGATGAGGAAAATTTTATGGCAGAAGAAAATGGAGTTCGACAACTGAGGAGAGTAAGTATTAACCCTCAGCAGTACGTGGGGAAGAAATCTGAAGGTGATTTATCCAGTTTGCATACACACAATGTGGAGCCTAGGGCCGAAGTGTCAGCAATAAAAACAGAACTGCCACACACGTTACAAACATTACAGGGAAAGAATACAAGACCCCCATCACCATTAGGTCTCCACCTGCAGGTCCAAAATGGAGAAGGACATTATAGCCGCGATTGCGCTCTGAAGAAGAAAAGCAGCATAAGATCACGATTTCCGTCCCCTCATTCCTTCAGGAAAGATGGAAATAATTTAAATGAACGAGAGTTGAAGAAAGTGATCAACTTCTAATCCTTGTACAAATTAAACAAGCCGACCACCACGAATACCATTCATATAGTCTGGAGAATGATGGTGCAAATATCGTTACACATTATTTGGGTTGCAATAATGCAAGTAATAAATCAGCTGAACTATTTTGTTTGTTTCAGTGCTGTGGCACCACTTGGGAGAACAACCAATATTGGAAGTTAACTGTGCCTCAGCAGATAGTAGTTAATCGAGTTGAAGCATGTTTTTTTGTACATAGACAGCCATCTAAAATGTCAACATGTATAAACAGTGCTTCAGTTGATATTGATTTTAAACCAGCCCACTCTGGTGATTTGGAATTCAAAGAAATTTGCTTGTTCAGTGAAACAAGTCCACAATCAGTGAATATGTGTATACCATATTACAAGTGGACATGTACTAACATTAGTATATACAGCAGCTAGGATAATTGTTATTATTTGAGACTTGGCTAAATCAATGAAAGTGCCCCGGGTGTTGACTGAGCCTCTAGTATTAAAATGTGCAGAAAAGAATCACAAAATCCAAGCATTTCTTTCAAGAAATGTTATTGTTTGCACGGGGAATCTTCAGACACCAATAGATTTGATTGTGGTTGAAAATTCCAAACCATTACTTATTGTGATTATTTTTTAAGAGGTAGTGGTGTCATTATTGATTTTAATGAATCAACTGTGGAATTCAGAGTAGAAGAATGTATGCTGAGTAAATAAAATCATGCTGTGCGGAGGTTTGATTCGACCAAAAGACAATAATTCAACCATTTTCTGTTATTTAAACCATAGCTAAGTTGGATAGATTATATTCCGGTGATATTGTTAATCAACCTTATAGAGAGAAACTTGGAGCTGTACAAATTTCAAATGTTCTGGTTCAAGGCACACCAATGTTATACCAATGTTTTTATATAATACTTCCAATAAGACCAAAGTATTTAAACCAAAATATACTCTTGGGTCAGCGGTCACAGTGGATGTATGTCTTGATTTGGGATTGGGAAATGTTTGAACCGGCCAGAGACAAAATGCTGCACATTCATTCCATGAGTATGGTATAAAAACGTGTGAAGTAAATACTACAGATAATAAGAGTGAGAATCATGTTGTGCTTTCACACCTTGTCGATTTGTATAACACATAAATAAAAATCTTGATGCCCAGCAGCCGCATGAACTGGCAGCACCCCCCACCCCCGGAGTGAATATGGAAAGGTGTATTGTAAAAATGATTTATATTTGGATCATTTTACCAAAGTGTGACACAAAATTAAATTGAAAGACCCGATCCCAGTGAAACAGACATTGAGGCAAACACCTTTGAAAATTGAAAAAGAAGAAGAAATACTATTGAAAGATATGTCGGACTGGAGTATGATTCAGCTCTCAACATCAGAATGGGCATCACCACCAGTTTTGATTAAGAAGAAACATGAAAATTCGAGGTATTACATAGACTTCAGAGCCTTGAATGTCAAAACTAATAAAGATACCTTTCCTCTGCCAAAATCTGATTTATGTTTAGAGGCACTCAGTGGAAGCATGTTTACAAGTACTCTTGACTTGAGTTCAGACTGCTGTAAAATTGGAATGGATCCAACTGATAGAGAAAAAAAAAACTGCATCTATTACTAAGTATGGAATCTGAGTACACCAGGATGGCTGTGGGTCTCTACAACGCGCTGGCAACGTTTCAGCAGGTTATACAACTCGTGTTTGATATTTTAACCTGGAATGGGTATCTTGCATACCTGTCTGATGTAATGGTGCTCGGAAGGGACAATTCTCATCACTTGACAAACTTGAGGTTGGTATTGGAAAGATTTCAACAGAATGATTTGTCATTAAAACCGAAAAAAATGTTGCTTGTTTCAGAAAGAGGCAAACGTTATTGGCAAGGTTATCAATGGAAAGGGCGTTTGTGCTAACCCTTAAAGTACAGAACCTGTCAAGACATGGTACATTAACGGTGCTCGGAAGTGACAGCCCTGATCATTTGAAAAACTTGAGGTTGGTATTGGAAGATTTCAACAGTATGATTTGTCACTAAAACTGAAGAAATGTTGCTTGTTTCAGAAAGAGGTAAAATTTAAAGGCAAGGTTATCAGTGGAACGTGTGTTTCTGCTAACCCTTAAAGTACAGAACCTGTCAAGACAGGGTCAGTAACAAAATCAAAGAAAGTCTTGGACATCTTCTGGAGTTTTACCAATTACCAAAGACAGCACATCAAGAATTTAGCTGATATTCCTGCTCCCCTCCATTCTGTTGTTGGCAAGATGAACACCTTTCGAGTTCAGGGGCAGGCTTTCCAAACCCCTAAAGGTGATTTAACTAGACCTCCTGTGCTGGCTTTCCCAATATACAATATATTTTTATTTTGGATACTGATGCCTCGGACAAAGCAGTAGGTGCCGAATTGCTTCAACTGAGATATGGAGTAGAACATGTTGCAAGATATGGCAGCAAAATACTAAATCAATCACAGATAAAGTATCGCACTTCTCACTGAGTAAGCCCTTGTGATGAGGACTGGTCACAATAGCTTGACATGGCTCTTGAAATTCCGATATCTTCAGGATCAACTTGCCAGATGCATTAAATCATTGTCCTAGTTTGAAATAATCATACAATATCATGGTGGAAAAAAATCTCAAAATGCTCATGCCTTGTTAGAATTCCAAATGGTATTGAGTTTTGTGAGTGTTATTGAGCAGGATGTGAAGTTGAATCATCACCCTGTAAAGGAGGCACATTTTTTTTATGAGAGCACACCTGCAGTGGTCTCCCTTTGAATAAGATGCGGATTATGTCATACCTTTGGCAGTCCTGAATCGTCAGTGTAAAACCAGTTACCTGGAGATGATGACAGTAAAATAGGTATTAACTGGGAGAAATATAATGATTAAGAGTGTGATGACAGTAACTGGATGTCAAGTTAATCGAAAATCTCTGTTTTATATCAAATGAAAGACTCATATTTAAAACCTAAAATAAACTGGTTGGAATATAATTCGTCGTGTGAGAACCAGAAGGTTCTATCTTCCACTGGAAGATAGAACCATATGGTTCTCACACGACGAATTGTGAGGTACCATGGAAGGTCTGCATTTTGAGCAGACAAGCCTTGAAATAATAGAAACTACAAAAATGCCATTTGTGTCTGATTGATGGCGTGTTATATAATGAAAATCTAATAATGTCACAACTTATGTTCATTGTACGTTCTGTTTTGAAAGAAGTTCTGCACCACTCTCACACTCTGAAGACAGGAGCATGGGGCAATACCATGTTGGAACCCCACTGGAAAAGGTTCACTTAGACATTTTAGGCCCCTTAACTGAATCCTATAATGGAAACATGTATATTATTATGATAGTTGATCAGTTCACCAAATGTCTTGAATGTTTCCCATTGCCTAGTCAGAAAGCAGAGCTCATTGCTAGAACTTCTGTGGTTGGTTTTATTTCAAGACGTGGTTGTCCCCTACAAATCCACACAGATCAAGGAAATAATTTTGATGGCGTTTTATTCTATGTCATTTGCTGCGGATTCCAAAAACACACACTATGCCTTATCATCCTAGTGGCAACAGGCAAGTGGAACGATGCAAGCAGACTGCTGCTTCGCAGATTATTCATTGTTTTCTGCTAAGTGAACTGAAAAAAATAGATAACAATTTATCATTAGCTACGTGTGCAATTTGTGCCACTATAACCCTTTACCCAACGTAACGGCCAAAACCGGCCAGCGCTATTCTCAAAAATCGCCAATTAATTTTCACTATTTTTTTCATTTTTTGTCTCAAAAACATAGGTTATGACCCCTCGTTGGAACGAGCTCGTCGAGCTCGTTCCAACGAGGGGTCATAACCTATGTTTTTGAGACAAAAAATGAAAAAAATTAGTTATTCAAGAATTTTTTTTGCAAGTGTCGTCTGCTTTTCACGTTAGGTAAAGGGATAAACAGACAGATTGGTTGTACACCAAATCTAATGATGCTGGGTAGACAAGTTTCATAACCACTTGATTTACTTCTGGGTAATAGTGGTGTAATAGTTGTATAAATCAAGATAAAAGAAACATTCCAGATTATGTAATGCACCTGCAAGAAAGTACTTCAAATACATAGTCAAGATCGAGTTTCTCTTCAAGCTGCTCAACACAGACAGAAAAGCGACAATGACCTCAAACTCAACCACCACCATTATAAGGTTGGTGATGTAGTTTACAAATTGGTTTCCTAACCAAAGTTGGTTACAACTTCTTCTGAAATCATCATGGCGCAGCCCATTTCATATTACAAATGTTATATCTCCAGTATTACATAGAATTAAAACTCGCCGGATGGAGAATATAATACAGATTGAGAGATTGAGACTGTGCCAATACAAAAATTCTCCCCTGTGGCTGAAACAAATATGTCATCATTACACAGAATTCATTCAAGATGCTTCAGACAAACAATTTTCTGGTGTTGAGGATATGGATATGGAATAACTTGGTCTGTCTGATTCGTTCAACTTTATAGATACTTTTTTCTTCTGCATCTAAACAGGCAGTCGAGCCTAACTCACATCGCCATGTCACACGTGCTGTGACTGTCACTGCATGTGATTGGTTCTTCAGCTGCACCGGGGCTGTTATTGTGAAATGATAATGTATCTGGTACTTCAAATCCAGAAATAATCTCTTCATTCTCAAAGCTCAAAAGGAAATGTCCAAAGCATCTTCGATACTTTGTCGTATCCTGGGAGAATATAGGACATTAGTATAGGCATGAAATGGTTATCAGTGTAAATAAATGTATATATGACTTAGTTTTAACTCTATTTCTGAAAAAAATAAACAACATTTTTTGCAAGATAATGACTGCAAAAATTGATTTTGTAACAGATTAGAATAGAGAAGAGATTGGAAGTGATAAAGTAGTGGAAAGTACTTCCAGTACATTACGCTGTAGAGAACATCCCAGAAAAGGTCCTACATGCGCTATTTGTGACATCAAAATTCCACATCTGAAACGTCAAGTACGACGCAGGAGGTGCGTAAGCCATTTCTGGAGAAACATATTACATGCGGCCATCTATTGGACAGTCTTTCTCCAAAGCTCCGTTTCATCGGGATGGAAAAAATAGTGACCTTGGACCAACTGATGAATGAATTTTTACAGTTTTGAAGTCAAATGCATGGTCAACCACACCCAGAAGCCCACAACAACAAGTGGCTCAAGTGCGTAGTTTGTTTCACAAAGGAAACACATTGTCGTAAAAAAGGAATTGGAATTTATGCAACAGTTTGACAGTATTAGCAATTTTACCCATGAAGAGGGAAAACAAACAGTCACTCTTCCAAACAGAATCAGCAGCTTAATACACTGGAGGAATTTATTACACCTTCTGAATATTTGCAATGAAACTGTACGAGAAGCGATAAGAACAACATAAATGATGATCACAAAGAACACTAAGGCTTTACAACCAATATCTACACAAATTAAAAATCAAGATTTAATAGAGATAGATTCTCACTTCCATTTGGATGTTTTATGTCAATGATCTAGATGTTCCAATCTATACGAGACCCTTTCCCAATACTCTCCTTCGATGCAGACATTTCAGTTGGCATAAGGCATTTCTAATTACTATTAGCCAAATAAACGGACAAACAGAGAGGTTGAAAGAGGGATAGAGGGGAAATGAGAGAGAGAGAGAGAGAGAGAGAGAGAGAGAGAGAGAGAGAGAGAGAGAGAGAGAGAGAGAGAGAGGGGGGGGATGGGAGAGGAGAACACGAATGAACGCACGATTATATGTTACCTTTGGAATTCATCCCATGGTAGTTGGCTTCGTCTGCAATAGATCCCTGTTTAGGTCTATAAGAGTTCTGATGGTCTGGTATAGGCTCTTAGAAGCATTCCATTTGTGGAGTGTGGATTTGGTGACACGGGTAATTGTACAGAAGACTAAATAAGACTTAAAAAAAGATTTTTCAGCAAAGGCTGGCGATTGCCTGTAAACATAAATTGCCCGTGGTAATACACTGTAGAGGGAGTAAAACTATTGCTGGAAGATGTTGAAAGATGTTTAAAGATTCTCACTTGCTCAGTACCTTTGTCTTACTCCAGTCATCGCTCGCCATTATTTTAATGGACCAATAGAAAAATATAAAGTAGAAGCAGGCATTCCCAAATTGTGTAATGCAGAATTTAGAGAACCGGTTCTCAGAATGGATTTGGACAGTTTGGTACTAGGAACTGATGCACCATATTTAAAATCATCTTCTGCAAAAAAATCAAGTTGGCAGAACCCATGGGACACAAATGCAATTGGATGGATTTGCAGAATGTCTTGACAGTCTTTGTCAATTGCCAGTTGCAATGGTTTTTCATGTGACAAACAAAGCAGCTTTTCAACTTCAACTGTATCGACTGGACTTAAATATATTCGAGTTGGTGATTTGTGTTTAAATTATGAACAGAAAAAAAATGTCTTGCTGTGCTTGAATGTATGTGCTGTGTATATACATGTACATAATTGTTCTTTTCTGGAATTAATGACACTTCCATCAGTCGCTTCAGATTCATGGTGGCGAGTCCTTTCAGAAGAAAATGGGGAGGAGGGAAACAGAATGACAAATAGTATCTAAGTCATCGTTCCTCAGACCCGCCTGGATGTAGACACGGGGCAGTAACCATCGTAGGGGAGCCGAGATTAATTTGATTGAACGGAGATTGAACGGCTGAACAAGAATGCCACCTCCTCAACTGTTCCATCTCCATTGTGGGATTCCACTATAACTTATAGCTAGAGATCGCCGAGTGTTTCATATTTCGGTGTGGTTTCACATAATACTTCATTATCACATACATCAGCAATCGATGCGACTTTCTTTTTATTTTATACCTATCAATGACTCGCAGTGTTTTTCACTCATGGAGTCTTGATCGCCAGATCACACTGAGTGGTTTTCTGATTCCGGATCAGATGTGTGGCTCAGAACGAGGAGGGCACTGCAGATCGTTAGTCGAGTTCTCGCAGGTTAAAAACCGTTTCTAGGTATGTTTCATTGGTGCAAATGAATACGATCGACTAAGGTGAATTTCTATTATTGTTCTTGTCCATTTATATATATACTACATGTAACTCCTGATAATCACAATACAAAATTTTTGTTTTCTTACTTTGTTGCAAGTTTAATGTGTGAATCTGACTGTGATGTAGAAGAATTGTATGCAGAATGCTGTCAACTTTGGAAATTTTAAAACAGTATTTTGCGAAGTCCCCATAATTTACATGTGTTGTTTGTTTGAAAGCAAACAACAGTTCTAGCTACAATTGCACGTTATTTAGCCTTATATTGATTTCTTGCGTGGAAAGGTAAATTTCCATAACGGCATATAATAAGCTGATCGTCAACAGGAAACAGACCAGATTACTTTAATCAACTAATCCATATTTATTGCACATCCATTAAACTTTAAACCCTTGTATTTAACGGAATCACCTCTATGACATGAATGTTTCCGTATTCAACTGGTGGTTTACAACCCGGAACTTTTTCCCCAGCACCATTTACACTAGTCCCTTTCCCGTCGAGTCATTAGTTACACTTCGAAAAGTTTCCAAATTTCGTTCTACAATTATCCTTCGTCTGTCGCTGAGTGTGAAAATGAAAAGTCCAAAGCAAAATAAAATCGGTTCACAAAAAAAAAATTAGTTAACCAAAAATGAGATAATATTAAAAAACGTAATAATTTCCAAACACAACCTTAACCTTGTTCCGTGATCCATTCGGACATCTTGACATGCTTTGAACTTCTTTTAAAAAAACTTTTCCTAGCTGTTTTGCAAATTTACCCAAATTTGTACTCATATTTGTACTAACGGTAATAGTCAACAAATATTCAGGAGTGAACAGCGATACGAATTTCAACAAACACACCCAACAGAAAATGTAACAAATGCAATTTAGATTGGTTCCCATTATCGAGCCATTTGACCAGTACTGCTTTAAGCGAAACAAACGAACTCTTAAACTTTCGGTTTAAACATCGGAATTAAAATTTGTTTATTTTACTGAATTTTAATGCATGGGATGTGTAATAAATAAAGAAAGCGATTTGTGTTTGAATCGGTGGCTGTTTTACATAACTCGTTGGAATGGCGTAGTCAAATTTCATAATATGACTACGCCATTCCAACGAGTTTTGTAAAACACCCGCAAATGCAAACATACATTACTCTGAGTCTATTTATCGCACGTTTTGTAATGTCCCGAACAAGCGTTATATTCAAACAGATGTGTAATAAAACATATGCCTTGTCTTTGAGATTTGCATTTTTCGTTGTGAACTTATGTATTGCTACCCGATTAGAAACTGAGAACCTTGTTTAACAACCAGTAAAGGGTTGACCAGAAAGTAGTTTCGCCAAACTAAATAATCAGTTAGTCATTTCGCACCTTCGGAAAATATATTTAGGATAGGGTCAACTACATGATTGCATGCACTATCGATCGTGGCAAAACACGATGTTTTAGCGAATCAAATTATCAAACACAAATTACATGTAACAACCCGTATTGCCCAGACTGTACAAGATAATTTACTGTACTAATCGGTAATGCAGTTCTACTTTTTTACCGGCTAGCTCGTCAGTTTGTCACTCATCTTATTATCAATATTATTTTCAAATATATACTAATAATATTATTGATATTTTAAGTGTTTTGTTTCCCATGCATTAATGTAACAATGCAACAATACAAGATTACCCCAAAAGGTCTGATATGATGTTGCTCTAATTACATTTCTACCTCGGTGGATAGCAGGAAGACAGCCAATCTGGCTATGCTGTCCCCCAACGGTATGTATATGTATCACATTATTATTCTGTAACTGAATTGATTATTATATTTTACATACCGTTAAATAAAATGAATTGAATTGAATTGCATCAACTTTTGAAAGTGATTGATCAAGTGACCTCTTCCTTTAAACAATGCCAAATAAGCATGATGCGAAGACAGTGAGAGTGAAATTTGGAGAAGGTTTTGAATGTAAACGCAAACTTTTTTTCGGAATTAACAATCTCATTTTATTGCAAAGAAAACGTTTTTTCTTAAACCAACTACACTTAAATAACGTTGGGGTACAACTTACACATGATTCCTACATATAGGTAAAATTAATATTTGTCGCGGTAAGACGTATATTCTAGAGAATTTGAAGAAATGAAGAAGAGTTATACCGTGACATAATTTTATACAGAGCTACCATATCCCTTCCTAACAGCGTGACAAATAACAAAATTCCCCCGAAAAGATATAGCTACACGGTGACGTTACTAGATTCCTAAAACACAGAGTGTCTAGTTTTCAGTAAACAGCCTTCCAAAGTCCGGAATTAAATATTTATACAGGGCAACAAAGATCCTCTCCTCCCCACTGTTTTCCTACAAAACGTTTGAAGGAGTCGCCACTTCGACTCTCCCAACATCCACCTTCCGGCGGAGATAATGAAGGGTGGATCAAGTCTACATGATGCAGAACAATGAAAACTCCGCATCCAATTTTCTTAAGGAAAACGGTAGTAAAACGAAACGATCTCCAACTGGGAAGCGGTTCACCGATATATGATTTGTTAGGCTCGTATCTTAAAAGGATATTACTCCAAAACATTGTCGGACTATCTCTTTCGGCAGGTTTGAATAAAAGTACGATATTTCACAACTTACTCTTTAAGGGAACGTTTGTTGGCTGTTGTTTATCGAAACGTTCTGTCGTTGTCCGAGGCTTTCCTAAAACAAACGAACAGAATAAAGAAATTCAGAAGCCAAGTCTAATTTTCATTCTTTAAAAAGAAAACTAAAGAGGATATGAAAAAGAAACACAACTAAAACGTTTCAGGTGAAACCTTAGCTAATAAATTGTTCATAAATAGAAAAAGTCAAGAAAATTTTTTGAAATATTGTGCGGGAGACATCGACGGTAATGTTCTCTAATTTAACAACCATACATTTTATAGCATGTGCGTGCATGACACAGCTGTCTCCGAAATTGCAGTCTGGACGAAAATACTCGATGAAAATGCATCGCATGAACGTTGCAAAATTGTTTGGGAAATGTTAGTCGCTAGGCGTCCAATGGTTGTTGATGTTTGTCAATGTGTATGTTAGTAAACATTTGAGGTTAGTTCATATCTGAACATCATTCTAATACTAAACTGAACCGAATACACACACTAAGAAGAGAATAAAATCTAGTTTACCTGCGTCTTACGAATCTTAAATTGCGAGCCAAAACACTACACGAAGAAGATATCAAATTTATTTCGAATCGAAAATCAGCGCCAGTGTTCACGCTGGGCCGAAAATGTCTTTAGCCATTTTCATAGCCACCTCAAATATATTATACTACTCAAAGTTTGCTAAGCACCACATATTTGACACATCATTGTGAAACTTTCTTCTGACACATTTGCGACAATTTTGGTGGATATGAATGAGGAATGTTTTGCGATGGTCCCCAGTGTTTACATTAACTCTCTTGACAGCAGACTTTTCGTGACAGTCATAGAAAACATGTACCCCTTGAATTCTACGATGTTTTCGTGTACTGTCTACATGTATATGAGATGTGTAGGGTATTCAGTCTTAATTTCAACACAAACCCTTGTGATTTAATGATTGCATATGGCGAATGCAAATGTACGAAGACATTTGTCTGAAGTAGAAATGTGGTGGGCTGTAGGGATGGTGGAACAAAGGGCATTCCATCGCCAGGTTGGTGAAGCCATTGCTGTGTACCATGTGTGATCATCGGAGCCTGTGCAAGATTCCAGCAGTATGGCACGTACACCAGTCAGACGACATGGTGGTGGCGGAGACAGGGCTACATCTGCAGCTGAAGACCGGCTGTCGATCATTCAGGCGCGTCGGAACCGCTTTGACACAGCAACCCAGCTTCACCGTGACCTTCAGAATGCATCCAAGGTAAATATTTCGACGCAGACTATCCGGGCAAGGTTGTACAAAGATGGTCGCCGATCGCGAAGACCATGTATTCGCATTCGGCTGTTCCAGAACCACCGCCAGGCACGATGTGAATGGGCCAGGAATCACGTTGGATGGACCAGAGAAGATTGACGACCTGTCCGTTTTACATATGAGGAAAGATACTGTCCAGACAACACAGATAGGCGTTCTAGGGTATGGGGAAGACCAGGATAGCGATAGAGGGAGGGGATTGAGCGTTTGGACTGGCCAGCAAGGTCTCCTGACCTCAGTCCAATCGACCATGTCTGGAATGAGTTGCAGCTTGCAGTTTCAGTCCGTCCAGTCCAAAAAAGAAGTGTCTAGGATCTTGGTGCCATGCTTGTTCAAGAATGGAAGAACATCCCACAAAGAACCCTCTGGAACCTGACTGGGGGCATGAGAAGGGGTTGTCAAGCTGTAAATAACAATAATGGGTCTCATACTCGATATTGAACCCATGTCAGTTCACGCCGTCAACCTTTTGGCAAATTTGAAAAATTTCCTCTTTTACCAATAATATCCATTTTCCATGATTATCGTATTCAAAAGCTAAAACAGAATGTCAAACGCAAACAAGATATCAATTTATGTGCTTAAATCATAAACGATATAATTAAATATAAAATATATATACTTCTCATAACAATATTTCAACTAAAACGTAAAATAGGTAGTTGGATATACTTGGTGCTTGGCAAACTTTGAGTAGTATATGTTCTAGCCATCATCAGAGGCAGATAATATGAGAGATTTTTTTCCAACAGGCATCAGTTTAATTGAAATAGTAAAGAGCAAACCATTAAAAAACTATTAACATTTTGCCTAACGTAACGGCCAAAAACCGCCAGCGCTATTATCAAAAATCGCCTATTAATTTTCATTATTTTTTTCATTTTTTGTCTCAAAAACATAGGTTATGACCCCTCGTTGGAACGAGCTCGTCGAGCTCGTTCCACCGAGGGGTCATAACCTATGTTTTTGAGACAAAAAATGAAAAAAAATAGTTATTCAAGAATTATTTTTGCAAGTGTAGTCTGCTTTTCTGGTTAGGTAAAGGGTTAACGGACAACAATGACACAACTTATTTTGCTGTACATATATACTCTAAGTCACTTATCAAATAACAACGTGTTTGTACGAGTAAATAATCTTTAATTGTCCATTTGATGACATAAATGTGAAGCCACTGAACAGGCCGACATGAAAGTGTGCATACAGACATGCAGCTGATTAATCCCACACTCCGGGTGAGTCTCAAAGTGGGAATTGCGTAAGCTGCATTAACTTTACTGAACGATGTAAGTTCTACTGTAGAGACAAAATTATTCTTTGGTCATTTTTTTCGGCAACCACTGAATTGTCTTCGATGCTTTCGTCAGCGTGAGCACTGATCGACGCATTTCAAGTAGTCTAAAATTAGGGAGGGCTGGGCAGATTTTCAATGATTTGAAAAGTTACGAATCATCGCATCTGGAACCGCGCTGATTGGTATCGAATTTCACAGTTATAATTTTAACTTCATCTAATCACGTCCACAAATTCACGGTGGATTCACAAATACCCTGTATATATTTTTGTGTCTTCCCTGCCTTTAACCAACGTAACCGCCAACAAGCGGAAAACGCTATTCAGAAAAATCTACATTCAGTTTTCATATTTCTTTTAACTTTGTGTCTCAAAAACATAACTTATATTCTCTGATTGAAACGCGGTCATTGATCACGGTCTAATGAGTGACCATAAGCTCTGTTTTTTGACATTTAATTGAAAAATAGTGATTTAAGGATTTTGTTTGCAAGTGTCGTCTACCTGCGTTAGGTAAAAGAGATGAATACAAGTCTATGCAGCTTATGTTCAGATAAGAGTGGAATTCTTGCCCTTTGATTGGATGACAGATGGCGTAGTTTCTTTTGTGTTTACGGGTCCAGTGACAAATGTTACCGTCTAACGTCACAACGCGAAATATTTGAAATGACATCACCCGTTTCGTAATTTCTTCACCAATGGAGTGACTAGCAAGCTGCTTCAGTTTCCTGGATGTTTCACACGTGCAGAAAACGGTGTTCCGGGTGAAGTGTTGTCTAAATTACAAACCGATTTACAATTTGAACTGAGATGGAATCCGTTTATCTGGCTTATTGATAATTTATCCAGTGGTGGGGTACACGAGGGGTTTATTTACTAAACTTGTGATCCTTTAAAGTTGCCTTGAACAAGGCAACATTTAACGATCACAAGTTTGGTAAATACGCCTCTCGTGTTTAACGGTTTAGGTTTTGGGCTCTGGTTAGAGTTTTATTGGAACATATAAGTTATTGTGATGAGTTGACGGTAACATGGCCTGAGGTTTGCGGCTCGGAGCGTATGTTTAACCTCGACGCCTCACGTCTCGGACCATTTTACAGTCAGCTCGTAGCAATTACTTATAATGCTTTCTGACGGAGCAGCTGATCGTTGCATTGAGCATTCAAATAATTCAAAGCGGAAGGTTCGGACACGCACGATCTGCTTTGTGTCGTTTGTGTCGTGGAAGTAGTGCACAGCGAATAACGACTTTTAGCTTGAATCGAATAAGGAAAAATGTTCGGAATCGAATCGTTTTCAAACCGAATGGAATCTCGAATCGAATCCACTTCCCGGTCGTTAGAATGCTGCTGACGTTTTCCTGTGCTGACTTTCCGCTGTTTTATTTATTTATTTGTGTTTTACGCCACATCAGCAACTAAGGCTATATCGTGGCTATGAACGTACGAATTGAAAAAAAAAATATCATTATTTTCAACACAGTAGTTAAAAACGAGACGATAGATATGAAACACGTGGAATAAAACTGAGGAGTGAACAACGTAATGAAAAAAAATGGGTGCAGTTCATACAAAAAAAGGTTCCACTGTTTTAACAAAGTATCAATATGTGTTCTTGACTATTTGGTACCGTCCAAGTTCAAATACAGGCATCTGGACCTATCCCTTTTTAAAGCATTGACCAGTTTTTCATACGGCATCCATTAGCATTGCATGTAGAAATTTCTCAGTGACCAAAGCATGAATCAGATGTTCAATGTACTTTCGTTAATATTAGTATTCTACAGGAACAGGTAGTATTCTATAGGAATAGGACCTGATCAGTTTACATTCAATTTACTCAAGGCTCTAGCTTTGAATAGATCGCTATCGCAATGAGTTGTGACTTTGGGTTTTTAATATTCCAGTAGTGACAACTCATTCTCAGATATTTTAGCAAATAACAAACCATAATTGACCTGGTATTTATTTATTTATTTATTTATTTCTGAATTATTTAGTTATTCAGATATTGATTTATTTATAATTCAGATCTGTCGAATTAACTGCGCCAGACAGTATCAACATGCACTGGTGCTGTTGCACCTGGGTTTTTTATGTTGCACATTCCTCCTGTAATGTGGCTGAGATTTTATTTTACCAACGGATACCCACAGCTATTAGGGCCAAACCATGCATGTTATAAGTATTTGTGTACTTTTTCTTGTCCACTTTTTGGTTATAAAAAAAAAACAATGGGGTATATATATTAGACACTGAAACTCACCCTTACATGAACTTGGACTTAATTGAGTGTTATTGTTTGAGATAAAGTCTTGTATTGACAGCTTGTAGGGAAGAATGAACGGACTGCATTTAGCTGACAAGTCTAATATCTCTGCTGCTGATAATGAAGTCTCAATCAGAAACAACCCATTCAAACGTATACCTGAAGAATAAAATTAATGATGTACTGAATTGCAATGATGAACTGTAGTTCATAAAGAGCCATTTTGACTAAACAAAAAAATAGAGTGTTAAAATTTGTCACATGTTTCGACATTTTAACTTAGAGTGTTATTTCTCACAATTAACCCCTTGAACTCGTAAGACCGACTTTTAGATCCAAGGCATAATTTCGTATCATTTTTGTCTTATTATAACAGGTCTATACATGGGGCACTGGTGATAAAATAATAACTGCAGACTGCAGCCAGGCGGCTGCAGACTGCAGGTATTATTTTATCCACCCTGTATATTGATACTGGATTGACCCATCTCACTACAGGTGTACACAAAGGCGATACCATTCTAGGAAACGAGGGTTCAAAGGATTAAATTCAACCACATGAAATAAAAGATACAAAGAGTAAATCATGTCCAACAGGTAGAACTACTTGTGTAATGATACAAAGATAAAAAAAATAAAATAAAATTCTGAAAATAAACTCTCAAAAACTAACATAGTATACATGTGCTTATTGTTCTCTATGCATTATATAACATACACTACCTGAAAACTAGTAGCTAATCTTGGACTCACCACTTAATACGCAACGTCAGAGTGAAAATGCACACCTTCTAACTTACTTCTTTGGTATCATTTCCTGAATCTGTACTTTTGTATAAATAGTTGTAAACAAATAATTACAATCAAGTTTAGGTTTTATGTGAAAATATACACTATCAATGAATATATCTTTAAACACATCCTCAAATAAAACAGCAGTTTGAATGTTAAAGATCTTTGAATATATTAACTCCGCACATCCGGGTTTGTGTTAATAATCATTAATTATTAATTATGTCGCGACGCAGATTTCAGACGCAGCTAATAAGCGTTATGTCGGTGATGCCTTCGTTTGGTCCCGCTAGTTCGAAAAAAGACTCGTGTCGGAATGTTAATGTAAATGATTCCGTGAGAAAAACGACTCTCTATAATCAAAATGTATAGGTACTACTATCCAATAATTTAGCAATATTTTCGATCCTTGCAATATTACTCAGCATATAATATTGCAATTACCAAAGTGGACCAAGAATTTCCAAAGGATCGCAACTAATTCGTTGGATGATTGGAATTATCGTCTTCTGGTGTCGAATCTCACAAGTCGAAATCGAAATGGGTGAACGAAGAATCTCGCTCGTTTTAAATGATTCTGTCTTTATTTTGCAAAGTTTGATTCCGAAGACTCGAATAATGTCAGTGATTATGCCACCATGGAATGATGATGGAGAAAGAGGTCACTATAATGTTAATATCTTATCAAATTCAGTTTTCTTGAAAACAACATAATATAAATTATAGTCCTACATTTTGATTCTTGGTAAGTCCACTGCCATCTTTAATCCCAAGGTGCACCGACTTTTTTTTAAACAATATTTTTATTTCAACATTGAAATGGGGTTTGGCGAACAGGCAATGCCTATATTAACACGGTACCCTACAAAACACACATTTACAATGGTGCAATTGCAACTGTACATAAAACAGAGGCTGATCACATGAATTAGAAAGAAAGTACCACAAAATATCTCGTCATTTCTTATATATCCATTACCTATCGGGTAGGGAGGCACTCTGGTCTATAGATGGAAGTATACGCGTGTCCGTTTTGAGGTTCACTGTCAAAATTCAGTCTCCAGGGGCAAAACACAAAGATCAATTTCCACTAGCTAATAATTAGTCACACGAATCTCATTGTTTCCCTAATATATTCTTGTACCGCACTGAACATACTAGCATTTTCCAAAATCGTTTTCTCTGGATCGCCATATAACATTAGAGTGACATTAGTGGTGTGGCCCAATTTTGTTAGAAGCTAATTTCTTTGTTCTGCATATAGACGACACAATAGTAAATAGTGTTCAGTGCATATAAATCGCCACAGCTACAAGAAGCATTATCACTTATAAGTCTATCAAATTTGTGACCGTTTAAATCACTACAATTTAAACGCAGCTTCGTGTGGAAGATTTGTTCCCTTCTGCCACCCACATAATAAAACCCAGGAACGATATTGTCGCTAATTGCAAGTTTCTTCTTAAATAGGTCTACGGAAGTACAGTTCTGCAGGTCTGCACGTAGGTCGTTCCAAAGTTTTATCGCTGGTGGCAGAAACGAGTTAGATGACCTATTAGTGTTGCATTTGATTTCCCTTAGTGAGTTTGAAGATCTTAGCGGGTAATAGGTTAGTTCTGATACAGGTCGCGGAATGAGCAGCCTAATGTAGTTTGGCACGTTTGTGAGCATGACTTTATACAGATCTACTAATTTGTGACGTCGTTTGCACTCTTTCAGAAGGATTAAACACGATTCTCTATAAATAAGGTGATTACTTGTTCCCCTAGTTACCCCGATTATAGTTCGTAGAACATCCAAGTGCAGATTTTCTAGGAGTGTCGATTTGATCTCCGTGCAACCATCCCATATAACATCGGCATAATCAAAAAGCGGGAAAATGAAATATTTATATAGAGTTTCCAATGCGTGTCTAGACAGTCTGTAATTTAGGTTTCTTAGGCAGTTTATCATGGGGTTGACTTTATTTTTAATACTCTCGGTATGTGAATCCCATTGTCCCGTTTGGAAAAAAAGATCAGCCCAATATGTTTATGAGTGTCCGCCTCTTCTATTTGCTGTCCTAGGGGGTAAATATTGGGACGAGGCGTAGGGTTTACTTTACTTGGAAAGTATAATGATTCGGTCTTTAGTGGATTAAATAAGACCTGCCATGTATTAGACAACTGAGCAATTTTTCTCAGATCATTATTCAGAACTTCTGCTGCTAAGTTAGAATCTTCGAATACTAGGTAAAGTGTAGTATCATCGGCATAAAATCCAATATTAGACATAATATCTTTAACAATGTCATTTATGTAAGTAAATATTAAACAGAAGAGGGCACGAAAAAGATCATTGTGGCGCACAAGCTTTAATGATTTGATTTTGTGATTTCTCACCATTTACACTACATGCTGGGAGCGATTTGTTAGGTAGCTTTTAAACCACGTGAGTAGGTGACGGCTTATTCCAATAGAATCTAATTTATTCTTTATTGGTATCCATATTGCTGGCAATATAGTTATCAATATCTGTGAGTTCGTAAATTGTACTGTCACCCGGAATGAAGCCTGATTCTAAGGGTGTTAACAATCAGTTTTCAACCAAGAAGGAAAAAATGCGTCTGAAAATTACCCTTTCTAGAATTTTCCCGACCGAACCAGTTAGAGAGACTGGCGGATAATTTGCCTTGTCATTAACAGATAATTTATTATGAATAGGCACAACACTAGCCATCTTCCATAAATTTGGGAACTCATTACGTGATAAGGACAGATTAAAAAGATAAGTTAGAGAGGGAGCCAACTGTTGGGCACATGCCTTAATGGTTCTGTAATTAATTAAATCTGGCACAGTAGCTTTCTGGGGGTCTAAATTACTAATAATTGACATGACTTCCTCTTCGGAAATTACCATGGATTCAAGACTCATTTCACAATGTGGAATGAGTGGTCATTCTTTGTCACCAACTGAGTTAGCTTGACTAGCAAAATACGTATTTAATATGTCTGCAAACGACTTTGCATCACTAATTGTTTCCCCATTTTCGTCAAGTGAAGGGAAGAGTTAATTTGATAGATTGTGCTCTTCTGAGAAAGATTTAAGGGTCCCTCACCAATGTTTACTGACAAAGTTACCAGATGATACATAAGTTTCAGTTTTAATATCGTATTCCGCTTTGGCTGTCCGTATGAGTGATATCGTTTCATTTCTGTCATGCCTAAATTTTAACACAGTCCCCTGTCATGTTTGTCTGTTTTTTGTGTGATCGATCACGCACTCTCATCATTTTTCGGATCGTTGAGTTCATCCATGGTTTATCTTTCGGATGTACTACAATGGTTTTGTTTGGTATGTAGTTTTTAGCTGATTCCATGATATACGATTTAGGTTCTCTGTGGTATCATTTAAATTTTCAGTAATTAAGTCTTCCCACGTAGTTTGATCAAAATGTGCCCGCAATCCATATTATTATAACCCAAAATTTGTCTTTTAAAGCAGGCAGTTTTACTTTTTGTGAATTTTAATGTAACAGCAGTAGCATGGTGGTCACTACAGAAGGGAGGAATAACCGATTTAAATGTGCGTACGCAAAGTCACCGTGCTCACCTACACGACCTTTACTAAAGGCTCAGATACTTAAAACTTATTCTCAGTACATCATTTCACTTTTTTAAACTATATTGATGTGTTTTGGATAAACCACTTTAAACGCATATATTATAAAGCTCTCTTCGGAATCATAGCTAGGAGCATTTCTAGTCATGCTAAGTTGTGTTCAATATCTGAGTAGATCGTTGGATGGTCCGTAAGTTATTTAGTTCTAAGCTAAACTGAAACAAACGAGATGCTTTGCATTTCCAATGATGTACCATTACTAACGGTACATAGCTATAAGAGTAGTAGAATACATCACTTGCAGCACGCAGGCACGTACAATGAAAAGCGGCAAATCACAGGATAGATAGTTGAAGGCAAGATAGAATCCGATGGCATGACTACAAGGTGCTGTATAGGGGCTTGTAATTAGGGCTGTCACGATTAATCTATTAATCGATTATTGATCGGTCACGGCGAAATCGATTAGTATTTTTTGTTGTCGAATAATCGGTAAATTGTATCCCGTTTTAGACGTTTAATAATTAAAAGAAAATTTGATGAACAAACTATTGTTTCCAAAGGTAAAGAGTTAAGAACATCGATGTTTAACCCCAAGAAGCTGTTGGAAGCATTTGTCTTTCAGGTACATTCATCAAAGGTTTGGTGTTCTGAACTTTTGAACCGTCAGTGTAATAATCAAGACCGGTCGGCAGTTGCGAAGTTCGCAACTGCCGACCGGTCTTGATTATAAAACTGACGGTTCAAAAGTTCAGAACATCAAAGCTTTGAATGTACCTAAAAGAGGATCGTCTTCGTTGTTTACTTGAGGTAGGACGGCTGACAAGAACTTCATTTTTATCGACTTCAAGGAGAGGGAGAGGGAAGGTCATCTAGGTACGATTAATCGATTACAATCGATTATTTGCGACGATTAATCGATTCCTAAATTAAAAAAATCGCGACAGCCCTACTTGTAATCTCATTTACAGAATCCCACTTATGGAATCCCTTTTTTACAGAATCGCTATACAATCCTATTACGGAATCCGACTTATGAAATCGCTTTTTTAACAGAACCCCTATATAATCTCCTTTGACCGAAAGGAGTCGAAGGGCAGTATGTTGCGACGTTCGATTGAGCAATTGCTCGATATCGCATTAGCTCGATAAGATTATCCTGCTGATTGTTTTTTTTTTAAGATTGCAGCCGTCTCCTACCAAAAGCCTCGAAGCTTGCGGGTTCTTTAATATCACAGTCGTTCATCCCAAAGAGTTGTCCCGACAGAACTTGATCGAGAATTGTCGTCTCTGTCATTTGCCTTGCAACATTCCATTTGGGGAGGTCTTTTTTGTAGAACGTTTTGACGCTGTCGACAAACTACATCCAACACTTCCGCTGGGATTCCCAAATTTCCACGAGACTTCGTATCTACTTGCGATTCTCTTTCGTTTTTTTTCCAAAAAGGTCTGGCATGATCTCGACTTCACTGATCTTCATCTGGCTACCGTCTTTGGTTTTGTTCAGGTTACAAGGATTTATAACATGATTACCAATTTTACTATATATGAAAAGCCTGTGACATAAATTTTAGCTTCATACACCAACCGTGGTGAACACGTCAGCAATAGGCTTTCAATAGTTAAGATTTGCACCTACAGTGGAACTACATCCCAGCTGACCTCTGGTGACGTCTACCTGAATGCGAACTTGTCTAAAGTTATCTTACGTCGCCTCGCGAAGAGTGAAATGAAAGTGGTAATCATTTATTACGGTTTTAAATGAGTTTACCCCATAAAACACCAAAAGTTAACAAACATACATCGCCCAATGTTCATAAAGCATCCATAACTCGAAATAGTATGTTATTATCTTATTAAAATGAAAAAGGCCCAGTTTCTTTTTCTATTTTGTTTCGGTGATAATACTGACAGCGGAAGTACCGCCTACCGATACGCACGCACGAAAACAGAAACAAATCCGCACATATGTACAGCTGCGGCTCAGTAAAATCGAGAAAAAATAATATCGACTCTTAGTAATCTGACGATGATGGTATAAATAAAATATACCCAAAGTAGCTTGGTGTACCAAATGTTCAACCCTCGTGATGAAGTGGTGTTAACCGCACGCCAAAGGCTGCTGTTGGTATATTCTATATGTTCATGAAAATAACAGCCCATGAATTGAAATGCAGTCTACGTTTCTTGGCATCAACCATCCACTAGTAACGGCGCACGTCCTAGTCTCTTTTTCTTTTTCGTGCTGTTGAAGTGATGCTGAATTCCGATTCCGTCTCTTTCTACCACATATGTTAACCATTTGCGTATCATGCGTCCGTATTTGAATGTTTTTTCCGGCTTGAGTGCATTTTCAGCCCGCTGCCAGATGTAAATTCCTGTCTGCACATCTTGCATCAGGGCCAAGAGATAGAAGACATTGGCATCGATTCCAATGACGCTCCTATAGAATTTTGCTTCGTCGCCATATTCCAGGGCCCGAATTTTAGTCTGATTCTTCTCCTGGTACCTGTTGTAAATAATTGAAGGTCCTCCTACAATGTCCTCTTTGACGATTTGCTGAACATCGGGGTTTTTCTCATTGTACAAGGTGAAATAGATGGTATACCTAGGTAAGGTATTGAACACTTTAGTGTTAATCGTGGGATTGAAATAGCGTCCTTGGAAAGTCTAACCCCTTATCTTTGTTAGACGAAGCTGCTTGTTCACTGCTTCCAAAAATGGCCTAACTTTGATATTTTGATACCAGATAAGAAAGTCACGAAATGTGGTCATATTCAGATCTCTCCATACCTACTGACAATAAGCGTATTCTTCTTCCGAATTGTTATTTATTTATGTAAAAGGCTTGATGCTCCAGAAAATATGTCTGTTCCAGTTTGTCAAGACTGTCAGTCCAGTCGTAAAAGAGATAGCCCTTGTTCTCCGTGGCATTGGAAGCTTGACACGACGGTGCTCCGATTTCTGCAAGGGTCTTGCTCGAGTACACTAGGTCGACGCGCCAATAGATTAGCGAGGATCCGACTCCTAACCTCTCGGTCGATCCACCCTAATTTATGAGCAGTCAGGCCCCATGGGTAAAATTAATAATGTTTTCCTTTTTATAAAATGTAGTAACACATTCCGATAAAATCACTTGAGCATATTGAGAAAATCTGTTTATCTCCTAACTAATGCATGATTGCAACAAAATAGCAGTACTATACGGAAGCCTCCTCTTCTTTGCGTCAGTTCTCAGCTAATGACTTTTTAATTGTGGTCGGACAGTTTAGCTGTTATGTGGGATTTGCGTCAATGACTCTCTAATTATCTTTCAATCACGCACAGTTTATCATGTAACTAGAGGGGGTAGCAGTACCCCGTGGCTCACCAACAGGTGGCCAATGTAAAGGGGTGCCTGGAGTAGAAAAAAAAGTTCAAAACTTGCACACAAAAGTCCAAAATTAAAGAAAATAAGCAGCTAAAGGGTCAAATAGTATAATAATAACCCCTAAGAAGCATGCTAACATAAAATATGAACCATGGCAATATGCTACAAGGTAAGTCTCCACTTTGAAAAAAAGAAAGACAAACCTCAAAACCTGCACATAAAAGTATCCCATTTGTTTCAATGGGTTAAAATTGAGAAAAATACACTGATAATGTCACAGTAACCACCAGGGCAATATGCCAGTAAGATGAAACCCTACCTGAAAAATATCCACTTGGAAGAAAAGAAAGACAAACCTCAAAACCTGCACATAAAAGTAAAAAAAAAGCATCACATTTGTTTCAAAGTGTTAAAATTTAAAAAAAAATACCCTGAAAAATGTTACAGTAACCACCATGGCAATATGCCAGTTAGGTAAAACTCCACTTAAAAAAAAAATATCAAAACCTGCACACAAAAGTACAAAACCTGCACACAAAATACCAAAATTAAAGTAAATAAGCAGCTAAAGGGTTAAATAATATAATAATAGCCCAAGAAGCATCCTAACATAAAACAGGAACCATAGCAATATGCTACAAGGTAAGTCGCCACTTGGAAGAGAAGGAAGACAAACCTAAAAACCTGCACATAAAAGTAAAAAAAAAAGTATCACAATTGTTTCAAGGGGTTAAAATTGAGAAAAAAAACCCTGTCACAGTAACCACAATGGCAATATGCCAGTAAGGTTCAACTCTACTTGAAAACTATCCACTTGGAAGAAAAGAAAGACGTACCTCAAAACCTGCACATAAAAGTAAAAAAAAAGTATCACATTGTTTCAAGGGGTTAAAATTTAGTAAAATACCCTGAAAATGTTACAGTAATCACCATGGCAATATGCCAGTGAGGTAAAACTCCACTTAAAAAAATATCAAAACCTGCACACAAAAGTACAAAACCTGCACACAAAAGGCCAAAATTAAAGTAAATAAGCAGCTAAAGGGTTAAATAATATAATAATAGCCCCAATAAGCATCCTAACATAACATAGGAACCGTGGCAATATGCTAAAAATTAAGTCGCCACTTGGAAGAGAAGAAAGACAAGCCTCAAAACCTGCACATAAAAGTAAAAAAAAGTACCACATTTGTTTCAAGGGGTTAAAATTAAGAAAAATACCCTGTCACAGTAACCACAATGGCAATGTGCCAGTAAGGTGAAACTCTACTTGAAAAATATCCGCTTGGAAGAAAAGAAAGACAAACTTCAAAACCTGCACATAAAAGTAAATAAAGCATCACATTTGTTTCCAAGGGTTAAAATTTAGAAAAATACCCTGAAAATGTTACAGTAGCCACCATGGCAATATGCCAGTGAGGTAAAACTCCACTTAAAAAAAATAGCCAAACCTGCACACAAAAATCCAAATCCTGCACACAAAAGTCCAAAATTAAAGTAAATAAGCAGCTAAAGGGTTAAATAATATAATACTAGCCCCAAAAAGCATCCTAACATAAAATAGGAACCATGGAAGTATGCTACAAGGAAAGTCGCCACTTGGAAAAAAAGAAAGACAAACCTCAAAACCTGCACATAAAAGTAAACTAGATATCACGGAGATGGAACTAACCGCTGAAAGGTATAAACTGATGTGAACCGTAATAATAAAATATTTCAAGCAATAGGTAAAATCTGATTAAAATCCCTTCCCGGACACGAACTTGTCAGAAAAAAAAAACCCAAATTCTGAATAATTTGACCTTGAGGTCAAACTTCAAGGTCAAATCATAGCAACCCTGATACGCAACACGTCGTCTTGAGATCATCTACCCACATACCAAATATCAAAACCCCATCTATTAAGGGAAAAAAGTTACATCCCGGACACGAACTTGTCAGAAAAAAAAATCTGAATAATTTGACCTTGCGGTCAAACTTCAAGGTCAGAGCATGGCAACCTTGGTACGCGACACGTCGTCTTGAGATAATCTATCCACATACCAATATCAAAACCCTATCTATTAAGGGAGAAAAGTTACAGCCCGGATACGAACTTGTCAGAAAAGAACCCCGAATTCTGAATAATTTGACCTTGAGGTCAAAGTTCAAGGTCAAAGCATGGCATCCTTGGTACGCGAAACATCGCCTTGAGATAATCTACCTACATACCACATATCAAAACCCTATCTATTAAGGGAAAAAAGTTACAGCCGGGACACGAACTTGTCAGAAAAAATAAATCTGAATAATTTGACCTTGAGGTCAATTTTCAAGGTCAAATGATGGTAACCTTGGTACGCAACACGTCATCTGGAGAAAATCTATCCACATACCAAATATCAAAACCTTATCTATTAAGAGAAGAAAGTTACCGCCCGGACATGAACTTGTCAGAAAAGAACCCCGAATTCGGAATAATTTGACCTTGAGATCGAAGTTCAAGGTCAAAGCATGGCAACCGTGATACGCGACGCATCGCTTTGAGATAATCTACCAACATACCAACTATCAAAACCCTATCTATTCAGGAAAAAAAGTTAAAGCCCGGACACGAACTTGTCAGAAAAGAACCCCGAAAACGGAATAATTTGACCTTGAGGTCAAAGGTGAAGGTCAAAGCATGGCAACCTTGGTACGCGACACATCGTCTTGAGATAATATACCCACATGTCAAATATCAAAACCTTATCTATTAAGAGAGAAAGATTACAGCCCGGACGGGCGGACGGACGCACGGACACACGGACGCACGGACAGAGCGATCACTATAGGGCGTCCGCCTCACGGCGGGGCCCTGAGAGAAGTATCACATTTGTTTCAAGGGGTTAAAATTGAGAAAAATACCCTGTCACAGAACCACAATGGCAATATGCCAGTAAGGTGAAACTCTACTTGAAAAATATCCACTTGGAAGAAAAGAAAGACAAACCTCAAAACCTGCACATAAAAGTAAAAAAGCATCACATTTGTTTCAATGGGTTAAAATTGAGAAAAATACCCTGAAATGTTAAGAAAACCACCATGGCAATATGCCAGTATGGTAAAACTCCACTTGAAGACAAAATTAAAACCTGTACACCAAAGTCAAAAACCTGCACAGAAAAGTCAAAAACCTGCACAGAAAAGTCAAAAACCTGTACACAAAAGTCCAAAATTCAAGTAACTAAGCATGGAAAGGGTTGCATAAAACATTACTATCCCCGAAAAGCATGCAGACATAAAAAAGCAAAAAAAAAAAAAAATCAAAACCTGCAAACAAAAGTTCAAAATGAATGAATCCGGACGCCGACGCAGACGACGCAGTCGACGCCGACGACGCCCCCGACACCGCCGCCGCCGACGACGACGACATAAGGGCTATGCCATAGGCTCACACAACTATCGTTGGTGAGCCTAAAAAGTATCACATTTGTTTCAAGGGGTTAAAATTGAGAAAAATACACTGTCACAGAACCACGATGCCAATATCCCAGTTAGGTGAAACTCTTCTTAAAAAATATCCACATGGAAGAAAAGAAAGATAAACCTCAAAACCTGCACATCAAAATAAAAAAAAAACATCACATTTGTTTCAAAGGGTTAAAATTTAGAAAAATAGCCTGAAAATGTTACAGTAACCGCCATGGCAATATGCCAGTGAGGTAAAATTCCACTTAAAAAATATCAAAACCTGTACACAAAAGTCCAAAACCTGCACACAAAAGTCCAAAATTAAAGTAAACCAGCAGCTAAAGGGTTATATAATATAATACTAGCCCCAAGAAGCATCCTAACATAAAATAGGAGCCATGGCAATATGATACAATGTAAGTTGCCACTTGGAAGAAAAGAAAGACAAACCTCAAAACCTGCACATAAAAGTAAAAAAAAAGTATCACATTTGTTTCAAGGGGTTAAAATGGAGAAAAATACCCTGAAATGTTAAGGAAACCACCGTGGCAATATGCCGGTAAGGTAAAACTCCACTTGAAGACAAAATTTTAAAACCTGTACACAAAAGTCAAAAACCTGCACAGAAAAGTCGAAAACCTGTACACAAAAGTCCAAAATTCAAGTAACTAAGCATGGAAAGGGTTGAATAAAATATTACTATCCCTGAAAAGCATGCAGACATAAAAAAAAAATCAAAAAAAAAAAAAAATCAAAACCTGCACACAAAAGTTCAAAATGAATGAATCTGGACGCCGACGCGGACGACGCGGACGACACCGACGCTGACGCCGACATGAGGGCTATGCCAGAGGCTCACACAACTATCGTTGGTGAGCCAAAAAAAAGAGATTTGCGTTCCCGACTCCCTGATTGTAATCACACGCAGTTCAGCTGTTTAGAAATTTGACACCTGTTAAAACAAATGACTGAGTTCTGTTTCTCTATTAACTTTAATATTCAATTCATTTTCACAAAACAAAAACACTGTTTTCTCAAAAACAAAAACGGAGAAAAAAATGTTTTCACGAAAGCTTTTTTTTCACAAAAAGCAAAAAGTAGGAAATATTTTGGCAAAGATGAAAATTGTTTTCACAAAAGCAAAAACCTTTTTTTCACACAAGGCAAAAAGTACAATTTTTTTTCACAAAAAAGCAAAAAGTAGAAAATTGTTTTCGCAAAGTAGAAAATTAATTTTCACAAAAGTGGAAATTGTCTTCATCAATGCAAAAATTGACTTCGCAACTACACAATATATACCTTTATAAACTCTGTTGTTATTATTTCGCGGAACAAAAAACACGATTTTAATTATCTGCAAACGTTTTCACACAATGATATATGCATGCGGGGGATGGGCGGGGGGGGGGGGGGGGTAGTCGATTCCCATGGAAACAAACACAAGATTTTAAAATTACATTTTTGACTTCATCCCCTTATTCAACGTGGGCGATTGGTATTTCCCCGGAAATATTCGAGATCTAAGACTTAACCATTCTGTCGCAAATCGATTGCTAAACAGCCGTATGAACCAAAACTTGTGTCATCTAAAACTTCTCTCAAACATTTTGTTCTCATCGGATACATCTGAGCCGCCAGGTGTGAAATCCGTGACAGGTCTCTGGGTTTTTTAAAATGGGTTCAGTATTAACAGTTCAGAGTTACAGTACTGTGGAATGTATTCTTATCAAACATGTTCTGTACGAAGTATAGCACACTGATTCCGCGATGGTGTGTGATCCCTGGGTAAGTAAACGAGCGACCTGCTCCTCCACTTGCAACATCATATCGTCCGACATAACGAGATAATTCGGCTTGAACTCTTCAGGTGTTTTCCCCAAAAACTCAACATGGGGCAGAATGACACACAGGCGCTACCATTTTGTGAACTACCCCATTATGTTTTCGTGATGGGTACACCAGGCCATTCAGGTTTTCCAATATTTACAGATAAACGTCGATATTCTAGAAGACGTTAGTCAGCTTACGACGCAAGTGAGCGGGTGTAACCAGTGAAGGACCATTTTATACATTTTCTATATTGAGGCGAGAGAGAGAGAGAGAGAGAGAGAGAGAGGAATGATGTCGGCGAGCTTAAGGCGTGCGGCGACGCTATGTGGTAGATCCACCCCGCACCCCGACCCTGTTGGTGGTGTTATTCAATTGTCTGTCGCAGCGTATGGAGCCAGTTGCTTCAGGCAAGTATACTTTGCCACTTATAGTTAAATGTAGGGGCCGTCATAAGCAAGTATAATCTGCTTCTGGTCTTGTGTTTCGAGTTTGAGGATAGAAGGCAGCCGAGTCCATAGATAGACAACATGTGGGTTCAGAAGAGAAAACGATATTTATTTATTTATTTGGCGGTGGGGGTGGCGTGGATCTTGGTTGGGCTTGTCGACTGAGCGTATGTGTGAGGATATCTCTTTTGAACAAATTGGATGACCTGAAAAGGACTGTCGCGAAGCCGAGGGTGAAGCTGCTATTTTCACAGCTGATCTTTCATAGCATCCAACGTAATGCCTCTTATTAGGCCCTTCCCCAGGTCCCTAATAAACGCCTCTGCCTACTCACTAAGCATGAGTTGTGGAATAATGTACACAGTCCTTTCGCGCCAACAGTCATATACTATATCACTGTCGACTCACATAAGTGCATCATCGAGGCAGTGGATATTTTTTTATTTCCGTTTCGTCTTTAAGCAAACGCCATGCTGTATTTGACTCGGATGATCAACGGGACAACCACGACATTTCTCTCTGACGATTATGTTTATGCACACTTCTGCCATTTCCGCATAAGTAGTTTAGTTCGTGACGTAATTTTCTTAATCTCATTTCGGAAAGTGGACGTTTCTTCTTGTTCTCTTGAGTGCTGTCTTCCCTCTTACTGCTTTGTTGTGTACTGAAAATCTGTCGATCCACTCAATGCACCGCGTTTTTCAAATCCTTCCATTCTTCAAAATCCAGCGCTATTCCAGTTCCAGTTGGTGTTGTACCATTATCAACAAATCTTCTCACTTGAATTTTCAGATATTCTTAGAAAAATCCTACGTGAATATAAGTTTCACGCTTGCCGATCTTAATACTGTTGCTCGAAAACATACTGATTAAAGGCGTTTTACTTTTTGGAAGATCGCTTTCGGAATAAAAATTACAATTGACAAATGGGCGTGCGAATGGCGAACAAGTTGTGCAACTTATATCGATGCCCCTCCTTGGCTCAATGGAACAGGTGTGTTGGATAACCATCGTAGCGGCAACGTCGTGACCCAGCACTTTTCGAATGCTACGAACGGATCTTTATCCAGCACGGAGTGCTTCTCTCTCCGCACAGAGAACAACCATTTTACGTCCTCACCGGATAGGACGTTTCGCTGACCGCTGTGACAGCGTCAAACTCACAATTAATGCTGACAGAGTGTTCGGACACCTCGAAAATTTCCCCCACCACGGATCGATCCCGGGACCTCTGGCATGACAGACCAGCGCACTTATCAACTCGGCCACTTATCCACTCTCTTCAAACTAAAAGCTTAAAAAACAATTACTGATGATTTTTATTACCGGGTAAACACTGCATGGTCATCTTTGCCCACACGTGAAAAAGGAACTGTCTACGGCGGCTTACCTGTAGCAATGTCGATATACAATTTACTCATACTAATCTTATATTCAATAACTGCAAAGCCACATAAGTTAATATTGAAACAAGTCAATGTCTTCCCATATTTACGAGCTCGTAGCTAGTTTCAGAAAAAAACTGTATATTTATCTGTGGTTAGTGGGGGACTCAAATGGCAGGGCTAATATGCTAATCGGAGAGATTAGGAAGAATGGAGCAAGGGATGTCATCAAGCAATTCGTCTCGAAAGAAGAAGCGTGGAAATAGGGAGGCAGTTTGGAGTACATGGGTAACCAAAATCTTCTCATCCGAGAACCGCAACAAATCAGCGGCCGGCCAAAGTGTTATTATTACTATTATCTAAATGTGTTTAAGACCGTGGTGATATAAGACTATATTGTGGGGATAAAACGAAACATGGGTTGAAGCAGAACATCGTCGACTTTAAAATAAAATATGCATTAAAAGGGCAGTACGGTGCGGTGAAATAAGTATAGAGGACAGCAGTTAGAAAAGACACAAACAGCCTGACGGCTACAAGGTAATCGTGTGTTCATCAGAACGTTTGAAGATACCACCAAGTTAAAATGATAAAAAACAATTAAACAATTAAAATTTACTTACAAGGGTTGCATTTGTTGAGGAATGAGAGAGTATGATCAAAAGTTATTCTATTATTATGAATATTTCTAATAGAAAGTTCCCCTTACTTTGTTGCCGTATGAAGTCATTAATAACTCTGATGAGAGCTTATTCTGAAAACAAATTGTTTTCCTCGGGGACTTTACATTGATGATGTCCCCGTCTGGTGTCGTTAATATCAGAAGAATATGCTTTTCCCCCAAAGAACATTGACAGGGAGCATATTCTGTTTGTATTTTCAACTTCAATGAAAAACAATGTTTAATTCTCCCGTGACTAATTTGACATCGCGTCACTGCATCGTGATCTTTTCTACAAAAGTGTCTAGACGAAAATTTATCATAAAGTTGCATTCGGAAATAGATTTGAATTACGCTTCCATGCTTTTTGAAACCATCAATTCCATAAACTTTTAGCATAATACAACAAACTGAGGAATAATACGATTGTTTGAAAATATAGCTTATGGCCTATTTAGGGAACGAGATAGTTCACATCATGAGTTATGACTATGTTTTTTATATTTAAATTAAAAAAAACGTGTATTTTTGTCTATGGTCCTAGTCAGTTTCGATCTTTACGTTAGGTAAGGGGTTACATTACACATAACATTTTGCAAATAATTTGAAATCCGCCATGATGCAATACGAGTCTTGATTCATTCAAGATCTGTCGATAGAGTAGGGGAACAATGATAATCTCAAATGAGGCACCAGTTTCAGCCAAGGGACGGCTTCATTTAATCTGGAGGTCAATTGACTGAATATTAATTCAGATTGAACATGGAGGTCCACTGGCTAAAACTTTAGTACAAGCCTTGGAAGGCCCGTAATGTGTGCTGGATATGTAAAAACGATTCTATAAACTGGACCTAAAATTTATGCTGTGATTGCGATGTTGTTATGAAGGATTAAAGTAATATTTAACACAATAAATGATCTAATTAATATACAAACATATTCTGACGCCAAAGGGTCTATAGTGAACGTAGCTGTTATGCTTTCAACGTTTAGTCTTCAAACAGAAATTAAGAACGTTATTCCGTTGCTAATTCTGAAAACCATTTTACCCATTAAAACTTAATGAATTCGCAAAAAAAAAGAAAAAGAAAAAAACCAGACTTGCAAAAAATGCAAAGATTAATCTCATTATAGCATCATTTATAGTTACAAAATGATAAAAGTATTGATTTGAGCAGCTTAAAGTAACTATATATTTCGAAAAGAACTAATAGATTTCCCCGCATAATTGCTGCTACAATTATTAAAGACAGTAATCAAAATAGGTTTACAGCCCCCAACGCATATTTTACATACCAGCAATTGCACTTTGACCGTGAATATATATATTAGGTTGAGAACAAAAATCTGTTTTTTCTTCTAACCTCCCTGCTTGCCTTCCATTAATATAGAGAGACGTCTCGTAGGCCAATCTGTGAATGATTGCTAAATGATTCCAACCATGTCCGAGTTTTGAAGACTGTGTTAGAGCGTTTCTGAAACGAGCAGAACAAAAAAAATACTTATTTATTTATTTATTTTTTTGTATTTGAGGTCATGTTAAGAACATGTTGCTACATCTTGACAAGGATAAAGTCAAGGTTTACAAGTCGGTGATACTGCCTATTTCAGACAAAGCTTTGGAACAACACACCGTTATAGGCCGTTTCATATTGTGTATACTTGTAGCCTCTGTCGGTAAGAAAGTGCGGCCCTGGGATAACTAGCACATGAACTTCTGGTTGGCATTTTGTAACCGCTTGCCAATTTGCTAGGGTCAGTGGGCGGAACAAAAACGTGTTAAAAGGTTGGCGAAAGTGACCACCTGTCATTATTTAAGAATTATATAAGTTCGAAAATATCTAAAGAAGAAGCTCGAACATGTCACATTTGGTTACAACTTAGAGCAAGGATAGCTGGGTCAAAGCCAACAACAGAAACAGTTCTCTCTTGTTGACGCTCAATACCTATTGGATCAATTGAAAGTAATTAACACCTGCGTGATATGTGAAGAGTGAAAAAAGTAGATTTGATGGGAAGAAATATATTTTAATATTTGATTTTAAACACATGCCATAGCTGAATTTGGATGGAATATCAATGGAGTTGAGGGAACATATTCGGCGAGCATTATTTTATGGCCAATTTCCAATCAAATATGTGCAAAGTATGTCAACATATTTTTTTTTAAATGTGAATACTGCACTGCGTTCTTTGTTTCACTGTGAGAGAATACCAAAAGCTGGATATCCCCAATGCTGAAGAATCAACTCACTTTTGATCAAAATGCAGCGTGTTGACAAATTCTTTAGTCGATATATCCATATAGAAGAAAGTGGATGGGACATGAAAAGAAAGATAAAAGAAACAACTCCTCGTGATAGAAACTGTTGAATTGTATTTCAATTGTGATTATCAATTATCAACAGTTAGCTTATTACTTCTTTATTGTTTGGAAAAACCGAATACTACCACTGACCCTGTAATTGTATTTTATTTAACAGTCTTGGTGGGATATTTAGTATGTCCTTCTCATTTTTTTATTAAAAAAATAGTTAATTTTCTATGTCCATACATTATACATATATATAGTCAACAGAAATAGTTTTAAAAGATAACGTTACTTGATATATTCCAGTGTATTCGTCTCAAAAATATATGATTTCCAAATACATTCTAGTAAAGTGTTCTCATATAGATGCATTACTATAATTTTGATTTTTCTGGTTTCTGGATTTTTTAAAGGGTATTGCTGTAGATTATTTGTACGAAGTCAAATGTCTTCACAGACGCTATAAATTTAAGTTAACATTTTCAGCAAATATATACAAAATGTTACTGTAATCTCATCACGCGAGTTCAACATAAACGAAATTACAGTCCCGTTTTTAAATGGCCTCTCTAACCTCCCCCACCCCGAAATTCGTGAAATATATTTTCAAATAAAAACAAATCCCAAAATGTATTGCCCTAGTAGAAAATCGGATTGGATGGGGTTGGGGGGGGGGGGGGTTGGAGGGTGTGAGGGAGGGTTTTGGGTAGGTGGGTGGGTGAGTTGGGTAATATCTTCAGCATCTGAATAATTAAAACCATCAAAATGTGATGAATTATTTGTATTTTGTTTTGAGATACGAAAACTGGTAAACGTGTGGTTTTGGTATTTTTTTTAAATATCCCCGTTACTGTTGATTTTACGTCACTTCAACTTTTAGCACGTTTTGGACATGTTACACTAACACGACCATGTTGGTGGAAGTCAGAGCTCCGTTATACACAACTTCACACACGTTTTTCTTGTCATTGATAATTGAATATGGGGTTCTACTTCTTAAAGTTTCGAAGGATGATTTACATGTAAGCAAGTCATTTTTTTCCCTAGTCTTTTGTTTTCAACATCATTTGGGGGTTCATTTATTCGGAATTTCAGGAATATAATCACAAATAAAGAACGAATATACAGTACGTGGAGAGTGGATTGTAACTAAATCACCCGCGGAGTGGGGTTATCACCCGAGCTATAACTTTCAAATCGTGTACACATCGACAACAAACACAAGCAATGTTTCAGCCAATGGACCTCCGGGTTTAACCCGGAGGTCCATTAGCTGAAACTTTGCTTGTGCTGGTTATGCTTTGCAGCAAATTTGCAATTATTGCTTGGGTGGAATCTCCACTCTGCTGGTGATTTAGTGATAATACACTCTCCATGTACTGTAATGTTAATGTTCTGGAAAATATTCCAATCGTCAGGCTCGGCTATGTAGTGATGTCATCCGAGGTCAGCATCAAAAAAAAAAAAAAAAAAAAAAAAAAAAAAAAAAAAAAAAAAAAAAAAAAAAAGTGGAACAGATATTGTGAAGTTTGGCATTTTGTAGAACCACAAATATTAGAAGCAGGATATTTTTGTTTCAGTTTAATGATTTTTTTTTTTTTGTTCTTGTATTTTCACGATTTGTTTACATTTTAACGTCACCTCAATTGCTTGGCTATTTGTAACCTCTTTCTTTAGAAACATTCACGTTTGACGGTTAAACAATTAAACATCCAAATACATATCACAGTTCGTCGTAAAAAAATAATTTCCACCATACTTTATTTCCCACATACCTACATCTCTTATTGAAAATAACCATTTTGATCTTTTTTAAAGAATAAAATTAAAAAAAGAAAAACAGAAAATTAGTCAAAATACTCAAAAGTACCAGCCGGGACGAATTGTGCATGGCACACAACCCGGTGTCCACTACTCTCGTAATAGAGTACCCATTGTTTACCGAGCATGTACTAAACATTAATTGCTTATTTAAGATTAGAATACGCATGTATGTGAGTGTTGTGGGTAAGTGGCTTAAAATGTTAGTTTGACCGGATAGGTTATCGTTTGTGATTTTGTGGTAGGTGTAGTAGAAATAAAATTTGGAAAACAATGTTAATTTCTCTACCAAACCAGCACCATGTGCTGAATGGACATTGGGATGGTGGTGTACACAAATATCTGTACCAGATATAGTATATGGAACAAATCTACAGAAAATGGAAATTAATTTGATGTTCCTAACACCTGTTTAGAGTATGGGTTTGTATTACTAAGTCAGCACTGACAAAATGACAAAAATATTTGAGGTTACTAATTATGACTCAAAAAATATAAAACAAATAAGTAATCCTTGTCAAGGTCGTAGCCCAGTGAGGCATATTGTTCCATCGAGCGCTTTCGAATGTAAAATGCATGAAAGTAATCTTACAAGCGTACTGACGTTACCAACTCATGGCCATGAAAGACCGGCAAAAAAAAAAAACAGAACAAAGCGACGTGAGTAAACTCATCTTGGAATACCAACAATAACAACATAACTGAAGACAAAAAATATAGACTAACACAAGAAAATAAAATACAAAATCTGTAATTGTTCCTAAATCCGATAGAGCACAATAATGAATTGCGCAGCGACGATAAAACCCAAATAGATTTCTCAGGTTAGTTCCTGCAGGTTTATGGGGTTAGTGCTTGAGAAATTGTTTCTGTTTCTCCAGGGCAATACCTCAATGAAGTCAAAAATAAACAAAGAGTTTGCGTATGCCCATGAAGTAGACAGGGTTCTGCTGTCGGTAGGTAATACGATCCGCTGTAGTGAGTAGATCATAAGCCTTGCGGATGCATGCTTGGATCCAACTAGATATGAAGTGTGGGGGATATCCGTTCGTGCAGGAACTTGGGATAAGAAACATTTCTGTCCACCTTCCAAGTGAAACGGGTGCGAGAGACTTAAGTCCGTATCGCACGAACAGGACAAAACACTGGTCTGTCAAGTCTGTTTGCGGTACAGCCTAAATACAGATAGCTAATGGGATACAGCGGGTACTTGATTCTTAGCTAAAAAAGAAGTGTTAGTTGTGAAAGTAACTGTATGACCAACACTTATAACATATTCAGGTTCGGTAGAAAGAACGTGCAATTCACCGACGCTTCTAGTAGAGGCTAATGCTAGAAGAAAAGCCCACTCGACAGTAAAAAATTTCATATCAGTATCATCAAGTTGCTGACGAGGAGAAAACACATTCAAGCCGAATCGAGTCCAATGAACTACTCTACTTATGCTTAATCCCAAGAATTTTAGGTCTCTTAAGAGTGAAATATTTCACAAGGTTAGCGAGAAAGGGATCCGAGCCGACACAAGACCTCCTCGCAGACAAGAAAGTTTCCAAAAGCATAAGTCTATAGCTATCATAGTAATTAGGTTAAATATCATTTGATTCAAAAAGAACGACTAGAAAATCAACGATCTGCGATACGGAAGGATGACTGAAGTCAGTCAACTCCGCTATCACATCACCCACGCTCGAAGACACACACCATTTAGCATTGTAAACTAGTGCAGTAGAGATGCGTCTGGCCTCAGGCATACATTCCACTGCTCTTCTGGAAAGATTGTACGTCTGAGACAGGTCAGGATAAAAGACAGGTGTGAAGGTGTAATAGGTTCACGTTGGACACGGAATTCTTGGGATGAGTCTGGTGAAGATCGTTCCATAGGGGAAGACATGTTTTGGATGTCCATTGGAAGCGGTCTGATTTGATTGATCCACACTTTGTGTTGATGATGGAGCAATTAGTTTGACTCTGCACTGGATTGTGTTGATAACGCACAGAAGGATCGGCGTTATGGAAAGGCAAATCCATCTATCCCGTCCCAGCCAATCAATAGGGCGTTGATTACGTAGGCAAAGTGATCGGGGCAAGGAGAAACGAGTCTAGTTGATAGTTCATTCTCGTTGCAAATAAGTCGATGTTCGGTGTTCCCCATGCCTTGCAGATCGACTTGAGCACTTTCTTGTTCGATATCTATTCGGATGGCAGAGTCTTGCCTTTGTGAGATAGCGCGTCGACTTACACATTGAGGTAACCCGGTATGTGTTTTACGAAAAGTTGGATATTGTTTTGTTGAGCAAGAAGGAGAAGACCTTTCGTCAAGTCGTGCAGTGGACAGAAATGAGTCCATCTTGGTTTCAAGTGTACTCAACGACTGCCGATTTGTCGAATAAAATCAGGGCATGGTGGTACAATAGGGGAGATAACCATAGCCTCAAAGCCAAAAATAATCGCTAACATCTCCTTCTGGTTGATATGCAGATCTGTGTGATTCTCTGCCCATAGTACTTGAATATGATGATTCAGAGGATTGATAGTGGCTCTCCACCCCAATCGCTGGTATCTAAAGAAAGAATCGAGTAGTCAAAGGGAATTTCCTACACCAGTCACTGGACATCTGCCCAGATTAAGGCGTGTTGAATAATCGACTCGTTCAAAGGAATCTGCAAGCTCTTTGCGACTACGATACGTAATATTACGTATGAAAATTCCCATGCGTTGCGACTACCGTACGCAATATTACATACTTCTACTAATAACGATTGCGTTTGGCGTCTCAAAGCCTGATTCTACGTGCCGTTAAAACGTCAAGATAGCCGTAGTCGGAAAGGGTAAATCAAGGGAGTTGATTTTCGTTTTCAATTTCTGAAGCACGTAAAATTGAAGAGTACGAAGACAAAGACTACTCATGGGAATGAGATCTGTCTTGGAGATGCAAGGATCGATAACCCAAAGGGAGTCTCAGGCCGTTACTCTTACCGCCCCGGAGAAGAAAGTTTTGAAGCCTTCAGAATCTTTACTCTCGCTAAAGAAACTCTGACAAGATACAAGTGAGTCACAGACTTCATCCCTAGAAAAGTAAACATTTGGGCTGGAGATGAATCCGACTTCTCCCTGTTTGGTTGAAGAGCAAGCGACTGAAGCAAATGTAACCGATGGACGTCTTTCTCCTCAACTGCCCCATATGAAGGTCTCTGGAAAATATCGTCCTGGTAGGTGCCAAGTGAAAGGCTATCTAATGATTTATTAGACGAGTGAACGCCCAAGGAGGAAATTTAGTCTGAATGGACAGAATCTGCCTCTGAACGGGAACGGGAGATGCTTGCGTTATGTTTTTTAAATCAATATGCAGAAGAATAATTTTTGAGATCTGTGCTGGGGCAAAATGGTTCTAGTGTTCTCCACGTTCCCACTCTGAAGGTTTTATAGAAACGTTCAGAAGGCTCGGGTAGATAACTGGTTTGAGTTAGCCGTTGCCCTTCAGAACGAGAAAGTCTGCTTACAAAACAATCGCGGGTCTTGATGATGAACGATCTCGATTGCTTCCCTTTGCTATATCTGTGTCTTGCAAAGATGTTCTTCGAGAATCTGTGGGGATATGTGTCTCTATCAGATGGAGAATCAGAGGAGTGCTAAAATTCTATTTAAGAGCCCCTTGCAGACTAGTTGTAAAATACACGAATCTTGAGAGATTCTGGCCCACTGATGAGCATCGAGTGCAATCACACTTCTCCAAAAAGCAAATCGAGACGAAAAGCATCACTGCGATGTTTGTTGGAGGAGAAACCACCTCTTCATTCTCGTCTAGAAACAGTTTTCCTCTGGAAGATCTGAGTAGTTCCTCCTTTATGGAATGGTTTAGCCGGAGACCTTATTCTTCTGGGCTGAGGTACAGTGGACCTATACTGACCTGCGCCTCTAGATCTCGATGAAGGGCTCCCGGGGAAGAAGTCGAATTGCCGCAATAATAAGTGTCCCTGGTAATGTCCCAGCACATCTTTTTTGGCAGAAGCGACTCTCCCATCGAACAAAACATTTCTCGAAACAGGAGTAGAGTGGAGTTGGTGACATTCATATCCTCAATATCCGAATCCCTAACAGGAAGGGCAGCGACTTAGTGGTCCGAAAGAGATAGAATAGAAAACACTTTTCTCGAAAGTCCGAGAATGGAATCTAAGATAGACTGTGGAACTGCAAATGTTTTCGGAACCGCTAACTTGAGTGTGACTGCGTTGTCGTCGAAAAAGAGAGAGGCGCAGAAGCTACGCGATCTCCCGAAATACCGCTCATATTATATTTGTTGTGTTTGGGAAGGGCTTCAGCTCTGGAAAAATGACCCTTTATTAGTTGAATTTGATTGTCCACCTTGGAGAAGGTGTCAGAAATAAGGGTCGACTGAAGCGGACGAAGAATGGAAAATGTAGAAGATGATCATAATTTTCTGATATTCTTTCCACTTTACAGACTGTTCTACCAGAAGCTGCATCCTTAGGCTTAGCTTTTGGATTTTGGTCAAAACATGAATTGTAAAGATTGTTGAAAAATATCAGAAAGATATTTTTTATAGTTGAAAGGCGGTGAGTTTGGCTAAAGGATCCATGAGAGTGTGTACATTCCTCATAGACCCATGGTTGGCATAAAGAATGTGAAGATTTAACTATCGTGGCAAAGACTTTTCAGTTAATTCAGAAATGGCCAACGCAAACCGAGCTGGAAAACTCGACGGCTCCGTATGTGATGTAGAACGCATAGAATTATCTTCTCCAGCAAAATAAAAACGTTCAGGATAGGAACGATTCGTCTCCCGTGATGTGCTGCGATGAGAACCTAAGAGACCTCTGGACTGACGCAAAGAGTAGGCGGTAGAATCTTCATAACGGTTGTCGTCGTCGAAGTTCGAGGAATTGCGATCTCGATGTCGATAATATCTTGCTAAGACTACGTGTCGACGATCTTTTTCAGAAGAGGCATGATACGCGAGAGGAACTATCTGAAACGAATAAACGGAAGGGGTGGGGGAGGGGGGGGGGTTCTGTCTGAGAAGAATGTGAAGTATCATATCTATATTTAGTTGATTGTTGCCTTTATGGCTGCAAACCTCGAGTGTAGTGTGCCGATATGTGTGGCTATCATTGCTCTGATGCAGAACTTGTCGGAGGGCGTAATAATCTTTAGACTGATAATGTCTCGGACTAGAAGTAGCGCGCATAGTGGTATCAAAAACAAACTAAAGGCAGGTGGCTGTAGACAAAGACGTCGAGCCAGTATTTTTTGGCTGAATAGTCGAGGAGCTGTGCTCAATTCGACTTCGAGAAGAGCCCTTGTTGTGGGAAGCAGACGATGTCCTTCGATTTGGAATCTGAAATGATAAAGGAATGCGATTTAGCATGAGGAGACAAATAAAGTTGCAATGAATCTCAAACTTCTCAACATGATTTGCTCGAAAACTATCCTTTCATTTTGATATTCCATTGCCTTACAACCCTTTGAACTTTAGTGGTATCGTCCATATCTGTTCAATGGCAGCAACGGAAAGGGTCCATATTCTTTACTTGTGGGGTAGATCAATTAATATTTTCAACGAGCAGCCTCGAGGCTGCACGTTGAAAATATTGATTGGGCTACACGACAATGGGCTTCACTCAAAAGTCAATCTACTTAATGAAATTATGAAGTATCATGTTAATTGGCCAGAAAAAACTGCATCTAGTGTTCAAAGGGTTAACTGTGGTTTTGCATCTTTTATCTTGACCGTTTATTTATTTTTTCCGTATTATACAATTTTGGCAACCCTTCATCTCCATTCTTGAGGACGTCTATTCACAGTTTTAGTTGTCTGTCTGGGTCTTCAACAGAATATCATATTATCTTTAAATTAATTGATCAGCTTTATTCAATAAATCTGCTTATTGTATGTACATTCATAATATATTATTAAATCAGGAGGTGCCTAAGAAAAGCCTCTCATGTCAACTTCCCACATTCGTTCTCACTTCCAGTTGCCAAATTTCATAACCTTTAATACATGAATCATCCCGCTCATATGACCACTACCATAATCAGTCCCATTTAATCCCTTAAGCCGGAAGCCTATTCTGTACTATGTCTTCACGACCTATTTCCAAAGGTAATTTTATTGGCAGTTAACTGCATGTTTATTACTTCAGTGCATATGGAAATAAAATCTGAAAATAATACGAAAGGTGTGGTAGGGAAACAGTCCAGAATCATTTTAGTCACGTCTTTATTAAAATGAGCAACACGATATGTTGCATAACTCACATCCTAATATACAAATGCTCCTCACTAGAGTGATGTTGGTATTTCTCAATATTTAGATTAAATATAGAGGATATTCACGAAAATTTGATGAATACCGAAAATATCTCGTGAGTGGCTACAAAGAAATATGAGGATCTTCACGAGCGACGCAGTCGCGAGTGAAGATCCTCATATTTCTTGTAGCCACGAACGAGATATTTTCGGTATTCATCAAATTTTCGTGAATTTTCTTTTTATTTAATGCTCTACGACTACAAACTCTCCAATTTGTGGCCTTTATTTGCCATTAAGGCACAAAATTTATGTGCCGAACCGGCGTCCATACAAAAATTACAACAACCAAACTCCAACCATTGGAATGTGTGAATATCCGCACAAAAAGTAGTCCCGTCTTATTTCTCCCCTAACTTTACGATTTACCAAGGCTGGCGAATTGAAATAATCGCAATGTGTTTCGAAGAAATAGAACAATAACAAAAAACACCACTTTCTTATTTTCAATAACAAGACACGTCATTTTATTTTTTTTGAACTCAATGCACTGAAGACGTGTGAAGTTGAACTGAAGAAATTTGAAAGTGATTTCGGCTTTTCGCTGGAAGGTGAATGAGAAAGTCAAACTTTGAAACCGCTGATTTAATGAATTGATTTAGTCACTGTCACTATCAATTATTCGAATTCGTTTGTATTTGGGACTCTGGAATTCATTACTGATGTGCTGACTCTGTGATGATTGCATGTAAATGTTTATCGGCCCATTAAACGTGCTGCCACTGAACATCGAAGACAGTGGAAATGAACCGGTCGAAATGGAACTGCAAGCTGTTATTGTTTACATTCAGTTGTTGTTGGAGAGGTGAAGACTTGTTATTCTCCACATTTTTGTCAGGAATGTTTAAAATTGTTGACTTTTCGGAGCGTGATTCACTGGAACAACAACTGAATGTAAACAATAACTGCAATTGCAGTTCCATTTCGACCGGTTCATTACCACTGTCTTCGCATAAATACGTAGAATTTAAAGTACATGTGATTCGTCATCCGAACCTACGATGAAATATCGATTTCTAAATATCATTTTGATATTTCGTTTTGCCGACCGACAGGGGAATATGACTTAATTTTTCAGCGTGAATTGATGCCTGAGCATTAAATAAATATTTTTATTTGCCATTCAACAATGCAAATCAGGATTGGAGGACAAGTGCAGGCCACTTAGAAAACCCTCCGCTCCTGTACAAAGGCTAACAGATTACAAAAGGCAGAACAAAATATAACAATATGTAAACATTATACACAAAAGAAGTTAACTCAAAAGAGAGACAGAGAAATAAAGAAAGAGAGAGAGAGAGAGAGAGAGAGAGAGAGGGAGAGAGACTAGAAAAATGGGTAAAAGCAGATAGAAATGAAAGAAGACAAAAAAAGAACAATATACACCAGAAATTCCAGTGATGATGCCCCCCCCCCCCTCGCCGCCCCCCCCCCCCCCCCTAAAAAAACAATATTCAATTCTAAATTCAGTTCTAAGTTTAGTTTAATGCCGCTGAAGAAAGTTCACAGATCATGTTGAGACCAGTTAATCTTTGCGTGCTCATTCCACGTCCGCACTAACCTAACATTCGCCGTGTTGTCCTCACACAGATTGATGTTCAGATCCCGTGCTTGAGAGAGCACCCACAGTGGAAGCCAGAACAAATGTACAACCTTGGGACACTCAGACTTTCGGAGAGGCGCAGCTAATTCAGCAACTGTACACCAAATCTATGCGAGTCACGAATAAATTTTTGAACAATTAAGAAAACTTTCTCAATATGAGATAAAGGTCAGTCATTTTGAACAAACAAACGAAGAAACATGCCGATTAATTCCTCTACATACACATTCACCATGGGTGATAAAGAATAGAGAAGAAAAATACAAAAAGTTCCTAGGGACAGTTTTCTTCCTAGCAAGGGGCATAACAATGAGTATGCGTGGACGACACATAAATACGTGAATACCCTTTCCACATCTGGCCTGTCACGATACCAAAGAACATCAAGATATAAAGAAGGCTCGAATTAAAATTCAAAACTGTCATAGGTGAGGTGTTGTAAGTATAACAAAGAACATAATACTAGTATGCCCTTACTATTTGGATACGCCTTCCGTCGTGCTGGTCTCTCCCTGTAGCGAGGAACTGATCTGACAACTGGTGCATGAGTTGCAAAGCAAAACGGTCGCAAAGAAAGATTTACATGTGCGAGAATGACCAGAACTCTCGTAAAGTTCCATGTATTAAACCTAGTGCTTATTCGTTACATTACCAAAGGACTTCAGAATACAACAACCGATTCTTGAGTTACAATGCGAAATGTCTGCATGAAAGCACGGTAGTGTGAATCCACGAATGGAGGGACAGACATCAGGACCATAAAATACTTTGCTTGGTAGAGCGGTTTTCCAGTGACGCTTGCACCTCCAAATAACAACTACACAAATGTTAGGTATCGGGTAAAATTGATTACTATGTGAGAATGTTCATACTGAATCAAATCTTAAAAACACAGTCCATCTGTTGTGTTCAGTTCATCAAAAGATATTTCAATACAATACATCACGGTAATGAAATGGAAATATTCAAAATAACTCACCCAACAACAGTCAAGTGTTGTTCTGAAAAATGAAGAATGATCAGTTCATTCATTTTTCCGCAGGAAACAGTTATCCTATAATTTGATGTGTTGTCTACATACACCCATACCACAAATGTAAAATCATACAAACTCTTGTAAGAACTGGATTCAACGGTTCCCGCTTTGATAATCAAATCATTGTCTGCAAGTATTTCAACAAATATTAAAAGGTTTTACTTCAGGAGTAATCCTACTGATGTAATTAAAATTATTTATTGCGATGATTATATACAATTATTGACTTTGCTTGAATTTCATAAAAATGTATTATCAACCGGAGAAAAGTTTTATTTACCGAGGTCGTAACAGAGATGAATATTACTTTTCAAGGGTTTATAAATCGTGGTAACAACATCAAGGAAAGTCAATTATTGTTTTATTATTATCACAGCAAAATTCGTTTGAAAATGCCTTGCTTTTTTGTGCTTTTTACATATTTTTGGAAGAAAACAGCATATTCATATGCAACAAAATATATTTAATTTCAACATATTTATATAAGAACTAATGTACATTAACTTATTTGTTCCTGTTGCAGGTATTTGTTAGATATGAACATTTTCTAATATTGGAACAGGGACACTAAAGGAAGGATCATGTTGGAAATATCATTTCTATTGTTATCGCAAACAGATATTTAGAATGATTATATCAATCTATCCGCGCTATTGATAGGAACCAATGATAGAACGGTGAAATATAAAATCGACTGCAATAAAAATAGAATAGTCCAGCAATATTGGAGTATATCAACACTCTGACGAGTGCTTTAGCCAGTTAAATTATATATTTTTTGCCATATCATAAAAAAGTTAATATAAACTTAAGGATGAATGAAAAGTACACGCTTTTGTCCACAATCGAAGAGCTTAATTATCCCTCTGTAAAATGTTAGTGGACAATTTTTGTTTAACAAACATCGCTGCACATAAATAGTTGTGTTGAAAAATGGAATGAAGATATTTGTGTTCAAGTCCAGCGTATACCTGAAAAATAACAGATCATAAATTTTGAGTTAAGCAACAAATTCTGATCGATGCAGTCACATTGTAAGAGTCAAATCGTCTTCAGTTGCCCTTAGAAATATGTATATTAAGGGAAACATGGACATACACAGAATTCTGCTTCAGCGCAAAAAGACAATTTTAACTGTTTAATGAATTCGACGCCGTATAGCAGTCCTACCTGGATTCTACTTGCAATAGTTCCCCAGCCCTCTGTGGAAAATAGTCCGGGGTTCAAGTCACTCGGAAAACTGTCATGAGGGATGTTATTGAGAATTCGTTTTTGTTTTGTTTTGTTTTTCTTGTTTTTTTTTTGTTTTTTTTGCGGGTGTGAAGGGCATACAAAGATTACGAAGTTGTATATTCGAATTTAACAGAGAACATTTAGATCTAAACAAATGAATTGATACAACAAGTAAGTTTTATAACAAGCAATCGCGTGAATATAACAATAACATGACTTTGGAGGGCATTGTGGTTTATTAACGACCCAACAGGTGTGAATAACAGCCCGACAGCTTATAAAAGGCCCGAGACGAAGTCGAGGGCCATTAATAAGCTGAAGGGCTGTTATTCGCACCCGTTGGGCCGTTAATAAACCACAAGGCTCGACAAAGTCAGGTCATTACTATTATTACTGAGAAAGTTTGAGAAAGTTTTGACCCTGTATCATACATGATAGTTTTCAATTTCGACAGATCGTCTCCTGAGTTCCAATGTGTTATATGTGCCTACTGGCACATAGAACACATTGGAACTCCGGGAGCGAAATAATAATATCGTCTGTTGTCAAACAAACTGGTGTCACATGATTATTCCATGATCGGCATTGGTACGCTTTCAACTGCAACGAAGTTGGAAAACGTAAAACAGACCCGACGTTCACCGCTTTTAAGTCAGGAATAAAGGATTATTTATTATTTATTTATTTATTGATGTTTAAGGTCACATATTTATGCACAATGGCTAATCATGACCGTGACAGTTTTACAGGTGGAGGAAGCCGGAGTACCCCGGGGAGAACCACCGAGCAACGACGAGCAGCTGCCAGCTCCCCAACATCGTAACTCCGCCCTACATCACAGGCAGGTTTAGATTGGTTGAAGACATGCGTACAATCGACGTGTAGTACGCCTTAGTACACGGAGTCATCGTGCCCCCACGCGGGCAATGGAGATGAAGTGTCTTGCCCAAGGACACAACGCGGGTGCCGCAGGTGGGATTCGAACTGAGGACCTCTCGGTTTGCAGCCTGCACCTCTACCAACTGAGCCACTGCGCTCCCGAATAAAGGATTAACATGTATACAGACTTACTTACATATATACGGATGCTTGTTCTTATGGGGCTAACTTTACTGGACATTTGACATATTAAATAATTTAAATACAATCACATTATTTACAAGTTGAAGCTATTTTCATTTCCAAGTGGACGACAGCAAGGAACAAACATCACGTGACGTGTCGGGCTGTTAATGAGAGTTTCACTCATGAACGGCCCGACACGTCAAGTGATCTTTTTTAGTTGAGTGTTACGCTCTTGTAATGCCCTGTTAAACTTTGTTAATGTACCACAGAACTCCCGGTAAAGTGATAATAATTCATGTTCAACCCAGTCTCTGCAGCCTCTATTAAACTGTACCTAAAAATAGTAAAGTACTACTCAAGACGAACTTGTCATTTGCGTTTAAATTCGTACATTTTCAAACCTTCGTTAGGTGGGTGCGTGGTGGCTGGTTTGTTAGGGCATTAGACTTCAGATCGAAAGGTTCATGGTTCATGATCCGCCAGTGGTAACTGCGTTGTGTTCTTCGGCAAGACACTAAATCCCAATTGCCCACGTGTTCCAAGGCGTATTACTTGTCGATAGCGTACTTGTCTTCAACGACTGTTTGCCCTGCTTGGGTGAAGGCCGTGCGTTGGAGGGTCTGACAGTTGTTCGCCACTTCCCTGTGTTTGTCTCCGGATACTGCAGCTTCTCCACCAGTAAAAATGTCGCGAGAGAGGTGGCCCTCGCTGTCGAAAGTGTCGTTATCTCCCACACAAAAAAGTTCCTTCAGGTAAGCAATTTAATTTAATGCAAAACTGGTGTCCCGACCTGGGTGGTCATAAGTCCCCGCAAAAACAATAGTTTCCGGAGACCTTATGACTACCCAGTTCAAAGCGTCAATTTGGGTATCAAACTTGTATTTGAGTGGGGACTGTGATTGGGGAATTTGGGTTTGGAAATTGGGAAAAATCATATCTAAATAACACTGGGAAAGGGTCCATATTCGGCCCCTATAGATACACCAACAATTCCACTAATTATGATTTACATAGCATGCTATGCTGTTTGTAGCAGCAACGTCAGAACCGGTAGATCCGTGGTTAAACAAACTATGATGGAGGCAACCAGTACATGAGATGCTCCGTTATAGATGCCTTGAACGGTTTGTTTCGTCGTCAACTTTAACTTTCTAACCATGTCAACCTAAGCTCAAAATGAATGCAAGTCTGGTTAAGGTATTTATTTATTTATTTATTTATTTATTTATTTATTTATTTATATTTATTTATTTATTTATTTATTTATTTATTTATTTATTGACATCATTTTTAGAGTTTTTGGCTATCTCATGATAATTTCATGTAGTTAGGTTTGGTCAATTGGTTATGCTAGTGTTGCGTACGCAGATGACTTCCACACCAGACGTTGGATTCGGATTCTATTTTAGCAAATAAACCAGAACTTGTTTATCACAGTAAGCAACCACTGCTTCAGTTCCGACGGTACCCAAGGGGACGTTCTGGGCGAGGTGCACCTTTTCTCTGCAATTATAAAATACAAGCTGTCGTTACTCTGTCATTGGTTACTGAGTTTTAATGTTACTTGACGGCCAAGTTCACATCGTATCAGACAGTTTTACGAGAAGAGGCGGCCGGAATACCCAGAGTGAACCGCCGAGCCATCTATGCAGATCATGTTATGAGAGGGCAGCGAGATAATGCAGAAAATAATTTCTTTCCTTCCTATTAATGTTCTTCCAGTTCCATATTTACAAATCCATACGGAGCACGCACTATTTTTCGACCGAACATCATGAGCCTTGAGCCTATCAAAAGAACTAAACTCCACCTATTTTCGAAAGCAGACATTCAAAATGTCGCATTAGGGCCAGATCACTTTGGAGGCTGCGGTGGTAGCCTATTACTTTGGAGGCTGCGGTGATGGCCTATAAATCTAACGCTTCGGCCAATAAATAACAAAGCGTTTTAAAATTTGAAATGTTCTGTGCGTGATGTTTGATTTGATAGCCTATTACTTTGGAGGCTGCGGTGATGGCCTATAAATCTAACACTTCGGCCAATAAATAACAAAGCGTTTAAAATTTGAAATGTTCTGTGCGTGATGTTTGAATTTATGTCATATGGACGTGTAATAAAGACTGGACGCCATGGTGTGTGAATATGTTCGTCAATGTGACAGTCATGCCATCACGGAAGAATATGCTACGCCTCTCGTTTTATTCGTGCCGCATTGTCGAACGCATTCACACAGCATGACGTTTTGTGTATTAATATCATAATGCAAATAGAAGCACGCAGCTCGGTGGTTACGACATTAGGCTTCAAAACACAAGGTCCGTCGTTCGATCCCCGTCGGGTTATAACTGCGTTGTGTCCTTGGGTAAGGGTGTCTATCCCGATCGCCCACTTGGGGGCCCGATGCATTTGTATTAAGGCGTATTGCACGTCGATGGTGCACTTGTCGTCAATCAATGCTAACCCAGTTTGGCTGGAGCAAGTACTTTGGGGTGTCTGACAACTGGTTCTCTGTCGGTACTCCCGCGTTCTTCTACCCGTATAACTATCCAACACGAGGCGACGCTGACTGTCGAGTGTGCCGTTAAACACCAATAAATAAATAAATAAATCAAATGAAAAAGAACATCGCATGAAGAAAATAACATAGATTTTCAAAATTGAATCTCTGCGGTGACAATTGTAGCTCCAACAGTGCATCTTAAGGAAATTAGGTACACAAACTGTACCCGCCATATGTCGATATTGATAAAGCTAGTCGAGTAGTAAATTAACAGTTTTCGGGTGGGGCGTCAGGAAAAACGTAAAATGACAAATGAATCAGTGTTTACTATTAGACAGATGCAGTTATTCCATGGTGATTATACATCGATTTATGCTTTCACACTCCACTCTGATAAAACATCTTCCTAATCACCGCACATAGTTTAGCCATTCTCCTACCCAATAGTCATAATTAGGCTCCACGTTTTACAAACAAATTGTCATTCAAATTTATTTCTTAGTTCAGGTTCAGAAATTCTATGGAAAGCATGTCAAAAGTTTAATAGAATTGTTCCTATAATCAAGACATTTTATAACTTAATATTCCAATATTTGAAGTCAAAAAGCATGATTCTGTTAATTGGTGGACATCCCCACATAGTTGGATGGTATTCTACTAATATTTTGAATATCTCAATGTCGAAAAGATATAAGTAGATACCCTAGGCCCGTGTTCAAATAACTGGATCACCTCATTTAGTCATTCAACAAAATTGAAACGACCTATAGCGATCGTTAGCCTTTTATTTTTGTTTTAATCAGCCTCTTATTTCCAGAGTTTTGAGGTTACACTCTCGGCATTCAGTACACATAATAACAACGACCTCTCGCTTAATGCAATGGAGCCCACTTTTCATTTTCCACCTTTATCCAAAACAATACGCGATTTAGTTTTTTCAATTTTGTCTTTTAATATCAACGTCTGTATCGGCCCTCCTTATTTCAACCTTTGTAAATAACCTCGCCTTCGTATAAACCATACCTAATATGTGGTACCGACTTGGGAGATACTCAACGATTAATGCTGAAATTTTGGGTGACGTTGTAGACCTAGACGTAAGAACAAAAAATCGTCATATATGTATCACATTTTAGTATGCAGTGGACCAAAGGCAATAGCAAATAGTTGGATTAAGTTTTCTGATTTAATTCTACTTCCGACATTTTTTTGTGTCACTTCAAATTTAGGAGTCAATCTGCATATTTCTTTTTGAAAGCGTCGATTTGCTATTGCGCGTAGCTCAGTACAAATTACCCACAACAATGACAGCACACTTTATAAGTAAACACCTTACCTAAAAAGGCAATCCGTTTTCAGTCCTGAAAAAGGCGCTTAGATTTGTCATTGCGGTAACGGTAGGACGTCAACGTCCGAAAAATTAGTTATCGACCGATTTACATAAACTGTTAATATGTAAATAAAAATACAGTTTTCACATTTTTTTTGATTTAAGGAATTTTTTTTAGGTATTTTCCTAACTTTGTGTTGTTACACCCTCTCCCAATTTGTTTGACCGCAACCTCAACAACTTCAAATGGTTCAGCTGTAATAATTATACTCATATTTTAAGGGATAGTTGAAATGATGTCCCGTCATACAATTTCATGATCAGTGAAGTAACAAACTGAACGCCGTAGTGTCAAAACTCAAAACATAAATTTCACATCCGGGTGGGTTAACTATATGACCTTGATGGTGCACCTGTCTTCAACCAATGCTAACTCTACTTGTGCGAAGTTAATGCGTTGGGAAGTCAGGCTGTTGCTCGCCACTGGTCGCAGGTTATCTTGGTACTTCGGGTTTAATCCGTTAAACTGTCAACACAACGTGAGAAAAGTTGTCCCTCCCCCACACAAAAAAAAACAATATTCAATACATGCGTTTAGGTCCTAGGATGGGAGGAGGTTTCATGTAAAATTACTATTAGCTGACAGATTATGGACTCGTTAAATTTAGTTATAATAAATCTAATACAAAGGACAGCCGCTGATTAGTTTTGGTTTTTAGACGAGACGGCCTAAGTTACCACTATGCTCTAAACACAAATAGTTGTTACCACAACAACGTGCGTTTCCGAGATAGTGTATTGAAGTCGAGTCATCATCCGCGCATATTTATCGAAGAGTCCGATAGGACGAGTCGATATATGACCCAGAGATGAGGTCGAGAGTTATTTTATCTTATAATATTCACCCCATTCTTTACTTGTCCGCAAGCCAGAAAATAAGCGGGCTGTTATCTGCAAAATGAGGTCCCCAGAGGGTGAATTTAGTGATGCCACCCCGCAGAGCAGGGTAGCATCACTACATTTACCCTTTGTGAACCACAACCTGAATCAGGGTCTCACAACTAAACAGAAAGAGGATAAATAGGCCCACTGTAAGGGATAGCACCATCAAATTTACCTTCCGGGGACCTCATTCTGCAAATGTCAGACTGTTTATTTTCAGGCCTGCTTGTCCGCATAATGAAGGAATTGAGTATCAAATTAAACGACGTTTGTTTTGACAATCATTCGAGTTTATGATCTGATAGTTCTAAGAATGAGGATCATGATGTCATAGTTTTACGTTATTGCGCAGTGTGTGGCGTAATCCCCATTCATTGCTCAACTGGCTCTAGACTCGCATACGTTTGTAGTGCCGCTTAGCTCTGTGTTTGTCTATTTTGTTTCTCATACTTAATGCCAAGCGGGTTTATGCAAAAATATCATAATCGCAAATAATTATATGTTCTAATTTATTTCATTGAACTGGTGATTTATTTATCATTTAATTATAGGTATCAAAGTGGAGGTCTTGGTATGTTTAATAATTCGATGCCAGTCGAGGTTATGTAACAAAGTTTTCTTTCTGAATCGAATGTTGTTGTTGCTACCGTAAATACATATTTATATTTTCGTCGACTGGTGCTAGAATGTTCTATGCCCACTACGGGACATAGATCATTCTAGCACTGAGGCGACGTTTTGTCTAGAATATGTTCTTGTATTGGGGGAAATACGTTCTTGTTATAAGATAAAACTCATTCCCTTAGCATAAGCACTCCCCTCAGAATCCAGAAATTAATACGTCGATGATATCGCGCAAGCCATTCTTCTGAATAGCGACGATCAGCATATTCACCATCTTGTTTGCATCTCCCAGTGACTACTCGTTCTTCCTCCTCCCATCCCACTCCTCCCCAATATACTCCCAATTAATCTTATACTCCCAGACTCATATTTTGGACATGATAAGGAAAAGTGTACCAGGGTTCCCAATATAACAAAATTTCACATTTAGCATTACTTGTCGCTGTCTTCCCATATTTCCCCTCTTAGACGGGAAACTTGACCTTAGTACGAACAGCTCCCATCCTATTCCCGTATTGTATAATCTAACGAAATGGTATTGTATATTGCAACAGTATGTTTTTTTCTCTCTGAAACGATTTTTTGAGCACTCCACCCACAATCAAGCAATTTGGCACACTTGTTAACAATGATAATACTTTGGAGCAGTTTTTTGGTGTTTTTTTTTTTTAATTTCGTCCCACTTTTGGAATGAGCCGAGTTTTACTAGCTTTTAGATATTTTAACTTCAAGCTTATCTTTCTGACATTTCAGAAGAATAATCCCCACAAACTTAAAATGTGATGCACTCATAGGAGGTTCTCAACAGTCACGGCCGAACTAGCACTAATATCATGTTATAGTGGACCATACTTTATAATGCAAAAAAATGACTCTAGTAAATTGTTATGTTGATGGGTTCACAGTTTTTGACGTTTTGGCATTTTTAACCAATTTAGATTTTTCGTACATACAAAAGGTGTTCACTTCTGAAATTTTGGAACAAAATATCTCCCGTACGCATCATATCCAAATATTCAAGAAGTTTTCATCCGACGGAAAAAAGTCCCTCGTACCGCACATTTGGAAGTTTATGACATCATCGTCAGATTTTGTCGAAGTTTCAGTGTGTGATAGACAAAAAAGAACTGTGTTTTATGTTATGTTTTTTGATATACAGTCATTTTCGACGTTTCAATGTCATATCATTTTTTGTGTTTTGACATATCGCCGATTCTTCGACCAGGCAGAACTCAAAAAAGTACAACCGACATCAATGTAATATTTCAATACTTGAAGGTGTACGCCTCCTAAGGATAGTTCGATAGACGGAACATTTTTCACGTTACTACGTGAAAGGTGACCGGGGTCAGTTAACTCATCTTAGCTCAAACAAAATTTTAGTGCTCCTGATTCCATAAGTAGAATCGACAAATTTTGAAACTCTGACTTCAAATGCGGGGAAAAGGCGTAAATACCGTCGTACGCATTGTTTCGTGACTTCGGATATTTTGGTCAGCTTCCACTAAAAAGTCTAACTGTAATACCAGAATACATCAGAAGTTATAAGTAGCAAACCTTTCAAACTTCACATACCAGCTTTTGGTTATTTGAATTTTTTAACAATGATTTAGTATTTCTCACTTCCCATTTGCAATGCAATTTTACGTTTTTTTAATCTTTCGTTTTCACCCACATATCGGAACAAATAATAATAACCTAAATTTATCTTGGCGTTATACACTACTGGTTTGTTCAGACTGAGCGGCCTATATTCGAATGTCTTTGGTGGAATACTTGTAAATTAAAAAAAAATACTAGATCACTTTTAAGTCGCAAGACAATTTTCAGAAGTCATCCAAGGAAACACGTCCATCACTGAGTGAGCCAAACAACGAGGAGAAGGTGTTTGCTGCCTTTTAACGTACTGAATCGATCAATAGTGCGACCCCGAAAACCGGGCGAATCCCACACCAGAATAACTGACCAGTCCACTGAGAGTAAACTGCGGCCAACATGTAGGAGCAGCTCCTCAAAATGTTTAATGTTATTTGTAGAAAATCTGCGGAAGACGATCATAGCATCTTGATCTCTTGAAAAAGTGTTTAACTTTTAACCCGTGACCTAGCATGAAAAGCAGACGACACTTACAAACAAATTTCATGAATACCTAATTTATTTTCATTTTTTTGTTTTGAGATAAAAAATGAACAAAAATTATGAAAAATAATTGAGTGTTTTTGTGAATAGCGCTAGCCGGTTTTGTCGTTACGTTGGCTAAATGGTTAAAAGCGGTGAGCGATTTCTAATAAACATGCAGAGTATGATGAAACATTGAAGCGACGTAAAAACATGAAAACAAAAATGACAATAACTCAAAAATCTAAAAACTGTCACCTCCTAATTTGTTTACCTCTAGCCCATACCAAACTTTTAACCCTCTGCACTCTGATGTCAAAATATGATAATTTCAACTTTCAATTTTTTCCCATAATGCATCTAGGAATTTAACCAATTCAGTCTTGTTTGACAGAGCTCAATGAGCTCTGTCAAACAAGATTGAATTGGTTAACGTCCTAGATACATTATGGGAAAAATTTGAAATTTGAAATTTTGTTTTTTCGACATCAGAGTGCAAAGGGTTAAAAAATGACGCATTCAAATTTTACCATATGACCTTCTGCAGAGTCAGAGTTCTATCCTAATAGTTGTACATTTCCTAATTTGGCACCACATTTTTAAATAAACATTTTGAGGAGACAATATTCGCAAAACTTCGAAAGTCTAAGAAGGCTCAAAATGAGTTTGAAAAGAAAATGTATAAACACAATCATAAAATTGGCATCTCTGGTACCGGGTGTTTCTAGTTCAAATAAAAAGTGTAGCTGTACAACTGCACATAACTGTAAAATGTGTTAGAAGTTTCATAACTCTATCTCGTATAAATAGGATGTAATTGGACTCATGACTTTTAGGCTTTTAATTAAGAATGGGGAAACAACGTAAAACTTCAAAGTGATGTCAAAATGGCGTTAAACGAGAAAACAGAAACACAACAAAACAGCTATCTCCTAATTTTTTGATCTCAATAACATACTAAAATTAAAAACAAAAATCTAACGAATTTAAAACAAATGTGCATATGACCTTCTATGATACCTTCCCTCTCCCCACTAGAGTTCGACCATAGCGGTTAGGAATTTTATAGGTTGGTACCACATGTTTAGATGTTTTTTTTTGTGGAGATGATATTCCCAAAATTTCAAAAGGCTACGGAGGCTCAAAAGGAATTTAAAAAGCAAAGGTACAACCAACGTAAACTGGCATCGCTGGCATCGGGTGTCTTAATTTGAAATGAAAGAATAAACAGCACAACTGCAGATAACAGTTAATATTCGTGAAAAGTTTCAAGTGTACCTAAAATGGAATCACAATAGTGTTTATTTAAGGTTTCTCATTAAAAGTTGTGAAATACTTGAAATGATGTAAATACGTCCAAAAGGGCGATAAATCGAAAAACACAAACCAATGAGCTGTTAGTTTTTTTTAACATGTACAGCGTTCTAAAAGTTCATGAAAATCGGCCGAAATATACTTTTAGGTGACATCGACCTCAATAAAGTCAGCCGAAAATTCGTCCACAGTCTTCCCAATTTCCCGAGTCTAACCCAAATTGTGGATATGTTTTTTTTGTTGGAGATGACATTTCCAAATTTTCGAAGCGGTGATACATGTACATATATTAAAGGATAGAGAAAAATTCGCTTTTAGTAACATTCTTTTGGATAATGGTCGAATATCTAAAATGTGAATGTTTATGTAGAAATGTGCCAAATTTGGTAGCTTTTACTTTGGAAACGTGGCCGCGTTTCGCCGAAGGAAAACAAAAATTAAAGAAAATCCTTCACAAGGGGGCAACGATCGCTGGAAGTCACAAACTTCGTTGGATAGCATAATTATTCAGTTTTATTGAAAACACAAGCACTGTGCACGACAGAGTAAACTGAAATCTTCATGGATTGATACGGCATCACCTAATCCCGATTTTCCACGAAGGGGATGGGTGGTGCTGAATAATAAAGAATACTCTTAGTCGATAGTGCACTTGCCTTCAGCCAGTGCAAATCCTACATATGCGGAATTAGTACACTGTGGGATTCTCAGTGTCTAGCAGCTGCCTGGTGGTTCTCTGAGGATACTCCTGCTTCCAAAACCATAAAACACTGCAACAGGAAATGACCCTGTCTGGCGAAAGTCTCGTTAACCTTGCCAAAATTACTTAGTAAACAAATCACTGCCACACACAAATAGAAAATGATAACCAAATCAAAACGAGAATAAAACTATGTGTTACTCATTTTTTTTAATAATGCGTGGCAACTTCGAGCTATTGCGTTGAAACATTCTCGAATTGCATTTACGTATTTCCTTACATTTTTCTCTTCAGTTTCGATCCCTTAAAAAACATTGAAACCAGATTAAAATTTGCGTTTTTCAATCAAACAATTATTTACGAATGTCAAATATATCCACATTCATCAGACGTTTTGATACGATAAAATCAATTAATCTATTTCAGTTTTTTGTGTCACAAGCGCCGTTTACTGCTTCCCCGAGCTTCAGATCTACAGTATTGCTACTACGTAAGTTGTAGAATGGAGTTTACACCTGGGCATTAACTCAGATTCTGTTAAAAAAGATGAGAGGGACACGCAAACTGCAACTGCCTTCCCAAACATCCATTTTTATTTTAAATTTCTGCAATGATTGTACAATAAGAAATGTCACTACGTGTGTTTCAGCAGTAATCTTCCAACCTTCTATATAAAATTCACGCAAGATGATCTAACATTTCTCCATTTCGCCACACTGAGTAGACATCTACCAAACTACATGCTAAGCCACTCTAAACTTTGGTCGAATAAAGGTAATAGACTACAATGTCTGGGCGTTCGGACCACGCGTTTGTGTAAAAGGCCGTTTCGACTCACTTTGTATTAACTTGGAGGAGAGACCCGTAAAACAGCACAAAACCCGCGAAAAAAGCCACACACCCCTCTAATAGAATGGGCACTCTCAAATCTGGATGTTAAAAGTCATCCGACCTTAATCGTAGGAAATATGCCTTCATTATAATAGAGTGGGAAGTATCAATTTTCACGAGAAGATTAGTTCAGAAAAGTAACTTCAATAAAGCAATCATACGAACAAAAAACATAAAAAAACAAACAAAAAACAAAACATGTGATGGGTTAACCGACTTCAGTCTGCTTTGATATATACAGATTATCATGAGTGTGTGCATGTCCTGTGATTTGTATCAGATTTGAGGTGTTGTCCAGAATGTGATCTCAACGAGCCGGCTTTGTCGGCGAGTTGTGATCCCATTTTTGGACACCACCGAAAATCTGATACAAATCACAGGACATGCACATTATCATAATTCATTTGTCTATCAATTCTGTCACATAAACAGATTAAATCTTAACCCTGTACCCAGCGTAACGGCCAAAACCGGCCAATGCTATTCTCAAAAATCGCCAATAAATTTTCATTATTTTTTCATTTTTTGTCTCAAAAACATAGGTTATGACCTCTCGTTGGAACGAGCTCGTCGAGCTCGTTCCAATGAGTAGTCATAACCTATGTTTTTGAGACAAAAAATGAAAAAAAATAGTTAATCAAGATTTTTTGTTGCAAGTGTCGTCTGCTTTTCATATTAGGTTAAGGGTTAAATTATTTTTAAACATTTTTGGGACATAATGTTCGGTCGATCACTGAAACGCACATAGAATGTATCCATGCGTCTGTTATGATAGCCCTTGGCGCTACCGGAAACGAGTCGTCCATATGATACAAAATCGGAATGAGTCGACTACATGATACGGAATCGGAACACATTATGTGATACGTACCGTTTCTCGTGGTTTTCAGGCCAAAATCTATATGACTGTTTGATATATGATACTTTTTGGTTTTCTGTGCAATCTCTAGTCAATCTCTAGTTGTTTTTGTTTTTATTTTATTTTATTTTTTTGTATTTTTTTAATTTATATTTTGATATTGACTGACATATGGACGGTTATGAATTTCCAAATAATTTAGCACAGCAACTTAGATGATGTCATACACATACCAAACGTCGAACAGTATAATTCGGGCAGCATTTCGAAAGTCATTCTATAGCGAACTCACCTGTTAAAGCTTTCTTGGCAGGTTTCGTTATTGCATTCGATGTCGTCGATGGCGTTGCTATTGAAATAAATAATAAAAACATGTCACTAAGAAAGAAAAAAAATAAATGAATAAAGAGATGCATATAGCTTTGGTAGCTGCCAACTACATTGTTTTTAAAACTAGAAGCAATTTAATGTTCGTAACACGATAGTAAATTGAAATTTCAAACTTTTTTTTTTTTTTTTTTTTTTACGTTGGGTTTAACGACACATTAACAGCCAGGGTCATATCATGTTTTATCAGTTTTACGGGTGGAGGAAGCCGGAGTACCCGGAGAGAACCACCGAGCAACGACGAGCAGCTGTCAGCTCCCCAACATCGTAACTCTGAACTCTGCACCGCGGCACAGGCAGGGTTAGATTGGTTGAGGACATGCGCACCATCGACGAGCAGTACGCCTTAGTACACAGCGTCATCGTGCCCCCATGTAGGCAAGCGGGGTGAAGTGTCTTGCCCAAGGACACAACGCGGTTGCCGCAGGTGGGATTCGAACCGAGGACCTCTCGGCTTGCAGCCTGCACCTCTACCTACTGAGCCACCGCGCCCCCGAAATTTCAAACTAATATTACAACAGACTCAGAAATACACGAACTTGGTGTCTCTGACCATAAGGCTGTATTGGCAGTTATACAGACAGGAACCACACAACACGAAAGGAAAATCCGACATATTTGGAACTACAACAGGGCTGACTTCCCCAAAATAAATAACCTGGTCTCAGAAACAGACTGGTCTTTCATTTCAGATATTATTTCGCTTGATACGTCATGCCATAAGTTTGTTAATATTTTTTTTGGATATTGCCAGGGAATGTACTCCGTTTCATATGGTCGCCATCCGTCCTTCTGATAAACCCTGGATCGACTCGGCTCTTCGCCTTGAAATTTGTTGGAGAGATAGTATTATGAAACGAGCTTTGAAAAATCAAAATCCCCAATAAATGGGAAAGTACAAACATGCCCGGAACAAGGTAAATAATATGAAAAAGAAGGTAAAGTCTATTTATTTTTCAAACTTGGATACTTATCTTGGAGCGAGTAGAAACCCCAAAGTTTTCTGGCACACCGTTAAACAGTTACTGAACAATTTTGAGAGAAGGCCTCCTGTCCCTTTTCTTAATAACAAAGACGATGCCGGCAATATAATTATGATAACAGATGACAAAGACAAAGCTAACTTGCTCAACAGAACCTTCCTATCAAATAGTAAGATGAATGATGACAGACATACTTTACATGATTTCAAACCCAAGTGTTCTGAGAGTCTTTCTGAGATTAACTTCTCTGAGGATGAAGTAACTCGAATCCTAGGGAGTTTAGATATCAAAAGAAGCAACTGGTCACGCCGGCATTAGTAATTGTCTGCTCAAAGAAACCAAGACCAAAATATGCAAGCCATTGGTTCAATTATCTCGGCCTTCTTCCTCCTCAGGTGTGTACCCATCAGAATAGAAGATGGCAACAGTCGTGCCTATTTCTAAAAAAAAAACGGATGCGCACGATCCCGATAATTACAGACCTGTTTCTCTTCTTAGCTGTGTAAGTAAAGCTATGGAGAGGATTGCTTTTAATCAACTTTACGAACAACGCCGTGTTGATGTTTTATTTTTTAAATATCAGTCCGGGTTCCTGTCACAACATAGCACGGTTTATCAGCTAACTGAATATATCACAATCTTTATTTAGCTTTCGACAGTAACCAGTTATTTCTTGGAGGAGTATTTTGTGACATTTCAAAAGCGTTTGATAGAGTTTGGCGTTCTCATTCACAAACTGAGGCAAAATTGCATATCTGTGCCAACCATCGAGTGGACCCGCATCAACTTATCAGATCGTAAACAAAGGGTAACAGTTAACTCCGTTATCTTCGAGTACCTGCCTGTAAATTGTGGTGTTCTCCAAGGATCTGTCTTATGGCCCTTCATTTATCAGATATACATTAATGATATGTCTGGAAATGTAGACTCCCCAGACGTGTGTAGATTATTTGCAGATGACACTAGTGTAACAGAAAGTGGATACGAACTACATGATGTTGCTCTGAAGTGTAATGAAAACCTTCAGGTCATTTCAGAATGGGCAAACACTTGGCTAGTTACGTTTAACCCTCCAAACCAGGAGGTAACTTTATTCACCAAGAAAAACGTTAACCTAACTACTGCTGTAATGTTTGGTGAGACACCAGTTGAACTCAAAAACTCACACATTCACATCGGTCTCCCCTTGCAGGGGACCTTAAAGTAGAATACCCAAATTAACAAATTGTGTTAAAAGGCTAATTCGAGGTTGTCTCAGCTGAAAAAAAAAACGTTAAGAATATCCTCAGTAGAAAAAGTCTGGAAACTTTATACAAATCATTCTCACTCTCCTCATAGAATATGCAGATGTGGTGTGGGCCGGCGCGCTGAGCTACCTACTTTCCAAATTGGATAGAATCTACGTCGATGCTGCTAGAATAATATCCGGTTTAACAAGGTCTAACCCTACAGCTATTTTACTCGCAGAACTGGGATGGAAAACTTTTGAACAAAGACGTCACCTTTACAAGAGAATTACGTTCTTCAAAATTGTAAATAATAGGGCCCGCGAATCTCTCTGACCTATTACCCCGAACATTTGAGGGCATCTCCCTGTATGCCAACAACAGATCACACTCTAAATTCCAACTAGCACTTGTACATACGGAAGTATTCAATCGCTCATCTGTCCCCTCATGTATTTCGGAATGCAACGTTTTGCCTCTAGGAGTCAGAGAGTCGAGTTCTCTGAATAATTTTATTAAACATTTCAACAGTGGCATGTGTAGGCCGCCTAAATACTTCAAAACTGGGGATAAGGTGACTGATATAATGCATTGCAAACTGCGAAATTCCTGCAGTGACCTATTTTTTATAAGTTCTCCAACTATATTTGTGACAGACCGGAATGTTCATGTGGCTACGGGACTGAAGATGCCAATCATTAATTCGTTGACTGTAGTAACCATATAGAAGAAAGACTAGTTCCGTGGGGGAATCTTGAGCACCTGACAATAAGATCGGTCAGCCATCTTCCATATAGAATTCCCAACTTACCCGATTCAGTCAACGTTTACCTATTTCGTACCGTATAAAACTTTATTAAAGCTACGAAACGAATCTAAGACTAAACCTTACAGCGGATAGATCTCCTAGCATGTCATTTGCATTCTGCCGACTTTACAAATCAGTGTCAACGTCTGTTTCCTGCATACATGGTTTACTACTTTTCGATTGCTTGTTCTGCTTGTGCTGGTTTTGCAGTGGTGTGGAGTTTTGTTAGAAATGCTGGGTGTGGAAAATGACCAGTAGGCTTACTGACTTAAATCGGTAGCGTTGAAGCATGGGAAATATATGTTCCGGCTCTTGCAAAGTTGATTATCCAACATTCTTCTCTATAACTGTGTACAAACACATTTTTTTCAAGATATTTTCACGTTTGTTTCGCCATTAATACACATTTATGTAACTATCATTGAAAATATGAAAACATAATTTATAACTTTAAATGTATATCAAGGAAAGGATATAAACTAAGTGCTGGGCACTTGTCACCCAGTCCTTTTTGGTAATTAGAATAAATAAAATATGGCTGTTATCCATTCCTGTTGAGCCGTTAATACACTGTAGTGCCTTTCAAAATCATGTTATTGTTATATTACCATTATTTCTTTAAACTCTTTGCGTTGTGATTAGATATTAAATAAACCAGGTCGTTCAATAACTAACCCATCGATAAAATCATACCCGTAACTGATTTTTTTGCCAGTTAAGATTCGTCTTTTTTAATAACCCTTCAGACCCCCGAACCGGGACACAATTGTTTCGACCATAAGGCATCTTCTGTAACACCACTGGGACAAAACCACCACGTTTGAAAAGTAGAATAAGTAGAAATGTCAAAAACATAAACTCTTTAGAATGAGAGAGGGGCATGAAATCCATGGCGAGATCTCTAGACAAATATACTGGAAAACACTTACTTGTTGAATCCGATAATTCGCCAATACTGCCCTTGATAAATATGCTCATCTACCAAAAATAGGCAATTAATTATGTAATGGGGGAACACATGTTTTGTGGTGTTTTCTTTATCGTGATAACATGAAAGAGCCCGAGTCTTTTAATGCAAATCAGCTCATGTTAAACGTACATAAATAGACAAAACTACATGTATGTTTCAATGAGTCGTTTTGTATTCAATGAGTCAGATGTGCGTAGGAAGAAAACGTCGAGACCGAAGGTCGAGACGTTTTCTTTCTACGCACATCTGACGAATTGAATACAAAACGACTCATTGAAACATACAGGTGGTTTTGTATTTATTACATGACCCAAGCACCTACTGACCTAATTTTCTTTTCTATCAACGGTGGTAAACACCATGCACTTTATGCAGTCGCATTGCATAAAAAAAGTCTCGGTTGGAACAGGTTGGTGTGCAATACGGAATTCCGTATTGCACAGCCGTATTGCACGCCGTATTGCATAAGAGAGACTGTATGGGCATGTAATAATTTACTATACTATACACCCATTCAACGCAACGATCAAATCGGGTAACGTGAATGAGACACCTATTCATTCTGATATTGGGAAAGGGTGCCTGCGTTTTCCCCCCACCCCGGTTGCAGGAGTATTCATGCTTACTCATTGTGGAAACTTGCTCTTCGCAGTGTCATATTTGACAGGAAAGATCACCAAGTAAATCTGTCTGCATTTACGGTTATCACGGTAAACTCTTTGGCCACAATGAGTGATAAAAAAGCAGGCAATTATCTAGCTGGCAGGTAGTATTTCCGTTTTCCGATTTAATAAGTGTAACGGACGGGAGTAAATGTCTGAATGTGAATATTCGTATCCACCCAGTACTCTGAGGTTTGCAACAAAACTCTCAGCACGAAAGGCTAAAAAATTATTCAGTCCTGATTGGAACTAAACTCGTCATTCAGCGACTGAGATCAATGCCCCGCGTTTACGGTTAAAAAACAAAACTCCTCTCAATAACGATAGAAACAAAAGTCCAGAATAAAACTGCGACCAAGGCTGCCAAAAGTTATTTCGATGCATAAGCTGCAAACAAACAAACAAAAAAAAAACAGAACAAAGCAAAACAAACAACAAAACAAAACATGTAATAATTAGAGTTTCGAATACGTGTTGCAGTCCAGGAATGTACATGCAACTATGTATAACAGGATGTGAAGCAGTAAATTCAAAGTAGATTTATATATTCAAACTATAGATTATTTTATATTTGCAGTATTCATTGAGAATGGTCCACATGTCTACTTTCTGTTCAATGAGTCTATACATGCTTGATTTTGTATAATGAATGAGAGAAACAGAGAGAGTTTTATAAGGTACTTCTAACGCGCGCGCGCGCGCACGAGAGAGAGAGAGAGAGAGAGAGAGAGAGAGAGAGAGAGAGAGAGAGAGAGAGAGAGAGAGAGAGACCGAGAGATCGGTAGATACCAGTTTTTATCTACGGAAGATATACTGAGTCAAAAAAGAAACTATAATAGAAACAAATGTGAAAAAATAGCATAAAGGATGAAATATAATAGTTCTAATGTTGCACGTTTGTGGACAAGAAGTCGTGCAACAAAGAGTTTAATCACATGTCGTTGTTGTCCACCCCACCGTATACAATTTTGCTACAAATTTCAAAATGGCACGTGCTACCCGCGAATCTCAATTTGAATGGTGGCCGAATATTTTCTTGATGTTATGTTGTGCTAGAGAGCCTGGGTTATTGAGAAAACACACTAGTTTTTGTCTTCCGACATTTTAAAAAAATGCCAAGAGCAAACGAAAATCAGAGGTTGCATGTCATTGGTATGTATGAGGCTGGGATACCTCCAAGTGAGCTCGCTGCTGAGTTCGGAGTCACTGCGGCCACTATTTACCGTCTCGTTGAAGGTATAGAACCACTGGATCTACTGCCGACCGATCGCGTTCACGTCGGCCAAGAGTTACGACCCCTGTACAAGTACAACACACCAGGAAGTCTCACTTGCAGGATCGCTTCCTTTCGTCGACGAGGACAGCGGCAATTACTCCTGGTAGAACTAACAATAGAATCATTGCACCAACTGTCCGCAACAGACTCCCTATATACGGCATAGGCGTCCATACCTCTGGCCAATCCTTACCCAATATCATCGAAAAGTCAGAATGGAATGTGTACGTCAGCGTGTTCGATGGACTCAGCAGCGTTGGAACACGGCTATTTTAGTGATGAGTCACGATTTTGTCCACGGCGCGTTGATGGTAGGGCAAGAGTGTATCGCCCACGAGAAGAACGGTTTTCTGATGTTTGCGTGCGGGAACGCGACCGTTTCGGCGGAGGTAGTGTAAAGGTTTGGACAAGAATTTCCTTCCACCATCGCACACAGTTGATCCTCATCGATGGTAATCTGAATGGACAGCGATATAGGGACGGAATTTTTAACGCTGTTGCTGTTCCGTTGCTAACGTCGGATTGCAGTTATTCCAGCAAGACAATGCCCGATGTCAGGTGGCGCGTATGTGCCTCGACTTTCTTGGGGAGCAGAGCATCGATCTTCTTTCCTGACCCCCACGTTCGCTAGATTTGTCGTCAATCGAGCATCTTTGGGATCAATTGGACCGTCGCGTACGACTTCACGATTTTCATAGGTTAGGCGATTTACGTAATGTTCTGAGGCAGGAGTGGATCGCAATACAACAGGGTGACATCCAGAGACTTATCGGGTACATACGCCGCCAATGTCTTGCCATCCAAGATGCAAACGGATTCACACACGCTATTGACTGCATGTGTGAACTTTTCATTTCACCTCATGTCTTAATTGCGACGTTCTGACGTGACGCTGGCAACAGTAAGAACATGAAATTATGCAAATTCATTCAGTTAGACTTGAAATATGAATTTACAATAATTTCTTTGGGATTAAAGTCAATAATACTAAATAAAAATGCTCCTCAAAGTTTATTATACTTTCTTTTTTGACTCAGTATATAATTTTTAACAATTCATTGGAAGACTTGTCTTCAGAAAAGCATTCCTTTTACTCACGTTATTTGTATTGAATATATAAATTGTGGTATATAAATCTGTTCAACACCACCGGTCAGGTATTCCAGCGCTTTGATTTCACGATTTGCCTACCATGCCCATTCCACTTGAACTTATATGAAATGTTGATCGGTACTTTGATAAACGTGGGTGATAGGTTACGAAGATTTAAAAAACAAATGTACTAATTTTGATAGAGAAACTGATATAACTCCTGTATTTTTTCTTAATACATTTTTTTTGGTTGTATCATTTTAATTGTTTTTTTAAACCTGGAACTTCTTTAAAATTTGTTCAGCAGTTCCACATTAGAGTCTAGAGTACGAAGATAGCTTCCAAGAAACAAATATATATATGTATCGACCGCGTAGTGAGTTATTTATTTATTTATTGAGGTTTAAGGTCACATTTTTTCTGCACAATGGCTAATCATGACCATGACCGTTTTACGGACCATGACCGGAGGAAGCCGGAGTACCCGGAGGGAACAACCGAGCAACGGCGGGCAACTGTCAGCTCCCCAACGTACTAACTCCACACAAGCAGGGTTAGCAATGGTTGAAGACAAGTGCACTATCGACGTGCAGTACGCCTTAGTCCACGACGTCACCGTGCCCCCTGTGGGCAATGGGGGTGAAGTGTCTTGCCCAAGGACACAACACGGTTGCCGCGGGTGGGATTCGAACCGAGGACCTCTCGGCTTGCAGCCTGCATCTCTACCTACTCAGCCACCGCGCCCCCTCCGCGTAGTAAGTAACATTTAGCCTATTCACCTCACGTGTCCTCACAAGACCTTATTTTTATCGCTACGAGTTCAGTACACTATAAAATATTACAGCGAGAGGGGATCGCCCAGCCATCGGGCTCTCAAATTTATATTGGATAAGATATTTCCCCATTCACGTGTAGGCAGTACGATATCCCACTATACAATGTTGAGATGTATATTTTGAATGTTCGATCAAATTTAAAGTAATCCAGTACTTTTGAAATACACGAAAGCACCAGTGCATCGAAAGCTCTTTTCAAAGTCTAAAAGAACAAGTAATCCTGCTCTTCCATAACATCAGAGAAATTGATAACATCATGAATACGAAGAATATTTTTCCGATGAGTTATCCCTCAGAAACCCGTTCAAAACAGCACGGATGAGTTTGGGCAAAAAGTGTTTCACCCGTTCCGTAATAATTGTATCCTATAGATCTTTATTATGCCCCACGTTTGTAACATCAGCCGTGATTGGTTAATATTACACCTTCTAAAAGTCATAGTACTGGAGTTTGGGGGCAAAACACGGGTACTATCGGAACGTTTTTCCCTGGAGACAAGAGAACGAAGAAAATGTAAGCGCCACTTCCATTGATCAGCGTCGAATTTCTCAACACCAAACGCTGGCTCCGTGTCCGTTTAGCTTTTTCAACACCGGTAGACACAAACTTACCAACAAATATATCACCTTCAGCGGGTGTGTTTTCAATTTTAACTGCAAACAATGCATTCAAAAGAATCAGAAATATTAAAAAACTCACTCACGTGTTGTTCACCACTTCAGTGAATCCTGAATATGAGTCTCAGTTATGACTTCAATCAATTATATTTAAGAACTAACTTGTTTTCCTTCGGTTTATGCGATATAAACCGAAAATTTTCAGCACAGGCTTCATAACAAGCATTAACAATGAATTATAACATGAACAGCATGATGCAGTTGTAAACATTGGCATTTGTTGATATAGAAACTCCCAAAGCGACGGCACTTGTGACAATTTATTTTTGAAGAGACGTCATTCGTTCGAAATGACGTCATGTTTTTGGATTCGACTACATTGTTGTTGCAAGATTGATGGCATCTTGCAGTTAACGCTTAACAATGAAAGTCATATTTTGTTCGGCATAATAAAATAATTAGAACGTTTCTTTTCATGTTCTATCGGTCGATAGTACCTGAGTTTGTGTGATTTCTGAAATAAAACCTGAAGCAGCGAAGCTGCTTCAGGTTTTATTTCAGAAATCACACAAACTCAGGTACTATCGACCGATAGAACATGAAAAGGAACGTTCTAATATTATAATGTGATTATTAGTACTTCTTTGTCCCAGTGTTACTGTTGCCCAGTGCAATGCCTACATTAGCTAAATGTGGCAGAAATAGATGATCTAAACACGAATTGTATAATGTCCAAACTGTTTGACCACATTGGTAGAGTCGTTCTAATTCACGGTTCCCTGAAGCAATGCATCTTCGAGACGAAACCACAATTCAAATGGCCGAACAGAGACCTCGAAACTTCAATATTCCGATTTATTTTTGACACTTTCAGAGCTCAGAGGTGTTCATAATTGGGTTGTGAATAGAAATTGTCAGAGTAAAGCTACACGTTTGGACTAGTAACTTACCATGACATTGACTTGGAGCTACGACTTCGATTTTCTGATTATCGCCCGATATAAATTTATGTGAAGATACAAAACTTCTAAGAATGAAAGGGGTACATCTCGTCGATAATCTCAGTACATCTACTTCTGACAAGACATTTTCAATTAGAAACAAACCATTTATGGACAAATCTGAAAATGAGAAGAAAACATAAATGATTCACTGACCCCAACTTTCAATACCCGATAGAAATGGAGGAATACGTCTCTAAACACCTCTAGGTGAATGCCTAACGTGTATTTTTGTGAGTTTCTTTGATAGTTTGTCGTATATATAGACAATATACATATAGTGTTTTTTTTATATCTGGTTTATACAACGAGTTGAAATATAGTTATTTTTTTCGAGGCTCTGCCTCGAAAATATTAACTATATTTCAACTCGTTGTATAAACAGATATAAAAAAAACACTATATGTATATTGTTTTTATCTGATAACAAACAGCAGTTTCAATAGTTGAGGCTTATATTCACTTTTATGCTCATTCCCCACGGGCCTCCGTAGAAAACGAGACAAAGCAAACGCGATATTTTGGTTGTTGCTGTACAGGCATAACGACTGGTTGCAGTTGATCTATTATTCATGTCTTTTTTAGCTCTTCCTGGCGACGATGGTAAAGTGTATTCAATCGAGAAGTTTCCAATTTCCATTAATTATGGTCCACTTTTGTTTTTGTTTACAATTCGTACGAAACGTTTTTTTCACGTGGCAGACGAACGTGTAACTGGAGCAGTACTTTGATCGTGGACGTAGACGTAGCTATTAATAGCGCATTACACATTACTGACAGTCTAGTAATTTCTACATAAGGTTTTGAACGAAGTAGGTTGTAATTATTTCTTTATTTCAGCAAAATAAACTGAAAATTTACATGTTTATACTTATAGAAAATATGTCATATATATTTCGATTAAATTTCACTTGCTCCTTCAACGTAGAATTCAAACTTGCTTTATGAAGTTTATGAATGAATGAAAATGGAATCGAACGAGGTCAAAGGCCGTTCGCATAAATTATATTTATATACAACACGCGTTGTATATACTTCAAGTATATACAACGGGTGTTATACTCTATGGTTATCAGATAAATATCATTGAGATAACGACTCAGGTCTGGCATGGCAGAGTATCACCCTCGGAGAAATTGACCCGAGAGACGAATTTGTTGTTCTTATATTATTTTTCTGCTGGCAATAATCTGCAACAATACGCAACCTAGTACTTGCCTTTATGACAGACATCATCATGTAGTAATTTGTAAACAAAATGAAAACACCATGCAGAAAGTTAAGCTTGGAACTAAACTGTGGGGCGTGACATCAAATCAAACTCTGAGGTGGGACAAAACCTCCGAAATGACACGAGGTAGCCCATGTTAGGCAAATTTGTGGTGTTCGGTATTTTCTGGGCTGGCGGTGCAATGACATTCAAGAATGAGTGATGTCAAATAACGTCATCACGTAAGTATCAAGTGGTAAATGTAGAAGCAAATGTTTAGTGTATCAGTGACATAAACGCTACGATTCATTAACAAAGTCTAACGAAAGTCTAAGGTAGACTGGTGTCGAATGTTTTATTACACGCCTATTACTTTTCCTCCTATTCAATATGTATAAATCCACACGGAACACTTGTTCCTATACGAATTTCTGTTTGCGGACTAGTTTCCACCTGACGCCATGGATCCTCCAAAAGAACTAAACTCCGTCTGTTTTCGTAATCGGGCAATCGAAACGTCACATTGTGAATCAAATGAATTTGGAAGCTGCCGCGACAGCCAATAAATCGAATGTCAGTTGGAAAGTGCATTTGTTCAAATGGAACAAAATTAACGAAATTAAACTCACTCTATAAATGCAGAGTTAATCAAAATGGCGTGGGTGCCATCGCGGGAGGATAGAACTCGAGGCTGCGGCTCCCGTTCTATTTTTTACACTGCCCCTCGAGCCATATTCACTGACGCATTCGCAAATCGTAATGTTATGGGTGGAGTGGGTTGTAGATAGAGGAATCTAGCGCATATCCTAGTGTGTGAAGTGTAGATCAGCTGTGTATGTTAGCGAGACGGAGGGAACGATGGGCGAAAGACTGAAATAACAACTGTGGGATATCAGGATGCATGAAAATAAATCTTCGTATGGTAATTTGAATGGAGAAGGGCATGGTAGTGAACGAAATTTAAGAATTGCAGTATTGGGTTTTGTGAAAGATGTACGAGCGAGGGACTGGTAAGGGAAGAGATGTAGATGCAGAGATTGGGGACTAGTCTGGGTTGGAGTTAAACTCTGGGGGTGATTACCAACACCATAAACATCATTCCCTTCAATCCTACTACACACCACACAATCACCCTAACATTTTCGAGGCGGGGTATTAACACATGTGGACGTTTTCCAGTGTACAAGAATATCGCATATATTTTTATCCCTTTTACATACAAAGAGGGGTATTTGCCTGAAAACTGTTTTCATTCGTTCGGTGTCATGGAGGACAGGCATGCATTTGCTGAAAATACGAGAGACGTCTGGAAGGCCAAAAGAATAAGTAGTCACCAGTCGGACACCTGAGACTTGCCTTGCCCCCTCCCACTCCTACCTTTTCAATAAAGCCCCTCGTTCCAATATATTTACCCTCCTCAATCGCCGCCCTATGAATTTCTCGTTTCTCTCTCCGCCTGGAAGGGCTCTCGGCGTTTTACCCTTCTTCCAGTAGCCCTCGTCTCTCTCACATATTCACTGCAATCTTATCCCAAGTCTGTAAACTACCGAACGCTGCACGTGTTGAGGGTTATCAGAACTATAATTTAAATATAGCATTTTATCCGTCGGCTTGACGTACACTTCGGTGTAAAGGTCGCTATCCCACCCCATCCTGACAATCGCATCCAGGAATTCTATCGACTCTTTACTGTATCTCATTTCAACATTATATATTTGGCTGGACATTCATTCAGGTATTTCCTTGCCACTCACTCTCGTCCTTTAGGGTAAATTTTGTTTGTGACTTTTGGGGTTTCCTTTGAGCCGAGCTAGCTGTGGATATTTCGGTTCCATATATATCTTAAAGTCTCTTAAGATTATCGGTAATAGAGTTGTTTTCACACATTTTAAAGCTTCTTAACACTTCATGCCATTCGGAATGCCCTCATAGGATGTGTTTCTTGCCATCTCGGTTTTCAGTACTTGGATGTCGTGGGTCTTATCCTGCACAACTATACCATATCCTTTACCAGCTGTTCGAATAATGATATTATTGTTTTTCAATATTTGAGGGTAGTTTAGGTTTCACTCCCGACATGATGTCGTTCTTCACCAAAGTAATGTAATTATCCAGTGCAAGATTCCTGTCTGATGGTGGCATGAATGCGCTCTCTTTTTTCAGATTAAATTGTGATTTGAGGGTCTTCGTAAATTATGATTCGTAACTCATGTTTCTTAGAGTCTCTCTAAGGAGAAGGAACCTTAAGGGAGACTCTTCGAATCGTGATAATCACAACGCGAATAGAAACATAGAAACACATCACTGATTGGTGATATGACGCGAGGAACGGTAGTTTTATTCTATCTCCTGATACACTTTCTGCTATGTAAACTGAGGTACTATCGAAAGGACTTCTTATACCGTTTAAGGACAAAGTTGATCGATGTAAGCGACAAGCTGATTGGTACCCAACAAGCATTTTATATCAAAACGACATTGGGTCAATACTATTATCAATATCTGCCCATCATCAGATTTTAATAACGGGCCACCATCAGTTTTGCAAAGTTGACGCAATATCGGACCAACATTGTTTCCCACATCAAGCCGATAATGAACTGATATAAAAACTATATTGGACCAATGTTTGTTTTCAATATCGATTCATCATCAGAATTCAATATCGGGCCAACGATGTTTCTCACGTCAAGCCGATATTGGACAGATGTAAAATCAACATTGGATCTATATCAATATCTGTAGTAACAAGAAGGCAATGGTCCTATATTCATTCACATGAGGTTTAACTTTGATAATGCGATGGAAAAATGCAAATATTCCACATCCTACTGCAAAAAAGTTATTTTTACTTATACTTTACTTATTGAAGTCATTTCTGAATAAGTTTTAAAGAATTATAATTCCAGATAGTAGATGTGCATTTTCCCATTACATTATAAACGCGTCAAGTGAACTAACCATGGACTATTAATCTTCTTGTTTGTACCAGAACTGTTGATTCAAACCCAGGTCTCCGTGATCTTCACAATACTGAAAATATATTAAAAAAACGTTAAACCATGACACGAAAACAGGTGATATAAACATTATAAACATTAATAACACGTACAGTGTCGGCACATTCACTGGGACTGCTCGAACCACAACAGACTAGAATGCAAGTTTGTATACTAATGTTAATCAGAAAATTAATTTGGGAATAATCCGCACGTTTCGGAAAATTCCGAAATATTTCAAAGTTTAAATTTAGCAGTGTCATTTAAGGTTATCCAAGGCCGGCGGCGTGTGTAGTTCCACACCTAAGCATTTCCGTACCACTTTCTCTCGTACGTCTAAGATACGGTTTGGGTCTAGCATAAACTTCGCATTTGGAAGTACGTCCAATAGTATTATTCACGATCAAGCAAAATATTGGGATACAGGGGAGAATATAGAATAGAATGCAAACTAATCTGTTTTCAAAGTGTTTTCATCTTCCCCACAATTATCTTGATATCAAACCGTAATTAGGCCGATATCTAAAGGTTCCATATTTTAAATGAGGATATTGACATTGATGAAATATCGGACAATATTATAAACAGATATCAGCTATGTGATATTTATCTCATATGCCCATGAAAAGGTAGCCTGATTTAAATGAGGATATCGATAACATATCGGACCAATAGATATCATCTATCCGATATTGGTCCGATGAGTCAATGTTTGCGAGGTAGGAACGCTGCATGCGGTCGCGGGGGTATTACCTTGAATCTTCTAATGAGGAGGAAAACGAAGTGTCTCCATAGGATAGATTTAAGCTGAAAAAGACCTGTCAGTCTCTTAAATAGCCAGATGTCTATGTTTAGATTCACCCGTCTAGCAAATGATTTTCCATTCCAACCGATTGATATATTCCAGAGGAATGAATCAAAAAATAACAAACATTTATTTGCTGGTGCTAAATCGAGACTTGATAAGAACAAATTTGAGCTGCATTACCACTATGAACGAAGAATCGCCACAGCCGTGGATTCATGGTTATGCCGGTAAGTTCCACACGCAGTGTCAATATATTAATGTTTTCAAGACGGATTCAGTGCTTACTGATTATAGCATCTAAACAATAGTATCAAAGAAAAGATGTATATCTTGGAGTGGGGCCCAGGCAGTTAACGGTGGTCCGCGCGCTAACTCCGCAAATGATGGTTAACAAACATCCTAAATTAACATCAAATCTTTACAGAATTAGACTGGTTGCCTAGAACAATGACAACGCACGCCAACGTCCACAAGGGTCAGACTGGACCATACCTTTAATCCATCGAGTAGAACTAATTAAACCTAATGCTTCTACACAATGTAGGTGCAAGGTCGCCACGGTTTTTGAAAGACTTAAGTAATGGTATTCTCGTTGAAATCCGTTGTGGGGTCTCCCATATTAGTTCAATGACAGCAACTGGGAGAGTCCAAGTTCATTATTTATGGGTAGACCAATTAATATTGGGCTGCACGTTGAAAATATCGATTGGTCTACTACACGCATGCACTTAGCATGCATCCTTTTTAATAAAATTATGACGTATAATGTTCCTGGCCGGAAAAAATGACCTTTAAGGTTCAAAGGGTTAAACATACTATGTCACATTATTCTAATATGGTGAAAGAAAAACGAATTTTATCCATGATCGGAAATGCAGTATATTTAACAAAAGCCCTCCGGCTGTTGACTTGGTGAACGGCAGAGCATAGAGCGCGTTAATTCGCCTTGCAGGTGGGGAACAAAACTATAAAATGCTCATAATTTGATGTTGTTTTCGAGTTGTATGTTCTCTCTTTGAAAATCAGTTAATGAGGGGAATCATAATTTTAGCGGCTTGGCAATTAACATTCCTTACCCATTTAAACCATGGCTGGATGCAATTCTTGAAAATACAATAATAAACACTTTATATACTGAGTCAAGAGAGAAAGTATAATAGAAAGAAATGTGAAAACATAGCATAAAGGATGAAATACAATGTATAATAGTTCTAATCTTGCATGTTTGTGGTTAAGAAGTCGTGCAAAGAGCTTAATGACATGTTGTTGTTGCCCACTCAACCGTATACAACTTTGTACGGATTTCAAAATACCACGTGCTACCCGAGAATGTCAAACTGAATGGGTGACCGACGATTTTCTTCGTGTTATGTTATGTTAGAGCGCCTGGGTTATTGAGGAAACACACCAGTTTTTGTCTTCCGACATTTTTAATCGAAAATCAGTTGGTATACATGAGGCTGGGGTACCTCCAGATGAGGTCGCTCCTGAGTTCGGAGTCACTTTGGCCACTATCTACTGTCTCATTGGGAGGTATAGAACCAGGTCCAGTTCGACCAAGAGTTATGATCTCTGCTCAAGACCGACACATCAGGACGTATCACTTGCGGGATCGCTTCCTTCCGGCGACGAGTACAGCAGCAATTACTCCTGGTAAAACAAACAATAGAATCAGAGGACAAACTGCCCCCAACAGGCTCGCTGAACACGGCATCCGAAGTAGACGTCCATACCACACACTAATCCTTACCCAACGGCGTCGGACCGTCAGAATGGAATGGGTACGTCAGCGTGTTCGACGGGCTCAGCAGCGTTGGAGCACAGTTCTTTTTAGTGGTGAATCGGGATTTTGTCTACGCTCGCTGATGGTCTGGCACGAGTGTATCGCCGACGTGGTGAACTGGTTTTCTGATTCTTGCATGCGAGAAATCGACCGTTTCGGCAGGGGTAGTGTAATGATTTGGGCAGAAAATTACTTGCAGCATCGAACGCAGATGATCTTCATCGATGGTAATCTGAATAGACAGCGATGTATGGACGAAATGCTTAACGCTGTTTTGTCCCGTTGTTCAACGCTAACGTCGGATTGCAATTATTCCATTAAGACAATGCTCTATGTCACGTGGCGAGTATCAGTCGTGACTTTCTTGGGAAGCAGAGCATCGACCTTCTTCCCAGGCTCCCGCTTTCGCCCGATTTGTCGCCAATCGAGCATCTTTGGCATCAACAGGACCGTCTGGTACAACTTTATGATCTTCAGACGTTAGGCGATTTATGTAATGTGTATGTTCGAAGGCAGGAGAGGGGGGCAGTACCACAGTGTGGCACCCAGAGACTTATCAGGTCCATGGACCGTCGATGTCTTGCCATCCAAGAGGCAAGCGGTGGGCATACACGCTATTGACTACATGTGTGAAGTTTTCGTTTCACCCCATGTCTGAATTGCGACGTCCAGGCGTGACGCTGGCAACAGTATGAACATGGAATTATGTAAGTTCGTACAGCTAGACTCGAAGTTTGAATTTACAAAAAATTGTTTGGGATTAAAGTCGATAATACTAAAAAAAAATGCTCCTCAAAATTTATTATACTTTCTTTTTTGACTCAGTATCTTTTACCCTATAGATACCTTTGGTGTGCAGGACATGATTGGCGTAATCAATCCATTGTTTATATGCAAGTTTTCTCTGGATCTCGAACATAACGCTAGAATCCTGTTTCAGGCGTTACTTGTTTTATTACACGCTTGTACTATGTAATCTCCATCTACAGCAACACTCAACCATGCGGAAAATAAAAATCGGTTATTTTAAAATATTTTTAAATAAAAGGTAACTTTCACTGGAATTTTCTACAAATCTTGCAACGCAATTACAATTTGAATGCCTAGCGATAGCTGAAAATCGTCCCGTTGAGTTCCAGTGCGTGCTATTTGCCAGTGGGCACATATAACACATTGGAAGGCGGAAGGAGGGGGGGGGGAGGCGAACAAGAAACACAGGTTCCCTTCGCACATCTGGTTGGCGATAAAATGTGTTCTTTTTGTTAATAGTTGTCAAATAAATTGCTCGGTGTCCTAATAGCTGTTTTTATAGACGTGAAGGCGTGTAATAAACACAGAACGACACACGCGTCTGAATGGGTTAATCGATATGGCAATTGTGCCACCGCGGATGGATAAAACTCGGGGCCTGCGGTATCTCGTTCTTCTCCTTCCGCACTGGCACTCGGGTCATATGTATTAACCCATTCACACGCGTGCGTCGTTCTATGTATTTTCTACTTCATGTGATTCGTGCTATTGTTATTCTGAATAGAAACACCTCCAGTGCGCATAGTGGATAATCAAGGTGAATGCATTCTTCCTTTCTTAGAACTAATGATCCAGCGATCCAAATATTGGTCAGCGCCTACAATATAACAGTTGACAAAGATTAGAACACAGTTTCTACCTACCAGTATTTCCGGTTTCAATTCTCAATGATGTCCCATGCCCCCACTCTATTCTCTGGTCCAATGTTTCCTTATTTGATACACCATTCACATACAAAATTGTTTCTTTTTTATTCGAGATGTGTACAATAGCGAAGTGGTTCCATACGTGAGTTTCAATCGACTGTACTAGAATGTTTTCATTTCTAAAACAAACAATCATGTATTACATTACACTCCTGTTTTCTATAGTGATTTATTATGCCTAACGTTTGTAACATCAGCCGTGATTGGTTAAAATTTGACACCTCCTAAAAGTCATACTACTGGAGTTTTGGGACAAAACACGGGTACTATCGGGACGTTTTTCTCTGGAGACAAGAGAACGAAGAAAATGTAAGCTCCACTTCCATTGATCAGCGTCGATTGGATTTTCTCAACACCAAACGCTGGCTCCGTGTTCGTTTAACTTTTTTCGTCACCGGTAGACACAAACATATCAACAGATGAAATGGGCATCTTCAGTGGGTGTGTTTTCAATTTTAACTGCAAACAATGAATTCAAAAGAACCAGAAATATTAAAAACTCACGTGTTGTTCACCACCTCAGTGAATCCTGAATATGAGTTATGACCTCAATCAATTATATTTCCACAAGTTTAGTAATCATCGTCCTCACTGAACCTCCGCCTCAAGTTCAAAATAAATTATTTCACTCCGCTTAATTCTATCAACTGTCGTTGTCCGAGAAACATGAATTCATATTCCATTAATTTATACCACTTATCACACAAGCACCAACAATGAATTATGACATAAACAGCTGTAAACACTGGCATTTGTTGATACAGAAACTCCCTAAGCGACGGCACTTGTGACAAGTCATTTTCGAAGAGACGTCATTCGTTCGAAATGACGTCATGTTTTAGATTCGACTACATTGTTGTTACAAGATCGATGGTATGCTGCAGTTAACGCTTACGATGAACGTTATTTTTTGTTCGGCATAATAAAATAATTAGAACGTGTCTTTTCATGTTCTATCGCTCGATAGAACCTGAGTTTGTGTGATTTCTGAAATAAAACCTTCAGCAGCTTCGCTGCTTCAGGTTTTATTTCAGAAATCACAAAAACTCAGGTACTATCGACCGATAGAACATGAAAGGAAAGTTTCTAATATTATCTTATTTACCAGGATTATGTTGGCAATGCAGCAGAAGTAAATAAAAACAATTTGTAATTTTACTATTCACTATCTATAAAATTAACGGGAGACAACTATAAATTTGATATCAGTAGTTGAGAGATGGACATTCAACCACTAAGACTTTGCTTTATTTTGTGTTTTGGATTTTTGGCGCTAGAATTACACGTTTCTTAGTGACGTCGTAAGGTATTTGTGGTGTTTCCATTATTTCTTTGACTTTCGGTGTGCTGGTAACACATTCCTGGTTGTCATTTCCAGAAACCTCACTGTGTTTAGATTGTGCACGAATTTAGAATTTTCTAACTTTTCGTTCTTGCCCATATAAATCCAATAGCAAAAAGTCAAAATTAGTCGATCTCAACCAAATAAGTAGAACAAATTAGAAGTTGCGTGAATTTTAGTTTTTGTTTATACAGATCCTATGGGGGAATATCATAATCAGTCGAGTTGGCCCTAAACAAGTGCAAACAATAGAAGTTTTGGAATTTGTTTTAGTTTTTGTCCATTAGTTGTCGAGAAAATATCAGAATCAGTGTGAATCGGTTGAAAAGAAATTAAATTTTGGACGGGAATAGCACAGTGTCCAGAACTCGTTATTGCATTTTTGTGGATTGGAACTTTTGCCTAAAAATGCAGGTATCCCAGAGACGTCGTTGTTGTATCTTTGTGGCCTGGCATTTTGGCATTTAGGAATTTTCGGAATATTTTAGTTTTTGCTCGTACAAATCCTGTGGGGAAAATGCCAGAAACAATCCAAATCGACTAAATAAAAACCTAGAGAATCCATAAAAAAATCGTTATTCAAGTTACTGAATAATGCACCATAGGCATTCTGCTAACTGGTGAGTAACATATTTACAAAGTCACAGTTGCACGCGCGTCGTTGTATGGAACGATATGAAATCCCTTTGGGAACCGAATAGCTTTATTTTCTGATAATTCCACGACAGCCGAAAATGAGGGTCAGTAATCTTATTTGACTTGAGTGTCCACCCTGGTAATAGGGTCGTTGGGGTCAGACCTTCGACAACCTTGAACTGGGAGGCGACTAGGAATTATGCATAACTCCAAGAATTGTGTACTGTATTTTACGTGGAGATATTTATAGTAGTACTGAAACCGCGGTTTGATGGTTGTTTCAAAAGAAGAAAAATAAACCCAAACAGTCAATGGTTAGGGAGCCGACCCAGCATAATATCCATAACGGTTATAACAAAAAGAAAAAAAATCCGACAATATGTATTTGAAAGCTGGGCGTCATCTATCCGCCTTTAATGGATAGTGGACATGTTTCAACACTTGCTTGGTATTTGGTAGTTTTCTGCATATATTAACATGTTGCTTGTTCCACCACTCACCCACCCCCTCCCCACCCCCTCTGCGCTTCTTCTACGTTTTACTTCTGTCACATTGGTAAGAGCGTTTCTAAATTGAGAGTGTTCAATAAGAAAAGTTACAGGGAGAGAGATATAGGAGCCCGCTATCGTATATTGTGACTGTTGTGTGATTGTTGCTATTGATGGAGCAAGCGGTGCGTTTCTTCATAGCCAATTTCCCACGGAAAGAGTTGCAAGGAAATTTAGGGTATTGCATAATTTTCTGTCGACTAGTATTTCGACGGTTGGCCAAAAAATACCGAGAGGCTATTGATGTCTATTGTTTGTATGTATACTAGCGGAATAAGTTTTTTTCCTGTAGTAAATATTTCAAATGTGTGATGGATGATCATTTCATTGTTTAGACTTTGATGTTGTTTCTTCATTACTAATTAAATTTTGACAAGTGTTGTTGTCTTAACACCGACGGCGTTTGAGTGAATACCGTTAAAACCTGGGGACCTGGCGCAGTTGCCCGATAAAAATCAATCGCTGATGTGCCCGTCACGGGCTTCAGTCGCTGCTCTCATTACCGTAGAACCCACCGAGTTGTTTATGGTCCTTAGTGGGGTGTTATCTTACTCCCGAAGAAGGGGCCGCATAGCTGATCGACGTAAACGCATGCGTCAGAATATCGCTCAGCCCGACATCGATAGCAAAGTTGACCTGTAAAGCGTTAACCGAGACAGTGAATGACACGTCGCTAGTGGAGCAACAAATTAATTTGGCGCATGTGACTGCAGTCATTGCAATCGACGTTGATCGCCAGTTTGTTTTTTGAAATCCGGAAGAAGCACTCAGTCGTGAATGAATTAACACACCATAGTTAACCCTTTACCCAACGTAACGTCCAAACCCGGCCAGCACTATTTTCAAAAATTGCCAATTAATTTTCATTTTCATTATTTCTTCATTCTTTGTCTCAAAAACATAGGTTATGACCGCTCATTGGAACGAGCCCGAGCTCGTTCGAATGAGGGGTCATAAGCTATGTTTTTGAGACAAAAAATTAAAAGAATTAGATTTTTTTCTTTTGTTTGCAGGTGTCGTCTGCTTTTCATGGTAGGTAAAGGGTTAAACAAGTGCAGAAAATCATAATAATATAGTATGAAGCAATGTTTCACTACTGTGTATTTTATACATTACGAGTAGATTTTTGAAGATGTCTCCAGCCAGACCACCATACGGAACAAAACATTTGATTTTTGTTTTGTTTTTATCTATCGTCGGGCTATTTTTAAGTCTGTAGAAATTAGAAGTTAGTTTTGGGTGTCGAACGTAGGCGAAAACAAACTGTAATTGCCATTTTGTCTCCAATAACATTCTAGCAAGAGATCGATTTATATTTAATCTTAGTAAAAGTTCAGAAGAATCCTAAGCATTATAAAAAATTTTCTTAACAGTGAATCTATTTTCCTCGATAAATCAAAACAATGTAACACATTCAATAATTTGTCTAATCTCCAATAATGAACTTTAATTTCTAAGCTGAATTTTAAACTTTAATTTATTTCCTAATCATTACATACAAGTCAAACATTAAGCATGGTAAACAGTGGTTAAACACGTGCGGAAATTAATACACGTGCTACGGGTCGAGAGAGAAGTGCGGGAGCTCGAACAGTCGTTCTCTAGTACACAGAGTTGAGTTACCGATTTACTACGAGGGTAAGAGATCTGGACCAACCTGGCTGGTTGGTAAATTACCATCTACCTCGACCGCTACCCTACTCTCAAGTCTTTTTGAGATTCACCCACGGCTAATCTTACCCCAGCTTCCACATCACAACGGTCGAAACATTCACCAAGCTTCACAACAGAGTTCACTGTGCCACCAACTGCTGTGGGCAGTCACTGTACCATTGTAACATATCGAGATAGAAATGAGGGAGCCGAGCGAGGATCGAACTGTTGACTTCCAGTACACAAAGCAACTGGTTTACCACGAGACTTGGGGATCCGGAGCAATCAGGCTGGTTGGTAAATGACCCTTCTAACTCGACCGCTACACAACTCTCGCATCTTTTATGAGATTCACCCACGGCAAATGGTACTCCAGCTTCCATCTCAAGGCAGTCGAAACATCCATCATGCTTCACCACAGGTTTCACATTGCCACCAACTGCTGAGAGCTGGTTTAATCTGATCCAAACGAGTTCATGTTTGTGTTCAGAAGCGTCACTGAGGTTTGGTTGTACTTGAATATAAATGTTCAGGATTTTTAGTTTTTGCTCAGTCAAATTCCATGGGGAAAAGTTAGTATTTGGCCGAACCTGTTGAAAAGAGTTCTAATGTTGCATGTTTGTGGACAAAAGGTCATGCTTTGTATATTAAACCGTATCAGTTTCCAGCGTTAAATATGACCGTTCTAAAAGGCTTTGAATTACCTAACTGTCTCCAGACGAATGCATTTTAATGTCATGTTTCCTCCATACAAATCCTATGGGAACAAAATTAAACTTGTCGATTCGGGTCATTTTCTTTGGAACAACTCCGTTTTTGTCAGCAAGATCCGAATTTTACGCAACATATGTAATAAGATTTACAGTTAAAAAAGTACGAGATATGAATGAGTTTTTTCTCCAGAGTGTGCTAGAAAAAATGGCGAGATGGTAGTTCGCGATTGTATTCGCAAACGAAATCTACTTACCTTGATAACAAATCACAAGTCAAAAAGTTGACCATTGGTCTATTATTGAGTGTGCTAAAACGACCGCAGAGAGTTCACTTGAATTTGAATGCTGGCGGTACTTCTTACTTTGACAGCAAATTGCAAGTCACAACAATTGATAGTTTGCATTTTTGCGAGTCCCGTGAAGTAATAAAATACGTTGATGAGGATTTCAAAGGAGTCAATAGGAGTATTACATTATTGTTGAATTTTTTCTCATATTTAAAAAAATACGCAAAACACTAGTGTGCGGTAAAAAGAACCTCCGATAATTGCTTAGCATTTCTCCTGTGAAGGTACAGTAGCGCACAAGCAAACTATTTTCGGAAGCTTCCCACTTTTGGTGTAAAATAGATTTAAATTGTAGCTCAGAAAATCCAAGACATCACTACATCGAATGTGCTAGAAAACCCCCCACAAAAATGCAGAAAATCAATTAGAATTACGATGTTTCAGGGATATTTATAACTTTTCACAAATCGCAAGTTTATGAATGTGCTAGAAAGAAAATGTTGAGAATCGATTAGGATTTCGACGATTCAATTCATATGTACACCTAAAGCCTGATTAGGCACCCCCTGTTTTCTCGCAGTGGTGTTAAAAGAAACCGTCATTACTTTCGTGCTATCTGTCACATGGCCAAAAGTGATTTTTTGCGTAAGGAATTGTCTATTGACAAATGAAAGACAACAGAATGATAAAAATATGCAGTATTTTAATGGCGCTAATTACACATATCTCTCACTAATGTTTTTGATGGAAACTGTTCCCCCAACAAGTATGGTGCTGGAATGGTCCATAATGGAAAAATGCCGGTAATTACAGACAAAAAAAATGTAAGTTGTATCTCTCGAACATAGTAGCAGGGTCTGCCGTCAGTGGCGACTATATCGACCACGTGCCGGGGTGATAGCCTGAACCCTCCGCCTAATTGTACCCGCGAGCCTTCTGATACGGTCAGGAGGCAACTGCTGCCACTCCCAGTGCAATGCAGCTTCCAAATTGCACACATTTTATACAGGCGGATCTCTTGCTAGCACACGACGTCCAAGAAAGACCCAGATGTGTTTTAGGGGATTCAAATCAAGGCTCATTGGAGGCCAAGGTAATGTTGAAATATCATTGTTCTGACGGAATGCTCTCAAAACATTGGAATGATGTGGCCTTGCATCGTTTTCGATGAACACAGTGCGAGTAGCCAACGGGTGGTTGTCAAAATATGGCATGACATCCGGAGTGAGAATATACCGGATGTACTAATGACCATTGGAATTCAGACAGTGAGTCACCATATCAAGTTTGTGCATTCATACGAGAAAGGCATCCCCAGATCATTGCTGATCCTCTGACATAAGGAACAGTAGGTCGGATGTCCCTGGGCACGTAAACCTACTCTCGTCTGACCAATGGTCTATCATACACGTCATGAGATTCAAAATTTGCCGTGCCATACACCACTCCGATCGTCGTATTTGATGCTGATGGGACGGAGCTGGACTCATGATGACCCTTCTGGACCTCACACCTAGTACTTGAGACGGTTTAGAACAGTTCTGTTTCACAAACGCCTATTGGAGAGCCAAAGGCGTTTCAAAATCCCACTTGAAGCAAGGGGTACACGCTTAACGAGACGAGCCAGACTCCGATCATCCCGAGGAGAGAACTTTCGGAATTGTCCAGGCCTTGGTCGGTCCTTAACATCGTTGGTTTGTTGATGTTTTCGGACAAGTCTACTGATGACAGAATGACTAAACAAAAGACAAGTTGCCTTCCAATAGCTACGAATGACATGCCTGTTGCATGCATGACAACGATTTACCTCTTAGTGCCTCGGGCAGTCTTTTCCCTGACATCTCTACATTTATTGGTAAACGGAGTGACGAAGTTTTTTGTTTTATACCCAGATATAACATATGGATGATGGTGATTTTGTGACATACGTGGGAACCATGCTTCACGTAGACAAGGGGGTGTGTTTGGGGTACACTATCAACCTACAACTTCATGTTTCACCAGATGAAATGTACTGCAAGACATAGCAATCTTTAAAACATAATGATCAATAACAGCAACTTCACTGTCGTGAAGCATTTCAGAGTGTGCTTAATTAAGGTTTAGGAGTATATATGCAATGGCAAATGCGGAATTTCTGTGAAAAAGAGGAAAGACCACATACAGAAAATATGAAGTTGGCGGAAATCTTGGGGAGAAAAATTCTGTCAGACGGTTGTATTTGAAAGTAACATAGTTTGTGAGAATAAGGGAAAATAAAGGTATATTAAGGTTATGAGCTTCCCCAAGAGGTCGATATGTTGCACGTGGAAAATATTTATTGGTCTTCTTCAAGTAACGAATATAGACGCCAAGTGCAATGGAATATACCATCCAGTTCAAAGGGTTGACAAATAACGTAAAGCAGTTGATCAACAGGTGAGTTGACAAAATACTCACTGCTACCGTCCAGTAAATCTACTGCAGCCAAAAGTCCACTTTGGTATGGTATTATGAAATTACCTTATTTAAACTCTCTCTCATTTGAAATCACTAGCACTTTTAAAAGAGAACATTTGAATGTGTCCCTATCAATAATTCAAGGGTACTGAATAAAAAAGAAGGTGGTATACTTCGCAAAATAGACGCAGTGCCCTAACACAAGCTAGTCGCTATGATAAGGGGGGAAGTAGAAGGGCAGTGAGTATTGACATCGCGTGTGCTGAATAAAATGAAAGGGGCACCTTGCAGGAGTTTGTGAGAAAAACGCTAATTAGCTAAAATGTGACATGAAACCAAGTATTAATTAACGGAGGTACAAGTAATTAATTGGGGGGTGACACACATCATTGTGCAAAGACACCAGCTAGGTGTCGCTTCTATGTTGGCCACCAATAGCGTAACATAAGTTGCTGTGTCAATACTCTAGTGAGTTGTGCCATTCGCTTGAATGCGCATGAGATTGTTCTTTTTGGTTTGTTTACATATTTTGTTTTGATGTTAGCAGATATGTACAGGAAACTGCTTATAGAGTTTGTCTTGGCATCTAACAACATGTGTATCCAATCTACACCCACTTCAGATATATTTATTAACGCCCAATTCCAGGTTTCTCTAGTGAGTTCCGGGCATTATGGAAATATTATACTGACGTCTGAACAAAGGGCAATAATCCTTCATTGCTTATTTTCTGTTTATCATTAAAGTGACACGTGGGGAAAAAACATTATCTAATATCTACAAAAATAAGCATTGCATTGAGGCTGCCGGGGAACAATCCAAGGAACAGTGCCAATGATATTGATACCAGTATTAACCAAAACACCCTGTAAATTTAAGGTCTTCTACCCCCTGGCAGTAGATTTCATATTTTACGTTGTCCAGCATTTCACATTAGAAAATTTTAGATCAGTGCATACTGTCGTTGTTATAAGATTTTAGAATAAAGGGGAGGAATTGGCCCTGAGGGGAATACTAGTGGGAACTGTGGATTCGACTAGAGCTCCCCTTCCCGTTTCATTCCGAGAAAGCTCCATACCATGCAGGTCCTGTAGTTGGTCACATCTCTCTTGCATGGACTTCGCTTTTAGATGGGTATTTATGAACAGACATAAGCTCTAATTTATGGTATACTTTTATCTGTTCTAGTAAGCTCTTGAAGACAGGTTTACACCCTCTCACCTTGCAAGAATAAACCTTTTGTTTTGGAAAGTAGTACACACAGATTAGCCACTTCTGACGGTACTTCCTGGTTTGGAAAACGTAGAAGTACATACCGTGGGGTAAAAGGGGAAGACAGTTTACAATTAATTCTCAAGTCATCTTGGAAGTTCACGAGTATCGTCTTAGAATAGTTGCATTCGAACAAATGGTGCAGCTGAGTTTCTTTTGTATTTAGTCCCGTTTAAAAGAGTTTAATATAAAGTAGTTTGAAATAAATAGTTCTGTGCAATATGTTGTATTGGAGACGTAGCAGGTGGGGGCTATCACAAAGATAAAGAACTTTTTGTATATCGGCTCCCTGTCTGTCGACTCTTCCCATTTCTCTGGAATTCGTAAGGTTTCGCAGCAGCTTACTTTAAGAAAATGGGGTGGACAATTTAGCACGTTTTCATTGAAAACTTCATTTTGTTCAATGTATTCCATTCTTATGGTTTGGATTCTACCGATCTCTTTTATCGATTCATTCTGCGGCATTGGTATTGCACTGACCAGGCCTCGGTAAACTGGGGAAGGGTGATTCGATGTTGTACTTCCTTGAAAAAAGGGAAGGGTAAAAATAATCCTTGCTCACCTAAGAGATCGTTGATAAAAAATATATTCCTTTCACACCATGTTTTCATGAAAAAAGAGTCGATCATTAATTTTATTTTATTTTTTGTTATAGAAAGGAGGTTCACAGTGAATATTTTCAGGGGATGTGGTATCATCTGTATCTAACAGGGATCACATAAGTACTACATTTGTCCAGACAGATTTCAATTTTCCCCTAACATTTGAAGTCATTTCTTCTGTAAATATCAAATGTTGCCGGCTCCTTGATCTTAAAAATCGTCTAAAAGCATTTTTTTTCCAGGGGAAGGGGGCAAACTATCTAGGTCTAAAAGTCTTTATATCAAACTAAGTTTTAAAGAGTAACTGACCGTTTTTTTATATCGGAAAATTTAAGTCCTCCATGTTCTATTCAATTAATGTATGGAGAGTCTGTTATTTTCGTGTGATATTTCCTGTTAGATCTGGAAGGAATGACAAGCAGTGCATTAGCATTGAGAGGACAAGGGGCTTTAATAACTATCGTTTCAGTTAACAATGCTGTTCCTGCTAAACAGATTGCATTAGATTCATAAAATTGTAAAGGCGTTATTATGATTCCATTTTTGCATCTGTTGTGTAGGAATTTTGTCACCGCAATCCCGTTTTTCCCCAATAAATATCGCCTCGATTTCATCAAAGTTTAATTTGAATGCAGAATTTATTTTTGAAACGAGTTCACATTGTTTCAAGAACTATGTCTAATGAATGTCCGTCGTTACCCAGGAAGAATGTGGAATCGTCAGCGTATTGGTTAATCAAATATCCGGAATTGTTTATTTCAATACCATTTATATCTGGGTTATATTTTAGCGCTGCTCTCTAAATTTCTGCACAAAGTATAAACACGTAGGGGAGGGGGGGGGGGGGGGGGAAACCCATCTCCCTTCCTCACGCCTCGTCCTTACTCTACTTTAATTTATTTATTTATTGGGGTTTAGCGACACTTTCGAAAGCCAGGGTCATTTCGTGCCAGACAGTCGGAGTACCCGGAGAGAACCACCGAGCAACGGCGAGCAACTACCAGGCTTCCCAACATACTAACTGCACACAAGCAGGGTTAGCATTGAGTTGAAGGCAAGTGCCCCAAGACGTGCAGTACGCCTTACTACACAACGTCACAGTGCCCCCACGTGTGCAATGGGAGTGAAGTGTCTTTCCTAAGGACACATCGCGGTTGCCGCAGGTCTGATTCGACTCGGGGACCTCTCGGCTGGCTTGCATAATGCACTTCTACATATTGAGCCACTGTGCACCTTTTCAGAACAATACTCGTTATTTAAAATATAACAGTGAATGCTATTATAGAATGTTTGGAACCATCGGTCGATCGAGGGGCAAAAGTTTACAAACACGTAAGATTGTCAGAATAAAGGACCATTCCAAGGAATGTTTCTCATATGTTTCAATTAGGTGAAAGATTAATCGATTTGATTCTCCTATATATTCACCCTTTACAAAGCCAAGTTGTGTTCCGGATATTAATTTTTGTAGGAACGTTTTGATGCGATTGGTTATAGCAACAGACTAGATCTTAACATCCACAACTACGAGGGATATTGCTCTCCCTTTTTAAAGTTCTTTTGTAGAACAACAACAATTCAATGAATTGATCAAACACGTACGAATGTTAATTCAGAAGACTTTGTACATTTCGGCTGTGAAGCCATCTGAGCCCGGAGATGTGTTACTTGCCATTTGTTTTATGGAGCTTGAACATTCGGACTTAGTAAGTGGATCCTCGATAGAGTTGTTTTCATCTTCTCCAAGAAGTTTAGAAACTGGTTTTCCCTATCAAAAAATATGTTTTCGATCTGGTCAAGGTGTAATTTTTTAGTAGTCTAGGTTTTGATAAAATATTCTCTGTTAAGATATTGTATCCTGCAAGTCGCTTATTTCTGTTCCGTAGGATTTTATTATTTCGGGGATAGTTTTTTAAGTGTAATGTTTTTTTTTGTTTCCAGATTACAGACGTATTTTGTAGATTTCACACCCTCCACTTTCCATTTAGCTTTGGTTCGAAGAATTATCCCCTGTACCATCTTTTCTCTGACAGTCTTTAGTTCTCGCTCCAGGGATTCACTCTCCATGGAAACAGATACGTTGCCCTTATATGGATTCTCGTTCAAGATGTTTAATGTCGGTTCGATCTCCAATTGCCGTTTATTGGACAGTCGATTTAAGTTTGCGGAATAAAATATAGTTTCCCTCTCGTGAGTTTTAGAGTGTCCAAGAACAAGTGATCGTCGATTGTGAGTCATCTATTATTATCATTATTATTATTTTCGGTTTTGGATGTAGCGTTACTGATAGTGACAGTTGTTATACTGTACTCGTCAATTGTTTCTGCTACAGTCCGTTTTATTATATTTATATATTCTTGATCATTAATAAGGCTGTTACTAGACTTCCAAAAACCTCTCCCCAGGGGCTGGTTAATTATACAATAACAAGATTTTCGAGGGCGTTGGGCCCCATTATCGGATCGCTATCAGTGATTAGCAGCCCAGCGGTTATTAGCGGCCCGAGGCGATAGCCGAAAGCCGCTAATGACCGTAGGGCTGCTAATCAGTGATATCGGTCCGATAATGGAGCCAAACGCCCAAGAAAATCTTGTTGTTATTATTATTATTATTAATAATACCACTCTGCGGTACTTTGCATTCAGACACAGTAGTATCAGTAGGATTGCTGGGGTTACCCGTTAAATATTCACAGACAAATTAACAGTAACAACATTTATTAAAGATAAATTTACAAAATCTCCTTAACCACTCATCCCCTGAGTTCCAATGTGTTCTATGTGCCAGTAGGCACATAGAACACATTGGAACTCAGTGGACGCACTATCGTCAGCTATTCAGTTATTCTTGTTTATGTTATAGTTTATCGTGCAGCTATTTTACTTATATTGACGTTTGTCGTCTGCAAACTGTAAACATAAACAACGCTTCCGGAAGTAGGTCATGACGTCAAATTTGACTCCGGTCCCGGGTCGATAATGGCTATAAATAGCCATTATCGACCAGCTGGAAAATATGCACATCTATCTATAAGTCTGTTTGGCTTTCTTACCGTCTACGTAAATTACTGTTAATGTGTTGGTAACGCACAAAGAATTGATAATAATAAATGATATGCCGATATTTTCCGGGTTATTGTCTGATTTATATCGGATTTGGATGTCTATCGTTTGGAAAAATATGTGCGTTAGAAGGCCCTAGTATCAATATATACATGAATACATTGCGGATTAAATTCCGGGCAAGTATCAATAGGCTTCAGTTCAAACAAATTTTGATACCTAAGCAAATTCAAATTTCAATTTGCCACACTGGAATATCTCTTTTAACCCGAGCTCGAAGCTCCTCTGGCTGAGAAAAGACAAAATGCATTGTTCCGTGGCTTTACGTCTTGCGACAATATTCCCTTGATTGATGGTAGTTACTTACCTATACCTAGACAATGGTATGAGTCTAACGATTAGTTTGCGTATACCTCCAACAATGCTGCAAACACACACTGACAAGCTTTTAGAACGATCATATTTTATGTTAGGAACTGATACGATTTTATATACAAAGCATTGTACCGACCTGATAAAAGGGTCGTATCCATTTATTGGGAATAATAATAGAACTGGCATAGTGTTATACAAAACAATCAATAAAGCAAATGCATTTAACAATTTAGCATGTATCCACATGTGTGCCTTAGAATGATCGCTAGGGGTGTATGGGGACACGGGTAGGTAAGCCACTGACCCTTGACCTTCCACCAGTTCTATCTACTATTACGCATGCCAGATACTGATAAGATATCACATACAAAACATATTACACGCCGTTATAATGTGGGCTGATTCCACTTAGTGAAAAACACACGCGCCCATGCAGGTGTTACTTGTATTGCACGAACCACGCAGCGTATCAGTTCAGTAACACAGGATTACCTTATTCGTTGTAAATCACAGACACACTTAATGCCTACACCACGGACTGCCAGTTTTATCAAGGTCGCCGAAAAATTCAAAGTCATGTATCGTATCACCAACGTTAGTTTGAATTACCTGACTGTCTCCAGACCAATACATTTCAATGTCAACAATGATTACTGTTACCTGTATTATACGCTGAGGTTATGGACAATGCATAGCTAACATGTCGAATCGCGATTTGACACTATGAAAAACTGCACTTGTGCCAATGGTTAAAATCAATACCTACACTCATTGAGATAAGATAAAGACGAGCCATTTCAACCACAACATCCCACTTCCAATAAGTTTGGACTCGCTTCTTCAAAAATGAGAGTAACAGCACCAATGTTGATCCTACTCAGAACGTTAGAAGGCCCTACTAAGGGCTCCTGTTCCTGAGTGACACACTATCGTACCCGACAAAGGTAAACACACAATAATTGTGCGAATTAATCTAATAACAAGAACCCAAGCTGGCCTCCACCAACGATTTATGACCCACAACAAAGCGGAACACACAATTATTGTTAACCGTTCAAATCCACCCAAAGTAAGCATACGTACATGATACTCGTTTCGAGAATGACATATCACCAAATGAATCTTGACTCAAATATCGGCACATACTACAATTACAGCCAGAATACTGCTGATGCTACATCTGATTTGAATGACAATACCACTCAAAAATATTCAGTGATTTCTCAAAGTGGTGTCCTCATTTCTGCTCATGTTCATCTGACCGTAATGTATTCAAGGACGGACAAACATCACTCATTGGAACCCAGTCTTGGAATTAATTCTATAGTTAGAATAATACGAAACCTGGTCCTGGACAGAGCGTATCTATTATACTGATATACGAATATACTGATTTACGAATGAGCAAAATGTAACGTTGACAGAATTGCGGATGCTCATTCGGAGTAGCTTCCATCGCTACATCTGGCGACTCTTTGCTGCCTGCCGTCACATTGGAGTGACACTGATTCCTCGCCCAGTGCCACTGTTACACACTTTAGTAATTTTGTAATGACTCTCATCATATATGATTTATGTACACGTGAATTTGTGAAGTAATTTCAGTTTGAACTAGAACTTTTTTTCGCTCTTGGGTTTTGTGTTGAAAATAATGCTTCTGCCATGAAGGCTGTGCCTCAACGTTATGTCTTTATATCATGGGCTAAACTAGGGCTGTCATGATTAATGATTAATCGATTATTGATCGGTCACGGCGAAATCGATTAGTATTTTTCGTTGTCGAATAATCGGTAAATTGTATCCCGTTTTAGACGTTTAATAATTGAAAGAAAATTTGATAAAAAAACTATTGTTTCCAAAGGTAAAGAGTTAAGAACATCGTTGTTAAACCCCAAGAAGCTGTTGGAAGCATTTGTCTTTCAGGTACATTCATCAACGGTTTGGTCTTCTGATCTTTTGAACCGTCAGTGTAATAATCAAAAACGATCGGCAGTTGCGAAGTTCGCAACTGCCGACCGGTCTTGATTATTACACTGACGGTTCAAAAGTTCAGAACATCAAAGCTTTGAATGTACCTAAAAGAGGATCGTCTTCATTGTTTACTTGAGGTAGGTCAGCTGACTTGAACTTCATTTTTATCGACTTCAAAGAGAGGGAGAGGGAAGGTCATCTAGGTACGATTAATCGATTATCATCGATTATTTGCGACAATTAATCGATTCCTAAATTAAACAGTCGTGACAGCCCTAGGCTAAACACGAACATCTGGGATGAGTAGAGGGGGGATCTTATTGTCGCGCACCAGAAAGCAAACATATTACCATCATTTTAGTACTTGCTTCTCTTTGAAACCAAAGAGTATAAACAGGCACAATCGAAATTATATTATGATGTAGTAGAAGTTGTGATAAAGGGCAACTGAACAGCAACTATGTTGTTTAGTAGAAACTCTGTTGTTGTGTCACCATTCATATCGTCTTACAAGTACAGAATGTTAAATATTAATATTTTCTCTGCAGTATATCAATATTAATAACGATGTTAAAACACTCTCGAAAACTTACCCACGAATTTTCAAATGCGCTTTGGTTGAAATGTTCAAGGAAACTTCAGCACGTTTTGCAGATAGTATAGTTAGGCTGCTGACCAACTTTGTTTTCACGAACACCCAGACAACAAGAGAGAAGTTGGATAATGTGGATTCTGAGTACCCAGAAGTGATATTGCTTTCTTGTTCGAAGTGCAAATCATAACCTACAAATAACACAGTGAAGGCTGTTAATGTGAACGGAACGAGTAAATACTGCCCGACTGCTTTCATTATGTATATTAGCGGAAAAAAGAAAAAAAAAACAGTTTTTTTCCGCAGTAAATATTTCAAATACGTCATGGATAATTATTTCATTATTTGGATTCTGATGTTATTTCTTCATTACTGATTACATTTTTATGAGTTTTGTTGTCTTAACACAGGCAGCTTTTGTTTGGATAACGTTCCACCGACGCCATTTCCGATCAAAATCAATAGCAGGTGTGCCCACCCCAGGATTCAGTCGCTGCTCTAACTCACCCTACCGTTGACCCCAGCAAGTTGTTTATGATACATTGTGGGATGTTGTTTCACTTCTAAAGAAGGGCTTGTGTGAGCTGATCGACGTTGTTTGGGCCATTGAGGCGCTCCAGAATATCGCTCACCTTGACGTCGATTGCAAAGTTGTCGTCCATCTTACCCGTGAAAGTGAAGCGAGACACGTCAGTGAATAACGCACGTCTTCAGTGAGCCAAGCAAAACCGATTTGCGCATGTGCCTACAGCATTTGCAGTTGACGTTGATGTCGCCTCGGTGTAAGTTGCAGGCCAACGTAGGGACGCCGTGGACTTAAATTGAATTCCCGCAACCGATTCGTTATTGTTCGTGGACACATTCGGCGGCCAAGAGAGGCCACAACCTGACTCGTCGTCTCCGTCGCCGTTTGAAATCGGTAATGAGAACGTGAGAAACGTGTGCCTAAATCCTGATGTGGCGACGTAACGCGCGGACGTCCGCACCTGGGACGGACAGCTAATATTTCCGTGGCTCTGATACGCCCAACTTGATGAGTTAATGAGGACTCGACAAAAAATGGACCCCAAATTGCTGAGCGACAAGACGTTGCGATTGACCCGGCATAATTAGAGCAATAGCCCTACCCCTATCAACTTCGGACTTTCGCGGCATTTTGCATTTCAATCAAATTGAAATGAAGTGTTGTGCAATCGATGTGTACTGATCAAACCGTTGATTTAGAATGGTTTTCGATCCCATAGCCCATGGAAGAGCCAGGAATACACGCGTTGTAGGAACATCTGCTGAAAGCATGCATCGTCGCACGTGGTCATGGTTGACCGAAGTTTACCCACAGACTCTTCAGACTGACTTACAAAAGTGTCAAATGTTACTACATTTAGACTACGGAGAAAACAATTATGTTACCTATACTGAACTTGCGTTTCTTTTTTCCGTCAATATATATATATATTTGATCAAATAGCCCTTTGTGACAATTTATACTTATTTGTATCATCTTTAATGTATATTCGAATATGGATTCACAAAATAAAAACAAAACATAAACAAACAAGAGCTCACGTATCGCTGAAGCAGTACAATGTCCCCTACCAGACTAATTAATAATTATACAAATGTTCTTACCAAGATGCGACCAGGATGAATTCTGCTGAAGCGTTTCCAAAAAAGTCCGAAAAACTGATATTTTGACACTTTTTCATATTTCCAAGGGCCATAACTCACACAAGAATAATGCAATAAGCATGAAACTCAAACTTCATCGGCAAATCATCGTTCTATAGTAGGTTACCAAGAATGAAATCAATCGGTTGAAGCATTTCTAAAAAAAAAAGTCCGAAAAACTAAAGTGTGACTGACAGACTACTGACAGTCTGACGGATGGACAGAGTGCAATTGAAACTTGATCTGTAAGTCATCGTTCTATAGTAGGTTACCAAAAATGAAAGCATTCCGTTGAAGCGTTTCCAAAAAAGTCCGGAAAACAGATATTTTGGCGCTTTTCCATGTTTCCAAGGGCCATAACTCACACAAGAATAATGCAATCAGCATGAAACTCAAACAAACTCAAACTTGATCTGTAAGTGATCGGTCTATAGTAGGTTACCAAAACTGAAATCATTCGGTTGAAGCATTTCCAAACAAGTCCGGAAAACTAAAGTGTGACTGACAGACTGACAGTCTGACAGACTGACGGATGGACAGAGTGCAAACCTATAGTCCCCTCCGGCGATGCCGGTGGGGGACTAATAAGCAATTAGCCATTCTCAACTTTCCTTATTAGCAATTTTTTACATTCCTTTTTTTCTGAAAGCAAAATAATTGTAAAGCAGTTCGCCTTTCTGTCGTAGGCCAACATGGGCTTTTTCTAAACTGTGCCAAGTACATATATGTAATATTCGATATAAATAAGAGCCAGAGAAACGACAACTGATGTTTCACACTTCGGCATTTTTGTGTAGTTCTCGTTCTAGTAAGCGCCTTCAAAAAAACGAGTCCACACACGTTTTTATTATATTGAACATTACACAACTATACAATATAATACTGATCAAATAATTAAAGTATATACCTTTGAAATAAATTATGTTTGCACACAGTTACTTGTGGAATTTACCAGTTTTCCCAAACATCTATGGACTATGGTAAGAGCCAGATTTCACAAACAAATGATAGTCAGTGTAATTAAAACATTGTTCAAGATGAAATGGATCAACCGCCGAACATAATTTCATACAAACGCCTTACAGGTGTCTGGTTAACTTTTTCCCCAATGTAACAGCTATAATCCACAACATCGCCACTCGATTTTAATTGTTTTTCATTGTTTGCCTCTAAACAAAGCTTATGACCATTAATTGGAACGAGCCTGTTAATCTCGTAAGAAAGAGTTCATAAGTTATGTTTTGGTGCAGAAAGTTAAAAACAAGATATTCAATAAGTGCAAGTGTCGTCTGAGTTTTATGTTAGGTAGAAGGTTAATAAAAGCAGAGTACCAGAATCATTATTCTCTCTCAAGCAAATGAGGGGCTAGACATATAGTTTGAAAAATCACGCACTTTACGCCAGTTCCGTGTTATGAGAGGAACCTATTCATTGGCCACATCTGTGTCCATAATATTTACGCCAGCTGTTTCTGCATGGTTACTGTTATCCAGCCGCTTAACGTGCGTTCTAATGTCACAACCGTAACTGCTGAATTGTTTCTAGACAATGAAATGGTCCAAAAATCCGGGCATAAGAAAAACCGTTTCTGGGGAAATAACACAATTATTATTATTTCAGACTGTATAACTCTTGCTATTGCACATGTATACACTCATGGATTCGATCATTAAACCCAGTCAGGGTATATGCATACCATAGTTTAATTCAATTTGCAGCGTTGTGACCAAACACTTGACTCAAACAGATGAAAAAGCTACTATATGGGAACGGGCGTGACGTTAACTTGCCAATAAGCAGTCAAGTGCTATGATTTTTAAAAGCCAATTTAACAGGTATAATCATTCAAATTTGTTTGCAAGTTTGACATTTGAGATTCGGTATTGGTCGTTAGGCTGCAGAACATTTAATACCTAGACTCTATTGTTGACCCCGTGTTTGAGCTCGGTTACCTTAGAAGTATTGCTTCATTGGAAAGGGTTTAAATTCCGAAAGTCAAAATACTTTACTGTGAGTATGCAGGTGTACCTTGTTTCTCATGAGTTTGTATTGCGTGCATGGTGCTATGTGTATATATACCTTTGAATATTTCATCACTGACGATCAAAACAAGCGTTCACTCTTAGAATCTTCTAAACTCACCAACGCAATCTGTGGGTGAAGATGACCCTTCACCTACGGTCCAGTAACCTTCTGCGCATGCCCTACAGCTGGTTGATTTGTAATTTGTGTTGTATTCACCTTTCTTGCACTTGCGACAAGGCTGAGAACCATTTTCAGAGAATGAACCTGGTGGGCATATGTCTGCAATAGATATGTTTTTTTGTAAGCAGAGGAGAATATTAAATAATTTGTTTGTTGAATAACGCCCAGATTTCAAAATAATTCACGTGACTGAGCCTCTACGTTTTACTGAAATGCTGCAGTACGATTTTACACCAAATAAAATCGGATTAATTTTTTCTGCCTTTGTATCAATCCATAATTTTCATGTCTTCCATGTCTTGTGGGTATGGGATGACATTTTTATTCTGACGGTGCACTGCAAAACCGCATTTGCACTGTATTGCATTGTTGTACAATACGTGGAAAGTGTATTACCACTAAATCGACCATTGAGTGAAGATTACATGCGAACTATAGCAGCAAAATAGTTGCAAAGCATAACAAGCACAAGCAACGTTCCAGCCAATGACCTCCGAGTTAAACCCGGAAGTCGTTTCGCTAAAACATTACTTTTGTTTTTTGTCCATACATACATAATATCAAAGTGATATTTTGGGTGATAACTCCACTCCCCGGGCAACGTACATATAATTCACTATCCATGTAATGTACGGTGTTCAGCAAAGTTAGCGATGGGCTTTTTTTCGATCATGAAATGACACAGACTGACCCAATATCGGAGTACCGCCAGGCGTGGCTAAATATGCACGTTCTAAGTCGAAAAGTGGCGTAACTCATGTAAATATAATTGGACGGAACCCATATTCAAACTTGGTCAGTATTATTAGCTGGAAAGTATACATGCCAACTTTGGTTGAGAGTAAATAAACCAAACTGGAGTTATTGGTCGGATACCAAAAATGTTAATAGACGGTCGAATTCTAAGTCGAAAAGGGGTTGTGCCTCGTTTAAAAATAAATTGACGGAATCCATAATCGAAATTGGCCTGTATTACTAGATGGGCAATACGCATATCAAGGTCGGTTGAGATCAAATATGTCGAATTGGAATTATCGACCGGAAACTAAACATGTTGATAGACGGTCGAAGCCTAGGTCAAAAATGGGCCGTACCTCATGACACATAATCGGACGAAACCCATATCCACACTTGGCCTGCAATCCTAGCTGGATAAGACACATACTAACTTTAGTTGAGACCACACAATCCAAACTGTAGTTATCGGTAAGAAGCCCAAAAATAAAAATGTTAATAGAAGGTCAAATTCTAAGTCGACAAATGGTCATAACTTATCTAAAAATAATTGGTTGGAACCCATGTTCAAACTGCGCTGTACACTAGCTGGGTAATACACATACCAAGTTTGATTGACATCAAATTATCCAAAGTGGAGTATTCCTACCAAAACCAATTGTTTACGGACAGGCAGACGGACGGACGGAAGGACAGACGGCTTCACTCGATACCCGTAAAACCTCACCCGGAGGTCGGAGGCATAATAATGGTTAACGTTTGATGTTTTTGGAAACGCAAATATGACCAAAACAATTAGAGTTACCTTTTGTGTTTCTCTCCAAACGTTTGTAATGTCTCGAACAAGTTAGGCCAATAGGAATTAACTTCAGGTGATCAGAAAAGTCAGTCCAATAAGGGCTTACTTCAGGTGGTAAGAGACTGGCAGCGGAACTTGTAGCACCTCAACATAGCTTCTATTGGACGGATTTTTTCAAGTCATACAAACGTGTTTTTTGATATGTTTGGAGTGTTGGGTGCTGAAGTAGGTTTTGCGGTGTGTAAACTAGTAACGGAATTATGCAATCCTTTCTCCGCCGAGTGCCTTATGAGATTGCTACATAATGTTAAAATGTGTACATACAAGTTTAAAGTTACATATAAGAGTAGTTTTCAATCTTTTTGTTTTAACACATTTTTGGAAAATATGGCCCAGCACAGGACATTGCCAAATTGCGCATGAGTGAAGTGGTTAATTGGAGGTTGTTTCAGATGAAGGTGAACAATGACAAATGAACGATTTTGGAGCTCGATATCTGTCAGCAAATGTACCGAATTCCTTTATTGTGGATGAGTGGGATTTAACCTAAAAGTCGGGTGAAAAAAAACCCAGATTTTTCAATGAATGTTGGTCGCAATTAACATAATAGCGGCAAGTCTTTTTCGATAGTTTATATGAAACGGCACAGAACTTGCCCTCCACAATTCCAAGTGCCGAGTGTGGTATTATGGTACAATGTTACGTAATTTTGGAGGAAAGTGTGTTACGGGATGAATATGTGTAAGACCCGGCGGTATTAACTTCATATCTCAGGGAGAAGACGGATTTTGAAATCTTGTTTAAGTTCTCAATCGGGAACACAAATCCTAAAAGTTTCAGTTTAACTTTCAAGTGTTTCGACATTCGATCGCCAATATCGTCCAAGCGATAACAATTTTCCGACAAACATTTCTTTGAATATACATGTATACTCATAACCCGGGAAATCTGTGGTTGTTGGCTCTAGATAACTTCTGAATGTTCAGATTATTTTCGGTGAGACTTCACACGTGTGTAATTAGCCAGATGTTATCAAACTCCTGGCAGTGGCAATATTCCCTGTACAGTTTATCATTATCGTACTCACAAAACATCCATATACTATTTCGCACACCATCATTTTGATATTCAAATTAATGGGTGTTTGATTCGTCTTGAGATGTTAAGCTATGAAAACAATTGATGCTGCTATGCGATGTAATTATAAAAAAGAGATGTAATAAGTCTTCATTCATAACGATAAAGTCATTAACGATTCGCTCAAATCTAGTCCACGTTGAAAAACAACTCTTGTGTTGTTACAAGGAAAATGAGTGTGTATAATATTTTTAGATTGACTGGTCTGTAATATTTAAGCTGGCCGGAAGAAGAAGTGAACCACGGGTTCGCTTTTCCAACCAACTGAAATATTCTTGGGGATTTAATGTAAACATTGGCGATCAACTGTTGAAAGCATATACTGACTCCAGGCCATAACATTGTCGTTTCCTTAAACAAATAGATAATGATGCACAGAAAAGGCAATGCTTACCTAACATTTGATCTATGCTGTTGTTTATCTCAGAATTGTAAATTCTAGGGATCGGGGAAATTGGTCTACATTTTGCGTTGCCCTTGTTGGTAGCTTACCACGTAGTCCAACTATGGTCGTTATGTAACCGTTCCGTGCAATATCTTTTGTCAGAGTTATGGCCCTTTTTCACTCTTTCGACTTAGAATATATTGTATGTACAAACGTTTTGGATTGTAATTTTAAAGCAGTCTGTCGGATTTGGGTCTCCTTTGGTAGGCTCACAGTTCCGCACGGGAGAACGGGTATGCATAAGGATTATGTTCCGTCCAGCAATCTTTTCCAGACTTATGGAACCTTTTCACTCTTTTGGCTTAGAAAATTTTGATCAATCTGTGTTTTGCATTAATTGCATTGTGGATTTGATTTATTCTTGCTATGCTGATAGACTGCTTGGCAAAATAATATCTACAACGGGGTCTGTCCCGATACTTTTCTAGAGTTTCAAAATGTGTCATCAAATCAAAATCAAATTTGCTATCTGTTTTTATTTCCATGAGACCAAGTTTTGATTTAGGTTCGATCCGACCAGTTTTGGAACTGTTCGTCTGTCCATCCGACTGTTCAGAATCTTCAACATAATGTTTTATCCATCATCCGTCCGTCTGTCCATCCGTCTGTCTCTACAAACGTTTTGGACTGTAATTTCAAAGCCATCTGTCGGATTTGTATCTCTGTTGGTATGCTGATACACCTGCATGGGAGAACGGATATGCACCAGAAATGGGTTCCGTCCAATACTTTTACTCAGAGTTATGTCCCATTTTTTGTCCCATAATTCATTTATGGCTACTTCGAACATGCCTAAGGGTCGGGGGAAGTGGCCAACGTTTTCCGTTGCCCTTGTTGGTAGCTTAGCACGTAGTTCAACTATTGCAGTTATATATATATCTGTTTGTTTTGACATAATGGGCAATGTGTGTCATGGATAATGTGTTTTTTCTCGGGTATTCCGTAAAAACAAAGATTAATGGAACAACATGGTACAGTCATATCGTCTGCCGCTCAAAAGTTATTACAATGTATACTTTATATTGAGAATAACAATGTACTATGGTATACATTCATTGGATGTGGTATATCCGTACTTTTTGCGGTCTTACAGCAGATTGTACCGTAATCAATACTGAATTATAGCAGCAAACGAGTTAACGCATTTTTCTCGATCTTTGGATATGGACACTCGTAACAAGCCCTATTTCAGCGTTTTTGTAAATTTCTTCCGTGACAACCTCAAAGAAAGTCCCCTTTTTTGGGGAAATTCTCAAGAGTTGTGGTTGGAAAATTGAATTTCGGCCGATTTCCATGAAATTTTTGTGCGTTCTGCTCAAAAAAAATAAAAATATATTTCGTTTGGATTTTTCAGTTAATGTCATTTGCAAATATATAACCACATTTCAAATTTTCATCTATCTCAACATTTCTCAACCCCACCCATAAGAGCTACATAACATCACAGACTAGTAATATAAACACAGCAAAGGTTGAGGGCAAGTTGTGTGAAGTTTCGTCCAGGTTGCCAAAAAACCCTGTTAACACTATGGCGTTATTCGCGATCGAGGACAGGAAACGGCAATATTCGTATTCAACCCATAAAGTTGAAATCAAGGAAAATTTCAGTGCTAATGGTCCCGATTAAACAGTTAAACAAAAGTTGAAAATCCCGACGTTAATTTTTGGAGATACCGACATGTGCTACCCCCATCGCTCATTTGGTGACAGCCCTTGCTCCCAAACTACATCACGTATCACTATAATAATATCACACGCGGCAAGAGGAATAGCTGAGGAAATATGAGCGAAGTTTTATCCAAATTAACGAAAAATTGTTAATGCTATGACATTATCGGAGATTGAAGGCGAAAAACGTAAAAATTAAATGTCACCGCTTACAATTGAAATGATGTGAATTTTTAGTACTTATGGTGCTGATTAAAAAGTTGAATAAAAATGATATTCTACTTCAACTTCCAGCGATACGACGTGAGTACCGACAGGTTTCACCCAGTCCCAAATGGTGACGGCCATTTTCCCCAAACTATATCATATGCATATAATATACCCATAATAGCTTGGTGTACCAAATATTCGCCACGAGTGGTGAAGATTTGGTACAACAAGCTACTTTGGGTATATTTTATTTATACCATGATTATTAAGAGTCACTAGTATTTTTTCTCAATTTTACTGAGCAGCATAAGAACATACGTGCGAATCTGTTTTTGTTTACATGCGCATCGGTGGGTGGTACTTCCGCTGTCAATTTCATCGCCGAAACGAAATGGAAAATGAAGCGGGGCCTTTTTCATTTTAATAGCACAATAACATAATTTTCGAGTTATGGATGCTTTATTAACAGGAGACAATGCATGTTTGTTAAGTTTTGGTGTCTAATGGGGTAAACCCATTTAAACACGTAACAAATAATTGCCACTTTCATTTCACTCTTCGCGAGGCGATATGCGAAAAATTTAGACAAGTTTGCATTCAGATCGTCGTCACCAAAGGTCAACTTGGATGTAATTCTACTGTAGGTGAAAAATTTAACTATTGAAATCCTATTGCTGGGGTGTTCACCACAGTTGGAGTGTAAAGCTAACATTTATGTCATAGACTTTTCATATATAGTAGAATAGGTAATCATGGTATAAAGCATTATATACACAGAACGACACACGAGCGCGAATGGATTAATCGATATGACACGATTGCCAGCGCGGAAGGATAAAACGAGAAGCCACAAGCCATATCAATGAACAAGCTCACACGCGTGAGTCGTTCTGTGTTTATTACCATCCTTCACGTCAAAAAAGCAAGTATTAGAAGTACACTCAGCAATTCACTTGACAAGTTATCGGGTAGGCACATAGAACACATTGGAACTCAGGGGACAAACTATCAAAAAAAGAACACATTTAGTCGTCAACCAAATGTCCGAGCGGAACCCGTGGTACTATATTTAACTATGGCTAGCAATTCAAATTGTGATTGCGGTGCACGATTTGTAGAAAATGCCAGTGAAATTTCGCTTCAATTTAACAATAGTCCGTCAACGATTTCCATTCGGCACATATGTGCGGAACAACTTTTCATTTTCCGCACGGTTAAATGCTGCTGTAGTTGTCGAGTTCATAGAAAAGGCGTGTAATAAAATATTACAATCTATAAGAGGAGTAGTTGGGGGAAGGTTGCATGCAGTTTTATCGGAACTGTCCGGAAGTTGTTAACGCTATGACGTTACTTGCATTCAAAGTCGGATGTGAGGTCATAGTGGGTCATAAGGTCCAACATTAAGGTGCTCCGGATTTTTTAAAAAATCTTTAGCAAATTGCACAGGTCCAAAGATAACAGTGACCTGTTTTATTAACCTACTGTATGATCTGCAACACATGAAACATTTACTATGTTTTTTTTCAACTGAACTGCCTTTAAGGGTTGCGTGGACTTGGATATTTTCAAATAGCGTCTTGGTTGTTCAATAGAGTTCTCAAAATGGAAGTTGGGATTTTTAATTTGATGGGCTTTAAGTTATTTTTAATGTACATTTTATGCAAAATGTTGTAAAAACAGGAAGAATTTAAACCAATAGAATTCATCTTACATATGAAACTGCTAATGATGCTTGATGGAGAGTTAATCTGAGTTATGCCTGGAATGTTCCACAATCAACGGTAATGCATCAGTGAACTAGTTTTCAAATTTGTTTGCAAATTTTCATTTACATTTTGCCATACAAGATATTCAACTGCAGCCTAATAGGCTGCAGTTGATTATCTTGTATCGCAAAATGCTATACATAATTGAACATTGTGTAGCTTTTTGCAAGTTTTGCATAGCAAAAAGCGACGCGACACCGCTAACTTTGAACCCTGAACCTACACAAATCATTTTGTCAGGCGCCCACTTAGTGATGGCTGTGTTTAGTCGAACGATTTTTTGAAAATAGCTTACAATTGCAAAATAACCTAGTATATATTCTACTCAAAGTTTGCTAAGCAGCAAGTATATCCAACTGCCTGTTTTACGTTTTAGTTGAACCATTGTTATGAAAAGTGTATATATTTTATATATTATTATATCTTTAATGATTTAAGTACAGAAATTAAGATTTTATTCGTGTTTGACATTTTGTTTAGCTTTTGAATACGATAACCATGGAAAATGGATATTGTTGGTAAAAGAGGAAATTTTTCAAATTTACCAAAAGTTGACAGAGCGAACTGATATGGGTTCAGTATCGAGTATGAGACCCATTATTGTTAATTACAGCTTGGCAACGCCTTCACGCTCCCATTCAGGTCCTTTGTGGGATGTTGTTCCATTCTTGGACCAGGATGGCACCAAGCTCCTGCAAACTTCTTGGTTGGAATGGACGGACTAAAAGCGCAAGCTGCAACTCATTCCAGACATTTTCGATTGGATTGAGGTCAGGGGATCTTGGTGCCCAGTCCATACGCTCAATCCCCTCATGATCAGCAGAGGCAACTTGAAGGCGGGCATTTTCGTCCATCAGAATGAATCTATCAACTCCTGCACCTGCATACAATCTGACGTGGGCATCCAGGATATCACCAATATACGGGCTGTGCTGTCAATGTACCTCGGTCAATGACACAGAGCTCTGTAGCCCATCCCAGCTGATGCCGCCACAAACCATTATTGACCTTCCACCATAGCGGCCATGCTCATCAATGTTGGCTGCATGGACTCGCTCTCCCCGTCTTCTCCGTACCCTAGAACGTATATCTGTGTTGTTTTGGCAGGACCTTGACTCATCTGTAAAAAGGGCAGATCGCCAATCTTCTCTGATCCATCCAACATGATCCGGGGCCCATTCATGTCGTGCATTGCGGTGGTTCTTGGACAGCTGAATGCGAATACTTGGTCTTCTCGATCTGAGACCACCTTCGTGCAACCTTGTCCGGATAGTCTGCGTCGACACATTTACCCCGGATGCAATCCGAAGGTCACTGCGAAGATGGGTGGCTGTGTCAAAGCGGTTACTACAGGCCTGAATGATCAAAAACCGGTCTTCAGCTACATATGTTGCCCGGTCTCTGCCACCACCATTTCGTCTGACCGGTGTGCCATACTGCAGAAATCTTGCACAGGCTCTGGTGATCACCGTATGGTGCACACCAAGCGCTTCACCAAGCTGGCGATGAGTAGCCCATTGTTCCACCATCCCTACCACATTTCTGCTTCAGACAAATGTCTTCTTGCATTTGCATTCGCCGTATTCAGTCATTAAATCACAATGATTTGTGTTGAAATAAAGACCGAATACCCTACACATCTCGTGTACATGTAGACTGTACACGAAAACGTCATGAAAATCAAGGAGTGCATGCTTTCCATGACTGTCATGAAAAGTCTGTCTGTCAAGAGAGCTAATGCAAACACTGGGAACCATCTCAATACGTCTCAATTATATCCACCAAAATATCGCAAATTTGTCACAAGAAAAGTTCAGAATGATGTGTCAAATTCGTGGTGCTTAGCAAACTCTGAATAGTATATATTTGGGGTCGTAATTCGAATTCGCCACAGTCCTGAGATGATTCCCACCGGGGCCGACATTAAACACAAACGTTAGATTGTTCGGTTCAGTCTGTGAGAAGCGTAACGCAAGATGGGATCCTTCTTGACAAAGGCGTTATATGTATAATTTCCTCGAGCCGTAAAAAGAGAAAGTAAACTGACCTGAAACATTGAGAACAACAGATGCAGAATTTCTTCCCTCGAGACTTCCATCGGTCAGTTCAAGTTTATTTGTCGCTGTGCATGTGAAAGTTCCAGACACGTTGCTAGAAGCTTTGTCAAAAACAAGCAAAGGACCATCACTGACAATTGTTCCATTTATGTTCCGCCATTCGTATTTTGTAGAAAAGGGGTCGTCATCCACAAACTCTTCACAGTTTATGGCAACATACCCTCCCTCCATTATATGTAGATTTGATGGAAAATGTGGATTGAACTCTGGTTTATCTGGAAAGAACAAAATTGAAAACACAGTAAAATGTAAACGATTAAGTGAGATGTTCAAATAGTTCTCATACAATTCCCATAACACATTAGTGTTCTTTATAATCATCATAATATCATTATATCCGATAACTCAAATTAGAAATTATTAACTGTAGAGAGCTAAATTATTCTTGGCCATCAAATCTTGTACACATGTCATTGCCTTGTTACAATTGATGGGACAGTGCCTTACATACTACATAATATCACTTCAAGATAATACAAAGCACATCCAGTGAACATGAGCCTCCAAGCTGTGGTACCTGCACTTCAGAATAAAGCCCAAATATGGGCTTCTAGCACTCTACCGGTTAATTGTGTTTTAAACCACGGTGGGCATCAATTGCCATAAGTATATGGTTAAATGTAGCTGATTGTTGATACACATCGTATTTATTTATTTATTTATTTATTTATTTATTTATTTATTTATTTATTTATTTATATACTGAGATTTAACGACACTATCGACAGCCAGGATCATCTCGCGTTGGACAATTTTACGGATGGAGGAAGTCAGAGTATCCGGGGTGAACCACCGAGCAACGGCGAGCAACTATCAAACTCCCAGACGCACTAACTCGAGCCAAGCAGGGTTACCATTTGGTGAAGACAAATGCACCAATAACGTGCAGTACGCAATAGCACACAACACCAGCGTGCACCTATGAGGGTAATTGGGATTAAGTGTCTTGTCCACGGACGCTAGGACCTAGGACCTCCCAGCTTGCAGCCTGTATCTTTACCTACTGAACCACCGCGCGCCAGATATAATCATCAGAAAGGAGTTGAGGTCCAGTTTCCTGTTTACAGGTAACCGAACCTGTCATTTTGCAACTAACATGCTGTGCGTCGCTTCCTGGGTTCCAACGATGACAACAAGCAAACTGTGTGCAACCTCATCTTTTTGAAACATAGTTCAAGGTGTTTACTGTGTGTTCTAAATAAGAAAACACCATTATTTATTTGCTCTGTTTTTATTTTACAAAAATGTAGTGCATGAAATGCTTCAAAATCACATGTGAACCGAGAAGTCCTGTGACTGTATTGTTCCCTATTTTGAAGCATTAACGAGCTGAGTAATTGCATATTTGCGGCTGCTTCGCATTCGGTCGTGTGACTTGTAATCAACCTCACTCAACGCTGTAAATCGCCATCTATTCTATTTAGACACCAGTTGTCATCATCTATCTATTACATAGATATCATTAACGTCATTCCTTAGCTCTAATGCGATGCATGTGCATTTAATGACGTTAATAGATATTAAATAGATATTAACATTTGACTGCATGCACAGAATGAAGAGAGTGGATTAACTACTTTATCGTAGAGCCATATATTCTCAATACGAAAATTATTTGTAATTGTAATAACAGCACACTTAAAACAGGCAAACATTCATCACTTGGACTATCGGGTGAAGCCCGGTGTTCCATGTGATGAAAGTTCCAAGTGCTTCTGTTGCTTTGTCCTTAGAAGTTGTAGATAAATTCTAACCGAAAAATCTGTCCCACGGCGATTTAGTAACCCACCATCCACATATGTAGTTTCTATATTTTCCGTTTGTTTTATTGGTTCAGTTCGTGATTTCGCTACTGACCTCGCTGGTAGCGCCTTGTATTGTGTATTGCACAGCGCGAATGTTCCTCTGCATTTCAGAGAACGTTATTCTTCTGAAGTAAGGAACGTATTAATTCACGAACAGTTTTTGCGATATTTGTGACTAGACTTCTAGTTTTAACTTAGCTAAGATGTAGTTGTATTTGTAGCTTATGGACGAGAGAAACTGGATGTTGAAAATGTGCTGCTAAGTTTTTCCACTCGTTTGCTCTTGGGCCGAAGATCGATTGCTCGTCTTGATTCTATTTATTTGGTTACATTTATTTATTGGTGTTTAAAGTCGCATATTTTTGCACAATGGCAAATCATGAATATGACAGTTTTACGGATGGAGGAAGCGGGGGTACCCGGACAGAACCTCCTAGCAACGGCGAGCAACTGTCAGGTCTGAAACATATCAACTCCACACAGGCAGGGTTAACATTGGTCGAAGATGTGTACCATCGACGTGCAGTACGTCTTAGCTCACAATGAAACAGCGCCCAAACGTCGGCAATGGGGGTAAAGCGTCTTGCCCAAGGACACAACGCGGCTACCGCAGGTGGGACTCGAACCGAGGAACTCGCGGCTTGCAGCCTGCACCTCTACCTACAGAGGTACCCCCCCCCCCCCCATCCACCGCCCCTCGCCCTCGTCTTGATTTAACTTCTGAAAACTGTTGACGTGTTTGTAACTTATTTTCTGTGCCGAATCCTGCAAAAATAATGTGTCCTTAAAGAAACGTGCATACCATGCTAAAATGAGGTCTTCTTAAAAGATTCATATATGAGTTTTCTCTGCGTTTGTTGGGTAACAATGATTACAGATCGAAATCAGATCGCCCAAGCATATTGCTAGTTGAAGTCCTGGTATTGTAAGTGTCTTGCTATGTCCGTAGTCAAATTGTGAATTGCTTTCTGGAAATACTCAATAAATATTCAAGCAGCGTCGTAAGTGAATCAGTGGACATGGTTTCGGTATTGTACTGACAATTCATTGATTCGGCAAACAGCTTGTACCCAGGCAATCTCACACTAAAGATGGAAAAAAAATTTCTAAATTAATTAGACATGGAATTTTGAGTGGAAACAAACCTCGAATAGAAAAACGCGACTCTTATTTATTTATTTATCTATTTATTGGTGTTTACGGTCACATACTTGTGCACAATGGCTAATCATGACCACAACATGGAGACAATGTCGACGTCATCCAATCGTTCATATACCATGTTGCCTATTTCAGAGGACTCGCACACCTAACATTAGTGACTGAGTCCTATTTTACCCGTGAAACAGAGCTTGTTTACTACAGTAAACAAGCACTGCTTCACTTCAATGGGTTCTTGCGGGGGAGCGACGCTTCAAATAATGAAGTATTACAAGTTATTGTGATGAATTGACATAACGGGTTCTATGGCTTGAAAATAGAAACTTTTCTCCAACCGCGATACGAAGCACTGAGGTTGAACATTCGTCTCCGAGCTGCAAATATACTCGCCCAAAAAAGAAAGTGTGCATTGCAGAAATTGATCAAACTCCACAAAAATAATTTCGTAGGTGTAAAGAGTGTTAACCTGCTCATGAATAAGTTATATTGATCACAAAAACAGCTTTCCCCGTTAAAATTGCATTAACGTTAAATGACGTGCTGCACGTTTGTGAAAAGGCATGTTTTGCACGTGGAGAGTCTGAAAATTCATGCAGCAGTGTGAATCCTTGGGTATTTAAACACTAAAGTAAGGCCTTCCCATCGTTCACATTCAAACTTGCGCTGCTGTTAAAACGACTCCACATTAGCATGCTAAGATTGACAATGAATCAACGTCTCCTTGCCCTAGGCATGATTAGAGCTGGCAGAACACACAGAGAGGTTGCCCAGCATTTGACCCGCCACCCTAACACTGTAGACATGCTAGTCCATCGACATGCTCAACATGATGACGTTCGAGACCGACCCCGCTCCGGGAGACCCAGAGTTACCACCCCTGCACAAGATCGGTATATCCGTGTCGTCCGTCTCCGGAACCGGCAACAAACGGCAACGACGACAACCAGGAACATCCCTAACCCGAGACGGATACATCCTCAAACAGTAATCAACCGGCTGAGAGAATACGGCTCACGTCCTAGAAGACCTGCAATTCGTCCGATTTTGACGTTACGTCATCGTCGTGCTCGACTGCAGAGGTGCAGACAACATCTCAGGCATCCCTTACACTGGTGGCGACGTGTTTTATTCACAGATGAATGTCGTTTCCATCTTTCATCATCAGATGGCCGCCAGGGAGTATACAGATGTCGAAACGAACGCTACGCAGATCCACGTGTCGTGGAGCAAAACCGTTATGGGGAGGGCCTCTCATGGTGTGGGGTGGCATCACTGCCCGTAACAGAACTGAGCTGGTCATTATTGATGGCAATCTCAATGCTGCCAGATATCGTGATGAAGTACTTACACCTGCTGTTGTCCCATTTCTGCAACGTCACGGCCCCGGCGTCATTCTACAGCAGGACAACGCCCGATCCCAGGCAGCTCGTGTTGTTCAACAGTATCTGCAGCAACAACAAGTGGATGTTCTTCCCTGGCCCGCAAATTCGCCCGATATCTCACCCATTGAGCACGTATGGGACGAAATGAAACGTCAGCTACGCCGGCTTCCCCATGCACCGTCAACGCTTGTGGAACTCCAAAGACAGTTTATCAGAATATGAAACAACATCCCACAACACTTCCATGCTAACTTGTTCGCTTCCATGAGGCGTAGATGCACAGCAGTAGTCGATGCAGACGGAGGTCATACCAGATATTGAGTGTGTGACTGTTGTGTTTGACCCTGAGTGTCTTTGACTCGCCATGGCACCAAGAGCATTCGTCGTAGCGTAATGGAATTTCTCGTGTTGATCACAAATTGATTCATCTGTGATTGAATAAAATTTCCATGAATGAAAATGATATATATCTTCTGTTAGTGTTATTTTTTAGCATGCACACTTTCTTTTTTTGGGAGAGTATATGAGACCATGTTGTCGTCATTTCACCATTATAGCGTATATGTTACAATAATACCCTACGCACAGCTCAAAACTTACATCGTAAACTAAATTCTGTTGATAAAACAAATGCAAAAGGGGTATCATCATTCCATATATACTATTGAAAAAATGTAGGGGATATACAAACTGATGTTGATATTTTTTTGTATTGGTTACGCGTGATTGGACACATCAAAATGTTACAAAGCTCCGTGTGGATCATGAATGTCACCGGCCCACGGAAACTTCGCGCAGGTTTTTTCGCACGAGTGCTGCTTTAATGTCTGTAGGGTACGTTTAGTAATTTCATTTGTACTAAACGGTCTTTTTCGGAGGTCTCATCGTTCTTTTCTTAGTTTCCACTCATTCATCATTAGTTTCCGGTCGAAACGTAACTTTTGAAGTATGCGAAGACTGACAAGTGACGAACGTTTACATGCCATTAGCACGTTGGAAGCTAGCAACAGACAGACTGCAGTGTCTCAATTTCTCAACGTTACTCAATCGTTGACTATCAGGTTGTGGTCACGCCACCGCCTGACAGGCGATGTTAATGACAGACGTCGGAGAGCTCTCCCAAGGGCGACAACTGCTAACCAGTATCGTTTTATCCGAACCACAGAATTACGTAACCGTCATCAAAGTGCCTCAGAAATTGGACAGCAGCTGTACCAAGCGACAGATGTGCGAGCCAGTGGTCAGAGTATCGAAAATCGCCTCCACAGCAGGAATTTGTATTTGACGAACTCGAATAATTCCACATTTGACTGAAAGTCGCATCGCACCAAGGGGTAACTGGCGTGGAGCACGACAGCCCTTGGACAACTTTCGATGGAGCAACGTCATGTTTTCTGATGAATCGAGATTCACTCTCGACTTCCACGACAGGCAAAACATAGTTTGGCGGCGGCGGAGCGAACGATATCATGACTTAACCGTTGGACAGCGTGATCGGTTTGGTGGTGGATCGGTTATGGTGTGGGGAGGCATAACCACGAAGATCAGAACAGCATTACATGTAATCCAAGGGCGTGTCAAAGAGCAGTACTACCGTGACACCATGTTAGCAGCTAATGTGGTGCCATTTGCACGGCGTCACGACCGTCGATTCATTTTTCAAGATGGCAATGCAAGATCTGACAGAGACAGTGTAGCTACAGAATTCCTTCAGGAGCAAAACATCACTACACTGCCTTGACCAGCACTAAGTCCACACCATTTACCAATCGGGCACGTCTGGAAGGCGTCTACGGCAACGTCAACAGCCCCCAACCAATCTCCATGAACTCGCTGCTGCTCTGCAGGGAGAATTGAATACCATCAGTCAAGCTGATGTTTGACGTTTGGTGAGGAGTACGCAACGTCGAATCTGCGCTTGTCTCGTGAATCGAGAAGGATTTACAAGGTATCGAGGCGTGGAATGTGTGCTTGTCAGACAACCAACTATCGCTAACATCACTCAGCAGATGGCATTGTGCAATGCCTCAACTGTCTTTATGATGAAAATATATTTCTTCATATATCTCACTTTTATCAAATATCCCGACTTTTTGTGAAAAATATATATTTGTGACGTCAACAGTAACATATGATATTGAAGCTGTATACATAAGAAAAAAAAAAACAAACAAAAAAGCACGCAAACTTTCGTCAAGTCAGAGGGTAAGGATTTTAGTATTCGTGAAATATTGTACGTTCTTACAGTAGCAAATATTGCAAGTCATCTGTACCCAATTATTGTATTCATTTGTGACTAATATCCTTTTTACAAATCAATGATAATGAGAAAATGTCCAGAAATGGAATCGGTCTAATTTTGGAATCGGACGCTCATTGAAGTCATCATCTATCATCAGGCTTCCTGTGTTACAGAGGACCTGATGAAAGGAAATAAGATATAAAATATACAACTCAAAGTTTGATAAGCACCATATATTTGACACATCATTGTGAAATTTCCCTGCGACATATTTGCGATATTTTTGGGGGATATGATTGAGGAATGCATCGAGACGGTCCCCAGTGTTTACATTAGCTCTCCTGACAGGCAGACTTTTCGTGACAGTAATGGAAACCATGTACCCCTTGATTTTCATGATATTTACGTGTGCTGCTGTCTACACGTACATGACATGTGTAGGGTATTCAATCTTCATTTCAACATAAACCCTTGTGATTGAATGACTGAATGCGGCAAATGCAAATGTACATAGACATTTGTCTGAAGGAGAAATGTGGCGGGCTGTAGGGGAGGTGGAGTAAGAGGCCATCCATCGTCAGGTTGGTGAAGCCCTTGGTGTGCACATGACGGTGATCACCAGAGCCTGGGCAAGATTTCAGCAGTATGGCACACTAGTAAGGCGGTAGCAGAGACAGGGCAACATCTGCAACAGCAGACCGGTTTTTGATCATTCAGGCCCGTAGGAACAGCTTTGCCACAGCAGCCCAGCTTCGCAGTGACCTTCAGAATGCATCCGGGGTAAATATTTCGACGCAGACTAGCCGGGCAAGGTAGCACGAAAGTGGACTCCGATCGATCGAGAAGACAATGCATTCGCATTCCGCTGTCCCAGAACCACCGCCAAACACGATATAAATGGGCAATGGACCACGTTGGATGGACCAGAGGAGATTGGCGACGTGTCCATTTTACAGATAAGTCAAGATATTGCCTAGACCACACAGCTAGGCGCTCTAGGGAATGGAGACGACCAGGAGAGCGACTCAATGCAGACAACATGGCTGAGCTTGGCCGCTATAGTGGAGGGTCAGTAATGGACTGTGGCGGCATCAGCTGGAATGGATATACAGAGCTTTGTACCCTAGACCGAGGTACACTGACAGCACAGCGGGATATTGATGAGATCCTGGATGCCCACGTCAGGTTGTATGCATGTGCAGTGGGTGATAGAATCATTCTGATGGACGATGATGCCCGTCCTCACGTTGCCCATGCTGTCAGGAAGTGCCGACAAAAGGAGGGGATTGAGCGTGTGGACTGGTCAAAAGGATCCCCTGACCTAAATTTAATCGAACACGTCTGGAATGAGTTGCAGCTTACAAGTTCAGTCCTGTCAAGCCAAGGAGTGTGCAGGAGCTTGGTGCCATGCTGGTCCAAGAATGGAACAACATCCCACAAAGGACCACCAGGAACCCGCTGCGGAGCATGAGAAGGCATTGGCAGACTGTAATTAACAGTAATGGGTCTCATACTCGATATTGAACCAATACCAGTTCGCCCAGTCAACTTTTTGGCATATTGAAAAATTTCCTCTTTTACCAGTAATATCCATTTTCCATGATTTTCGTATTCAAAAGCACAAAATAATGTCAAACACAAATAAAATCTTACTTTCTGTACTGAAATCATTAAAGATATAAATAAATAAAAAAAATATATACTTTTCATTTCAATATTTTAACTAAAACGTTATACAGGTAGTTGGGTGTACTTGGTGCTTAGCAAACTTTGAGTCGTATTTGGTGCAGAATTTTGGAATATCTTGACTGTTCGAAAATATCAGAATCAGCACGACTCGCATTGAATGGTATCAAATCATTGGCATGATTTCGACTGCAGTCGAATTTGGAGGCTCCGGGGAGTATAGCTATTCAGTTTTAATTGATTTCTCGTTACTAAATGAATACCCACTAAATTAACAGGTGGGCGTTGCATCATTATGTGTTGCCTGACATCCATGTGTGTTAACCATTTTATCTGTCAGAAATATTTGTTAGAAAATGTAATTATCTATGCCCAGTAAAATGTTGTTTTTATAGTCTGCTTCGAGAATTTTGGAACCCAATGCCCTAGGACACCACGCTCCACAAATGGGGACAAATAAAATTCAACAAAGGAATAAGTTGCTGGTGAGCAACAATAAACCCACGTTGTCTTGTATACATATTTATAACATCGACGAGAATGTCTAAAAAACAAACAACTCCATGCTGTTTAATTCATAGAATTGAATATTAATAGCATACTCTCTCTGGCTGGTGAAATACCTAGCGTACCATTTTTTTGAAAACCAAATAGACTGTCATCAATGGAGGTACGGAACGCCACAGTGCCATCACAAAAAATGGAAATTTCAAGTAATTTATGTTTTTAACGTACTTTTCACGGACCCAGACATGCAGGCACTCACTCGCGAGAATGTGGGCCACCCCAAAACTTAATCCAGGATTACAGAAAAAATAGAGTCCTGTATGGGCATCAATACATAGCATCATAGCTAAGGCAGTGTTCCAATACCGCCAATAACAATTCGTTTGTCCTGCCTGCTGAGTGCAAATAGTTACGTGAAGAGAGGGGTGAGTGAATACCTCATATGGGGGGCACTTCCTGTCTGGGCAACTGGTAGGTAGCATAAAAAACAGAAATTACTTGAAATTTCTATTATTTATACACCATTACAACCGGCCCAAACATGCTGAAAAGCTAAAATGAAGAGGGCCAATACAAGATACAAGCAGGCTTGTATAGTTATTCCATGATAAATGAATAGGGTGAGTTTGGGAGCTACAGAGCTAAATCTACCTCCAGGAATAATGGATAGCCGTATATTGATAAACGTAGAAATCACAAATGGACATATCGGTATAAGAATCATACTGTGGAGTTTATCCATAATAATATGGCGCCCAAATATTTTCAAAAAAACCATAATTAGATTAACTGAAACATGATACAAATGCTTCTTAAGTTAATTAAGACGATTGATATCGTTAATTGTAAGATATTACATGATGAACCCTTAATTAATAGACTTAAAACACAAATGAATATCCTCGCATAATTATTGGTCATTGGACTAAGACAAAAAACAAATCCTATACCTATATCTAGCAAAGGTAAAGAGGCTCAAACCACCTCCTGTTTTGTGAGATAACATTACATGCACACAACAGAGAGGTAGGTGACACATGTACTCGGAAGACAGTGAGAAGAACATTAATGTAGGGCATATTGCAGTAATGGCAGACGATATAGATATCTTAGTATGTTGAACATATTTCATAACAGATGCATGTAGACGGCTTCGTTGGAGGGGAGAGGGGGGGGGGACTCTTGAAACAACTGGCGATATAAAGAATTTGAACTGCTCAAGAGGAAGAGGCTATGAGCTGATCTTGTTAGCGAAACATTGTAGTGTCATGTATGAAAAGAGAGGTTAATCAACATATGCCAAGTATTAAGGACGATAGTAGTCTTAATAAATGTACACGCACCAACCAATTTTAGCTATCTGATGCCAAACTTGGAGGGAGTGTAAATTATTATATCATGTTTTGACGATATTAAAAATGCTAACTGTGTAGATATGTAGCTAATAAAGTGTCATGGACAGGTAATGTTTGCCTAGGTGCCTTCCTGTCACGGAATCAGGATCCAGGATTATGAGGCAGACATAAAACTTTGTAGATTGAACCAATGGTTAGCCTTCCACATGCCGAATAATCATTTTAGGACCTAGCTATTGTAATACAACAATAACATAGCTGGTTGAATCATTGCTGCAAGTGAAGTGAACGAAGTATATAATGCTTTGCAATAAACGTCTGAAGAAAATGCGTTGTAAAATAAAGGGCAGTTTTTCACGAGAAAAAGGTCTTTCTCATGCTTCGCAATCATAAACAATAGAAAATAGTGTACCCGAAATGGATTAGACAAAATATGTCTACACGCTTGCTCAGTAAGTTACCAGAGTAACTTAGGTTAACAACAGGTTTGGTGAAATGAATAATTAGAACGGAAAAGACAGTCTACTTAATATTCGCGAGTTGACAGCGGAGTGAGGATAGTGTTGTTTTTTCAGATTGATAAAACATATTTGGTAAATACCAGTAGATCGGAGAAAAATAGCAGAAATCAACATTTGAGAGCACAGATAAAATAAATCCATTCTTAAACGAGAACTTCTACGAACCAGCGGATGTTCAAAGATTTATATTCATTGTGAAACCGACATTCACGTGGCATTGTTTATGACAAAATAACGATGGCAGCAAAATACCTTTTCGTCTGGTAAAGTGCAAAATTTAACAGATCAAAGAGCAGTTTGTTCCATTTTGATTGTGAACTATTGATGAAGATTCACTGCTAGGAAAAGCTATAGGGTCGGTGTACATCATAACATGATCCATTCGATAACACATCGATCTTTCGGAATGTTGTAGGTATATGGAGACAGTAGTAAATGTGGTACGAAAACAGATTGCTTACACAGAACACTAAGGTTGAAGATTATTGATTCGTATAGGAGCTGACTATCGACATTAGCAGTGTAAGTTATTGTACAAACATATGATCCAGAGTCATTTCTTGAAGTTCTGTTAAATGACAATGTATGTGTATTACTGACAACATGTCCATCCAATTTCCGCCATACATAGTTAGCAAGAGGGTTTGCTGTAACTAAATCAATACAATCAAATGTTACTGGTTCGTTCTCCAACACAGCCATCATCGCAGGAATTCGATTCGTATCGCCTAAAATTAAATGGAAAGAAAGAACTAATTCAAATATCGATTTACCGGATATCAATAAACTTTGCAGATTTTCTATTTTGTTACTAAGTTTTGCATGTAATAAGCAGACAAAACAACACACGTTTTTTTTTTTATATATACAGTTGAAACTAAATGTCCTGTGAATGTTTTGTGTAGTATTTTGAAGTAACAACTCGCTGATTAAATGCAGTTTTGTCATTTTTCAGACTGCATCATTAGTGTAACTGAATGCCTCGTGAAAACATTCGTGCCAAAGTCTGTTCAATTATATACTAGTAAATTGAGATTTCTGAACTCTACTTCGACACATTTACATGTAATTACGGACATAGATAAACAAAATTCGAGAGATGAGAGTTGATAACTACTCAATAACTGTACCAGATATTATCTACTCGAAAATTATTTATAATTGTACATAACAGCATAAGAAACACTTGCAAACATTCATCACGTGGACCACGGGGTGAAACCAGGTGATCCATGTTATGAAAGTTTGGAAGTGCTTCTTCGTTTTTGCCCTCAGAAGTAGCAAACAATTTCTAAGTGAAAGGTATATCCCAAAGCGATTTAGTAGAAAATAATCCGCCATATACTGTTGTCTTAATATTTGATTGGTTCAGTTTGCGATTTCACTACCGACCTTGATAAGAGTGAATTCTATTTTGAATTGCCCAACGCAACAATCATGTGCATTCCAAACAACTTAATTATTTTGCAGTAAGGAGCGCATCGACAAACAAGCATTTCTTGCGCTAATTGTGACAGGGCTTCACCTGTCTCTATTTTCTTTTATTATTGTTTAATGGCATTACGTTTAGGGTCCTATCAATTTTGTAAAGATTAATGGTCGGGGAAGAGAGTGTTCATTCAAAAGTGCCAAGCAGCAAAATGTACGGAAATATGATAGTATTTTGAAAATAGGGTAAACTATAGGTCCCTTAACCAACGATAATCCTGTTTTGCGCTGGAAGTTATAACACTCCTAAAATCAAACAAATTGATGCCATAAAAATAACTAAAAAATCTACGAATGTTGCGAACATATTGGCAATGGGTTAAAATGATGATGGGTCGACTTGCTTCGGCTATGGTTGTGGTTTTCATTTTCTAAACTGAAACACTTTCAACATGAGGCAAGTTATGAATACATGAGGTGATGTGCGATGGGTTTTGAAGTTGTTTTCAAGCATTCGTCAAAGTATATTGACTCTAGTCGTCATGTTAATCTATTTATTACCAAACTATACTACTCAAAGTTTGCTAAGCACAACATATTCGACATATTATTTTGTGAAATTTTCTTGTAAAACATTTGCGCTATTTATGGTAGATATGATTGACGAATGTATTTAAATGGTCCCCAGTTTTGTTTTTTTTTATATTAGCTCTCTTGACGGGCAGACTCTTCGTGACAGCCATGGAAAGGATGCACCCCTTGATTTCCATGATGTTTTCGTGTACTGTCTACATGTACATGAGATGTGCAGGGTATTCAGTCTTCATTTCAAGACAAACCCTTGTGATTTATTGATTGAATATGGCGAATGCAAATGTAGGAGGATATTTGCCTGAAGCAGAAATATGGTGGCTGTAAGGATGGTGTAACAAGGGTCTACCCATCGCCAGGTTGGCGAAGCGCTTGGTGTGCGCCATACGGTGATCACCTGAGCCTGTGCAAGATTTCATCAGTATGGCACGCCAGATTTTGATCATTCAAGCCCATAGGAACCACTTTGACCCAGCAGCACAGCTTCGCAGTGACCTTCAGAATGCACCCGGGGTAAATATTTCGACGCAGACTATCCGGGCAAGGTTGCACGAAGGTGCTCTCCGATCGGGAAGACAGTGTATTCACATTCAGCTGTCCCAGAACCCCCGCCAGGCACGATATGAATGGGGCATGGATCACGATGGGTGGACCAGAAAAGATTGACGACCTGTCCTTTTTACAGATGAGTCTGAGTGAAGGTATTGCCTAGAAAACACAAATAGGCGTTCTATGGTATGATTTATTTATTTATTTATTGGTGTTTAAGGTCACATACTTATGCACAATGGCTAATCGTGACCGTGACAGTTTTACGGGTGGAGGAACCCGGAGTACCCGGAAAGAACCACCGAACAACGACGAGCAGCTGTCAGCTCTCCAACATCGTAACTCTGAACTCTGCACCGCAGCACAGGCAGGGTTAGATTGGTTGAAGACATGCGCACCATCGACGTGCAGTACGCCTCAGTACACAGCGTCATCGTGCTCCCATGTAGGCAATCGGGGTGAAGTGTCTTGCCCAAGGACACAACGCGGTTGCCGCAGGTGGGATTCGAACCGAGGACCTCTCGGCTTGCAGCCTGCACCTCTACCAACTGAGCCACCGCGCCCCATCTATGGTATGAAAAAGACCAGGAGAGCGATTCCATGCAGTAAACATTGCTGAGCATGACCGCTATGGTGGAGGGTCAATAATGGTCTGTGGCGGGATGAGCTGGGATGGACGTGCAGAACTCTGTGTCCTTGGTCGTGGAATATTAACCGCGCAGCGGCATATTGATGAGAGCTTGGATGCCCACGTCAGATTGCATGCAGGTGTAGTGGGTGATAGATTCATTCTGATGGACGATAATGCCCGTCCTCATGTTGCCCATGCTGTACAGGAGTGCCGACAGAGGAATGTGGTTGAGCGTATGGACTGGACGGCAATATCCCCTGACCTCAATCCAATCGAACATGTCTGGAATGAGTTACAGCCTGTAATTTCAGTTCGTCCAATCCAAAACAAGAATTATCCAGGCGTTTAGTGCTTTGCTGGTCCAATAAGGGAGCAACATCCCACGAAGGACCATTTGGAACCTGACTGAGAGCATGAGAAGGCGTTATCAAGCTGTAATTAATAATAATGGGTCTCAAACTCGATATTTACCCATAATAGTTCGCTCCGTCAACTTTTTGGCAAATTTGAAAAAAAAACTTCCTCTTTTGCCAATAATATGCATTTTCCGCGGTTATCGTATTCAAAAGCTAAAAAAATAATGTCAAACACAAACAAAATCTCAATGTCTGTGCTTAAATCATTAAGTGTATAATTAAATATAAATTACAAACACTTTTCATAGCAATATTTCAACTAAAACGTAAAACAAGTAGTTGGATATACTTGGTGTTTAGCACACTTTGAATAGTATAGTTTATCGTATTTCCAAAATAGATTTACCGTTTTAAGCTATAGTTGGTGAACTGTTGGTAAACATAAACAAATCCCACTTTATACAACTGTAGCTTAATAAGAGGAGTAAACAGCGACGCATTGTCTGAAGGGAAATGGTGATCTGTGCAATTTATCACGGTGTAATTGTAATATTAAAACCTACCGTATATTAAGTCACCTCGGGTTCCATAGAAAATAAATGAAATATGTTTTCAATATCCGGAATAAAAAGCAAAAGTTCCCAATACTAATTCTTTATCATTTATGGTCGTTTCAGTTTCTATGGCTACACCATGACCCCAGACAATATGTGAAATCAAGTTCAGCCAATCGGTTTTGTCCATACAAGCCTTATTCCAGTTGATTTAAGGTGGGTGTAAGAGATAGACTGGTTATGACTTGATAGACAGATTTCAGGTCATACCACCATGAAAAACCTTACATACTTGATTAGTAGCTTGGCAGTTTGGTTGCATTTTAATTGGGTTAATTAGATGGTACTCCTGCGGCAATGGATCTGGGTGAAATATATAATACACATGACCCTGTGTTTTCACATTTGACGTGATCTGATCGAGATATTAACACGAGTCATAATTTTATAAAGACAATTTTGTAAAATTTTGTAAAATAAGAATGAATCACAAGATGTAAATTGAATCAATAACTGGGATTACATCGTTTACGCATTTGCATTTTTCTTTACGTGAGAGATTTTACATTATTATTTCCAAAGTATGATTTACTGGGATTTCCCGGTTTGATTAGAAAAAATAACTTAACAAGTGAATTATACAATCAATAATTGGGTCATGTATCCGTGCGCGCAAACTAAGACGCTTTGCCGTGGGTGTAATGGGGGCTTCATTGTGTTTTTGTCTTGTCAACCCTTTACCTAACATGAAAAGCAGACGATACTTGCAACACGAATTATTGAATTATTATTATCAAAAACATAGGTAATGACCACTCATTGGAACGAGTTCGACGAGCTCGTTCCAATGAGGGGTCATAGCTTATGCTTTAGAGACAAAAATATAAAAAAAAATAATGAACATTAACTGGCGATTTTTGAGAATAGAGCTGGCCCTTTTTAGCCATTACCTTAGGTAATGGGTTAAATAATATAAGTATCGTTAATAATGAAAAGTAATAAACAAAGTAATCGCTTGACCGCACTGGTCACGTGGAATAATTCATTCGAGGCGAGGGACTATATTGTGAAACACTCATGCTCATTCGCGCATTAGTGTTTGTACAACGTCCCTCACCTCTCATGAATTATTTCACGCAGCCAATCCAGTCAAGCGATTACTCTCTATGTATGGCGAACCAAAATCAGGACTTGAGCGATCACAGTTGGAACGAATCAGAATGCCTTGATGATGCAATTCAAATACCCATAAACCCAGAGGACTCGATCGCAAAATTTATTATTTTAGTACTAGTTTTTCAATTATTTTTAATCAAAAAATCAACAAAGCAATATTAGGTGACCCCTTACTAAGGCGAGTTCAAAGAGATCAGACCAATGAGGTGTAGCATGAGATGTTTTTTTAAGGATTTTGAGAGATAGTATGTTTTCCAATTGCCTAAATTGGAAATTGATGGAGCTGTTGTTGTCGATTTGATTGCTAAAGGAATAATATTATTTATTGAGGATTTCAGTTAAAAAAAAAAACCAAAAGACTGGGATATCTTGAAAAACAAATTGTGGGTAAATAAATAAAGACGAAACCGATATTTTTGTAATCACACAGCAATTCAATCGATAATGCTTTCTCGGTGTATACTATTCCAAAACGTAGGGGATATCCAAACTGATGTCGATATTTTCGGAAAATGGGATTGGATATGAGTGATCGGCCATATCAATATGTTACCAAGTTTAGTGTGGATCATGAATATCAACGGCCCATGAACCCTTCGTCTAGGTTTTTTGCACAAGTGCGGCGTTAATGTCTGTGGAGTACGTTTTGAAATGCTCTTTTGTACTGGAAGTTCTTTTTCGGAGGTCTCATCGTTCTTTTCTTGGTATGAACTCGTTCATCAATAGTTTGTGGTCGAAACGTAAATTTTGATGCATGCGAAGACTGACACGTGACAAACGTTTACGCGCCGTTAACATGTTGGAAGCTAGCAACAGACATACTTCAGTAGCTCGAATTATCATCGTTGCTCAAACGATGGTCATCACGTTGTGGTCACGCTACCGTCAGCCAGGCAATGTTGATGACTGACGTCGGTCGGGTCGTTCAAGGGCGACAACTACTAACCAGGATCGTTTCATCCGAACCGCAACATTACGTAACGGCCATTAAAGTGCCACAAGAACTGGACAGCAGCTTCACCGAGCGACAGATGTGCGAGTCATTGGTCAGACCATCCGAAATCGCCGACACAGCAGGAATATGTACGCTCGACGACCTCGAATAATTCCACGTTTGACCGAACGTCACATCGCAGCAAGGCGTAATTGGTGTGGAGCACGACAGCGCAGAGACAATCGTCGGTGGAGCAACGTCATGTTTCCGATGAATCGAGGTTCACTCTCCACTTCTACGGCAGGCGAAACAGTGTGTGGCGGCCGCGGAACGAAATATACCATGACGTAACCGTTAGGCAGCACTATCGTTTGGTGGTGAATCGGTTATGGTCTGGGGGCATAACCATGACAAGCAGAACAGCATTAGAAGGGCAAGTCACAGGACAGTACAACCGTGACAACAGGTTAGCAGCTCAGGTGATGCCAGTTGCGCGACGTCACGGCCGTCGATTTATTTTCCAAGATGACAACGCAAGAGCACACAGGGCCCGTGTTGCGACATAATTATGCCTTGACCAGAACTAAGTCCAGACCTTTCACCAATCGAGCACGTCTATGATATGCTTGGCAGGCGCCTACGACACCGCAACAGCCACCACCAATGTCCAGAAACTCGCCGCTGCACTGCAGGAAGAATAGAACAACATCATTCAAGCTGATATCGGTCAGGAGTATGCGCTTTGGTCAGGAGTATGTCAGATCCGCACTTGTCTCGCGAACTGCGGAAAATTTACAAGGCATTGAGGTCTTGGACTGAATGTTGTACATTCTGAGACTGACCGACCATGTCTTGTACAGCTCAGTGCGTGGAATGTGTACTTGTCAGACACCCCACGATCGCTGAAATCATTCACCAGACGTCACAATGCAATAATGCCTCCTCTGTCTTTTTGATGAAAATATGAATATATTTCGCCATATATCTCACTTTTATCAAATATCCTCTGCTTTTTTAATAGTATATATTAGTTTATCGATATATCGTGCAACCCTAGTGGAGACACAGAAGAATGCTTCTCGTTTGTTTCTTGTAAAATAAATCTCTGGCATTTTTACCCACCTTATGTAGTTGAAACAAAACAGCATGGAATACACCATGTTCTTCAAATAGTATCACCTTCGAGCTTTTGATTTTTAATTTGTTCAATTGTTTGTTTGCCATATCTCGTCACATAGTTTTTATGGTTTGAAGAAGCCGAAGAGACTAACTTATAGACTTTCTAACATACTAACTCACCACAGGCAGGGTTACCGAACATTATCGCAAATGCACCCTTTTTGTTCAGCACAACTGTGTCTCTATATGGGTAATTCAGATAAAGTTTAAAGGGTTTAAAACTCTGCCCAATCTCCAAGGTATCCACACGAGTGAATAAAGGGGAGTATATCGTAAGATAAATTGGTTATTACTACCATTAATGGGTTTCGGAGATGGTATACTGAAGTATCGACCTCGTCTATGGGTTATACATCAACTCGTCCACACGGACACGGCCTCGACGATATACGCCTACATTGAAGAATAACCAAAATCTATCACCAATGTTGGGTACATCATCGTTCTAGACATTTTATGGAATTGTCTTAACCCTTTACCTAACGTGAAAAGCAGACGACACATGCAAAAAAAATAACTCATTTTTTTCATTTTTTGTCTCAAAAACATAGGTTATGACCCCTCATTGGAACGAGCTCAACGAGCTCGTTCCAATGAGGGGTCATAACCTATGTTTTTAAGACAAAAAATGAAAAAAATAATGAAAATTAATTGGCAATTTTTGAGTATAGCGCTGGCCGGTTTTGGCGGTTACGTTGGGTAAAGGGTTAACGCAGCCAAAACCAAAGTAATGTTATTTACACTGAAAAATGACTTCCCAAAATCTAACATATTTCTGGTGGTAACCCCTTGAATTACAATGACGAACATAAACACGTGTGTTTGACTTTTCAAAAAAAATTCTTGAATAACTAATTGTTTTCATTTTTTGTCTCAAAAACATAGGTTATGACCCCTCATTGGAACGAGCTCGTTCTAATGAGGGGTCATAACCTATGCTTTTGAGACAAAAAATGAAAAAAATAGTGAAAATTAATTCGCGATTTTTGAGAATAGCGCTGGCCGGTTTTGGTCGTTACGTTGTGTAAAGGGTTAAGTATATTTTTAGAGTAAACATAGGGGCTGAGTATTTGTTTCGCGATGAGAAAATAGAGAAAACATAAGCAAGTGTTTTGACAAATCCCTCATTTACCCTGTAACATGTAATTGGTTATTGTGTTATATTGTCTACTTTTTATTTATTTTTCAGTTGATAATACACTGATGTCTCTATTATGTAACAATTAACACTTATTGAATAAAATATCGTTTAAACTAAATAGAGAAAACACGACTGTTTTCCGATTATGCACAACTTTGGTAAGAAACATGAATCAGAATAATAACTCACCTGAAACAGTGAATTTTATCGAAAATGAATTTGTGCTTGTCCGATTGCAATGCCCAAGCTTCTCCAGAATGTTGGTCGCAAAACATACATATGCTCCAGTATCAATTGTTGTTGCCTTATCGATTAACAGGACAGATGTGTTGCTGACGACAGTACCATTCAGCTTCTTCCATACATAAGTGGCATCGGGGTGTGCGTCAGTGAAATCGCTGCAATTCACAGTCAATGTGCGTGACTCATGGATAACATGGCTGTTAGAAAAGTTTCCACGGAATCTGGGGCCATCTACAATACAATATCAGCCATAAACAGGAAGATAAACAGGCAACCTTAAACGGGTTACTTTAGGGTTTCTCTCCAGACATCAATACTCAAAATGCAAACGCCCTCAGTACAGAAATTAACAAAAAGGCTTGATGTTTGATAGTATCGCGATCCCGTTGCCACACACTTACTCAGGCGGATCGACGGATTGTAAAATATGTTTCCACACTTTTACAACTCTTGGTTTGCGGGCAATACATCTGTTACACTTAAACTGGTCAATTAGTAAAATTACTTCATGCATTTGATGTTGACCACCCATGCCACACCAACTGCCTAAGAAATGTAGAAAAAAAGTTCTGCACCATGTCAATGCAATTGTAAAAATCAACTCAAGGGCTTTAACAACGAAGAGCCCTAAATTTTCTGTGGTAAATGTATGTAGTGTACCTGTGCACTTTATATTGATTTTACATATCATGTTTCAAATTCAACAGACCGACCAGCTGCACGCTCACCGAAATGACCCCAATATACACATTTAAAATAATGGCGATTTTCCTTCATTTTTCAAAACTGTATTCACAACCACAGCACCCATTTGTTTTAACATTCATTCCGTGTATGTTGTAATAAATCGGTGGGATCACTCCCTTGTGTCCATATTACGAAAGGTGGCTGCTACTGTTAAGTTCATACATAGGAACTGCACTCATGTGAAATGTTATAATTCCGAGCTACAGTTACCACTGGAAGTCCTGTCATGAAATGCGCACAAATAGCACGTCGATCTGTGCGTTAATCTACGCGTTTTGACCATAGTAGAATCAATCAAATTCTGTAAATATGGTCTGTGCACAATCAATGTTTCAGCCAATGGGGGGGGGGGGGGGGGGGGGGGCACTGTTTTTTTAAGCTGAAGTCGCGGTCCCTGGAGCTGAATGAAAAAAATGGGAAAAACACTGAAAAGGACTGCCAGATGCGTACTTTGGGCGTGGTGGAGATCCTGGAACACTTTTTTTCTAGAATACTCAATATACCAGTCTAAAAGAATAAGATTCACTGGGAGTACACTGGGAAGTGAGATGGGAGAATGAAGGGCGTGTGGTTAGGGGGAGGCTGAAAGCAGAGGGTTAATGTGCTAATCGAAGAGATAGACTGGGAAGAATGGGGCAAGGGATGTAATCAAGCAGTTCGTCTCCGAGTGTTGGGAGGAGAGAAGAAGCGTGGGAATAGGGAAGCAGGGTAGCCACGACCTTCTCACCAGAGAACTGCGACAAATCAGCGGCCATTACAAACCACGTATTATTTTAACTGATATCATATTAAGTAGGCTAATGGTACCATTTTCTCGTACTCAGTTTTTTGTGCTGACGCAATTGAGGTATGCACCGAGAAGAAAGCCATTAATTCAAAACGAATCTTAAACTCATCCCTATTGAATAGAGAATAATCGCTTGGCTGAACTGATTACGTGAACTAATTCATGAGAGGTGAGAATAATTGTACAAACACGAGTGCGCGAATGCGCACGAGTGTTTTACAATACAGCCCCTCGCCTCACTGGAACGAGGGGGTCATAACCTATGTTTTTGATACAAAAAATGAAAATAATAGCTATTCAAAAAAAGTGTCGTCTGTTTTTCATATTAGGTAAAGGGTTAAAAAAACAAAACAAAAAAAAAAAAACAAAAAAAACAATGAAGTCCCCATTAAATCCACGGCAAAGCAATTATTGATTGCATAATTCACTTGTGAAGTTATCGTTTATAATCAAACCCGGAAATACCAGTAAATCACACTTTGGAAAGTTATAAAACCATATTAGTACACCGTTCTGATAAGGAGACACGTTTAAATTTCATGAAAATATGATTTACGTATCTGTGTCTTAATTGTCAATTATAACTTCAAAATACAAATTGAACATTTTAAACCGAGCGTATAATCAAAAAGTTTTATTGATCACGGTTCTTCAGCAAAGCCAGGGCATGTATTAGTTTAAAAAAAAATTGCACGTGCGGACTTAATGGAAAGATAACTGCAGTCGCGGTTGATACACACACAATTTGAACGGAAGAATATAATTTCCAAATTCTAGTCAGATTCAAAGAAATTGAGTCTTCTGGTAGATTCATCCTTGGAGTTGTGGGGAAATTGACACTGTTTCTAGTAACGTGTCGTCAACCTGATCGTTTAACCCTTTTCCTAACAAGAAAAACAGACGACACTTGCAATAAAAAATCTTGGATAACTATTTTTTTTCTTCATTTTTTTGTTCCAACGAGGTGTCATAACCTATGTTTTTGAGACAAAAAAAGAAAAAAATAATGAAAATTAATTGGCGATTTTTCAGAAAATCGCTGGCCGGTTTTTGCCGTTCCGTTGGGTAAAGGGTTAAACGTCGCATGACGAGAGACAACTGCCAAGACTCCTTCAGCTTACTATTATATAGACCCGTCAGCTTCAAAGCACGCGCTGTATGTCATCGAGGGACGGAAGACTTCGTGTTTAATGATGCTATAAAGGTTAAAAGTATACGAATTGTCTAAAAGTCTAGGTAATAATGAAATATACTCACAATTGGGACGTTGGATGCTGAACGCATCGCTCTCACCAGATTTCAATGTTATTGTGCCATCAACTTGTGATGCTTGACATGTGAACTTCAGCTGATGATCGTTCAACCCAACTGACTTTATCTCAAGACAATTCTTGAATATCGAATATCTTTCCGTCTGTTTGTCAATCGCTGTTTGGTTTGCTTTCCACGTATACGATAATGGCAAATTACACCCAGGCATACTGGCTCTAGAAGATGCGTGACATTTGATTTTATATGGTAGGTTTTCCACGGGTGGATTCACCGATAGCGCCTGAATGACGCCGATCTTTGGATTGCCTGAAATTGACGTTGCGGCAATAAATATTTTGAAACTTACACACAGAAACAAAGTGCCTACCACAAATAAATGTCTCATGCAATCGCCAAATATGTGTAATTAAAAAAAAAATACGCCATATCTCAAAAATGTAAAATAAGAAAGAGGGTGCGAACCAAGTGTTTTGACAAAATTAACAAATCTCATGCCATAGGCATGGCTGCTTTAAACCTTTATATGTTTGACTTGTCACTCAAAAAACTTCAAAAAACATCACCTAAATTGACCTTCGCCTAAGGAATCATGACGATTTTTCTCTCCATAAAGGCACTTGAAATTTAACAAAACTCATTTTAAAGCAGGGAGACATGATTTAAATAAACTATTTTCTTCTTTTGAGGCAAACAAATCACTCAAGATCCTCCAAAACTCATTTTGAAGCACAAAAACATCACCCAAATTGACTCTCGCCATAACTGGTGTCACTGTGTAATAAGGGGCATAGTGAATTTCTTTCTTTTATTGTAAAATCACTCGAAACATGTCAAAACTCATTTTAAAACAAGAAAACATCATTCAAAAAGCAGTCTCCCCACAAACCAGGTGTTAGGATGGCCGTAAGAGTCCGTGGAGTTTTTCTTCTTTTTTGAGCCAGTTCCAATGACATCCATATTAGTCTGGTTTTATTAAGAAACTTACAAAGTACAACTTTTCTGTCAGTTTTTCTTCACGATTTAAATTAAAGAAACTTCTTGAAAATAAATCCGTTGTCCTTGTGTTTTCCAGGGTGTATGGGAGTTTCGCCTCAGGGAGTATGAGTTGAGTTCCCAAACCGGTCTAAATTCCCATACACCCTGGACAACTCAAGGATAACTAATATTGTCACTATATCCCGATAAATTTGTCTTTTGAATGATCAGAATGCCTTGGACAAATAGCCATGGCAAAGGGTGCACCCAACATCCAAAGTAAATGGAAACTTGCATCTAGGGTATAAGCGCGCGCGAAACATCGGGGTATATGGTTTAAATGAAATCCATTCGGTTGTGCTAGCCTCGATATGAAAACCGAACCAAAAAACCTGAAAATAGTCACAAATGTCATCAGGTTTCGACAATTCAATCATATTTTGCTGTTATAACATACATAGTCGAATAATTACATCAAAGAACTCGAGAGAAATGGCATAAGAGCAAATCTAATAACAAAATAACCGATATGTTTATGTCATTTGCAAAGAAAAGGGATGCAACTCTATTTTGTCTGTTGTGTTTGTAAAAATAAAACAATTATTCACGCGTTTGGCCCACCTGATTTGGTTTCAAACGGGACATAAACGTTATCTCCATCAACATGTATGGTGTATGGATATTTAATACCTTGATGTCTCATTTAAACACCTCGCGTGCGGCGCGATGTTTAAAAACCGACATCCAGGTATTAAATCTCCATATACCTTACGTGTTGGCGGAGATAACTTATAGCATTTTGGTGCCAAACAAATGTTAACTCGAAATGTTACGTCGTAACAAAACGCCCCAATCGCTAATATTTATCAAGTAATTATTACACGACTGTGTTCAGTGTTATCCTCATCTACAGCAACGCTAAACCATGTGGGAAATGAAAATCTGTTCCGCACATATGTGCGGAACGAAAATAAATCGTTGACAGACTATTTATAAATAACGCAATTACAATTTGAATTTTTTCGAAATAGGGTAAGTCGAAACGTGTAATGCCATTTGCTGAAATCCTATAAATTTGTTGTTTAGACAACAATCTGAAAGTCTTCTTTAAGTCCTGGTCGAACCTACAATAGAACGCACCATGCTTTAGAGAAAACGACTTATTTATTTATATATTTAGTCATTTGTTTATTTGGATATTTATCGGTGCTTAAAGCCACATTAGTCGCTAAGGCTGTATTATGGCGAGAATATGGTAGAAAGTAAAACATGACATTGTAAATTATGAGGTAAAACAAACGGATTAACTCCTAGCACTCTGGTAGTATTTAAAAATTTCCATCATTGACTCCATATTGTCCACGTAAAATAAAAAAAAATAATAAAATATATCTTGTTTGACAGATCTCAGTGAGCTCTGTCAAAGAAGATATAATTTATTAAATTCTCAGTTGCATTATGGGAAAAATTGGTTGCTGAAATCTTTGGCATTTTGACACCAGTGTGCAGGTGGTTTAAATAGGAAATAATTAAAATATAATTATGAATATACGAGTGGTTTAAAGAGTAATGAGTTATGATACGAATATAGTGAATACTTTATAAATCAACATGATGATTTGAAACTTGAAGAGTCTAGTTTAAAAGAATAAAAACAATTTTTACATTTACTTAAAAAGATGGTTACTTTAAAAAAAGGCAGAATTTTGTGCGGGAGAGTATGATAAAACAGATGTCTACAGCGAAATATTTATTTATTTATTTGTGTTTAAGGTCGTATATTTGTGCACATTGGCTAATCATGATCACGGCAGTTTTACGGGTGGAGTAAGCAGGAGTACCCGGAGAGAACCACTGAGCAACAGCGAGTAACTGTAAGCAGGGTTAGCAGTAGTTGACGAAAGGTGTATCACTGACGTGCAGTACGTCTTACACAACGCCACTGTGATTCCTACGTGGGCAACGGGGGTGATGTGTCTTTCCCAAGGACACAATGTGGTTGCCGCAGTTGGGATTCGAACCAAGGAACTCTCGGCTTGCAAACCTCTACCTACTGAGTCACCGCGCCCCCTCTACAGTGAAATCACGCCCTTTGACCGAAGAATGGAAATGAATGTGCTCAACTGTAAAACTCCTGCTGATAAGGAAGGTTTCTTCAACCTGGGATTGAGTCAAGCTAGGAAAGACACGTACAAAAGTATCAAAGGGTTAATGCTTGTGACGAAAAGCATTTGCACCCATATTGTCTAGTTTTTGCTGTTTAACAAAATAATGACCCTATTTCTCTCTTGCCATCTATCAATAACACCCCAGGTTCAATTAATGTTTTTGACATCACCAGCTGTTTTCTTCGTGTCTTTTTCTGCGGTGAAGGGTTGATGTTAGTAACCCGATTACCTTCTTCTGCAGAGTATACAAGAAAACAACCTTGAGCCAATTGACATTTCTCAATAAAGTATCGTCAGTTGTGTCATTCATAATCATATAACCCAGTTTCTGTTTTTATTTGGTATTTCAACCATAATGATTTTCCACTTGTTTCGTCATTTCATCCCCCACCCTTTCTGCGAGGCCAACTTAGGGCTATGTTTCTAGCACACAGTATGTGGAAGACTTGGAAAACATGCTCAGTCAGAGAAATGCATACCACTGACCTATTGACCCGATAAGTTTAGGTGGTGCCATGCTTTTATAAGTTGGTTATTCATCCAATTATTTTGCGATTCAAATGCAATGGGAATTGCGAGTCACAACTACCTCACTTATTGCAGTGAAAAGTAATTATTAAAAGTGCAATGTGCGTATAAAATGTTAACTACAAACTTTGTTAAAATAAATTACCGATTGAATAACTTTCCGCTGCCCCCAACAACACCCCTCCCCCCCCCCCCCCCCCCCAAACCTCGACGTTTCACACTTTTTAGGATCTCCGGACAGGACAGACGAAGCCCGTCCGGCCACCCATCAATGTCCGTAGTGAAGGCCAAAGTAGTGCAGTAAACGAGTATCTCCAAAATAGAGACGCCCCTAACCAGGGCACTATTTGTCTCAACTAGCAGGATTTCTTCCCCCGGGACTTTCCGATTGTACCTCGCGGGAAAACAAGGTGCTTGGATAAAACAGGTTCGTACCATTTAGGTCCGGGGCTGTTTATTCGAGGATATCCCACATAAACAGGTCGTTTCCCACTCCGCCACGTTGGGACCTGATTGGTAGGGTATAGGCAAACGATATTCCAGTGATCCTCTAACTTCATGCATTAAACATTTTGTTAAATAAAATAAAAGATAATATTTGGATAAATGGATTTTTGAAACATCGTTTACGGGAACCTATCAATCATTAAAAAATGGATTATATACTCACTCAGAACAATCAGTTTAGAAGTTGTTCTTATTTCCCTTCCGCTTACCAACAGCCTGTAGTCTCCCGCATCAGACATATCAACCTCTTTCAGCACCATTCTGAATCCCTTTCCTTGAATGAAGCTAACATTTGTAACTTCTCTCTTATTTGTGTACAGTATTTTCGATTCTCCAAGTAAATAATAAACCAAGAATTTACTAGATTGTCTTACAGACAGTGATCCTTGTTTTGGAAAAGATAATGATGAGGTGAGTTCAAGGGTAACGTCAGAGCCTTCATTCGCAAGTACAGTATTTCCACTTCTCTTACAAGTTTCTGAAAAAATAAATAGACAAAACTACATGCATGTTTCAATGAGTCGTTTTGTATTCAATGAGTCAGGTGTGCGTAGGAAGAAAAAGTCGAGACCGAAGGTCGAGACGTTTTCTTTCTACGCACATCTGACGAATTGAATATAAAACGACTCATTGAAACATACATGTGGTTTTGTATTTATTACATGACCCAAGCACCTACTGACCTAATTTTCTTTTCTATCAACGGTGGTAAACACCATGCACTTTATGCAGTCGCATTGCTACATGGCGTGAACAGGTTGGAACAGGTTGGTGTGCAATACGGAATTCCGTATTGCACAGCCGTATTGCACGCCGTATTGCATAAGAGAGACTGCATGGGCATGTAATAAACATTTATATTTCTCATGTGCAGACAAAAACGTGTTTGTAATATTTGATTGTCAAATAATCTTTGTTCAAAGTGTTCATTATTGTCCATTAAAAATATTTATGTATTTATTTAATGTTGTTTTAGTTCACGTTTGGCAGCAACACGTGTGCGCAGGCACATTTATAGTACGGTTTATAACTATGTTGCACACTTTGTAGAGCTGTGACTCAATGTGTTGGAAAACCTGACCCAATACAGCTGGTAAAAAAAGAATCTGTTTATAACAACCAACAAGCAAGCATTCTCTTCCCCGGGTTCTGATGTAAAAAGTTGGTCATGATGAAATTTCTTTGAAAACGAAAAGAAGTATACCGAAGAAGAATTACACATCGTACAGTTTTTCGCCAATCTGACATAAGCACAGTTGTACACACGTAATAAACATCATGAAACTAGAGGGCACTCGCCAAATCTATCGCCAGATTCATTTGTTCCCAAACACAACAGGACCTGGCTCCTACTGCCTGACTTTCATATACAACTCAAAGTTTGCAAGTATAGTGTATCCAACTATCTGTTTTACGTTTTAGTTCACCTATTGTAATGAAAAGGATATATATTTTTTTTATTTAATTATAATCTTTAATGATTTAAGTACAGAAAATAAGATTCGATTTGATTTTTTATCTCTTCAATACGATAACCATGGAAAATGGATATTATTGGTAAAAGAGGAAATTTTTCAATCTGCCAAAAAGTTGACGGAGCGAACTGGTATGGGTTCAATATCGAGTATGAGACCCGTTACTGTTAATTACAGCTTGAGGACGCCTTCTCATGCTCCCAACCAGGTTCCTGGTGAACCTTTTGTGGGATGTTGCTCCATTTTTGGACCAGCATGGCACCAAGCTCATAGACACTTCTTGGCTGGACAGGACGGGCTGAAATTACAAGCTGCAACTCATTCCAGACATGTTCAATTGGACTGAGGTCAGGGGATCTTGCTGGCCAGTCCATACGCTCAATCCTCTCCCTCTGTCGGTACTCCCCGGCAGCATGGGCAACATGAGGACAGACATTATCGTCCATCAGAATAAATCTATCACCCACTGCACCTGCATACAATCTGACGTGGACACCCAGGATCTCATCAATATACCGCTATGTTGTCAATGTACCACGTTCAAGGACACAGAGCGTTGTATGCCCATCCCTGCTGATGCCGCCACAGACCATGATTGACCCTCTACCATAGCGGTCATGCTCAGCAATGTTGGCTGCATGGAATCGCTCTCCTGGTCTTCTCCATAACCTAGAACGCCTATCTATACGGTCTACGCAGTACCTTGACTCATCTGTAAAAGGGGCAGGTCGCCAATCTTTTGTCCATCCGACGTGGCCCATGACCCATTTATATCATGCCCGGTGGTGGTTCTGGGACAGTCGAATGCGGATACATTGTCTTCTCGATCGGAGACCACCTTCGTGCTACCTTGCCCGGATAGTCTGCGTCGAAACATTTACCCAATATGCATTCTGAAGGTAACTTCGAAGCTGGGTTGCTAAGGCAAAGCAATTCCTATGGACCTGAATGATCAAAAACCGGTCTTCAGCTGCATATGTTGCCCTGTCTATGACACTACCATGCCGTCTTACTGGTGTGCCATACAGATAAAATCTTGCCCAGGCTCTGGTGATCACCGTATGGTGCACACCAAGGGCTCCACCAACCTGTCGATGGGTAGCCCCTTGCTCTACCATCCCTACAGCCCACCACATTTCTGCTTCAGAGAAATGTCTTCTTACATTTGCATTTGCCATATTAACTCATTAAATCACAAGGGTTTGTCTTGCAATGAAGATTGAATATCCTACACATGCCATGTACATGTAGACAGTACACGAAAATATCATGGAAATCAAGAGGTACATGCTTTCCATGACTCTCACGAAAAGTATGTCTGTCAGGAGAGAGCTAATGTAAACACTGAGGACCATCTCAATACATTCCTCAATCATATCCACCACAAATATCGCAAATATATCACAAGCAAATTTCACAATAATGTGTTAAATAGTTGGAGCTTAGCAAACTTTGAGTAGTATAGTCCTAGCTGCTATTTTTCTCATAGCACCTAAATCACAGCCTTATTGACCCCAAACTGCAGTAGTCGTAGTACCCATTCGTCCTGGACGCTTTTCCCATACATACTCCATATAGATCTGACTGATTTTTTGAGGAGGGTAGTTTCTATGTATTCTATATATATTCGTCTTACAGGTTTCTGAGAAGGGAATTTGTTGCAGGATCATCAATTATTTCCCTGTGTACTCTATACCCATCTGACATTTTGGTTTTGAGGAAATAATTTCTTGACCTGATTTCCATGTACACTCTATATAAATCCGCCACCCGTTTTTGAATAGAAACAGCAACATTATCATTTTTCCCATTTACGCTAAGTAAGTCCCTTATCTTGGATTCTTGTAGAGGGAATATTCTGACGGGTAAACCAGCCATCTTAGTTTTTGTAAGGATGACAATTTTTAGATCCATCAGTTAAATTGTCATGATTGAAGATCAGTCACATCACTGGATTATTACATCAATTTACCACCAGTAAACCCAAATAGCCATACTCATTGCTCTATTCAACCAGTTACATTTTTGAACACCAAATTAATGATTTAACTGCAGGGCGTGTCTCTGTTCATTTAGAACAAAATCTTTGATGTCACCAGTTATGTAAACAATTCTCTCGGACATTTTGCAATACACTCATATCTAAGTCTGTGTCTCTGAGATAACAGCAGTTCAACTTTTTAACCAATGCCGACAGTTTAATAGATCATAGAGATGAGACACGGGTACGGTTTGAATGTTTGAATTTAAAAATTTCCTACTGAACTTTGACATCGACTAATCGGATGTTTAAGGTCACTTAAGGTCACTATCATCCTCATGGCCGCGACACCAGGATATCTTAGAGTGTAGTCCGACTTAGGGTTTTAAATCTAGAAACCCTATGGGTTAAAGTATGCCAATGTGTCCACCAATTGCGTTCGTTCTTCCTTTTCACTTCACTGTTTTAGTGGTACAGTTGAAATTGGTGACATGCTGTCAAATGTTGGGGTTAGAGTGGTGTCATGCCCAAGTGTCCAAGAATTACATTCGTTCATCCCACTTACCAATTTGGGATAAAGTTTAAGTTCATGTCATGTGGTTTAAGTTGGGAGTATTGCATTGCTATTTTACAAGAGTGGCACGGATTCTCCCAGCAGCACTATTCAAAGTTTAACCATACCTTGACCTGAACAATGGCATGGCATTCAACCTGACCATGGTAGTTGACCTTACATTGACTTTCACCTGACTTTGATCACTGCTTGAACTTCGACCTGTTTTTTTTTTAAACTTTGTCCTGACTTTAACCTTTGCTCTGATCCTGTATTACTATTATACTACCATAATACTACTATTGTTATGCCCCCCTCCCACAACCTCCATATTGAGTTGGTCACTATATATTAAGTGACAAAGAAATTAAATTACATACAATGCAAGAAGTATTTCATGACGTGGCTCACATATGGGATAGAATGGCTGTGTCAGTGTCGTCACTCTAAAAGGAACTAGACTTGACAGCAACAGAGATGCCTGCGTCAACATCCCGAGTGATCAAAGGGGCGAAGATACATTAGGATACCAAATAAACATTGAATCTGAGTGTTTGTTTGTGTAAAAGACCGGCAGTGATCCCTGACTATGCTTGGCTTACTGTAAGGGAACAATGAAGTATAAAAGACAATTTATAAAATTAACGCCCTGTCACCTAACTTACTTTTTCGCTCACTCACCACTCGTTCGTTAACCCACTCATTCACTCAACCATTGGGTGACTATCACCAGTCCCACTACCACTACTACCACAATATCCACTTCCAAAAACACCCCATCACGACCACGATTGAATACCTGAGTGTTGCTGCACCAGACCGCCCATCCTTCATATGGTCTTCACCGACCCCCACCCCCTTTTCGGCAGTCGGTTAACAAGGATCGATCACATTTCTGCTGATATTCTCTTTTTGTTCACACCGAGCAGTAAGAACAGACAAATATTCGGGTAAATTTAACAATAACAAATTGGATTATACACTGCAGTTCGGGTGAGGGTGTCTGTGCATGGCAGTGCGTATGTGTGTGAGAGACGAGGGTATGTGAGACACAGGTGCGTGAGGGCATGGGCGTGTGGGGCTAATGGGTGTGTGGAGCCGATGGGTGTGTGTATTCAGATATGTGTGTATGTGTCCGTTGCCTGGTAGAGAGAAAAGCAAGAAATGATTGATCGCAACAAACAATTACAGTTTCTGTATTGTTAAACACATATATACTAAACTAAAACTAAACTAAAACCTTTAGGGAAAAATAGTTTCAACAAGGTCTTTGTGGGGAAAACACTGTGGGAGAGGGTGGGTTTACCAAGTATAACGTATGGCACGGACGTGATTCCATTAAACCAAACCGTTATTAAGAAGTTGGAAAGTACTCAGAATGATGCCGGCAGATGGATAACAGGGTCGAGTAATGCTGCAGCTTTGGAAGCAGTAAGGGGGGAGCTTGGGTGGATGAAAATCAAGGACAGGGTAGATTTGGGAAAACTGTGTTACTTTAACTACTTGAGAAACCTGCCTGACAACCGGTGGTGCAAATTGATGCTCGATACCATTTGGAATTCTAATATAGATACGGGGTGGTCAAAACATGTGAGGGAACTAATGGACAATTACTCTATAGAGGTCACAAACATAGAAGTAGGAATGAAAGAAGGCAAAAGGTTTGTCAAAGAGAGAGTCATGGAAGATTGCAATCGAAACTGGCGAGCAGGGGTTAGCGTGAAAAGATCACTGCAGGGGTTACAATATAAAGAAAAGCCAGCTTTTGAGAAGTACCTAGATGGCACCTTTGGAGGGTCACTGCTGTTCAAACTGAGATCAAGATCACTGGAGCTTCGGGGAAAAATTGGGAGAGATGGAGAAAAGGGATGCCAAATGTGCCACTCTGGAGTAGTGGAGACCCTGGAACATTTTCTCTTGGAATGCCCACAGTATATACCTCATAGAATAAAATTTACTGGAAGAATAATGCAGAAGTGGGGTGAAGAAACAAAGGATAGATGGCTGAAGGGGGACACGAGGGAGAGGGTAGGAATGCTTATTGAAGAAATTGAAAAAGAGGAAGTGAGGGACACTATTAAGCAGTTTATATCTGAATGCTGGGAGGAGAGGAGGGGAAGAGGGGGTGGGGTGCAGGGGGAATGATGGCCTTCTCTTATGAGGACCGCGACAAATCAGCGGCTGGCCAAAGAGTTATTATTATATATATATTCATTGTTTGTTTTCATGTATACAAATTGTAACTTTATTTTAGTTTAAACATTATTTTTTATTTCAATACTGCATATAAATATACAAGGTATAGAACAGCATGCTGAGATACAGTATTAGAAAGTGGATTCAGCAGCAAGCCGAAGCTTATGTAAGCTGTCTCCTGCAATCAACAAATACATCAGACTTTCATGGCATGGAAGAGACTATGATTGAAACAAAATAATATGAAAGAGGAAAGAAGGGGAAAGGTGAAGGGGTGGGGGTGTCTGGGGCAAAGGCAGCTGCTTCCTTTAATAAAGGGAGAGCACAAGAGGGGCGAGCACTGCAGGTGTGTTCAGTAAAATCTCTTGGAAGCAGTAATATAACTCTGTACTTTTTCAAAAATTAGGCTGTTTGCTTCCGCTGTGTATTCAGCATTTCCATTCAAGAGAATATCCGTTGAAATTGTGAATGTCAGTGTTGCTAGTGTGCGCTGTCTGCTCTCTACATAGAACGGACAGTGCAACAAACGAAAGAACACATTGAAGCAATAGCCTCCAAAGCATGGAAGCGAATTGGTCTTCTAAGAAAGTATAAATACAAATTTGATCGCAAAACATTAGAAACAATATATCTGACTTTTATTAGGCCGGTTCTTGAGTATTCAGATACAGTTTGGGATAATTGTGCTGAGGGCGAATCCGACGAACTGGAACGTATCCAGTTGGAAGCTGCCAGGATCGTAACAGGTGCAACCCGTAGTGCCAGTAGGGAACTTATTTATTTGGAAACGGGATGGGAAACCCTAAAAGCAAGAAGAGAGAAGCACAAATTAAAACAATATTTTAAAATGTATCATAGGATGGTCCCTGCTTATGTATCCATGCTGATTCCGCCACGATCTTCGGCGTCCCACGATTACGGCCTACGCCATAACGCCGACCTCGCAGCCCCATTTTGTCGAACCCAGCATCATTACGAGTCCTTTGTGCCATCAACAACACGATTATGGAATGCGCTGCCATCACACATCAGAGAAAATAGTTCATTGCAAAATTTCAACTCGTTCCTAAATAGAAATAAACTGTTCGTTCCAAACTGCTTCAAACGAAGTAAAGACCGTAAGGCACAGACCCACCATTGTAGACTTCGCTTGTGTTGTAGCAATCTTAACGATCATCTGTTTAGAAACCATTTATCAAACTCTCCATACTGTTCATGTGGAGCCCGTGAAACGAGTGCTCACTATTTGTAACTTTATTTAAGAAATGAATTATGACAGTTCGAAATCAATGAACTGATGAAACATATTGATCACGTGAAACTTTTATCAACCTTGAAGCGGTTCATGGTAAATTTGTGCATGATCAATTTGGTTTTCTTATGTTTATTCCTTTCATAGAACATAATGTTTTTAGGTTCGGGCGGGGGGTATCGAATTGGCTTAACCTTAACCCTTTACCTAACATGAAAAGCAGACGACACTTGCAAAAAAAAATTCTTGAATAACATAGGTTATGACCCCTCATTGGAACGAGCTCGACGAGCTCGTTCCAATGAGGGGTCATAACCTATGTTTTTGTGACAAAAAATGAAAAAATAATGAAAATTAATTGGTGATTTTTGAGAATAGCGCTGGCCTGCTTTGGCCGTTACGTTGGGTAAAGGGTTAAGTTATCGGCTTGTCTAACCATAATTCGGTGAAGGTCTATTCATAAAAAAAAAAAAACTACATAGTTCTGATACACAACAGTTCCCGCAAACTGTCAATAGAGTGCCTAAAATACAACTCACACACGGGTCGGGGAAACCGACTATTTGCAGAATGTAAATATAAATTACAGAGTGTAGAAGTACATGTCTACAGTACAGCCAACATGGACTGGTCACTTTTCACGGGCGCAATAATATTATATTAGAAAATCTAATTATAGAAATAATCATCAAAAATTTAAATAATAAAGCATCGGATACAACCCGGTGCTTCATTAATTAAAATGTTGTTGATGATGATTTTCATTACCCGGTGAACGCATGCGTGGACATCTCTGCGCAAGCGTGGATTACGACCAATCCACGGCGACTGTACTGTACTCTGGAAAATCGAATGTCGTGTGCAATATCAATGCGCCATGTTCGAATGTCACATGATCAACTTGTATTCATTGACATGTATCATCAACTGCCAGTACAATGCCCCAAAAAAAAACATTGCACTGGCAGTCGCAATGTTTACACCACAGTTGGTGTGGTGTAAACATTGCGACAACAATGCTGAAAAGTAGTTATAAAACGATAAACGTGTGCGCTTTGTATTGGCAATATACATTCATCGAAATTTATATATGACTTCCTCTCAGAGTCATTTCTGCTTAACTCACTTGTCAGTGCAGCATTCAGCAGATGATAACTGCTGCCAATTAAACAAGTAAGACCCTTGTTATTTATTATTCATCACAGTTTCTTCGTTCTTGCCAAATATGGAATTAACTGACATTGTAAATATAATATACTATTCAAAATGGTAGGAGATATCCAAACTGATGTTGATATCTTCGGAAAATGGTATTGGATACCCGTGATTGGACACATCGATATGTTACCAAGTTTAGCGTGGATCATGAATGTCACCGGCCCATGAAAACTTCGTGCAAGTTTTTCGCACGAGCAGCGCCGCAGTAATGTCTGTTGGGTACGTTTTGAAATTGTTATTTCTACTGGACGGGCTTTTTCGGCGTCTGATGGAATTTGCGCAACGTCACGGCCGTCGATTCATTTTTCCAGGATGATAATGCAAGAGCCCACAGGATCCGTGTCGCTACAAAGTTACCCCAGGAGCAGAACATCACTACACTGCCTTAGCCAGCACTAAGTTCAGACCCTTCACCAATCGAGCATGTCTGGGATATGCTAGTCAGGCGCCTAAGACGGCGACAACAGCCACTACTAATGGAATAAGATCAGGCAGGCTGAAATTGGACCTTTGGGGAGGAGTATGCCACGTCGGACCCGTGCTTGTCTCGCAAACCGAGGGGGATTTACAAGGTATTGAGGTCTTGGACTGAATGTTGTAAATTCTCTGACTGACTGTTCATGTTTTCTACAGCTCAGTGCGTGGAATATGTGCTTGTCAAACACCCATCTATCGCAAAAATCATTCACCAGATGCCACAGTGCAATGCCTCAGCTGTCTTTCTGATGAAAATATAAATATATTGCTTCATATATCTTACTTTTATCAAATATCCCTTTCATTTCTAATAGTATATTAGGACACTGGCAAACATCTCCGTTGGTTGAAAAAAGGAAAACAACAGCATCGAAAAAAAGAACAGAGATATGTCTTTTAGGGTTAATTTGTCACTCAAAAAGTGTTGTCGAAGGCTTAATATACTTACGTAATGTTTCAACAGACTCTGGATTAGTTTCGGGTGTTCTTGATGGTGGTGATGTCCCAGGAGGACCTTGAAAAAATGGTGAACATTGTGTGAAAGTGTACATGTACATGTGCACGCGTGTAGTCCACAAGGAGAAGTTCATCCAACCGATCAATGAAGAGGTTCAAAGCAACTAAAATTGCCGTGCTTGTTATACGTACAGTACGTGGAGAGTGTATTATCACTAAATCACCCGCAGAGTGGAGATTCAACCCAAGCAATAATTGCAAATGTGTTGCAAAGCATAACAAGCACAGGCAAAGTTTCAACCAATGGACCTCCGGGTTAAACCCGGAGGTCCATTGGCTGAAACATTGCTTGTGTTTTTTGTCCATATGTATAAAATTTGAAAGTTATTGTTTGGGTGATAACTCCACTCCGCGGGTGATTTAGTTACAATCCACTCTCCACGTACTGTATATGACAATCGGGTAGAGCATTCACGAATACGAAACAAATCATGCATTAATATTATTTTAAAGAAATTCTTTGTTGAACAAAAGTAATTCTTGAAAATAATAATAATAAATGAGAATGTAAAATGGGGTTTCGGGCACAACCCATTTTTACAATAATCATAATAACGCAAACTCCAGTCTACTATTATCATTCAAAGTGTAAGTCTATGTCCATAAGCGAGAGGGTTAACCCTTTACCTAACATGAATAGCAGACAACACTGGCAACAAAATGCTGGAATAACTAATTATTATTTTCATTTTTAGTCTCAAAAACGTAGGTTTTGCCCCCTCATGGGAACGAGCTCGACGAGCTGGTTCAAACGAGGGTCATAAGCTATGTTTTTGAGACAAAAGATGAAACAAATAATGAAAATTAACTGGCGAATTTTGAGAATAGCGCGGGCCCATTTTGGCCGTTATGTTGGGTAAAGGATTAATTCCATATTTTGGAATACATCTTGATAAGTCAAACGGTGAGAGTGGCACTCTATTTCCATTTACTCCATAAACCTCACAGTTTTTATTTACATCTTATCATATTTATCTGACATCGGAACAATGCTCTATTAAACAGATTCTCTTTATAACGTTTATATTGTATATATTTTTACAATTTTTGTTTACTTCATTTTCTTTCTTTGTGTGTTTCTCTTCGATGATCGAATGCATTTTTGGTTTTAAAGAATCTTCCCTTCACAGCTGTCTTTCATTTTACCTAAACCTCTTTGTTCTTTGCAGAGAACAGAGGATGCGCTTTTGGATAATTGCTCGTGATGTAAATGCCTGCATTCGTATCCATACCACTGTCAAATATCTTCGGTTTGCATATCTGCAAGCAAGCTATCTGTATCAATAGCTTACACTTATAGGCTATCTGTATTAACACTTTACCCAACGAATCGCCCGCATCCGCCCGCGTAATATGCAAATTCAGCAGGTGAAAAAATATTATTTTTCGAAAAATTTCAACAAAACCATATCATGTGACCCCTCTTTGGAACGAGCTCGTCGAGCTCGTTCCAAAGAGGGATCACATGATATGGTTTTGTTGAAATTTTTTTGAAAAAATTTAAAAAATGATATTTAAAATAATAAATGTTGATCTCGTCTGCGTTGGGTAAAGGGTTAATAATAAATATAGACTCTTCTAAGTTCATTTATAAATTATGTTTACACTTATAACTATAGTTAAGACTTTATGTATCTTTGTGAGTTTCATACCCATCGATAGACATAATTCCACATTTCTAAAATGGACATCATATTTCTCATTGTTTCGTACCTTTAGTACTAGTTTTCGAATTTCAGTCTGTGCTCATACTCGTCCTTGCGGGCCTTTATTAAATACGTATGTACCCTTATGTGTAGATGTGCGGCCCCGCTGCATACATATATATGTATGTGTGTGTATGTACATGTATACATATATATTGTGTGTGCGGTGGGGCCGTGCCTGTGTGCATGTGGGTGCACACTGAACCCGTATTATATCAGTTATTGATTGGTCCTTGGCTGAGGCCTTGTCGACTAAGCCCGCTTCTTCTTTTGGAAATTTTGAACCCACCCGCATAGGTTTCTCACCTATGATGTTGTGAGCGGAAAACTGAAATGAACAGTGTTGCACATGCGTATTTTTTTTTTTTGTTTGTTTTTGTTTTTTTTGTTTGTTTTGTTTTCTTTGTTTGTTTGTTTTTTCTCTTTCTTACTGTTTAATCTTTATTGTTTCCCCTTTCATTCTTTTTTCTTATTCTATATGGGAAGGCAGGAAGACAGCCAATCTGGCTGTGCCTTTCCATGCCAGTGTTGTATTCGATCTTGCGTGTTTGTGTTTATATTGTCTTTTCAATGTAAATATTGTATAAATGTATATGCACATTTGTAAATACTGCACTATATATTTTTTTTTTGTATACTAGTGAATAAACATATCATCATCATCATCCCCAAATCTCATCTGATACTCTTGACATTCACTTTTGTTATACAACCGAACGTTCAGGAGCTAATGGATAATCATTATGCATGGAATGTAATTATGCTGGGTACTCGAAGTTTACCTCTGGAATTGACGAGTTTGGATCACCAGACCTTTTGGATCGACCCTTGCAATGTTTCCTACACACTTCTAAAGGAAAGAACTTAGAAGAAACCATATTTATTATTAACCCTTTACCCAACGAATCGCCCACATCCCCCCGCGTAATATACAAATTCAGCAGCTATTTTTTTTCCGAAAAATTTTTAAAAAACATATCATGTGCCCCCCCCCCCCCCTTTGGAACGAGCTAGACGAGATCGTTCCAAAGAGGGATCACGTGGTATAGTTTTGTTGAGTTTTCTTTTAAATTAAAACAAATTATATTTCAAATAATACACTTTGAAATCGTCTGCGTTGGGTAAAGGGTTCAGGGGTAGAACAGTCAATATTTTCAACGTGCAGCCCTAAGGTTTACCACACCTATAACTTCGCATTCATTCAGCTTAATGAAAGTACGATGTATCATGTCCCTGGGTCAGTGAAGCGGCCTCGCGGATTCAAAAGGTTAACTAGTACAAACAACACGAGATGTGCATAATCTCCAATTACTTTTATAGCACGTGGCTATCTTCATTTCATTTAAACATACAGATTCAAGCTCAAAACTAGATACTTTAAGCCACAAGACAGCGAGATATGTTTGTTTGGGTTCATTTTAATGCCTTCAAGCCGCGCGACAAGTTTAATCTTCGAATGACTAGCTTCCAGAATACCATTAGGAAAGATCGGTGGCGGTGGCATTGTAATTAACTAAAGATCCCAAATTGTCTGCGAACATAAGCTTCATCAGAAATTCTACAATTTGGATGCAAATAATTTTTGCAAATGTCTGTTTTCTCTTGGGATATTTTTACTGACCACCGAATTTGGACATTGACACGTAGGAATTTGTTTTTGCGTCTCTAGGGAGTGGGGGTGGGGGTGGGGGAGGGCAGACAGACATACACACTCTACGGGTAATTATAATCGGTGATTTCAACAACCATCAGTACAGCACCCAAAACGCTCTAGAGCCAAATATCCGCCGGCAAATTACCGTTCCTCAAGTAATTAATCAACCTACTTGTTTTATGGAAACATCGCTTTCATTCAATAATTCACTTCTTACCAACAGCCAAACATTTATTCAGGACATGAACTTGGTGACGCTTTCTTACTAAAGTCATCTTTGTATTATTGCCCTAAAATGACTAAACTGAAGTTCCCTATAAAGTAGTCGGTGTTTGAAAAGAATGTAGTGCTTTGTTGAGGCAGATGTTGAAAGCTTCAATAAATCATCCGATGATACGAGGTGACAATATATCTTAGCAGGAAAGTTTTCAGACCATTTTTTGTTGAACGACCATCGAGCAATCAGGTGTACATCTTGGCAACATTAAAGGCAAGCTCTCACCAGGCGTGTTTATTAGAAAGTCCGACGCCGTTGTGGTCTGAGAGTATGAATCTCGTAAATCGTCCATTTCCTATGTTTATATTCACTCATTTGGAATATTTCATTTGGTCTGAAAAGTAATCCTACGGTTCGCTTTTCGGATCAACTAGTATAATGCAAACGATTACCATAAACATTCATTTTCTGTGAATAAACACAAGAATGCCCGCTTTAGACTCCAGTCGACCACATTTTTGATGACGTTACCACTAGGAATGGAGACTCACCACCAAGGTTCGTTTTCTTATTGCGTCGAGTACTCCTATTAATTTTGTCAAAATATTGGAGGTTTCATAGTGAATTAGATACTTATTGAATGGAGCATCTATGACTAAACCACGAATGGATACCTGTATATCTTTGAGAGTAAAGGGAAATTACATTATATCAACTGTCAACTGCTCGCAAACCCCAAGTAAGCAAGCAGCCCATAACAGCGTTGAATTCCGAACAGACTTGGATTGGTTGCTCTAGCGTTTGCTGTAAAGGCTGCACCGCTTATCCAGTGGATACCATTTCGAAAACAAATAACGAGACAGTCCACGAAATTTGAGAAAATACCTTCATACGTTTTTAAAAAGTGGAGGCGCCAATAAATTCCCCCCAAAATCATGGCGACAAATACTGAACTCACTTTACGTCAACAAGTTGTAATGACAAGTATTTTTCAAGATGACTCTTCTCTCTCATGAAAAAGAAAATGCTGAGGCCTTTAACGAATATTTCTGATCGATGTCAAGACCAACAACCCTGCAGTCATTCCACTAATTGCTTTTGACTTCGTGCGTCCCTTCTTTGACAGAATATAAATCTTGGAGAATACCGTGGAATGGAATCGGTGTGAAGATAATAAGACAGAAGACAACGAGCGTGCAGTACGGGGGACTTGAATCAAAGACCCATGTTGGAGTTGTTTCTGTATTTCACACGCGCAATCGGCGCTAGATGAATATATAGGATAACCCCCAACATGAGTCGTGGATTCTAGTCCCCGTACTCCACCCCCTTCTGTTCTGTCTTATTAACGACACTAACGGGTGTTAACCCTTTATCCAACGCAGACGATATCAAACTTTATTATTTTAAATATATTTTTTTCAAATTTTTCAAAAAATTATTTCAACAAAACCATATCATGTGACCCCCTCGTTGGAACGAGCTCGACGAGCTCGTTCCAACGATGGGTCACATGATATGGTTTTGTTGATTTTTTTTTTAAAAATAATATTTTTACAAGTGCTGAATTTGCATATTACACGGAAGGATGCTGCCGATTCGTTGGGTAAAGGGTTAAAATGGAGAAATAATAATGAAGGATTATGTAATATACTTCTCAAATCAGAAATTAAAACGTAAGAACCGTTCTCTAATTAATACCTTAATGCGGTACAATAAGGTCCTGGGAACAGAAATTACTGATTGAAAAAAAAAAAAATTGGCGGAATTTAATCTAACACTCTGTTCATAGCCAATATGGTAGTAAAATTATGATGCTGTGTTTGTCAAACAGGCACAGCGTCATTTAGTGTTACCTACACGGCGTTCATAAATGGGTAAATGGTGTTTTACAAGAAAAATTTAATAAAGCTATATAAAAACAAAATAACTTCGATGAAAGTTCGATAGATTTATTTGCTTATCAAGGTCGAGAAGCAAGTTGTTTGACGTGACGTATCAACTTTAAACATCGTACTGCTCTTAAATTGATTTGTTTTTACTTCCTCCTTGAACAATATCGTGTTTTGCAACTTCACCATTTTTTTGCTGTAATTTAGAACGAAATCTGAAGTAAAGATTATGCTTCAGTGAAAGTGGTGTATCATTAATGTGGGGGACCCCTTTACGGTAGGCTGTAATAAACATGGGATAACTATTACATGTTGTATATTGTGGGTTTGTTGCAACAAATAAAGATTTTCCACTTCTTGGTGGAACCCTTCATCATTTATAAACTGGTAGAGTGCTGGAAGCCCATATTTGGGCTTTACTCTGAAGAGCAGGAACTACAACTTAAAGGTCTCATGTTCAGTGGATGTGCCTTCCTTAACCTTTAAAAGGAAATATTTAGTCTGTTAGGATTTGCCTTGTTACAATTTATGGGAGAGTGCCTACTGGCACTCTCCCATAAATTGTTACAAAGCAAAAACACTCTTAAAAATTCTGATAAACAAAAATAATTTAGCCCCCTACCAGTTAAACAAAAATATTTCTAAAACAAACTGCAATTATCAGTAAGGGTAAACAAATGAATTACTCGCAAATGTGACAAAATACTGATTTGTTCTTACGACGTAAAATGAAAGAGTGTATTACATACATGTACAGACTATACCGACACATTAAGCCCACGAGGCAGGTAGCCATTTAATTTAGATGTCTTAGTTTAAATCGAACATAACATGCTAAACAAAAATAATCTGACACAATACCTTCTGTTATTGATATGGGTGTTATTTAACTTACATATTATCTCACTTGATAGATCTGTAGACACTGTGGACTTTGCACGTAACTCTTCCATTTCTAAAAAAAAGTGATGAATGATTATTTTACAGATATTCACGGTGCATTGTATGTAGTGGATACATTTTAAGAAGAATACAAGTGATGTAGATCTCAGCAGAATGCATTATAAAACACTTTCCGTTTGCTGCAAAGACGTGGCAGAAGCAATTTATAACATGATTGCCTATTCTACAATATACAAAAAGCCTATGACATGAATTTTAGTTTCCCACAGACGGTGATAGGTGTAGGTTTCTTAACATACAAAAGAAATCAAGGGAAATCAGCGATATTCGGATTTATGAATGCAGATAATTAATGTTGTTGTCCTGGCACCAGGCAGAGTAAACTTCTCAGTAAAATTTACAGAGGAAATGTCGCCCTCGAAGCAGAAACTCAAGTCATTTCTCTTCTGGAAAAACATTTTCGTTTAAAATAGAAAGAGGAGAAGGTTGAGAACAGCCGAATTCCTGGATAGTTTGTAGGTTTTGCCTTAAAAGACCCCCCCCCCCCCCCCCACCGACTCCACAGAGGTAATCGGCGGGCAAGGTCTGATGAGATCGATATATGATCTGTGAGGAGAGAGGTACCAGCAGTATAATTGTGCAAGTTGATTGTTTGATTTTTTGAAACACAAGAAGTCTTATCGGAGTTGGGTGGAAGGCATAGCCGATAACTCCTCTCCAAGGAATGGGCAGAGCGTCATTCGCACACACAGAAGGACGTTTGAAGTTATTTGCTCCATCTTGTCCACCATAAGATGTTCCTATAAGTTGCCTACAGACCCAGTGGTCATGGCATTTTGAATCCCCTTAACTGAGATGAGAACCCGTCCCTGACAGCTGGTGTCCGACATTAGAGTGACTCCTTCGTGGCACCCAAACGCCTGTCCAAACCTGAAGTCTTTCCTTGATAGTAGGGGAAAGACAAATTAGGTCAAATAGATTGTTTACCGTAGCCTTCCAGTTTTCTATGAAGTAAAACTGGAGAGACCAGGGAAAGAGATTTCCAGGCGGAATCAAGTCTGTAGCTACTCCGTACAGACCTAGGATTCACGTACAGACACCCACTCGCAGTCCATATCATCGCTTGAATAAAAATGAAGGGGGATGTTCTTATGAGGAAAGCTCTGGCCAAGTGAAAACGCTGACGATTAAGATGAGCCTAACCTTCGATTCTCAGATGAGGAAAGGTGACTGATAGTGTTAGACTTTTGTACGTTGGTGAAGATCCCCGGTGACTGAAGTGACCTAGGATCTTAAAAGATTTGGAAGTCTCCTCCTGAAAGCATTTCTGAAGGATATTGTTGGTATGCCAAAGTCATGTGCCATTACCGAGCACAAGATCCAATTAAACCTTCAAAGGGTAGGGTGCAGTCCGAAGCACATCGCCCGGAATTGGTAAACGTTGACGCTTGCGGCAAGCCTCAAGTATTAGTGGAACAGAAGATGAATCAGTAGGTGAAATAACTTGTATTTGAGGTGAAGACCCAACGCAGACGATATCAACATTTATTATTTTAAATATAATTTTTTCAAACTTTTCAAAAATTTAAAAAAAAAAACATATCGTCGAGCTCGTTCCAACGAGGTGTCACATGATATGGTTTTGTTGAAATTTTTTGAAAAATAATATTTTTTCAACGACTGAATTTGCGTATTACGCTGGCGGATGCGGTCGATTCGTTGGGTAAAGGGTTAGACTAAAGCTAATATGACAGGGTACAGACGCGATCGAAACAATATGTCCAAATGCCGCATGAATTAAACAACCCGGAGCTGAAAAAATATAAGACATTGTCAAAATGAATTTATTTGTAATGAATACAAAAAAATGTGATTATAGAATTGTAAACAATAAGAAATAAGTTTAATAGACTTTTTCAAAACGTGCTGAGGCCAGAAATAGAGTAACAACGGAACAATCAGCAATCGACAACAGGTTTGCAACATGTGGAGTCTTCTGTGACATCTGGAAAGCTTTTGATCGAGTTTGGCACGAAGGAGTTATGTTTAATTGGAGCAATATGGAATTAATGGACCCCCTTCTAGCTTGGTTTACAGATTGTCTTTCCCAAAGAAAACAACGCGTCCTAGTAAATGGCTCATATTCCGCATATCGTGATGTAGAGGCTGCAGTCCCAGGGGGTCAGTTCTCACTCCGTTTCTATTTCTAATATATATCAACGACATTGGGGATAATCTTGAATCGTTAGCTAGACTCTTTGCCGATGATACTTGCTTAACACAGAGCGGAAACAATTCATCAACACAGCAAAGTGTAATAAATAGCGATATAAAACAAATTGTACAATGGTCGAAACAGTGGCTTGTCGATTTTAACGCAGCCAAAACCAAAGTAATGTAATTTACACTGAACAATGACTTCTCAAAATCTAACATATTTTTTGGTGGTAACCCCTTGAATTACAATGACGAACATAAACACGTGGGTTTAACTGTTCAGTCAAATCTATCATAATCCTCTTCTCAGACAAAGTGTTTTGTCTTTAACCCTATACTCAAACCGAATGACGGGAGACTTTCTCAGCATTCTGGAATGACTATACATGCTACTTTTGTCCCGTAAGCGTAGTCTCTCTCTCTCTCTCTCTCTCTCTCTCTCTTCTCTCTCTCCCTCTCTTCTCTCTCTCTCTCTCTCTCTACACCTCAAGATTACTGTTTGATCATTCCAATTAAATTGTGGTAGTTCTGAACCAACACTTATAATGTCTGTGAAGGTCTCTCATTTTAGAAATTTGGCCTGCCGCATTCCCTCAGCGGGAAATTCGGCCCAGCGACCTCCCTCTGCACAATCATAAATCAGAAAAAGGTGGACGATTGGAAAATGTTTGAAAGTACTAGCTGTAGAAATCAATCTATCTGTTACCGACACACTCCGTTGTTTGTCCGATTTCTGGTTGCGGTAATGCGGAGGGCTCGCTAAGTCAAGGTCATAAGTTTCTCTATTTACCCATTCTTCTTTCTCTTATATTTTGAGCTCCATTCACATAAATCTGTTTTTAACTTATGCTTATATTCAGCTGTTTATTGATAATTTATTGAACTAAACAATGTGTACATGTGTTAAAAGTTTGAATCGAAATTTTGGATTATCACAGCTGTATGACTGTCATCTCGTATCTATTTATGTGTAATTGCAATACGAGTGGAAACGACCTTGTATAAGCTATCAACTTTTTTGTCGAATCCACATACATCATTATACTGTTTATGTATATTCTGAAAGTTGGAAATAAATATTGTTTAAACTGAATCTATCATGGGACAAACACATATGCAAACGTTCATATGTCAAACTATCGCAACTCCGCAAAATAAAATATATTATCCATAGAAAAGTACTTGAGAAAACGCATCACGCATTTAGACTCCCGGTCCCTGAGTACTCTAGTCCTGTATGGGGCATTGTCAGCGCTAATAGGCTAAAGAAGATAGATGATATACACTATGGTGCCGCCCGTATTGTTACAGGACTCACCCGATCAGTTTGACAATCTTATAAAATAAACTAATTTTTTGGACATAACGTCTTGATGAAAGACGTTATGTCCAAAAGATTAGTTTATTTTTTAAGATTGTCAAAGTTCAAGCCCCGTCTTATCTAACGAATTTATTGCCATCCACTTTTAATCAAATTACGTCACATAACCTTCGAAACGCTTCGAATCTCATACCATTTGCAGCGCGCACGGAACTGTTGAAACGCTCCTTTCTACCATCTTGTATTAATATCTGGAACTCCTATGATGAGCAAACCAGAAATGCCCAGACACTTTAGATTTATTTTCAAGTCAATGGTAAGCCCTCAATTTTTCAAACCTCCTGAATACTTTAATGTAGGAAAACGGAAAATAAACATAATTCATAGTCAACTGAGAAATTAATGTAATGATTTAAATGGGCACAAATACCAAAATCATATTTCTGACTCCCCGAACTGCACGTGTGGTAATTACATCGAGGACTCTGAGCACTACTTTATGATGCGTAACCAAAACCCTGTCATTAGAAATGAACTCTTAACCCTTTACCCAACGTAACGGCCAAAATCGGCCAGCACTATTCTCAAAAATCGCCAATTAATTTTCATTATTTTTTTCATTTTTGTCTCAAAAACATAGGTTATGACCCCTCGTTGGAACGAGCTCGTCGAGCTCGTTCCAACGAGGGGTCATAACCTATGTTTTTGAGACAAAAAATGAAAAAAAAATAGTTATTCAAGAATTATTTTTGCAAATGTCGTCTGCTTTTCAGGTTAGGTAAAGGGTTAAACAGATAGAATAAATACAAAATCTCACATGTCCATGAACTGTTATTTGGTTTACACTCTCAGTACGTTTCTGATAACGAAACGAATTTTTAAAGCCGTGCATATTTTTATCAGAGATTCTAAACGTTTAAACTGTTAGCTCAGTGAATTTGAGACTGAGAAGAACGAAACATTATTATTATTATTATTATTATTATTATTATTATTATTATTATTATTATTATTATTATTATTATTATTTCCGGCTCGAAGTGACCTTGGCTGTCGAAAGTGTTATTATTATTATTATTATTATTATTATTATTATTATTATTATTATTATTATTAGTAGTAGTAGTAGTAGTAGTAGTAGTAGTAGTAGTATTATTATTTCTGCTGGTATGTTCGAATGTATTCTCATATTATTTACTTACATTTAGGTAATTTTCAACATTGTGTATATTTTATATTTATTACTGATTTTGCCGAATTAGTTTATATTTGTGTTATTTGAAACGGAAAGGTATTGCTAAGTGTTAAGCACTTGTCCTCCGATCCGGTTTGCTGTAAGAGAATACGCAAATAAAATATGTTTAAACTAAACCAGCAAACACCGCGAAGAAAAACTAATGGACAGAAAAAAATATTATTGACACTTAATGGTGGATAAAACTCTAGTTTTGAATATATCTTGGAATACCAGAACAGTTCCAATTTCAAAGAAGATATAAAGAAAGTGCACAGCATCAGCGTGAATATCTGTACAGCTGAGCCCAAATTGAGGAAATGCCCAAAGACTGATGTCCATTGGTAGTTGTTTCTCATGTAAACAAATATGAAATAATTTTCGTAAAAAAATGTTTGTAAAACCCAAAATACGCCGACATGGCTGGGGAGCAGGATAAGTGAAGGATAAAATAGGCAAGCATAGTAATACATATAATAATTATGATGAATGGTGATCGTTTCAAGGACCGAAAATTGGGTGCCACATGATTGTAAATGATACAAAATAGTTTAGAGACAACACTCCTGAAGGAAATCCCGTCTGCATTTTTCCAGATCATGCCAATGGTGTTATTGCATGTTCTTTCCCATTGACCCAGCGTATGAAGTCACCCAAACACAGACATTTCAGAGAGCTAAGAAAACTCAACTGTTTGCACTGTGGCAAACAAAGGAATGGTTATTGGCTGGAACTGAGGAATCTTCCTTGGTTGTGCGCATCGCAGATGTTATGTATGGAAGCACATATAAGACTCTGGAGTTTTTTTCTTCTTTTTTTTTTTTTTTTTTTTTGCTTTGGCTTAATATTTGGCCTGTGTGGAGGTCAAAATTAAAGGTGTGGCCTGAATTCTCACGAATATAATACCATCATTTGTGGGCAAGGAATTTTGTGCTGCTGCCGAAAGAAAATTGAAGCAAGTAATCATGAGAGCTTCATCTAGTAAGCTAGATTCCAGCTATCTTGTTTTTTCTTTTGACGGTGTTTTAGGTGTTAGACTCCTGCAAGTGGGATTGCCGTGAATTCAAATCCTAAATTCCCCCAAACCTGAGTATGTCCTTCCAAATACACACATTTACAAACTTGTTTGATAGCGTCTTTTTCTTGTGTTTATTTTGGAAAACAAGTCCTCGAAAATTAGGTGAATCCTATCCCGTCTTTTTCTATGCTATAACCCAGAGAAACTCAGCAAATCCTTGTGGGTATTTAAACACCTCGTCTTTGGACATTTCCCACACGGTATCACTTATATATATACATACACACATTACAGAAGCTATCTACCATTGACAAAAGTCTGGAGGGGTCTAACATCTTGCATTACCCAGTTTATGCCTTTAGAAATTAAATTTGTCTGCTTCTCATACTGCTGCATTTGCAATAACTTATTAGTGATCAAATACCTACATGCAAACCATAAAGCAATCTATTAAATTGTCATCTGTATCATTTAGGTTTTAAATTTCTGCTAAAAATTAAATCTCAGTGTAAAACTTAAATATCTAAACAACACTGATTGAAGCTCTAAAAAACAGTAAGAAAATCGACGATATATTATACAACGAGAAGGCAGCGCAGTGGGCGGCATTGGACTTCAAGCCGAAAGGTCCACGGTTCGATTCTCGCCAGAGGTAACTGCGATGTGCCCCCTGAGCAAGGCAATCAATACCAATTCCTCACGTAGGTGCACGGTGTCGGTGTGTACCAATGCGTACTGAGCGCCGATGGTACACTTGTTTTCAACTAATTCTAACCCAGCTTGCGTGGAGTTAGTACACGTTGGGGATTCTGGCAGTTACTCGATGGTTCTCTCCGGACACTCCGGATTCCTTCACCTCTAAACAGTCCTACTCGAGTTGATCCTGGCTGTCGAAAATGTAGTTATACACCAATAAATGAATAAAGGGAGAAAAACAGAAGAACGAACACTTTCTACTGGTGTTTTTCTAAATTGCAAAGTGATGAAGTGGTTTGTTGTAGTTTGCAATGTATGTGTTGTTGGCGCATGTATGTGGCAGATGCAGTGGAAAATAAAGACAAAACTGACAAGTGGCAAATCAGACACTTTACATCCACCATCGTAAACAGTGTTCAGCTCTTGAGAATAAAACTAGATTGTTAACTGTCTGCATATTTGATAACAAAGGACAAGTAGAGAATAAGTATGAAATAAATAATGGATTAGAGAACTATAAAAAAAATAAGAAGCAGAAAAATACAAGATTATAAACTTAGTAATAGAAAGCAATGTTATTAAATATTAACAGATAGATTGACTGGAATTATGTTAATTTTTGTTTATTATTCCGCCCCACCAGTAACATAAAAAAGGGATGTCTGAATTCGGTCCGCTTACCTATATTCCTGCATGAAGCAGTACGAACCACCGTACCCATCGTAATACTGCACCACTTCGTCCAAGTAGGTGTGCTTAGAAGTTTGAAAAAACATAAACGATAATATAAGGGTTAATCACTATAGTGATGCTTCCCATGTTCTCAGCTATGCGGGACCCGGAACTTACGGACAACTACCTTAACATAACCTCTTACAAGACAGGACTGCAAAGTCTAAAAAACAAGAACATTTGTGAAAAAAAACATTACACTATTCTCAAGTGTTGTGGTGATGCGGTGTCAGTTGATTCTGAAGGCGGTATGAAGAAAAATAAACAACGGATAGCTTTGTTCGTACAAAGCAACATGCACACAATTTGACCTAAACGCAAATTCTTACAACTTTAGAAAACTGAATTTTACTAAAATAATTGGATTAACATTGAAAAAATACAGAATATGAAGTTGTAATCAATGGTGGTGCATTCCGACCACTCACCTATTAAAAACTAAAGCCTTGATGGGCACAAAACTACCTTAGCACAAACTCTTGCAGCCCTGGATTGTGAAATAAAATAAAAACTAGAAAAATATTCTTATATTTTATAGTTATGAAATTTAGGTTGCCTCTGAAGGTCATGTGATCACATATAAACACAAAAGAGGTTTGTTAAAGCAGCATAAGGTGAATACAATAAGATATAGATGAAAATATTTAAACTTCCCAAAACAATATTTTTACCGTTTCTTGGTTTGGATGTAGATATTATAGGGAAGGTCTTTTGCAACCGACATAAAAATCTTAGTTATTAGGACATTTTTGTGGGAACAATTCCTACAGGCAAACTGGGAACACCCCGCAAATTCTTATATTAATAAGTGATTGGTCGTACTCCAATTAAAACCTACAACATAAACCCTCGAATTTATATTTTCGACGCGAATGAAGACAGCATGCCACAAAAGCCAAACCCAAATAATTTCAACTCACCAGTTTCTGTGGTGATTTGTACAGTTCCGAAACTAGCTTTTCTTTGCGATGGTGGAGGTGCAGCTGAAACGGAAATATTGTTATGATTTTAAATACCAAAAATACAATTCTATAAGAAAGCATGTAGTAACAAATTATAATATGCGAAACTGATTATATTGGTCGGCATCTCTGTCCCCGCCCCCATCCCTACACATTTTAGAACATTAATACAAACCCAATTTCTTCTTACATGTAACTAGATCTAAGCGAGAAAATTACAACTTGAAATAAACACAAAACTCTATCTTGACTGTAAATACTTTAAATTTGGGAGACTTTTTTCGCAATACCTTAACCTAGAGTTGTATATTTCTGTTCTCACATTTTTAAATTAATTTCAAATAGATGCATAGTTTTTGGGGCTCATTCATAAAATACCCATATTGTAAACTAAAAGACATAATTATCAAATAAATTTAGACCTGAAAAATGGAAGTTTCTAATAATTGTTGTATTTATTATATCTACCACTGTTAGCACTCTACTCGATAGAATTCGGGCCAAACGCTTAATTTAGATCGATTGGGATTTACAAAACATCATTCTGAGCAGAAGACAAAGAACCCAGAGATCCTAGGTCTCTAGCTCCCGCTTCTTTGTTCTCTCGTACTATGAAGTGAATATGGAACGCTGTGCGCAGTAAGAAAACTTCCATTTATCTGATCAAATACTAGAATGTGCATACGATCAAGAGAATGACAAAGCTCAAGCCATATTTATCCTACTCTCCGCATCAGGTAAGATGTTGTATGCGATACGATAGTAGATTGATCTAGAAGTGGAATGCACTGAAATTCGTGAACTGTCTGGTTGGAGAGAAAGGAACAGTCTGCTCCGTCCTTTCCGAATAAAACTGGACGGTTTTGCGCAGACTCTTAATGCCCTAACTGGACAAAGTAAAGGTCTAGAGTTATTAACAGGCGGTAACCCTTTACCTAACATGAAAAGCAGACGACACTTGCAAAAAAAAATCTTGAATAACTAATTTTTTTCATTTTTTGTCTCAAAAACATAGGTTATGACCCCTCGTTGGAACGAGCTCGACGAGCTCGTTCCAACGAGGGGTCATAACCTATGTTTTTGAGACAAAAAATGAAAATATTTTGAAAATTAATTGACGATTTTTGAGAATAGCGCTGGCCGGTTTTGGCCGTTACGTTGGGTAAAGGGTTAAGGCAGTTAAGACAGCGGGAGTAGGTGAGTTACCTACACCTGGCTCTTGGTCAGAAAACATACTTGTGTGGTAAGGGTAATGAATGTACCAATACTATGACAATGAGAATCATCAACAGAGAGGACTTGGAATTCAATAACTCTGCTTGCTCTACCACGTGAAAGTAAAAATACCGCCATGAATGTCAGAAGCTTAAACTCCAGATAATCTATAGGGTTAAAAGGAGCGTCTCGTAAGTCAAAAAAAAAACAAGCACTATTTTTTTCTGATGGAAAACAACTCTAATAGTTTTGAAAATAATTGATCTGTAGCTGAAAAGATCTTGAGGCATTTTTTGATGTTGATGAGTTGAAATTTCTTAACACCGAACTAGGAAATATTCGACATCAGGAACAGTAGGATGTAAATTATAGTCCAAGGTGTGACACCAGGTGAAGAAAACTCCCCACTTCCATGTATAATTCAGAAGAGAGATGGTGCTCCTTGATGCGAATATAGAGCTTGTGCGGTATGCCATCGTGGGGGTCAATCGTTATGTTTCGACCATGATCTACCTGAGAATACTGACTGCATGGTGACGCCTGCGGAACCGATGATCAGTGGAAGCACAACAGTCAATGCGTATCGAATCTCTACTTCTGTGAGACCAAGGATGATCCGCATGATTGCTACGACTGAATGAAGAACGGCGACTCCTGTTGTCGGAATATCTACCCTGTGAACGTTCACACGGTCGCTGATAATCTGACAATGAGTACAGTGCCATGTTATCTGTTCCCACTGGGTGCTGTGCTGCTGTGGACATGCGTTGATGTGCTTTTGTTTTAATTGAATAAACCAGTTGGTGAAACGGCCAGTGGATCTTTGGGTGGATATAGTTTACTGCACATTATCGTGGTACAATTTACGTCAACTTGTTTTTGCCGGAGTCCAAAAACAGAAACACCTGTCCTTACATAAAGTTAATGTAAATTTCCCGTCAGCTTGTTGGGTGGCACAAAGAAACAAAACCGAATTGTATTAATCATAAGCCACATGACCTTCAAGGATATCTTTATGTGTTGAACTTATTTGTATTGAAAATGGTCAAAAGAAAAGAAACGTAACGCCTAATGGCACCAGTCAATTGGTTCTGTCAGTTATATAAATTTGGAGGCCTGTAATGTCAATCCGTTTACTGCAGCGAGAAATCACTGTGTTAATTATTTTTTTTCATATGCTAAGCACTGCAATTCAATGCATTGTAATAAAAGGCAAATTGCTGCACGAAACGAGGGAAGGATTCCAGCTTTCGGACGTATTGCGAGTTAGTTATAGCAGTAGAACAGAACTAATCCACCTCAGTAAACAAACACTGCTATAGTTCATCTCATGAGATTTGTTTTAAAGTGTACAATTATGAATATGTATACACACAGGACTGACACGTGATAAGGAACGTAATTTTATGCGTAGAACTTTTTTTGTATTTCAAAATAAGCGGCAAATCAGTCTGACAACAATTTCACAAGGCGGACCATGTGCGAAAATCGAAAAAACAATCATCTGAATGAACAAATAAATAAAATTATCGAACGTTTCTGATTGGAATGTGGTGAAATTTCTCTTGCTGATATTTCGAAGGCCAACAAAGGTTACTTTGTGTGTTTTACTTAGTATTTTTTTAATCAAATTATGTATGCTACTAGAGTACATAACATTGTTTGAAACACACATGCAAGCGAGTGGAAGTGTTCGTTCGAGGTCAGCACTTCAATGATATTGTAGCCAGTGCTTTCACAGTTCATCTAAATGTCCTACGACCAAGTTCGTTTTAGTAGTAGTTACATGCTTCTTTAACAGTAAAAAGACACTTTCTCATTTCTAGCACCTTTACGAGACAAACGAAATTTTAAGTAAACACAATTTACAAAAGTGATGAAGAAGAAAGAAAATTATATGGAGAAACCTTGAATCAAATTATTTCAACTTTCTAGTTAGTGTAGAGGGTTTAGCAGTTTCTACTATAGTCGCTGTTTTTGCATATGCAGCTGAAAATGAAAGATAGTTGTAAACATGGTTGCCAAAAATAACCTCTCATATGCATGCATATGTAGCAATAAATTCAGTTTGCCAGCGGCTTGGAGCAATATATGTCCACACGTCTGCTATAGTTGTATTTGTATTAATGCCAGGTATTCACTGGCGACGGCCCTCTGTTTGCTATCAGTGTTCGTCTATGTACGTGCAGAAAATGTATGTCAACATTAATACTGCCATACGCACGTTTACTAATGTCAAAGCATATATATGAAAATGCAATTGCTTCACTTTAAATTTAAATCTTCAAAGACTATCAACAAACATTATCCTACCTTGAAATATAGTAAAGACTATATTTTAAATCCCCACTTGTCTTAGTTATACACAGTCTTTTTTATGAGAACTCTACCATCTAGCAAAAGGAGAACACACTCCAAATTCTTACATAAAAAGATATTTATCGTACCCCAATTAAAACCTACTACAGAAATCTCGAAATACTGCTATCAAATCGAATGAAGACAGCATATCACAAAACCAAAATTCAAATAATTTCAACTTACTACTTTGCGTAGAGGCTTGTGCAGTTCTGACAGTAGGTTTTATATGTGATGTTGGAGGTGCAGCTGAAAAGGAAAGACAGTTACAATTATCAGGACATATGAAAACGTTAGACGAAACACAAGATCTTCTTACTTGTAAGTATAGACTAAGCTAGGAAATCATAACTTGAAATAAAAAAAAAACAATATGCCTTTACTGTAAACACTTTATATTTGGCAGAGTTTTTATCAGTACTTTAACATGGATTTTTAAATTTTGTCCTCACATTTTTAAATTACATTTAAACCGACGCACAATTTTTCAGCACATTCACAAAATACCAATCCTGTAAATTCAGGGAAATAATTATCAACGATGGTCCTCCATTTGCCAGCAGTGTTCGTCTATGTTAGTGCATTAAATCTATGCCAAAAATTAATACTGTGATAAGCACACTTATTAATGCTCAAAATGTAGATATTGTAATGCAAATCGAATGAAGACTGCATATCACAAAACCCAAATTCAAATAATTTCAACTTACTAGTTTGTGTAGTTGCTGGCACATTTGTGAAACTAGGTTTTATATGTGATGTTTGCGGTGCAGCTGAAAAGGATAGACAGTTACAATTATTAGGACATATGAAAGCATAAGTGGAAATACAAGATCTTCTTACTTGTAAGTATAAACTGAGCGAGGAAATCATAACTTGAAATAAAAACAAAATTACCCCTTTAATGTAAAGTCTTTATATTTGGAATATTTTTTAACAATACTTTAACATGGAGTTTTATATTTTGTCCTTACATTTTTAAATTACATTTAAACCGAAGCACAATTTTTCAGCACATTCACAAAATACCAAAATTGTAAATTGAAGAAAATAATTATCAAAGAAAATCATACCTGAAAAAAGGAAACCTCTATTCTTTTCTAATTTTTCTTTTGTAATAAAAGACAAATTGCTGCACGAAACGAGGGCAGGATTCCAGCTTTCGGACGTATTGCGAGTTAGCTATAGCAGTATAACAGAACCAATCCACCCCAGTAAACAAACTGTATTTTTCATAACTACAGACATGTTGGCACTCTATTCGATAAACTTCAGACCAAACCCTTATTTTAGATTAACCCTTTACCCAATGCAGACGATATCAAAATTTATTATTTTAAATATAATTTTTTTCAAATTTTTCAAAAAAATTTCAACGAAACCATATGATGTGACCCCTCGTTGAAACGAGCTCGCTCCAACGAGGTGCCACATGATATGGTTTTGTTGAAATATTTTGAAAAATAATATTTTTTTTCAACGGCTGAATTTGCATATTACGCGGGCGGATGCGGCCGATTCGTTGGGTAAAGGGTTAATTAAGTTTTATTGGTACTTCTGTGCGTATAACTTATCTGTATTGAAAAAATAGGCAACAAATCTGTGTTTCTCAAGAATTTCAGAAGGAGGACCATGTGCAAAAATCGAAACAAAATCATCTGACTGAACCAGTAAATAGAACATGTAAAGTATCGAATGTTTGTGATAGCTATATGGAGAACACGATCTTTCTAATTTTTTTAAGGCCACCAAATGTTACTTTGTGTGTTATACATAGCAATTCTGAATCAGATTATGCATGTTTCTCGAGTACATACTATTCATTGAAACACATATACAGGCGAGAGGAAGTGTTCGTTTGAGGACAGCATTTTAGTGATACTGTTGCCAGTGCGTTTCACATATCATCTAAATGCCACACGACCAACTTCGTTTTAGTAATAAATGCATACTTCTTTAACAGTGCAAAAACACTTTCTCGTTTTCTACTCTTTTTACGTGAAAATAGAAATTTTAATCAACCACAATTTGAGCCTACTTCTATTTTCGAAGCTAATGACGAACAGCATTATGAAAAACGCGCGATTCACATTATTTCAACTTACTAGTTAATATAGTGGATTGTGTAGTTTCTTCTCTAGGCGTTGTTTGTGGTGTTGAACGTGCAGCTGAAACATAGAAATGGTTAAAAATCTGACTGTCCAGAATAACATTTCATATGCATGCATGCAACAGCAAGTTATATTATCAATTTGCCAGCGGCTTGGAGTAATACTTCTGCTCTAGTCTGTATGTGTATTAATGACGGGTATTCACAGGCGATGGCTCTCCGTTTGCTAGCAGTGTTCGTCAATGAACGTGCAGAAAATGTATGTCAAAATTAATACTGCCATACGCACGCTGATTAATGTCAAAGTATATATATATTAAAATGCAATTGCTTTAATTTAAAACTAAATCTTCAAAGACAATCAACAAACAATACCCTACCTTGAAATATAGTAAAGACTGTAGTTTCAATCTCCATTGTCTTAGTTATACACACTTATTTTATGAGAATAATACCAGCTGGCAAAATGAGGACACACAGCAAATTCGTATACAAAAATACAAAAAGGGAATGATCGTACCTTAATTTATTTATTGGTGTCTAAAGGTCGTATATTTATGCGCAATGGCTAATCGTGACCGTGACTGTTTTGTGGGTGGGGGAAGACGGAGTGCTCACAGAGAACCACACAGCATCGACGAGCAACTGCGAGGTCCTCAACATTCTAACTCTGTTCAAGTTCCACTCAAGCAGAGTTACAGCGGTTGAAGACGTGCACCATCTACGTGCAGTGCGCCTTAGTACACGGTGCCATTGTACTCCCGTGCAGGCAACCGGGATAAAGTGCCCAGTCGATGGACACAACGCGTGTCGTCCCGGACTGGGATTGATCTCGGGACCCCTAGCATAGAAGTCCAACAGTCTACCACTGAGCCACCGCGATCCCTAGTACTCCAATTAAAACCTTCTACGGAAACCCTAAATTTCTGTTATCAAATCGAATGAAGACAGCATACCACAAAACATAAATTCAAATAATTTCAACTTACTAGTGTGAGTACCGGCTTGTGTAGTTGTGAGTCTAGGTTTTATATGTGTTGTTGGAGGTTCAGCTGAAAAGAAAAGATAGTTACAATTATAAATACCAAAATTAAATTTATAAGGAAATGTAATCTGTCTCCGCCTTCTTCATGGTAATGAAACATACTTGTGTTGTAATGGTAAGGAAGTTACAAGTACTTCGATAATTAAAATTCTCAGCAGGGAGAATGCGGTGTCGATTAACTCTGCCAGCTGTGGAAATTAATGCAATAATTCTGTCATGGATGTCAGAAACTTAAAATCCAGGGCATCTATAGTTTTAAAGCGTAGCTGTTGTAATTTGAAAAAAAAACATGCAAAACGTTTCCTTATGAAAACAATCTTTAATTATTGTGAAAATAATTGTTCTGTATCTGACAATATCGTGCGGTATCTTTTGATGAGGGTGGGGGGACATTTCTTAATATCAAACTAGGAAATCTTCGATGTTAGGAACAGAGGGATGCAAATCAAAGCCAGGGTTGTCCGACAACAGGGAAAAGCGCTTCTCCACGACCATGTATAATTCAGAGGAGAGACGGTCCTCCTTGATACGAAACACAATGCTTGACCAAATGCGATATCGTAATGTGGAGGTCAATCTCAATATTCTGACGATGATCTACACGGAGATACTGACTGCATGGTGACGCTTGCTTGACTGATGAACAGTGGAAGCCGAGCGAACCCTGTTGTCGGAATATCTACCCGATACCTTTCACGCAGTCGCTGATAATCTGCAGAAGTGTACGGAACAATACTATCTATTGCAACTGCGAGGAATACTGCTCTAAACATATGACTGACGGAGCTTTTGGTTAAACAGTATAAACTTCTTGGTGACAAGGACAGTACATGTTTTTTTGTCTTTTGTTTTTTTTTTTTTTGGGGGGGGGGGTGGGGTGGATATATTCTCCTGGACATCATCGAGGTACAAATTGAATCAAATTGTTTTTGTCACAGTCAAAACAGAAATATGTGTCCTTGCATAACGCTAATGTGCGATTCCAGTCAGCTTATTGTGTGCCGCAAACAAACAAAACCGAATTTCATTAATAATAACCCACATGTCCTTTAAATGCACTTTTGTGTTTTGAACTTATTTGTATTTAGAAATGGGCAAACGAAAATAAAAGTAACACCCACCTCTCTGGATAGTGGATTCTCTCTGGAATATACATTAAGAGCACAGTAATTTCAGCATGTTTAATGCAGCGAGAAATCCCTGCCTTAATAACCTCATTTCATATGGTACGAAACGTAATGCAATGCAATGCAACGTAATAAAAAGCAAACCTTTCCCCGTAATGAAGGCAGAGTTACAGATTTCGAACAAGTTGACCAGTCAGTTATACCAGAAGAGCAGAACCCATCTACCTCAGAAAGCACCCATTTCTACATTTTCACTCATGGGAATTATTCCAAGAGTACTCTTATGCACATACATACGATTGAAATGTTAGAATAAAGGTATTTTTGTGCATAGAACGTATTTGTATTGCCAAATTGGCAACAAGTCTATTTTTTCAAGAATTTCACAATGTGGTCCATGTGGAAAAATCCAAACAAATCATTGGATTGAGCCATTGAATAGTACACGTAAACTTATCGAACTTTTGTGATTGGAATGTGGTAAAATTTCTCTTTCTGATGTTTTGAAGGCCGACAAATGTTATTTTGTGTGATATACATTGCAATTTTCAATCAGATTACGTATTTTCTAGAGTACATAACATTCTTTGGAGCAGATATACACAACTGGAGAGCTTCGTTTGTTATCAGTACTTTAATGATACTATAGCCAGTGCGTATAACAATTCATCTAAATGCCGTACGACCAACTTCGTTTTAGCGATAGGTACATGCTTCTTTAGCAGTGCAAAAAACACTTTCCTATTTACAAATCCTTTCGCGTGAAAATCACAATTTCAGTTAAACACAATTTGAACCTACTTCTATTTACGAGGCTAATGAAGAGCAGCATATGACAAAACCGGGATTCAAATTACTTCAACTTACTTGTTAGTGTTCTGGCTTGTGTAGCTTTTACACTAGGCGTTGTCTGTGGTGTTGAAGATGCAGCTGAAATGGAAAGGAAGTTATAAATATGATTCCTAAACACAACATTTCATATGCATGCACGTAGCTGTAAATTTGGTGTATTATCATTTTCCAACGGATTGATGTAATGAATTTTCACACTTTTGCTGTAGTTTGTATTTGTATTAATGACAGGTAGTCAAAGTCGACAGTCCTTCGTTTGCCAGCAGTGTTCGTCTATGTTAGTGTAGTAAATGTATGCCAAAAATTAGTGCTGTAATAAAGCACACTTATTAAAGCCCAAAACGTATATATTATAACGCAATGCCTTTAATTTAATTCTACATTTTTGCAGACAATCGACAAACATTAACCTGAGGAGAAATATAGTAAACACTATACTTTCAATCCCTGCTGTCTAGATTAATCACTTATTTTTATGAGAACAATACCAGCTGGCAAAGTGAGAGCACACCGCAAATTCTTATATAAAAAGTGATTGATCGAACCCTAATTAAAACCTACCACAGAAACCTCGAAATCCAATTATCAAATGGAATGAAGACAGCATATCACAATACCCAACTTCAAATAATTTTAACTTACTAGTTTGTGTAGTTGCTGGCACAGTTGTGAAACTTGGTTTTAGGTGTGGTGTTGGAGGTGCAGCTGAAAGGGAAATACAGTTACAATTATTATGACATATGAAAGCATTAGTGGAAATAAAAGATCTTCTTACTTGTAAGCATAGACTAAACGAGGAAATCGTGACTTGAAATAAAAAAAAACAATGTGCCTTTACTGTAAACACTTTATATTTGGCAGAATTTTTATCAGTACTTTAACATGAATTTTTATATTTTGTCCTCACATTTTTAAATTGCATTTAAACCGATGCACAATTTGTCAGCACATTCACAAAATACCAATGTTGTATATTCAAGGAAATAATTACCAAAGGCAATCATACCTGAGAAAATGGAAATCTCTTTTAATTTCTGTATTTATTATAACTACAGACATGTTGGCACTCTATTCGAAAGAATTCAGACCAAACGTTTACTTTAGATTAATTGGGTTTTATTGGTACTTTTGTGCGTAGAACTTATTTGTATTGAAAAATAGGCAACAAATCTGTGTTTCTTAAGAATTTCGGAAGGTGGACCATGTGCGAAAATCGAAACAAAATCATCTGACTGAACCAGTAAATAGAACATATAAAAAAAATATTTCTAGAAGACAAACAAAAGTTACTTTGTGTGCAATACATAGCAATTCTCTATCAGATTACTGATGCTTCTCGAGTACATAATATTCATTGAAACGCACACAGGCGAGGGAAAGTATTCGTTTGTGGTAAGCACATTAATAATACTACAACCAGTGTGTTTCACATATCATCTAAATGTCATATGACAGAAATCGTTTTAATAATAAATCCATGATTCTTTAACAGTATAAAAACTCTTTCTCATTTTCTACACCTTTTACAAATAGCAAATTTAAATGAACACAATTTGAGCCTAATTCTGTTTCATGACGAACAGTATTATGGAAAAAAACGGGATTGAAATTATTTCAACTTACTAGTAAATGCAGTGGCTTGTGTAGTGTTTGCACTATGCATTGTTTGTGGTTTTGAAAGTGCAGCTGACAGAGAAAGATTATTATAAATATGACTGATCAAAATAACGCTTCATATGCATGCACGTTACAGCAAATTCATTGTATTATTACTTTGCCAGAGGCTTGGAGTAAAATATTTTCATCCTTCTGCTAACGTCTGTATTTGTACTAATGACAGGAATGCACAGGTGATGGTTCTCCGTTTGCTTACGGTGGTCTTCTATGTATGTGCAGAAAATGCATGTCCGAAATTAGTACGGCCATACACACGCTTATTAATGTCAAAAGTATATATATAAAATGCAGTGTTTTTAATATAAAATTAAATTTCCATAGACAATCAACAAACATTACCCTACCTTGAAATATAGTAAAGACTATACTTCCAATCCCCATTGTCTTCGTTATTCACATCATTTTTGTGAGAACAATACCAGCTGGCAAAATGAGAACACACCGCTAATTCTTATACAAAAAAGTGATTGATCGCACACCAATTGAAACCTTCTACAGAAACCTCGAAATCCTATTGTCAAATCGGATGTATACAGCGTGTCACAAACCCAAACGAAATAATTTCAACTATCTAGTTTGTGTAGGAAATTTGGTAGTCGTGACACTAGGTTTTATGTGTAATGTTGGAGGTGCAGATGAAAAGAAAAGACAGTTACAAATATAAATACCAAGAATCAAATTTATAAGGATCAGATTGTACCGACAAGCGCCTCTCCCCACCCAATCCCTAACATACCCCTAGACATATGTGAGCATTAGAACAGACACGAGATTTTCTTGCTTGTAAGAATAGACTAAGTGAGGAAATCATAACTTTAACCCTTTACCTAACCTGAAAAGCAGACGACACTTGCAAAAATAATTCTTGAATAACTAATTTTTTTCATTTTTTGTCTCAAAAACATAGGTTATGACCCCTCGTTGGAACGAGCTCGACGAGCTCGTTCCAACGAGGGGTCATAACCTATGTTTTTGAGACAAAAAATGAAAAAATAATGAAAATTAATTGGCGATTTTTGAGAATAGCGCTAGCCGGTTTTGGCCGTTACGTTAGGTAAAGGGTTAAATAAAAACAAAAATCTCCCACGATTACAAACACTTTAAATTTGGAAGACTTTTTAACAAAACCTTCAATTAGAGGTTTATATTTTTGTCAACACATTTTGAAATTACTTTTAAAAGGACGTACAATTTCTAGCACATTCTCAAAATGCCGACATTATCAATTAAAGGAAATAATTATCAAAGAAATTCATACCTGAAAATGGAAATGTCCATTAATTTCTGAATTTATTATACCTCCAACTGGCCACGATTTGATATAATTCAGGCCAAATGCTTAAATAGACCAACTGTGATTTATTGAATACCATTCCGAGAGCACACAAAGGATTTAGAGACCTTACGTCACCTACTATTATTCTGTGTTCTTCTGTAGTATGAAGTGAATGTGGAAAGTTACGTGCAGTAAGCAAACTCCCCTATATCTAATAAGGAAGGGGGAAATTGATATGTCCAATAGAAAGACAAAGCTCTGACCTCAAACTAAAATTCTGTTTATCCTAGTATCCACTCCCGATAAGTTGTTGTATGCGATGCGGATAACAGACTGTAACCATGTGCCAACCTAGAAATGGAATGCACTGAAATTTCTTTCCTGTCTGTGTCGTAGGAGAGAAGAGACAAGTCTGCAACTTCATTTCCGGATAAAACTGGACGGTCTAACGTAAACTCTTAATGCCTTAACTGGACAAAGTGAAGATCTAGCGTTAGCAATAGGCGGTTAGGCATTTATAATAACAACAGTAGTAGGTAATCTATCTCCTCCTGGTTCATGGTCGGGAAACATACTTGTGTGGTAAGGGTAATGGAATTACCAGTGCTACGGTAATTAATATCCTCAGCAGAAGGAACGTGGAGTTAATTAACTAGGCCAGCTTTGGAAATTAATGTAAGAATTTCGTCATGGATGTCAGAAAATTAAACACCAGGGCATCTATAGGTATTAAAGGGGGGCTCTGGTAACTTAAAAAAAACAAGCAAGATTTTTTCTTATGGAAACTCTCTTTAATAATTTTGAAAATATTTGATAAGTAGCTGACAATATCGTGCAGTATCTTTCGATGGTGACAGTTGGAAATTTCTTAACATCAGACTAGGAAATCGCCGATCTTAGGAACAGTGGGATGAAAATCATAGCCAGAGTCGTCGGACACCAGGCGAAAAAGCCTCTCCACGACCATGTATAATTCAGAGGAAGCGAATCTGAATCCCTGAAGCGAATCTGGAGCTTGAAGAAAGCTTGACCAGGTTCGATATCGTAACATGGAGGTTAATCGTAATGTTTCGAGGATAAATTACACGGAGATATCGACTGCATGGTGACGCTCGCTTGACCGATGAACAGTGGAAGCAAAGCTGTCACGTCTTGTCGAATCTCTTCTTCTGTAAAACCAGTGATGATCCGAACAATGGCTACCAGAGCATGATGGACGGCGACTCCTGTTGTCGGAATATCTACCCGAGTCCGTTCAGGCAGTCTTTGATAATCCGAAGACGTGTACTAAACAATCCTATCTATTTCCACTTTGAGGAATGTTTCTGTGAACAAAAGAGTGAAGGAGGAGCTTTTTGTTAAACATAATAAACCACTTGTTGACAAGGACAGTGGGTCTTCCGAGCTAGGGATATGTTCCTCTGGAAATCATCATGGTACAAATTCAGCCAAATTTCAGATTGTTCTTCCCACAATCGAAACAGAAACACGTGTCCTTGCATAACGCTAATGTAAGTTTCCAGTCAGCTCTTTGTGTGCCGCAAAAAAAAAAACAAAACTAAATTTCATTAATCATAAGCCACATGTCCTTCAAATGTAGTTTTGTGTTTTGAACTTATTTGTATTGAGAAATGGGAAAAAGAAAAGAAAAGTAACACCCACGTCTCTGATAGTGGATTTTGTCTGCAGTATACATTGAGAAAACTGTAATGTCAACAACACGTTTACTGTAGCGAGAAATCACTGCCTTAATTATCCCCTTCCATATGCTATTCAAGGTAATGCCTTGTAATACAACTTAATAAAGCACAAATCTTCCCGCGTAACAAACGCGGGGTTCCAGCCCTTCGAAGGAGTTGATCGGTCAGTTATATGAGTAGAGTAGAACCTATCTACCTCAGTAAACAATCACTTCCTCAGCTCCTCTAATGAGAATTATTTTCAGAGTACTCTTATGCACATACGACCGACTGCAATGTGACAATAAAGGTATTTTTGTGCGTAAAACGTATTTGCATTGGAAGATATGCAACAAATTTCTTTTCTTTTGAAGAATTTCACAAGGAGGTCCATGTCGGAAAATCGAAAAAAAAAATTATCGGATTGAACCAATTACGTGTAAAATTGACAAACGTTTGTGATTAGAATGTTGCGAAATCTCTCGTTTGTTTTGAAGGCCAACAAATGTTACTTTGTGTGTTATACATTTCAGTTTTTTTTCAACCGGATTGCGTATGTTTCTCGGGTGCATACATTGTTTGAAACAGACATACAACCAAGTGCACGGGTGCGTTTGTTGTCAACACTTTAAAGATACTGTAACCAGTACGTTTCACAGTTCATCTAAATGCCGTAAGACCAACTTCGTTTTAGTAATGGGAACATGCTCCTTTGACAGTGAAAAAACACTTTCCCATTTCCTACACCTTTTACGTGGATATCGTAATTTTAATTAAACACAATTTGAACCTCCTTCTATATACATGTAGGAAGCTAATGAAGAGCAGCATATGACACAACCGGGAATCAAATTATTTCAATATACTTGTTCGTGTAGTGGCTTGTGAATTGTTTACTTTAGTCGTTATGTGTGGTTTTGAACGCGTAGCTGAAATGGAAAAGTAGTTATAAATATGATTGCCAAACATAACATCTCATATGCATGCAAGTAGCTGCAAATTCGGTGTATTACCACATTTCCAGCGGCGCGCTGTAATACATTTTCACACTTCTGCTATAGATTGTATAAGTATTAATGACAGGTATTCACAGTCGATGGTCCTCCGTTTGCCAGCAGTGTTCGTCTATGTTAGTGCATTAACCCTTTACCCAATGAAACGGCCAAAACCGGCCAGCGCTATTCTCAAAAATCGCCAATTAATTTTCATTATTTTTTTCATTTCCTGTCTCAAAAACATAGGTTATGACCACTCGTTGGAACGAGCTCGTCGGGCTCGTTCCAACGAGGGGTCGTAACCTATGTTTTTGAGACAAAAAATGAAAAAAAAATAGTTATTCGAGAATTATTTTTGCAAGTGTCGTCTGCTTTTCAGGTTAGGTAAAGGGTTAAATGTATGCCAAAAATTAATACTGTGCTAAGCACACTTATTAACACTTATTAATGCCCAAAATGTATATATTGTAATGCAATGCCTTTAATTTAATTCTAAATTTTTGCAAACAATTAACAGACATTAACCAACAGAGAAAGATAGTAAGAACAATACTTTAAATATCTGCTGTCTAGATTATTCACTTATTTTTATGATAACAACACCAGCTGGCAAAGTGAGAGCACACCGCAAATTCTTATATAAAAATAAATTGATCGAACCCTAATTAAAACCTACTGCAGAAACTTTGAAATCCAATTATCAAATGGAATGAAGACAGCATATCACAATACCCAAATTCAAATAATTTTAACTTACTAGTTTGTGTAGTTGCTGGCACAGTTGTGAAACTAGGTTTTAGATGTGATGTTTGAGGTGCAGCTGAAAAGGAAAGACAGTTACAATTAATAGGAAATATGAAAGCATAAGTGGGAATACAAGATCTTCTTACTTGTAAGTATGGACTAAGCTAGGAAATAATAACTTGAAATAAAAAAAAAAAAACAATATGCCTTTACTGTAAACACTTTATATTTGGCAGAATTTTTATCAGTACTTTAACATGGATTTTGATATTATGTCCTCACATTTTTAAATTACATTTAAACCTACGCACAATTTTTCAGCACACTCACAAGATACCAATGTTGTAAATTTAAGGAAATAATTATCAAAGATGGTCCTCCGTTTGCCAGCAGTGTTCGTCTATGTTAGTGCGTTAAATGTATGCCAAAAATTAATACTGTGATAAACACACTTGATAATGACCAAAATGTAGATATTGTAATGCAATGTCCTTAATTTAATTCTAAATTTTGAAGGCAACCAATTAACATTAACCAGCCTAGAAATATCGTATACCCAACACTTTAAATCTCTGATGTCTAGATTATTCACTTATTTTTATGAGAACGATATCAGCTGGAAAAGTGAGGGCTCAGTGCAAGTTCTGTTATAAAAAGAGATGGATCGTACCCCAATTGAAACCTACTTCAGAAACCTCGAAACAATTATCAAATCGAATGAAGACAGCCTATCATAAAACCAAAATTCAAATAATTTGAACTTACTAGTTTGTGTAGTGGGTCGTGTAGTTGTCACAATACGTTTTATGTGTGAGGTTGGAGGTGAAGCTGAAAAGGAAAAAAAAAACAAAATATAATTTATAAGAAACCGATGGTACCGACCAGCACCCCCCCCCCCCCCTGCCCTCCCCCCCCCCCCCTTATCTTATTGCATGTAAGTATGAACATGAACTGGGTGAGGAGTAAATGATGACTTGAAATAAAAACAAAAATCTTTCTGATTGCAAATACCTTAAATTTGGCAGGCCTTTTCACAATATCTTAACCTAGAGTTTTATATTTTCGTCCTCACATTTTTAAATAACATGCCAAATGACGGATACTTTTTTAGAGGGTTCCAGATAAAAGCAGAGAGTACATCTGTTGCGTTATGAAAACACTTGTTAAGGTTATTCTTGATTACAAGTTTACTAGGGGCAATAAGGATTATCACAATTTACGTAAGTAGAATACGATGAGAGAAGTTTGGAAGTAATTAAAAAAAAACAAAAAAAACTCGCTTACTGCGCCGTCGAGAGCGTTTCAGAGTTTCGGAGAGGTGTATGGAGAGAGTTTGTCAAGAGACATGGTCCGTGTTTTCTCTATATGAAGGACGCCAAATTGTCTGGTTGTCCTACCAGATTGACTTTCCACTACACTAAATATATCATTAACTCTAAGCACTCTGATGTCAAAATGCCATAGTTTTCAGCAGCAAATTTTTAACTCACTACATCTGGAAATTTAATAAATTATATCTTGTTTGACAGAGCTCACTGAGCTCTGTCAAACAAGATATAATTTGTTAAATGTTTCATTCTATATGGACAATATGGAGTCAATAATGGAAAATCTGAAATACTAGCAGAGTGCTAGGAGTTAAAGGAGGCTTGCAATCTACCATTTTACATTCAAAGACGATCAGCTAAGCATGCAGTTTAAACAAGTCATCAACATTAAGTAACCTGCCTTTCTTGAAGAGAGGGTCTGTATGAGCTTTGTATTTTCAATTGTTAATTATTCGTAGTGATCGCTTTTACATGTTCGTAAATTTAGTAACTTAGTAGTCCTGGAGCTACCACGTATCTGGACTCCGTATAACAGTTGGCTGTGTATTAATGCGTAGTATAGTGCTTTTATGGCCCCATGGGGAAGATTTCTCTTGACTTTGTTAAGACTATAGTTCGCGAGTGCTATTCCAATGTTCGCTGTTGTTTTCGCATTCATCATTAGCTGTCTAGCGGAGTATCATTCCAATAGTTTTTTGTTTAATTTCATCATTAAAATATGTTGATATGGGCTTATTTTAGAGCCAGGGCAGTGTGCAGTAAAGGCATCGGCAAATGATAAAATGTTCAGTGAGGTTGAGTCACCAATATCGTAGATATATATAAAAAAAGGACCAGTCCTAGAACTGAACGCTGTGGAACACCACAACACTGGTTGGCAAAGTCTGATTTATATTCCCCATGCAAGACATACTGCGATCTGTTTGACAGGTAACCTCAAAGCCATCTGTTAGTGAGGTAACGTATGCCATACGTTTGTTTCCAGTTTGCCGACGAGTATTTCAAGATTTATCGAGTCAAATGTTTTAGATAGGTCCAAGAATAATACTAAGAAACTTTTCTTGTCCTGTTTATTATTTTCTATTCTAGTGGCCTTTAGGAGCCCAAGAACTGGGTGTATTATACTATGTTGCTATCGGAATCCGTATTGGTGAGAGGATAACATATTAAACCTGTTTAGGAAGTATACAAGTCTCACCTTCGTGAGCTTCTCCCATATTTGTTTGAGAATACGGGAAGTTTGCAGATCGGTCTGTAATTAGTAAAACTGTGCTCGTCACCACCTTTAACAATAGGTATCACCTTCGCATTTTCATCCCGTCTGGTACTATTCCAGTAATGAATGAATTGTTGATAATATGTGTGAGAGGATGGACAACTTCATTTACAGTTTGTTTCAGAAAACATGTGGTAATATCGTTACAATCTTTCGACAATTTTGTCTTTTAAATTACAACATGGCGAACTTCTATTGGGTTAGTGGACGTAAAATAAAACGCTACTATTCAAATAGTGCAAGTAAGATTTATTTGAGTTCGGGATATTTTCGTGTATTGTTTTTCCGATGTTCACAAAGAAAATATTGAATTATTTTGCTCTGTCGCAGGGCTTCGTTTATCTTTGTATCGTCGTGGAGGAAAAACGAGGGTAATTTACTTTCGCATTTTACCTTACTGCTGGCGTCGTTTAGCATTTGACATGTATTTCGCGTGTTAGTTATGTTTTAGTTTAGGATATCCCCGTAATAGATTGCTTTGCATTGTTTTTCAACCTTATTGAAAATCCTGCTGTCGTTTTTATAGTTTTGAATATTCTGTTCACTGGCCACATTCAGTCTTTTGTGATAAAGTTTTGTTTATTGCTGGAAGTTATGACAAATACTCTGACCATGCAAGGTTGTTTTTGACAATTTGTTTTGTTCTGCCGGACACATTTGAAGGGGAATGCTTTTTTTTGCAGGCTTCCAGATAAATGGGTAGGAAAGTTTCATAACATGTGTTAGGACAATTGGATTGCAATACCGGGGGAACTCACTTTGTATCAACAGTATTTTGAATTCTGCAATGCTTTCAGGATTTATAGGTCTCTGCAAAATAAAGCTTGGCGGATCACTTAACTTAGGTGTCACTTCAATATATAAAAAAAAAAAAACACCAACGTGGTCTGAAGTATCGGATATGATTATTCCGGAAAAGACTGTTTCTGAAAACACCATATTGTCAAAGATTTGGTCTAGCAGGGTGGCGGAATGACTGGTTACTCTACTTGGCTTTGTGATGTAACCCCCGTCTTGGGGTGTGTGCTGGCTTTCCGAAGGTCAAATTAAGATCGCCCATAATGTTAACTTTTTTTATTTCAGTATTCAGAACATCAATTAATTGATTTAGTGTTGACATAAAAAAGATTAATGTCAGCTTTTGGTAGTGTGTTGGGTCTATAAATGACCTCGATGATTTTGGAATTGTGTTTATCTTTGATTTCAATAAACAGAGATTCGAAAACATGAGGAATAAATACAGAAATATCACTTCTAATTTTTTAATGTATTCCATCTTTAACGCAAAGACATACTCCTCCTCGACCATCATCATTCTCGGGCCTCGTTTTATTATTGATAACTGTTTGATAACCTTCCATATTATACGATGCGGGAATTTGGAATATTTCTGTAAGTCCGACAATATCGAAAAATATTCTGTGGATTGCAAACTATAAACCGTGTTTTGAAATGAGTCCCAATGGGCGTTCAGGCTTTGGCAGGTGATGTGGAATTAGGAGAATGCCACTTCTATATTACTGGTTTCCGAACGGAAGTCATTAGGCGAGAGGTGCACGCCGTCGTTTACATCATGTTTGTATGTGGATTCGTTGTGTCATGCAAAGAACAGTCTTTTTTATTGTAGATCGGCACAATATCGTACTGTGCGGTTATATGTACCTCGTCGAGTGTAATGCTACCAGCCATCAATCATTAGCAATCCACCATAATCTCCAGTCTGGCAGATATGCAATACATTCCAAAGGAAAATAGTTGGGAAATATACCCTTCCTAGACTCGCAAGAAAGAAAGTCAAAACCGGGGTCCCATTACAGTTTTGATATGGATTGGGCGTCACATCGGCTATATTAATTTTCTTGTCACTGGTTGTTGCAATAATAACGTTTTACGTAATACGATCAGGAGGGTAAAAACCAAGAAATAAAATAACTTCTTTGCAGTTTCGTATGATGTTGTGGTGGTGTCATAACCAGCAAATTATGTCTTACAACATATTATATGCGAGGTCAAAAGCGTCAAATAAGCAGGTTGTTCATCTTTTGTGCTGAAATGTATTGAGCATAATCAAATAACGAGAAAATAAAAAATAGAATAGGAAAAAACTGTTCTATATTTTAATTAAAATGGTGTAGTTTGCAATTGACCACATGCAATGTTGACGATGTGACAGTTAGGTAATGTGTTTTCCGTTATCATGATGATTCAGACACTTTATGAAGGGGTGCGAATGAGGGGTAATAAGATTAACTGAAACTCCCCGATTTTAAGCAATAGATGCTAATACGGTTTCCTATTATGACAACATGACATGAGATTTAACCAAAATGCGCCTCTAGATGGAGTCGAATTCTCTAAATGTAAATGAAAGTGGCCTTTTGACCATCCTCATACACATTTACAGAAATTAACTTCTTATGAAGGGCAATGGATTAAGTTGCAATGTTACTTCGTTGGATTTTTCATGTGTGTAAATTATTAGCTATAACGTCAAAGCCACGAGGCAAGGATTTATTTATTTATTGGTGTTTTATGTCACATAAGTTTGCACAATGGCTAATAATGACCACAACAAGAGTATCAACTCAAGGCCAGGGGTTAGGGTTAATAAGCCATGTTTCTCACTTTAGATAGGGTTTACACCTCTCAAGAATTGGTGTCTGGGTCCTATTTTACCACTAAACCACGAGACGAGGAGGATGAGACGTCATGCTGGAGGATTGCATTGTTATCTTGGAAAATGAAACGACGGCGTGACGTCGCGCAAATGGCACCAAATGAGCTGATAACACGTTGTCGCGGTTATACTGCCCTGCGACACTCCTTTGGATGACATGTATTGCTGTTCTGCTTGTCAAAGTTATGACTCCCCACACCACAACCGATCCACCACCAAAAGGATCGTGCTGCTTAACTGTTATGTCATGGAATCGTTCATCCCGCAGCCGCCACACTCTGCTTCGCTTGTTGTGGAAGTCGAGAGTGAACCTCGATTCATCGGAAAACATGACGTTTCTTCACCGACGATTGTCCAAGCGCTGTTGTTCTCCACACCAATTACGCCTTGATGCAATGTGACGTTTAGTCAAACGCTGAATTATTCGAGGTCACAAAGCGTACAGATTCCAGCTGTGCAGACGACGTCGGAGAGTCTGACCACTGACTCGGTCATCTGTCGCTCGGTGCATCTGATGTCCAATTTTGAGGCACTTTGATGGTGTTACGTACTGCTGTGGTTTGGATGAAACGATACTGGCTAGCAGTTGTCGCCCTTGGACGACCTGAACGACGTCTGTCATCACGTTTACCTGTCTGACGGTAGCGTGACCACGACGTGCTAAACACCCCGATTGTACAACGATGAGGATTTGAACTACTACCAACATTCCAACGCACGTAACATGTCGTCACGCGTCAGTCTTCGCATACCTCAGAAGTTACGTTTCGACCAGAAAATATTGATGAACGAGCTTATACCAAGAAAAAAAACGACGAGACCTCGAAAACGCCCTTTTAGTACACACAAACATTTCAAAACGTACACCACATACGATAAAGCGGCGCCCGTGCGAGAAACCTGCACGAAGTTTTCATAGCCCGGTGACATTCACTATCCACACTAACCTTGGTAAAAACTCATATGTCCAAAACATGCGTATTCAATACTATTTTCCGAAAATATCAACATCAGTTTGGACATCCCTTGCTTTTTTTAATAGTATATTAATACAAAGAAGATGAAAAGAGCATCGACGCAAGGCGATTCTACTCCGAACAAGCAAATATGTTCAAAAACCAATCAAACAAGCTTAGCACGATATTTTTAAAAGGTCTTCCTTGAAGCGAATCTAGAGCTTGAGCAATGCTTGACCAGATTCTGCATCATAAAGTGGAGGTCACTCGTAATGTTTCGACGATGATCTACATAGAGATACCGACTGAATGGTGACGTATCTGTGACCAATGAATATTGGAGGCAGAGCAGTGGATTCTTGTCGAATCTCTACTTCTGTGAGACCAGTCACGATCCGAATGACGGCCACCATTGTATGAAGAACGGCGTCTCCTGTTGTTGGAATATCTTCCCGGAGAACGTTTACGCAGTCGCTGTTTATCCGAAGACATGTACGGAACAATTCTCTCTATTCTCCCTGGGAGGAATGCTGTTGTGAACATACGAGTGAAGGAGCTTTTGGTTAAACATAATCAATCACTTGTTGACCAGGACTGTGGATCTTCGGGAAAGGGATATATTCCCCTGGGTATCTTCCTGGCACAACTTGAGTCAAATTGTTCTTGTCGCAGTCAAAACAGAAACACGTGTCTTTGCATAACGCCAATGTAAGATTGCAGTCAGCTTGTTGTGTGCCAGAAATAAACAAAATCGAATTTCATTAATTTGTCCTTCAAATGTACTTTTGTGTTCTGAACCTGCTTGTATTGAGAAATGGACGACAGAAAAGAAAAGTAACACACACGTCTCCGGCCAGTGGGTTCTGTATGCAATACAAATTGGGATGCTGTAATTTCAACACGTTTAGTACAACGAGAAATCACTGCCTTAATTATTAACCTTTCTTATGCTATGCAACGTAATCAAAAACGATTTTTTCCTCGTAGCGAGGACAGGGTTCGATCCTTCGAACGAGTTGACCGGTAAGTTATACCAGTAATCCAGAATTTATCAATTTCACTAAGCAAACACTTCTGCAGTTATTCTCACGGGAATTCATTCAAGTGTACTCTTATGCACATAAACACATGACTGAAATGTGACAAAAAAAGTTAGTTTTGTGCGTAGAACGTATTTGTAATGAAACAGGTGGTCAATGAGTGAAAATCGAAAAAAATAATCGGTTTGAACTAATAAATAGTACACGTAAAATTACCAAGGTTAAATGTTTGTGATTTGAATGTGGTGAAATCTCTCTTTCTTGTGTTTTGAAGCCCAACAAAGGTTACATTGTGTGTTATACATTGCAATTCTCAATCAGATAATGTTTGTTTCTCGAAGACATACCATTCTTTGAAGCACACATATAAGCGAGTGGAAGTGTTCGTTTGTGGTTAGCAGTATAGTGATACTGTAGCCAATGCGTTTCACAGTTCATCTAAATGCCGTACGATGAACTTCGTTTTAGTAACAGGAGATACATACTTCTTTAACAGTGCGAAACACATTCTCATTTCCTACACCTTTTACTCGAATATCGCAATTTTATTTAAAACACAATTTGAACCTACTTCTATTTACGAAACTAATGAAGAACAGCACATGGCAAAGCAGGGATTCAAATTATTTCAACTTACTTATTAGTGTAGCGGCTTGTGTAGTTTTCAAACTAGGCGTTATCTGTGGTGTTGAACTTGCAGCTGAAAGGAAAAGATAGTTATAAACCTGATTGCCAAATATAACATTTCATATGCATGCATGTAGCAGCAAATTTGGCGTTCCCAACGATGTGGTGTAATGCATTTTCACACTTCTGCTATAGTTCGTATTAATATTAATGACAGGTATTCACAGTGGATGGTCCTGCGTTTGCCAGCAGTGTTCGCCCATATTAGTGCAGAAAATGTATGCCAATTCTTAATACTGCCATAAGCACGCTTACTAATGCCCAAAATGTATATATTGTAATGCAATGTCTTTAATTCAATTCTAAATGTTTGCAGACAATTAACAAACATTAACGTACCTACAAATATAGTAACAGCTATACTTTAAATCTCTGTTGTCTAGATTATTCAAACCTTTTATAAGAACAATACCAGCTGGCAAAGTGAGAACGCACCGTAAATTCTTATATAAAAAGCGATGGATCGTACCCCAATGGAAACCTACTACAGAAACCTCGAAATCTTTTTATCAAATCGAATGAAGACAGCATATCACAACACCCAAATTCTCAGAAATCGCCAATTAATTTTCATTATTTTTTTCATTTTTTGTCTCAAAAACATAGGCTATGACCCCTCGTTGGAACGAGCTCTTCGAGCTCGTTCCAACGAGGGGTCATAACCTATGTTTTTGAAACAAAAAATGAAAAAAATTAGTTATTCGAGAATTATTTTTGCAAGTGTCGTCTGCTTTTCAGGTTAGGTAAAGGGTTAAATGTTTGCCAAAAATTAATACTGTGATAAGCACACTTATTAATGCCCAAAATGTATATATTGTAATGCAATGACTTTAATTTAATTCTAATTTTTTGCAGACAATCAACAGACATTAACCCGCAAAGAAATATGATAAAAACTATACTTTAAATCTCTGCTGTCTAGATCATTCATTTATTTTTATGAGAACAATACCAGCTGGCAAAGTGAGAGCACACCGCAAATTCTTATATAAAAAGTGATTGAACGAATCCTAATTGAAACCTACTACAGAAACCTCGAAATCCAATTATTAAATCGAATGAAGACAGCATATCACAAAACCCAAATTCAAATAATTTCAACTTACTAGTTTGTGTGGTGGCTTGTGTAGTTGTCACACCAGGTTTTATGTGTGTGGTTGGAGATGAAGCTGAAAAGGAAACATAGTTACTATCATAAAAAAGAACAGAAATATAAATTATAAGAAACAGATTGCCCCGACCAGCACCTTTCTCTCCCAACCCTTATACATATGAAAGCATTAGTACAGACACAAGGTCTTCTTACATGGAAGTATAGACTATGTTAGTAAATCACAACCTGAAATAAAACCAAAAATCTCCATCGATTGCAAACTTTTTCCCAATACCGTAACCTAGCGTTTTCTAATTTTCATCCTCACATTTTTAAATTACATTCCAAACGAAGCACTCCTTTTTTAGCGCATTCATAAAATACTAACATTTTAAATTAAAGAACATAGTTATCAAAGAAATTCATACCCGAAAAATAGAAATTTCTATTAATTTCTGTATTGATCATGCCAACAACTGGTCCAGACATGTTGTCACTCGATTCGATAGAATTCAAACCAAACACACAATTTAGATAAACTGAGATTTATCGAATATAATTGCGAGCTGCAGACAGAGGACGTTTAGGACATAGGCCTCCTACCACCGAACCTGTGTTCTCGGGAGGAATGAATGGAATGTGGAGGGCTGTGCGCAGTAAGCAAACTTTTTATATCTGATAAGGCAATATGCTTTGCATATACCCAATAGGAAGACAAAACTCTAACCTCAGAAACTACGATCATGTTTATCCTACTATCCTCTTCGGATAAGGCCATGCATGTAATACGGATAGTAGACTGCACCCATCTAGAAATGGGATGCACTGAATTTTTTGTCCTGCCTGGTAGGAGAGAAAAGAAAAGGTCCGCTCCTTCCATTCCGAATAAAACTGGACGGTTTATCGTAGACTGTTAATGACCTAACTGGACAAAGTAAAGACCTAGAGTTATTATGGAAACAGGACTAGGTAGTTTATCTCCACCTGGTTCTTAATCAGAAAACTTTCTAATGTGGTAATGTAGTTTCCAGTCGACGAGTAATGCGAATGCACAGCAGATAGAATGTGGAGTCCATTAAATGCTGCGGAAAATAAAGCACGAAATCCGTCATCAATGTCAGAAACTTAAACTCCAGGGAATCAACAAATAGTTTTAAAAAAGACCGTCTGGTAACTTGAAAGAAATCCAACATTTCTTCTCATGGAAACAAATAATAATTTTGAGAACAGATTTGTATCTGACAACATAGTATTGTATCGTTTGATGGTAATGGGTGGACATTTCTCTACATCAAACTAGGAAATATTAGATGTTAGGACAGTGGGGTGCAAGTAAAAGCCCAAGCTGTCCGAAAGCAGGTGAAGAAAACTCTCCACTTCTGTGTGTAATTTAAAGGACAGATTTTCTTATTTCAAGCGAATCTAGAGTTTCTGCAAAGCTTGACCCGATTCAGTATCGTAACGTGGAGGTGAATCGTATTGTTTCAACGATTATCTACGTTGAGGTACTGACTGCATGGCGACGCTTGCGTGACCGACGAAGAGTGGAGGCAGAGCAATCAATTCTTGTCTAATCTCCACTTCTGTAAGACCGTTGATGATCCGAATGATGGCTACGACTGTTGTCGGAATATCCACCCGGAGAACGTCCAAACAGCCGCTGATGATCCGAGTAGCAAACAATGCTATTTGTTTCCGACGGGGTGAGGGTGGGCGTGGGGGTGGGGGTGGGGGCTGTTAACATGCGAGTAAGGTGCTTTTCGTTAGACCGAATAAACCACTTGACGACAAGACCAGTGTACCTTCGGGTGGATATATTCTCATGGGCAACTTCGTGGTAAAATTGAGTCAACTTGTTCTTATCGAAATCAAACAACAGAAACACGTGCCTTGCAGAAAGCTAATATAAGATTCCCGTCAGCTAATTGTGCGACACAAACAAACAAAACCGAATTTAATGAATCATAAACCGCATGTCCTTCGATAGTACTTTTGTGTGTTGAAAGTATTTGTATTGAAAATGGGCAAAAGAAAGGACAAGTAGCATCCATGGCCTTGGACAGTGGGTTATCTTTTATTCAAATTGGGAGGGCTGTAATTTCAACATGTTTAGTGTATCGACAAATCACTGTTTATCTCCCTCCATATGCTATGTGAAGTACTAAGAAACAAATTGGTCCACGTAGCGACGGCAGCGCTTCTAGCCTTCGGACAGTTGGCCAGTTAGTTATGCCAGTAAAGCAGAACTTATTCACCTCAGTAAACAAACTCTGTTATACTTCCTCTCACCAAAATTCATTCAGATGTACTCTTATGCACATACATTCATGACTGAAATGAAAAAAAAGATACTTTTGGGTGTAGAACTTATTTGGATTGAAAAATAGGCAAAACAAATCGGTGTTTTTCAATAATGTCCCAAAGTGGACTATGTGCGAAAATCGAAAAAAAAACATCGACTACATCCATAATATGTATATGTAAAGTTATCGAATGCTTGTGGTTGCAATGTGGTGAAATGTCTCTTTCGAATTTTTGAAGGCCAGTGCAGATTACTTGTTTTTCTTGATATTCTTTGAGAAACGCATACAGACGAGTGCTCCGGGTTCGTCCGTGGTCAGCACTGTTGAGACACTGTAACCAATCTGTTTCTCTGTTCATGTAAATACGCCGCACGACCAACTTCATTTAGTATTCGTAATGTGTACGTGCTTCTTTAATAGAACAAAAACACGCTGTCATTTCCCACACCGTTTACGTGAATATAGGAATATTAATTTAGCACAATTTTACCCTACTTCTATTTACGAAGCTAATGGAGAACAGCATTATGGAAAGCCGGGATTAAAATTATTTCAACTTACTAGTTAGTGTAGTGACTTGTGTAGTGGGTTTTTCTCTAGGCTTTGTTTTTGGTGTTGAACGTGCAGCTGAAAGGGAAAGATGGTTATAAATATGACTTCCAAAAACAGGGCTCAAAATAAGCAGTGTCGCGTCGCTTTTTGCTATGCAAAACTTGCAAAAGGCTACACAATGTCCAATTATGTATAGCATTTTGCGATACAAGATAATCAGATGCAGCCTATTAGGCTGCAGTTGATTATCTTTTATCGCAAAATGTAAATGAAAATTTGCAAACAAATTGGAAAACTAGTTCACTGATGCTTTACCTCTGATTGTGGAACATTCCAGGCATAACTCAGATTAACTCTCCATCAAGCATCATTAGCAACTTCATATGTAAGATGAATTCTATTGGTTTAAATTCTTCCTTATTTTACAACATTTTGCATAAAATGTACATTAAAAATAACTTCAAGCCCATCAAATTAAAAATCCCAGCTTCCATTTTGAGAACTATGTTAAACAACCAAGACGCTATTTGAAAATATCCAAGTCCATGCAACCCTTAAACGCAGTTCAGTTGAAAAAAAAAGGTTTCTTGTGTTGCAGATCATTTGGAAATGCCCAGAAATGCATGAAAACCATTCTATCTACTTAAAATAATTCAATACAAAACAGCATAACATAACTCTGGTATACAAAAATAGCTATGTAATTTTTACAAAATGCTATTCATTTTTTTTAAAATTAGTAGCATTTTGGAACGCAGAGAAAAAAAGTTATTTTGAGAACTGTCCAAAAAAAACAATTCATATGCATATGCGTATGTAACTGCAGATTCGGAGTATTATCACTTTGCCAGCGGCCTGTAATACTAACTTTCACACTTCAGCTATAGTCTGTATTAGTATTATTGAAAGGTATTCACAGCAATGGTCCTCCGTTTGTCAGCAGTATCGATGTATGCAAGTGAAGAAACTGTGTCTCAAAAATAATATTGTCATAAGGACGCTTATTAATGTCTGAAAAATATATATTGTAATTTAATGTCTTTTATTTTTTTTTTAATATTTCGCAGATTATCAAGAAACATTAACCAACCCAGAAATATAGTGCAGACTATACTTAAAATCTCTGTTGTCATAGTTACTCATCCTTTTCTAATAAGAACAATAGCAGCTAGCAATGTGACAACACAGCACAAATTCGCATATAGAACATCATTAATCGTACTCTATTTAAAACCTACTACAGAAGCCTCGAAAGTCTATTATCGAATGGAATGAAGACAGCATTTTACAAAATTCAAATTCAAATAATTTCAACTTACAAGTTTGTTTAGTGGTTTGTGTAGTTATGACACTAGGTTTTATGTGTGGTGTTGGAGGTGAATCTGAAAAGGAAAAAATAGTTATAATTACTAATTACTATAAATACAAAATCTGCTTTGAATCCAAACATTTTAAATTTAGCGGACTTTTTCACAATATCGTAACCAAGAGTTTTCTATTTTTGTCCTCACATTTTTAACTGGTAGAGTGCTGGAAGCCCTATTTTGGGCTTTACTAAAAGTGACAGGCAATAACTGTCTATAGCTACATTCTGCCTGAGGAAGCCTTTTTTGTCCCTGATATGAATCAGATTTTTTATACAATACCTTGCTCTCTGACATTTAATTGGATAGTGCCTATAAGGCACTATCCAATTAAATGTAATAGAGCAGTATATGATGAGCTTTGATTTGTTGTAAGAAAAAACTTAGCACTTTACCAGTTAAATTACTTCCAAAACGACATACATTTTTTTTTTGCACATTCTTAAAATTCCCATATAAATTACAAAAAATAATTATTATCAAAACAATTCATACCTGAAAAATGGAGATTTATATTGATTTCCTCATTTATCATACCGACAACTGGCCCAAACATGTTGATTCTATTCGACACAATTCAGGTCAAACGATTAATTTAGATTAGTTGAAGTTTATTGAATATCATTTTCAGCAGCACACAAATGACCAAGATATCATTAGTCTCCTGCTACCGACTCTTTGTTCTCGGGTAGTGTAAAGTGTGTATGGAATGCTGAGCGCGGTAAGCAAACTTTCTTATATTTCATAAGGCAATATAATTTGCATTTACAAAGCTCTAACCTCATATGCTGGGAGCGCGGTGGATCAGTGGCATGCTAGAGGTCCAGAGTTCGATCCCCGTCCGGGACGACCCGCGTTGTGTCCTTCGGCAAGGCACTTTATCCCGGTTGCCTGCATGGGGCCCGATGCTGCCATGTACTAAGGCGTACTGCACGTCGATGGTGCACATGCCTTCAACCGCTGTAACCCTGATTGAGCGCAGCTTGAACAGAGTTAGAATGTTGAGGAGCTGACAGTTGCTCGTCGGTGCTCGGTGGTTCTATCCCGATACTACCGCTTCCTCCACCCGTAAAACTGTCAATGTCACGATTAGCCATTGTGCATAAATATGTGGCCTTAAACCCCCCAAAATAATAATAAATAATAATAATAACCTCATATGCTAAATAGACAATAAACATATAGTGTGTTTTTATATCTATGTTATACAACGAGTTGAAATATGGTTTATTAAATGTGTAACACAGATATAAAAACACACTATATGTTTATTGTTTTTATCTGATAACAAACAGACACCCGTCTCGTGCGTCTACCCGACTTATATATGCTTCCCACGGGCCTCCAAAGAAAACCAGTCTACGAGACAAAAGAAATAGGACAAGACGCATAGAGTTGTGTCCCTTACATTACAAAATCGATGACGGAGATTGTAAAGTGCGATTGCACTTCTTGCATCATGTAACTGCGCTGGAACAAAATAAATGTTTCCTATTTTATTAACAGTAACAAAACGGTGTTTCAGTAGAGTTATTCTTTTTTTTGACATAGTTCCAGTTTTCTTCCGTGTTTTATGCTGTAATCCCAATATAACAAATAATTTTGCGTTTGTTTACAATTTTTACGAAGTGTTTTTTTTTTCAGGTAGAGCAGACGAACTTTTAATTAGCGCAGTTCCGCGAGTACTTTTGATCGAGGCCGTGACTATAAATAGTTCGCAGTCGCCGCATACTAATTACTATTAACATTCAAGTAATTTCTACAATGTTTTGAAGCAAAATTTTAGGTTGCCTTTATTGAAGCAAAATAAATAAGAAATGACACCATCAGAGGATTTTGACAAAGTGCAATAAGCGTACAATTAAAACCTGCCCTGTGATATAACGATGTTTCATGAATGAATGAATGAAAATGGAATTGAAAGAGGTCAGAGGTCGTTCGCATAAATTATAATTATATACAACACCCGTTGTATATACTTCAAGTATATACAACGGTTGTTATACTCTATGGTTATCAGATAAATCCTATTTATCCTGCTACCCGGTTCGGATAAGATGTATGCGATACCGATAGTAGAATGTACACATATAGAAATGGAATGCACTGGGATTTCTTTCTTGTCTGGTAGGAGAGACACGAAAAGTATTTTCCTTCCTTTTCGAATAAAACTGGATGGTTTAACGTAAACTCTTAATGCCCTAACTGGACAAAGTAAAGGTCTAGAGTTGTTAACCCTTTACCTAACTTGGAAAGCAGACGACACTTGCAAAAATAATTCTTGAATAACTAATTTTTTTCATTTTTTGTCTCAAAAACATAGGTTATGACCCCTCGTTGGAACGAGCTCGACGAGCTCGTTCCAACGAGGGGTCATAATCTATGTTTTTGAGACAAAAAATGAAAAAATAATGGAAATTGATTGGCGATTTTTGAGAATAGCGCTGGCCGGTTTTGGCCGTTACGTTAGGTAAAGGGTTAACAGGCGGTAAAATGTTTTTTACAACAGGAGTAGATAGTTTATCTACACCTGGTTCTTGATCAGGACAAATACTTGTGTGGTAAGGGTAATGAAGTTACCTCTACCACGAATAATGCGAATCCACAGCAGAGAGAACGCGGAGTCAATTAACTCGTCCAGCTGTAGAAATTAAAGCAATTAAACAATTCTATAACTTTGAGTTTAAATATATGTTCTTGCATTTCTAACTATTTTCAGAACGAAGCTACAAAAATTCCCTTCTGCATTTTTAAAAAATTACCATCATTTAAATTTAGAAAAATAACTATCAGGAAGCTTCGTACCTGAAACTGCATATGATATAAAGCTAACCATCATCTGTGACATATAAAAAACACAGTACTTTTACGTCATCTTGCTACATAAGAAACAGACAGTTTTACTTCTATTTCCACACGTAAAATTATATTTTTACTGATCTGAGGTCACATAGTTTTAATTTACATTTCAGAAGAAAATGTATCGTCAAAGCATTCGCTTAGCCGAAACAAACATCAGTATTTGTTTTTTGTTTCTTTCTTTTTGTTTGTTTTATGTCCATTTTACAAAGATTTTGTCCAGTAGAGTCCATTGTTTAAAAACTTTATCCATTATGGTGCACAGTGCACCATATTTAAACAAAAAACGTTTCGTACTACACTTTATACTGTCCCGAAAGCCTTAGTTAAATAAGCAAAGGGGTAGCAGGGTTTAGTGGTGGAGAGGGCTGACACAGCTACTCCAGTACCTTGCGAGCCTCCGCGAACTTGTCGCGGCTACCTGCGCCGTGTCTGAAAATATGACACAAAAATATAGCTCTCGGGGGCAACCTTCCCGCCAACCTGTCGTACACATTATCTCTTCTGATGGCTTGTTAGGCGGGTCAGCAGAATTTCAACAGTTTCAGTGCTGTGAAAGAAAACAAAAATAATTGATGAGAAAAGTGATTTCTTTATCCGGAAACAAGAGATACAATCCTCTTTCGATACACCATAACCCCACCCCCCCCCCCCCACCCCCTGCACTGACTATCATTTATGTTTATTTCTTCTGTTGTTACCTTCTCGGTAGATGAGAAACAAACAATAACATTTATTAAAAGACCATTTCAGACCCCTCATACCCACGGACAGTCTATTTACACTTTGTGCGAATGGGGAATCAGGTAGAATCATCATCAACAACGTTTGTTTCTTTAACCCTTTACCCAACGAATCGCCCGCATCCGCCCGCGTAATATGCAAATTCAGCAGTTGAAAAAATATTATTTTTCAAAAAATTTCAACAAAACCATATCATGTGACCCCTCGTTGGAACGAGCTCGTCGAGCTCGTTCTAACGAGGGGTCACATGATATGGTTTTGTTGAAATTTTTTGAAAAATTTGAAAAAATGCTATTTAAAATAATAAATTTTGATATCGTCTGCGTTGGGTAAAGGGTTAATCACTTAATATTTGTTATTTAAGGTAACGGGGAGAGCTCATATTATATACTTTCCGATCATGTACTTGAACTGCAAATAATACTAGTAAAATAAAAATCAAATTTAGGAACATCTACAGACCAGCAATCACTCAGGAAACTTCTTTATTGCACGCCTATGTTTCTGTTTTCATAAAATAAACGTTTTCTGCAAAAACCGAAGCAAACAATACTTTTTTATGTATTGTCCTTGAACAATACGGATCACGTGCGCGGACAATTTAACTACTTCTTTTTTTACTTTTTGGTTATTTTTGGCAATAATTTGTGTGTTTAATATTTTTTAGTAATCCGTAGGCATGGAATAAATACAGAATAAATACAGAACAGCATACGCATTCAAACTGTCTGTCATTTTTTACCGCTGTCGGTCCACTTTGGCAGGGGGTTCTCGTTAAATATATTATCCCACTGTTAAATCGATCCCCAGCGGTAGAAAAATGACAGTTCTGAACGCGAATGCCGTTCTGTCTATTTCTCAATCCCACGGAAGCACACTAACCCTAATGCCTCGAGATTTCAGACTACTGCGAAATAAAGACTGGATAAAAAAAAATCAAACAAAAAATAAATAAATAAAACAATGGAAATATCATTAGATTCATTATCGTCGCATTTCGTTTGGACAACTTAGATTAAATGATGTTGTTGGAAGACAAACGGACAGAGAGTTTCGAACAGATAGAGACTCGGTCACGATCCAGTCGAAATTAGTTTTTTCTGTTCAAAGTATTGTATCTGAGCAGAGATAATCTGTAGAGCCAAGCGCCATTACATCGCATTAAACAAACCATTAAACTTGCAAAGGCCAAGTAATTTCTAGTGCAATAAATCTTTACGGGCGTCTTTCTTATAACAATCGGTTATGACACCTTTACTTCTTGGACGGCTTTAAGCTTCGACCTCAACCTCCCGATACTGAAGACACCAAAATACAGAATTGGTCCACGCACATGTACCTCATGTGTGCTCTTAGGGCCTAACGATTACCTGCACGTTGGAAATTGCAGAAAAAGGGGAGGCTCTGTAGTTTTCATTGTTGCCCTTTAACGAAACTGTCAACATCCAGGGGCATATACAGTCGTGCAGGTTTACACCTGCAGGAAGACGGAGTGTCCGGGTTGAAACACTTAACAATGGCTAATAACTGCCAGCCTCTCCAACTGATTAACCCCACAGACAAACAGCGTTTAGTGGCCTTTCAGGTCAAATGCAGTATGACGTGCAGTATGCCTTAGAACACTGTTCCAACGTTCCATTGTAAAGGGTTCGATGCCGCAATCATCTCCAAGGACACAGCAAAAATGTTGATTGAACCAGTGGTAGGAGGAGAATACTACAATCACCAAAAGGGCCCCAATAAGGATCATAATGCTTGGGATATCAGAAGTACACGTAACATTTGCGAAATCAAGGCTATATCAAGACAGGTGCGATTCTGTAGAGTTGATCAAAGATGTGGAGAAAATGTTGACGGCATCACCACTGCACCACTGCATTACTACACAACTACTTTCCAACTGCATTGACATTTTAGTAATGTTTCCAGCTGAAACAATGGCGTAGCTACGGGAGAGGGGATGGGGAGGGAGAGGGCTAAAACTATCGCTGTCTTCTAAAACATTAGTCCAATGCAACTTTGACACAACATGGAGCCCCAAACAGATCAACACTATAGGCGCTAGACATGTTACAAATGCCTCAGATTCGCCCTCAAAGCACTAAATTGTGCAACACGACATGGATTATGCTACGAGAATACAATTATAGGAAATCTTGCCCATCCAGGGACCAATACTATGAAACTTTTATAATTGCATTTTTTCTAGAATTGTATTTTCTAGTTATGACTTTAAATAGGTTTAAATAAACCATTAGCATTTTCAAAATGCCGACAAGTATTTTTGGTCAGTTGTTTTAATAGGCAGAAAACACAATTCTAGAAAATACAATTGTAAAAGTTTTATAGTGTTGGCTCCAGGCAACAGTACATGCCTGTCAATTATTTACTGAAATACCAAGTATACCGTTAGTGTTTTTCTCCAATTCAGAAATAACAATTGAACTTTCGCAATAAAAATTACCGAAAGAAAACCACTTATCTGTTTATGAATATCACAATAGTTCCACGCATGAGGGCAGGTGCTCCGAAGCTCTGTTATGAAGAGGTCTTCGATATTATTCCCTTGTTTTTCAGGGTGGTGTGGGAATAGCGAAATGCTGGATTGGCCTAAGAACAAACTGGGCAGCGTGTCCGTATGATGCTCTGAGAAATCCGACCACTGCTTTAAAAACGTTCACATTTATCTTTTACCGGGCTTTACTATTTTAGTTTGAGTTTCTGAATCAGATACAATTGCAAGTCATGTCAGAATTAGTTCAGACAAATGCTCGTTAGTTGATACGCTCCTTCCTGCAGGAGAATGAAGTAGTCTGAAATACACAAGAGCGTTTATTCTTAAAAAATACATCTGTTATAAAGCGTTGGCTTTATTAGCTAAAACCCTTTACGTGTTTACATAATTACATTTTGTGCCCAGGTGGTGTCTTTCAAGTCAGATCAATGGCAGCAACCGGAAGACTCCATATTCGTAAACCGGGAGAATACAATGTAATATTTATTTTTAACGTGCAGACCGAAAACTCATTGGTTGTAGCATTGGTCTTTATATCGCAAGGACATAGGTTCGACCGTGACCCAACCCGTCTACCCTTTTCCCTGGGAGAGAGACTTCATAACAAATTTTCAAGTGGAAGCACGCAGGGGTAGTGTGCTGAGACGTCCTGACTCCAGCGGAATTCATAATTGCTTCTCTGAGGTTCATAAGTTGGAGAGCCTGGTAGTTACACGGCGCTGCTCTGAGGTTCGCTCTGTGTACCCCAGCATTCCCACCTACGACCGGCGCTATATAACCGTAGGTGATGGAAGCGCTGTTAAACTCAGTGTTTAAAGTGAATGAATGAACAATAAAAGTATCAGATTTCCTTTCACTTGGAAATGTTTTTCCTACCGCTTACATGTTCTACGCTCCATGTTATGTCTTTGTTACGGTAACAGAATATGACAATGCGTTGGTTGCATTTGTGCACATTATGACAAAACACAGCGATGGTGAGAGTCGACTACAGGGGAACAGGTTCCAGCGTCCCTTCAGCGTATGTTAAATACACTAAAACCACCAAGCAAGGGTAATTGGTTCCAGTCTTACCTACTCTACCGGAGTTGTGTTCTGTATTTATACCACGATTAAACTTGCATTAAGTGAAGAAAAGTCTTATTTTTAAAGAGAAATGCCACCGTCAGCGGCATGACAAGGATTCTTGATTGACACAGCTTGGTATCGAAGCATTTCATTCAAGTTATAGTGTAATTCCGAGGCGTTAGGGTCAATCCAAGACGTTCTTACAGGGTGGTCTTCCGCGTAATCCAGAGTCCACGCGTAGGGCACATAGAACATGTCTACATTTTGTACCATGACTACCTATTCTATTATATACAAAAAAAGCCTTTGACATAAATTTTAGCTTTACAAACCAAGTGTGGTGAACACACAAGCAATGGTATTTCAAAAGTTAAAATTTACACGCACAGTGGAATTACATCCAAGATGACTTTTAGTGACCTCGCCTTGATTGCAAACTTGCCTAAATTTATCACTTGTCGCCTCGTGAAGGGTGAAATGAAACCGGCAATTATTTATTACGTTCCTAAATAAGTTCACCTCATAAAATACCAAAAATTAACAAACATGCGTTGTCTCATAACTCGAAATAATATGAAATTATGTTATTAAAATGAAAAAGGCCCTGTAATTTGCGCATTTCGTGTTCTATTTCGTTTCGGCGATAAACTTGCCAGCGGAAGTACCCCTTGTCGGTGCCTATGTTAAAACAACAAAACAAACCCACACGTGTGAATAGTTATTTATTTTACATTTGACCTCTTATTAATCTGACGATCATGGTTTTAATAAAATATTCCAAAAGTAGCTTGGTGTACCAAATGTTCACCAATCGGGGTGAATTGGTGTTAACCGCGCACCAAAGGCTCGCGGTTAAAACCACTTCACCACCCGTGTTGAACATTCGATACACCCAGCTACATGTACTATGGATATATTCTATATGTATCGCAAGTCGGTCAAGTATTAATGGAAATTATTACACGTCTACTACTTTTCCTTACAAATCCGAAAGGAACACTTGTGTACTGAGGCGAGCAACCCGTCGATGGTGCAATTACCTTCAGCCAATGGTAACTCAGCCGTTGCAGAGTTAGTACTTTGGGAATCTGTCAGTTGTTCGCCGGTGCTCGGTGATTCTCTCCGCGTTCCCAGGCTTCTCCCACCCGTAACACTGCCCGAAAGGAGGTGATCCTGACTGTCAAAATGTCGTTAAACCTCAATAAATAAATAAATGAATAAATAAATAAATAATACTAAAGCTTCAGAAAATAAATAAACAAATAAATAAATAAATAAATACCTACGTTTCAGCAAACTTGTTGCTTCGAGATCGGAGTTTCAAGTATCGGAATGTTTTGTTATTTAGAACACTTTTATCTCCGAGGCTAGAGTCCCGAGAATCATACATTTTCGATTTGAATCGAATATCGAATCGCACCATGCATATTATTCGAAATCGAATGGAACCTCGAAACAAACCAATAACGTATTGAAGATGACCTATGGGGGTTGATTTGTTCCGATTGTGATGATTCAAGTCTCGATTTAACCAATGGTTGGTGCTCCAATCAGCCGCACAACAAAAAGAGAAAATGTGTGGCGTCTCGTGAAGTGCTGAGGCATCAACATGTGATGAATATAAGATAATTATCCATTTAAATTACACTTTTTTCTCTTTTGATGCCGAGGTGGGCAGCACTGTAGTGGTTTTTAATGTCGTCGACTTTGCTTAAAAAAAAACAGAAAAATAGAAGTAAACTTGGGAAACAAAATTTAGTGCATTCCGTAAATTCAAGTCTGTGTGAAAGGGATTAAAGCATCGGAAATGAACAAAATAGAAGAATACTTTTTGGAGGCTTATTTTGGTGGGGGTGGGGGGTGGGGGATTTTTAAAGAATCAGAAACAGGTTTTTGGTAATAGTATTTAAATATATTCATACACGAATCAGATAATAATTTTTCCAAGAACCAGAAAATGCACAAATGTGTACAGAATTCACAGTGTTCGATGAAGGAATCAGAAATGGACATTTTTTGACCTGTCACTTATTTGAATGATGTTTAGAGCAGTAATGTGAGTAGGGAAACGTTTATCTTTATCCTCACAATTCATGAACTAAAATCTTTGGGACTCACATTGCACTCTTGAGAGTGTTAAAATAGCAGATAACATTTAGTGTTTGATAGCTAACTCCTCTTCAGTACTCTGATTGTTTGCATTGTCTCCAGTGTGAATAAACGTATTATTGCTTCAGGATAATTTACTGTTACAGGAAATTAGAGGCCGCGAAAACCCTGTGGCCGACTGGGCCATACTGAATGGCGCTAGAATCCTGAAAAACACGGGATGCCGAAAACTTGTGACTGTCAAAAAAAAATGAACAGTACAAAAACAAGAGTTTGTGTCTTTAACCCTTTACCTAACGCCCACATCCGCCCACGTAATATGCAAATTGAGCAGTTGAAAAAAATTAAATTTCTCAAAATATTTCAACAAAACCATATCATGTGACTCCTCATTAGAACGAGCTCATTGAGCTCGTTCCAATGAGGGGTCACATGATATGGTTTTGTTAAAATGTTTTGAATTTTTATTTAAAATTATATTTAAAGTAATACAGTTTGATATCGTCTGCGTTGGGTAAAGGGTTAACACAGGCTAACTAGATATATGTGTCAGATGGACGGTATTTGACTTTTCAGTTATATTTAAAGTAATACAGTTTGATATCGTCTGCGTTGGGTAAAGGGTTAACACAGGCTAACTAGATATATGTGTCAGATGGACGGTATTTGACTTTTGAGTTATATCTCGGTTTCGGTATTTTTAGTATTTTTAGGGAGTATACCACGGTGTCGGTTCGGTATTCGGTATCTGACTTGACTGATATGTGTTGACAGTAACAAGGATGAATTCACATCAGGAAAAACAAAATAAGTAGTTGTAGTATCATTCTACGTCAACACTATAAATGACACTGCCAACGAGCTCAACGGTGGCATTATTTTCGACCATAAATCATATGTACTGTTATGTGGGACTTGTTTTGAACACACCTTAATGTTTAATGACCTATTTCGGTTTGTTTTCAGTCTTAGAGCATGTGCCCTGATCATGCAATCCTTAGGAGGTCCTGCTGACAATAGGCAAAAAACCTGGGCATTGATTTCTAATCATGTCTTGGCTGTCTTTACAGGCAAACAAAACTTGACTTGGAGTCACTGCTAGACAGATGGACATGTACAGGCTGCAGTCTAGTGGGAATTCAGGATAACTGCCGAGTCCAACAAAACGGAAAAGAACATCAGTCTCTTCCTACACGAAAATGAACCATTCAACTGCTATCGTACCACAACAGGAAACTATAAATAGCGAATGTAGGACAATTTGAAAATTCAGACACCTTCGGTGTTAAACGATTGATTTATTGACAATATATTATTTCCAAACAAACAATAGAAAAAGTACAAAAACAGAGATTACACAATAATAACATAAACTGTGAATTGAAAAATGGATCCAACAGTTAGATAATGCTATATAAGCTATCTTCACTTTAGGATTAAACGTTGGAGTATGAACGTCCGAATATCACTTTTTGTCCTACTTGTGAAGTGGTAATTTGAAAAGTGAGATTAGATTATAAAACAGAGGTTTGTGTTTTTGAATGGTGAATGTTGTAATAGTAGGTATAGGATGGAGCAGTTCGACTGGGCGAGTGGGTACTATGGCTGTAGGGCTCTTGTGAGATGGACGAAGATAAGTGGAACCCGACCAGTTAAGACCGTCTGGCAAGAAACGCACTCAGTTTGGGATTCCGGGCGAGGTACCCATTTAGATCAGCGACGTTGAACGATCAATATATTGAATACGCCATGCTGGAGATTGCAGTGTTGATTTCGAAACGCGAGTTACTGATTGTCAACAGAACCTACGAGTTGCCCCAATATAACTTTGAAGGCAGAGAAAGATTGCTGAGTTTGTTTATACGTTGCAGTTGACTTTGCTGTAGAAAAAAGTTCCCACTTCAAATGCGTAAGGAAGTTGTTGTGGCGTCTCCCTTCAATTATCTGAATAAAGAGGACAGTTAAAAAGACAATGTTGAGTTGCTTCGCGCTCCCCAGTGCCATATAAAGGTGAGCTAGTGAGAAAATTATTGAACATGTGGTCACTGAGGTTGCTACATCCCAGATGTAATCTACAGTGATATATTTAAGTCTGACGTGTTTTGTGAACGTACAACCATTTTGGAGTCGGGAATCTATCTTTGTTCATGTATGAAAGGAAGTTTTGAGGGAAATAGAATCTCTAATTACGAGGGTAGACTATTCCACAGTCGGGTTGTCGACAGCAAGAAGGAATGTAGGTGGGTGTTGGTGCGACCGTGTGGGATGTTTGAGTTGCCATTGTTGCGAAGAGAATATTCGTGAGAAGCGGATGTTATCGAAGGGACAAGAGATGATATGTAATCTGGGACAAATGTTGAACCATTTTGTCGTTCTGTATAAGTTTGTGCTTTTCTCTACGCGTACAGAGGGTTTTCCAGCCTGTTACGGCATATTGTGAGGCTCTACGTGCTCTTCGAGTAGCATCCGTAACTATCCCAGCCGCCTCAAGCTGCATTTTGTCTAGTTCGGAGGATTCTTAATCGTTAGAATTATCCCAAATAGTGTCAGCATATTCCAGTAGTGGTCGTATAAAAGAGAACTTTTTTTTCCCAGTGAACGACCATCAAGGGAAAATGTATACTTCCTGAGGAATGATATCCTGTTCCAGGCCTTAGTTGTGATTTCCGATATGATTGTCCCATGATCCACGGTCATTCAGGATTAGACCCAGATGTTTATGCTGGGTGACTTCGTTAATGTTAGAACCAGACATCTTTAGGGTGGGGTGATCTGATTTAATGGACTTGCGTGATATTATAATTGACTCGGTTTTTGCAGGATTGTAGTCAAACAGCCATTGGGATGCCCACGATTCGATCTTGTGAAGGTCGTCGGACATAAGTCGTGCAGCTTGGACAGGATCTTCAATGGCGAGGTAGAGAAATGTATCGTCAGCAAAGAGTCGATTATCAGACACCAGTCCGTCAGTTATGTCAGTTATGTAAATTGAAAAGAGTAACGGTCCTAGGATTGAACCCTGTGGAACACTAGCTCTGATGTTTTTCCAGGTAGAAAATGCACAGTTAACAATAATCTGCTGTTGCCTATTACTAGGGTGCGATTTGAACAAGAACAAAAGATGACCAGTTATACCGATGTTTTCGAGTTTGTACAAAAGGCCACGATGCCATACTTTGTCAAAAGCCTTACTGATGTCACAGAAGACAACTCTTATTTCCTTTCCATCGTCAAGGGCGGTGGTAATGGTGTGGTAAATTTCACTCAACTGGAGAACGATGGAATCTTTAGAAACAAAACCTTACTGAAATTCTGTCAAAATGTTATTTCCATCAAGGAACTCTCTAACTTCCTTTGCTATACAACTTTCGATCACCTTGCTAACAACTCAGCTTAAGAGTTAAACTGGGCGGTAATTTGTCACTCGGTTAGGAGAGTCTTTTTTGAATACTGGCGAGACATTTGCCCTTTCCCACTGGTGTGGAAAAATAGTATTTGTGAGACAGAGATTAAACATGTCGGCTAATGGTTTGGCTAATGTCGAAGAGCATCCCTTTAGAGTAAATTGACTTATATTGTTAGGCCCGCTAGCTTTAGAGGTACTGAAGGAATTCAAGGCTTCCTGCACACCTTTGGGCTCAAGGAAAATATTGTCCAAAGTGGGTCGGTCAGAATCAAAAGAACAGGGTGGTAGAGGACTATTACCGTCATTAAGATTGGAAATTGAACAAAAATACCCATTGAATGCCTCGGCCTTCTCTACATTACTAAAAAGACTAACACCCTCGTGGATGAGATTAGGTATGTCAGCGTATTTGTTTCCCTAAATCAGTTTCCACCAGACGTTAGGTGGTGTCGTACAGGAATTCAGAGTGTTTTCAATTTTGGTAAGATATGACGTTTTCGACTTCCTAATGGATGGGGTTACTTCATTTCTTTTCTTACGATATTTTTCACAAGCCAATTCGGTATCACTGCGTTTCGAAGAGCAATAAAAGGCGCTTACTTATTAAGTGGCGAATTTCAGTATGCATCCACTTTGGTTCGTTGAGCCGTAAGGTGACTAATATGCTGGGGATATATTGAGTGGGGAACTTGTCGAGGTGACGTGTAAGCTCATCAACAATCTGGTCGGGCTGGGAAGGCAACATCACGTTCCAGTTAACTTCCCCAATAGATTTGTTGAGCTTGACAAGACGTGCATCGGACATCGGAAATAGCTATGTTCGTCGCTTAAGACTTAAGGAAGGCTATTTTGTAAACCTAATTTGATCCATTATAGGACAGTGATAACGAACGAACTCGCCAAGAAATGGGTCTCCGACATCATACGATTCGATCAAACGGGGACAGTTAGTTATAATTACCCCTTTACCTAACGTGAAAAACAGACGACACTTGCAAAAAAAAATCTTGAATAACTAATTTTTTTCATTTTTTGTCTCAAAAACATAGGTTATGACCCCTCGTTGGAACGAGCTCGACGAGCTCGTTCCAACGAGGGGTCATAACCTATGTTTTTGAGACAAAAAATGAAAAAAATAGTGAAAATTAATTGGCGATTTTTGAGAATAGCGCTGGCCGGGTTTGGCCGTTACGTTGGGTAAAGGGTTAAGAGGAGCAATGAGGAGGATGTTTCCGTAAATAACGTGGGCTGCTGGATGACCTGACACAAGTTATAAAGATCCAAAAGGTTCTGGACTGGGCAGTTGTTGGATTTGAATTGATGGTCGTTATAGTGGCCGTTTATTATCACGGGAAGTGTTTGTACATCTAACGCTCTTGCAGCAAAAGTCGAAATAAGATTCCAGATTTCGGTCTCTGAATTAGGTGGTCTGTAGAAGGCTCCAAGAAGGAAACCTTTTTAGCAGCAAGTTCTGCAACCAGATACGCTTAACGTTGATAAATAGCAAATCATGGCGATGTATGAATGCTATTGAATTTCTGAAGAAGATAACGATACCGCCTTCCCTGGAAGGACGACCTTTTCTTATTGGGCCATGAAACCCAGGGATTGCCAAATCCGAGTTATCGTCACTGCTCTGGAGCCACGATTCCGAAAACACATATATATCATGGTTGGCGAGCTCATATCTTAGAATGTCAAGTTTGGGTTTTAGTCTTTGAATGTTCAAGTGAAAGAGATTTAGCCCTGTCGACGTATGATTTGGATTATCTTCTGTAACTGAATTGTCAGAGCTTGCTTGGTTCGGTTCGGCTTTTCGGTACCATCATGATGTAGGTATTGACCAGTTTTATTTCTATTTTGCCCATCTCTAATATATGTCTAGCGATACATAACTGTATCGTTAATACCAACTCACTCATGAAAAGAGCTTTGCAAAATGATTACTTAAACCAAACAAAATGTAAAAAAATAACGTATTTTTCCGACAGTCACTCCACACCGATCCCAACTGATGGAAAACACTAATAAAAGTTACATATGTTGTGGAAGGAACCTTTATCTGACAGTATGCCTACATAAACGACCATAACAACCCAGGGTTGAACTTTTCATCACATCATCTAGCAGCAGAGATGTCTCAGTTGGACTGCAAAACACAACTATACAAAGGATTTCGACCGTTCTCATTTCCCAATGGAGTAAATTGTTACTTAAGCTTATATAATTCTCAAGAAACGGTCTTTTCTCTGATAGTATCCATCTCCACGCACAATGTACAGACAAAAGTGTTGTCATTGTAACTTTACAAGATGGCTTACATTACAACTGCCAGTGTTCTCAACAAGAGATAATGCAAACATATATGCAATGTGTGTTCTGAATTATAATTCTGGCGTATGGGAAACCCTAGCCACCATTGGCAAATTGTGCGAAACATAACGCCTGTCTGGTAGTACTGCCATACAAGCTACCGTGTCTGCTCAGGGTTAAACCTTCAATAATACGATATAAGAGCAGAGTTGTTTCACTTTACTTCTGCATAAAGCTATAAATTACATTAGGTCCATTCCCGTTTCCCAACAGAGGAAACAGCTCCTTAAACTCACATAAGTCCCCCAAAACTGGCTGCTCAGCTGATATGAGCAATCTTCATGTAGCCAGGACGGGCATTATGTTAAATTTTGGAATATAACATAACAATAAATATTTTCAAATGTTCCATTCGGAACTGACGGGGAAACACAAGCCAAATTCATCGGAATTTTGTAAAAAAAAACAAACTATTTTTGTTGACAGCACTACTATTCAAGCTGCTATGTCATCCCGGAGAAAAAATGTCATAATAACATACACCAGAAAAGTTGTTACACTCCAATAAACAGTATTTGGTCCGTTTGCGATTCTCGTTGGTAAAAATGGGCATAAAAACTAAAATAATTATCAAAGAGAAGCATTTGGGTGACAGGGCCGGTCTTCATATAGCCAGGGCAGGTACTGAATTAAAATTTACAGTATAACAAAGCAATGATCGTGACTGCTGATTGCAAAGAGCCTCGATAAGATTTTCCAACGATGACACATAGGCTATGTTTTTAAGGTGAAGTGAAAAATAGCAAAATGTGATTAGATATTCTTGAGAACTTGGACGTCATGTAAGGTAAGCTGGTGTACCGAAACCTTAAATACGCTGCTCATTTGAAATCGATGTTAACCCTTTAAACACAGGTGGCACCTTCCATATCAGTTCAATAGCAGCAATTGGAAGAGTCCACATTCGTTATTTGCGGTCATCTTCCTTTATAGAATTATGGCGTATCGTAGTCTGTACCTGGGTCGAAAAAGTGGCCCGGGATCAAAGGAAAATAGTAGGTCATTTATAAATAAATGCCCGGGAAAGAACTTTTCATAACGGTAAATCTCACTGTTTTGCTGGAGTTTGTGAAAATAATCTAGGTTGCTCGGTAGAGAAAAACACAAAGATCATTTAACTGATACATTCGCTTAAAATACTTGATTTATGTGTGAAGACAACCCCTTCCCAAACTTACTTGTTACAATCAGTTTCAATGTTGCTGTGGTTTGCTTTCTGTTCTTTGTTTTCACATAAAGTTGGTACTGACCAGCATCAGATGGAGTAAGACTTTTCATGAAAACACTGATATATGTGTTATTGACTTTAACAAAATCTCGCACTTTTGATCTCTTCATGAACAGCGTTCGCGATATTGCCAGTGAATAATACACTAAGTAGTCTTCCCCACGTTCAGATACATTACGTGCTACAAAAATCGCTCCAGATCTCGGAAAAGGTGACGATGAATTGAAGTTCAAAATTACGTTCTCGCCCACCTTTGTTGCTACTCGATTCTCACTTCCCGAACTTGTGGCTGAAAGGAAAATCAATGATCATTGCTCTTGTAAACAAAATAATATTTATAGTGAGGAGTTATTAGTCATTTTATACAACATTTTTTTTCGCGTTAACCCCCTTCACTCTGATGTCAAAATACCAAACTTTCAGGAAGCTGTTTATTTCCCATAAGCATCTAGAAATTTAACCAATTCAATCTCGTTTGACAGAGCTCAATGAGCTCTGTCAACCGAGATTGAATTGGTTAAATTTCTAGTTGAATTATGGGAGATTTGTTCTGCCTGAAATTTAGATATTTTGACATCAGTATGCAGGGGGGTTAATCTGTTTTACCAAACCTGATTAGATTAATACAACATGTTTCGTGGTGAAATGGAATAAAGCCATTTGTTCCGTCTCTATCCACTAACTACCTCCTTTATATGGCAAATCACTTCTTTGCTTCCACATACCCCACCATTCTCTTTTTTTTTCTCTCTTTTTTATTCCTTTTATTGTTGCTAAACTTTAACCCAGCCATCACTCTCGAATGTCAAATTAATTTGTTGGCGACACAAAATTAGTGTTTGAAGTTTATGTCAATATAACTCTAATGCAATAACACTCATAGAGGATGGTCAAATGCACATTTATTAAATAACAAAAATGCAGGACAGGTCCCCGTCCCTGCTGTCGGGTTCTTTGACAACTTTGGAAGGAAGTAAAATTTGTTAACAAAGCTTCCAACCTGTCCATGATTGCTAGGTGATCACAACGTCTCATTTTCCCAAGTTTGAAGTGTTATTACATGTAGCACTGCCCATTGCAGTTGCTGTGTCTGTTCCAAGAAAATAGGATGGGTACTACTACCTAACGTATTTTGTTTTGTACTTTTGGTTTTGTTGTTTTTTTGTTTAGTTTTATTTTGTCTTTTTAACCGGGAAACTTAAACCGCTAACACATAACTGGCAGGCGATTTCAACTCCCTTCGTTAATTCTCAGTTTAAGGTTTTGAAACCAAATAAAAAGGAATATCCGTAAAATGTAAAACAAATACCACAATAAGGCATTTCCATCTGTAATCCAATAGCTTGTTAATGGGCGAGAGATAATTATGATTTTAACTTGCAGGGATATTTGGATACGAAATAAATGTCTTCAGCGGTAATAATGGCATACGTTTGATATTCATTGTCACTTTTAAACAAATGGAAGTTCGCAAATGAAACTTCGAATCCTTCACTGTCACATGGAGCCAATACTATACAACTTGTATTTTCTCGAATTATATTTTTTCAAAGATCTGTCAATTTGTCAGTTGACAAATGGCAATGCCCTTTAAAATGCTAATGATTCATTTTAGTTAGTTTTATTTAAATGCAATTCACGAAAAAAACTATAAAACTTTTACAATTGTATTAACTCCAGATTTTAGCTTTCAGCAATACATTTCACACCGAACATTTTCATCCTTCCTGTCCCTTTAGAGCAAAATTGTTGGAATATGTTCTGAATGGAGATAAAGTATGAAAACAATATGAAACACTATCGACTTTTTTAATTCATTTTTTTGTCGGAATGTGGGTGGGGAGAGTGTGTCGCATTGGCCTCTGTTTCATGTCCTGTGCCAGTTTCGTGTTTTGCAAAACATGTGACAGTTTCTTGTTTTGCGAAACACATGCCTATTTTCACTTAATCGTGCTGATGGATGTCACCCACTTAAATTATACGTGAATTGTGTCTTGTCGTGTCGTCTATTCCTGGCCTTCTGCTCTCGCCGAGCTCGTTCCAACGAGGGGTTCACATGATATGGTTTTGTTGAAATTTTTTGAAAAAGTTAAAAAAATGATATTTAAAATAATAAATTTTGATATCGTCTGCGTTGGGTAAAGGGTTAAATCGATCATTATTAGCTGTATAATGATAACAAATTAAATAGAATTAGCTCAGATATTAATGTACAACCACAATACAAACATACCTACATCATACGGTTGGTCTATTTATAAATCTATCCACGGGAATTCTCACAAAATCGTACATCTGTTTGTAAACATTAGCAAACGATTGAAAACCCAAAACTGAATCAACTGGGAAATAGTTTGTTAATAGTTGTCAAATGAATTGCTGAGTGTTCTTCTAATAAATGGTTTTATAGATGTGAATGCGGGTAACAAACACAAAACAACACGCGCGTGTGAAAGTGTTAATCGACATGGCACTTGTGCCATCACATAAGTTTAAAACTCGAGGCCTGTGGAACTCGAACAGTCCGATTAAGCCACTCAAAAGTGCGTGTCGTTCTGTGTATGTATGCCATCCATGCACAATGCAAAATTGATCATCATGAAATATAATGCTTCATCATTTCAATTAATGATTAAACAAACTGCTCTGTGAAGCCTTGGAATCGAGCAGATAGTTCGATTCAAATTATTTGCAAATATTCGAGATGATCTCAAAATGATACAACCTGCCTTTGAACTCGTCCCCTTCTACCGTAGGGGCTGCTGTATTATTGCACACTTGTGCTTCTATTTTCATAAAATACACACTTTTTTCTGCAAAAATCCAAGCGGAATATATGTTGTTGTATTGCCCTTGAACAATAACATGCACGGACTGCTTAACACGCCCAGTCTCTAAGCTGTTTGATGGCCTAATACAAATTCACAAAATAGTTGTACACGTAGCACATGCAACTAGAATACGCTTACCTAAAGTTGTCGCACATGAAGTGGTCACAAACAATGATGTCCAGCATGTTTAGTCAGAATATTTTACTGTGTCACTATATCCCAATAAATTCTGTCTTTTGATTGGTCAGAATGCCTTGGACAAATAGCCATGGCAAAGGATGCACCCAACATCCAAGGTATATGAGAGCGTGCAACACCCAGGGTATAAGCGCACGCGAAACATCGGGGGCATATCGTTTAAACGAAAGATTTTTCGCTTTTGCTCGCCTCCAAATAAAAATCGAACCAAAAAACCCGAAAAATAGTCACAAATATCATCAGATTTCCGAAAATTCAATCATAAAAATAAATAATTCGTCCCCTAAGTACCAATGTGTTCTATGTGCCACATAGAACGCATTGGAACTTAGAGAACGAAATGTCAACAAAATGCTGTTTATTCGTTTCCTTAACGACCCAAGGTATGTAACTCTACCTGTTGTCTTCTGCAATTATGAAAACAAAATAATTATCACGGATTTGTGAAGCTGAGAAAAGCATCCACAAATTTATTTCCACTATGTTTGTACTGTGTTTCAAACGGGACAAAAACGTTATCTTCGCCAACATGTATGGTATATGAAGATTTAATATCCGGATGTCTCATTTAAACACCTCGCCTGTGGCTCGGTGTTCAAAAACCGACATCCATGTATTAAATCTCCATATACCATAAATGTTGGCGGAGATAACTTACAATGGTAAATTATGTACAAACAGCGGTATGCTGAACAGCGCTCGGGTAACAGGGTTGAAGCTTAGATCTCGAATATTTCCGGGAAGACACAAATCGCGTCCATTAAGAAAGAGATGAACACAAACACGTCACTTTAAAATCTTGTGTTTGTTTCCGTGGTGAATCGATTATACCCACCCGACCGCTGTATGCATATATCATTGTGCGAAAACTGTTGCGAAGAATTAAAATCGTCTCATAACTGCTGAAAAACAATAATGGATTGTAAAAAGTATATATTGTATAGTTACAAGGTCAACAGTTCAATTAGTATTGTACTGAAAAAAATAGTTTGAAAACATTTTTTTGTAAAAAATAATTTAGACAGAACAATTTTCTACTTCTTGTCTTTTATAAAAACAATGTTTTATATTTGGAAAACAATTTTCTCCTTTTTGTCTTTTGTGAAAACAATTTTCCACTTTGTGAAAACAACGTTTGACTTTTTGCTTTTCCTGAAATCAATTTTGCGGTTGTGAAAACAATTTCTGACTTTTGTGAAAATAATTTTCTATTTTTCGGTCGGGAAAATGATTTTAATGTTAGTCAAGTTATTGGAGAAATAAAATCTCAGCCATTCGGATTAACGTAAAATTTCTAAACAAATAACATGCGAGTGATTACATAGAGAGTAATCGCTTGACTGGACTGGTTAAGTGAAATAATTCATGAGAGGTGAGGGACGTTGTACAAACACGAGTGCACGAATGAGCACGAGTGTTTCACAATATAGTCATTCGCCTCGAATGAATTATTTCGCGTAACCAGTCCAGTCAAACGATTAATCTGTTTATTACTTTTCATTATTAACGACAATTGTATTATTTAACAATTTAATTAACGTGACGGCCAAAACCGACCAGCGCTATTCTCAAAAATCGCCAATTAATTTTCATTACATTTTATTTTTTTGTCTCTGAAACATAGGCTATGACTCCTCATTGGAACGAGACCATCGAGCTTGTTCCAATGATGAGTCATAACCTATGTTTCAGAGACGAAAAACTGAAAATAACAGTTATTCAAGAATTTTGTTGGCAAGTGTCGTTTGCTTTTCATGTTAGGTAAAAGGTTAAAAAAACAAAAAAAAAAACAAAAAAAACAAAACAATGAAGTCCCCATTACACTCATGGCAAAGCGTCGCGTTTGCACGCACGGATACATGACACAATTGTTGATTGCATAATTCACTTGTGAAGTTTATCGTTTATAATCAAACCCGTAAATCCCAGTAAATCACACTTAGGAAAATAAAAAAAAAATAGGGAGTCACTAACGCAAATGTTTCTATCTGTAAGCATATAAACTGCGGGTGATTGAAATATAATTAGGGAGTTGTTAATGCAACTGTGTAACTACAATCTCAAAGTCGTGAGCGGAGAACTGACAAAACAAGCAGAGGTTTCCATATACAGGACGTGGAGAGTGGATTGTAACTAAATCACCCACGGAGTGGAGTTATCACCCAAACTATAACTTTCAAATTCTATACATATGGACAAAAAACACAAGCAATGTTTCAACCAATGGACCTCCGGGTTTAACCCGGAGCTCCATTGGTTGAAACTTTGCCCTTGATTGTTATGCTTTGCAACACATTTGCAATTATTGCTTGGGTGGAATCTCCACTCTGCGGGTGACTTAGTGATAATACACTCTCCACGTACTGTAGTAGTGCTAGATTTGTATAATCATGAATTTGATGAATTCAGAGATAAACAAATTATATCAATGATGCACAGGTGATTTCATCCGAATTGTGAATACATTTTAACAAGGATAATTATATTGATTTATTTATTGGTGTTTAAGGTCACATATCTCTGCACAATGGCTAATCATGACCTCGACAGTTTTACGGGTGGAGGAAGCAGGAGTACCCGAAGAGAACCATCGAGCAACGGCGAGCAACTGTCAGGTCCCCAACATACCAACTCCACACAAGCAGGGTTAGCATTGGTTGAAGACAGGTGGACCATCGATGTGCAGTACACCTTAGTACACAGCGTCACCGTGCCCCCACGTGGGCAATGGGGGTGAAGTGTCTTGACCAAGGACACAACGCGTTTGCCGCAGGTGGGATTTGAACCGAAGACCTCTCGGCTTGCAGCCTGCAACTCTACCTACTGAGCCACTGCGCCCCCCAACAAGGAGAAAATATTATCAATTTTACAAAAGAAACCTGACAGCTCAAACATTAGGGTGGATTGGACTCCTGACCGCGACGGTAAACAAGGGCTATCTCCCTTACGAGTAGATTGACAGCAAACTATCTTCCAGAACACCAATACTTTTGAGTAACTGACAAAACTATCAATTCCGAAGAAGAATACGCTTAATGTCAGCAAGAATGAAAAAATCTAAATATGATCATATTTCGGTAATGTTTTATCTGGTATAACAATATCGATGTTGGACCGTCACTGGAAGCTGTGGACGAGCAGTTTTTGTTCTACAAAGATTGACGATTGGACATGTTTAAGGACGATAATTCAATTCCTGTATTAACACTGAAATGTCTGTTCCTCACCTTGCCAAGGAATATCTATTTCACCTTTCAATCTACATCAAATTACCCAAGAAAACATTACAGGAGGCCGTTCAGTTATTTTCATTAGATACCAGGAGAAGAGGCTTCTAAACTTCGGGCCCGTCAATATGGCGACGAAGCGAAACTGTGTGGGAGTATCGTTGGATTCAATATCAGTGCGCTAAATTTCTGGGCCCTGATGCAAGATATGCCGACCGACATTTACATCAGACGGCGGGAAAGTAATGCATTCAAACCAGAAAAGGCACTCAGATACGGGTGTATAGCACACAAATTGTTAGAATATTTGGCAGACAGAGACGGAATCAACATTCAGCATCAATTCAAGGACACGGAGAATAAACTAGGATGTCGGTCGTTAACAGTGGACGGCAGGCCAACAGTGCATTTAAATCGGAAAAATCGTTCAAATACGGACGCAAGAAAATCAAACGGTTCGAATATATGGCAGACAGAGACGAAATCTGCACTCAGCATGAATTTAACGACACGGACGAGAGACTGGGACGTCGGTCGTAAACAATGGACGGTTGGTGTCAACAGACGTAGACTGCCTTTCATTTTATAAACAGTTATTTCACGGTCACCCGTGCCATCTGAACAGACATAAAGCCAGAAGTCAAAATCAAAATCAATTAAGACAGTAAGGAGATCTTGTCGGACATTTTTGAAAAACGAAGGAGAATGCAAGTATATACGACGTCTGACATAGTAGTGGAAATTTGAGTTTGCCATTGGAAGTATTTGAAGAAATCTGACAACTGCATCAAGAACGTTCTGAAAAACAACATTCTCAAATGGAAGATTCCAGAGCAAATGACGGAGATGGAAATTCTCTTCCGGATGGTCGAGTGTGATATTAAAGTACCTGGAAGGCTTCGTAACTACTTTTCGGAGATGACACCCATCTTCAAAAACGCATCAACTAGCGGGAGAAACTTATCATGAAAATGGGCTATCGAACAATTGCTCGAACTAGTAACACCACATACTGCTTTTCGACTCATTGCGTTAAAAATGCATTATATAAGGATTATGGAAAACGGATTCCATAAGTAGGATTCCATTTAACATATCCTAAAAAGGGATTACATGAATGGGATTATTTCCCGATTCCGTGAAAAGGGATTCAGTGAATTGACAAAGTTTGGGAGAGGAATCCCTTTTTATTTCCTCGATTCTTAATCCCCAATCATGGAATCCCATTAAAACATACACAAAATATAAAAAATAAGAAAAATTAAAATGAAAATAAAGACATCTCTCTTCCTTGAGATGTTTAGACACATCAGAACTGATTAACTCAACAAGAAAAACGTATTTATATAACTTACACATTTTCTCTTCTGGCGCTGAAATTGACTGCTCCGAAGGTTTTGGTGTCGTCGCTTTTGCTTCAAAAGAAAAGAAAACTGCAGATAATCGAAACTCATATATTGTACTTGAAAAACATCATTATTCAGATCGGGGTATACAAACATCAATTATTTATGGAGAATAAATAAATTCTGAACGTTTCAGTTTGGCTAGTCAGTTTTCTTCTTTCAGAAAATACAGACAGATTTACGGGGTGGGGAGTACCCGGAGATAATCACCGAGCAATGGCGTGCAACTGTCAATTCCCCATCATTCTAAGTCAAAAGAGGCAGCGTTAGCATTGCGTCGCGTGAGAACCATAAGGTTCTATCTTCCGGTAAAAGATAGAACCTTATGGTTCTCACATGACGATTGGTTGAAGACAAGTGCAACATCGACGTGCAGTATGCCTCAGTACACAACGGCGCAGTGCGCCCACGTCGGCAATGAGGGTGAAGTGTTTTGTCGAAGGACTCAACACGGGGTGATTTGAACCGATGACCTCTCGGCTTGTAGCCTCCACCTCTACCCACACAGCCATCGCACCCCTTTCTTTAAAATAATAACTGAAATGTTGACTTCGCGACTACACACTATATACTTTCATGAACACTGTTATTGTTTTTTGACAGAAATGACACAATTTAAATTCTTTCAACCGTTTTCACACAATATGTGCATACAGGGGGCGAAAGGGTATAGTCGATTCACCGCGGAAACAAACACAAACACAAGATTTTAAAGTGATATTTTTGTTTTCTTCCCATTTTTTAACGTAGACGATTTGGGTCCCCTTGGAAATATTCGACATCTAAGCCTTCACCCTTCATGGATAAGGTTTATGTAAAGGGACTCCATAAGTTGGATTCTTACCCGAAGCCGTGGAATGGGGTTCCGTCAATAATATTGACAAAGTTAGAGAGAGGAATCCTATTTGTTACCTCGAATGTATATGTTTAATCATGGAATGCCATTAAAACATATACAAAATATAAGAAATATGAAAAATGAAAATAACGACCTCTCCCATGAGTTGACCAGACATCAGAATTCATTTAATTAACCCTTTACCTAACCTGAAAAGCAGACGACACTTGCAAAAATAATTCTTGAATAACTCTCGTTCCAACGAGGGGTCATAACCTATGTTTTTGAGACAAAAAATGAAAAAAATAATGAAAATTAATTGGCGATTTTTGAGAATAGCGCTGGCCGGTTTTGGCCGTTACGTTAGGTAAAGGGTTAACAAAACACAATTATTTATATAACATTTTCTCTTCTGGCCCTAAAAGTGGCCGGTCCAAAGAACGTTTTGGTGTCGTCACTTTTGCTTAAAAAAAATCATACATTGTACTTGAAAACACCATTCTACTGAACGGGGTGTACATACATCAATAAGTTATGGAGACAAAATAAATTCTGACGTTTCAGTTTGGCTACTCGTTTCTTTTATTCCAGAAAATAGAGAAGTGTGCAATAAAAAATTCAGTTTGGAAGCAAACAGCTCTTCGCTTGCATAAAAAAAATCCTATTTTGAAGACGACGCCGAATTCCAAACCCAGTTCGAGGTAGGCCATTTACAATGAACTGAAAAAACTAATGTTAATGAAGAAAAATACATTTATTGTCAGAAAGTATGGAAACTGTTGAATTTGACCACGTTTCAAGACTTCCTCATTTGGAATAAAAATTTCGATGTTAGTCCTTTCCTGGAGTCTGTGGTGAAAACGTTTTCATTCTACACAAATCGAGGATTAGACAAGTGTTCGGACACTATTTCAGTTCCCGGATTAATACTAAAGTTTATGTTCAACACCCTACCTAAGGATATCTTTTTTCACATTGTTCAATGATCAAAAACAATAATCTTTATCAAAATGCCTAAGACAACATCGTTGGACGCCCTTCAATTGTTTCTAACAGATACCAGCAGTAGAATCACACTACAATTCGGGACCTAGAATATGGCGACGAAGCGTAACTGTGTTGGAACATCGATGGATTCGATGCCACTACTCTCTATCTCTTGACTCTGATGCAAGATATACCGGTCGGAATTTACATCAAGCAGCGGGCACAGAATGCACTCAAACCGGAAAAAAGCATTCAAATACGGGCGCACAAATTGATAGAATATATGGCTGAGACAGAAACAATATTCAGCATCAATTCAACAACACGGAAATTCTCGTTCTCTTTCTCTCTCTCTCTCTCTCCCTCTCGATCGAGAGAGAGAGAGAGAGAGAACGAGGGATAGAGGGAGAGGGGAGGGAGAGGTAGTGAGGGAGAGGAGAGGGAAGAGAGAGGGAGGAAGAGGGAGTGAGGGAGGAAGAGGGAGGGGACTGGGGAGAGGGAGTATCAGCTTATTTCAGTGGCCAAAACTGTACTGCAGCTGTGATAAATCTAATAGACCAGTACGTATTTCAATGTTCGAAAATGCCTGTTTGTCATGCGAAAAAGCACTCAAGATTTGCTGAAGAATGGATTTCCCTTTTTTGGAGGCAACACGCGTAGAACGTAATTAAGAGCTTCGCAAAATGTGATTAATGGAATCAGAATTATGTGCTGCCCTCCATTGCACAAGCACTTGCACCCATTTATTATTTTTTTTTGTAATTTGTTGAATGTACTGGGAGAGACGTTGACATAGGCTATGCCTGTTCGTCAAACCCTATTTCCATTTTGAGAAATAAAATTATGTTAAAAAAAAACACACGGAAAATAGTCTAGGACGTCGGTAATTACCAGTGGACGATGGGTGTCGAGGGACGCAGACTGCCTTTCAAATTATAGACCATTATTTACACGGGAGTAGTATGTCATGCACGTTTGAGGGATATGTTGCACGACCCCGGAAGTGACGTCATGTCATGTGACCTAGTGGCGCCATGTTGTGTTGTTATGGTAACACGCGTGAGCGGCCATGTTGTGACGTCATCACCATAGTGATACGTGGTGTGAGTGCCCATGCGCAGCGCATGATGTTAGGGTGATATGTGTTTCCGTCGTCCATTTTGTATACTGGAGGCCGCCATCTTGGTTTTTATGGTAGCACGTGGTTGCTATGTTACCCAATTTTTCAGCAATGGGACGGGGTATGTTTTGAGGGTATGTTCCTTTGTAGAAGAGTAAATCTAATTACCACAAACAACCCGACAATCCTTCCAAATCACCAAAATCCAACCCAACTTTTACTATTTCGAATTCTTTCGAAATTCTCTGCTTCTATCTATATATGCAATAGTTTATGTCTACCTAAGCATGTTCCTTAGTTCTGGAGTATACTCCAGTAGCGTAGAAGCGCCTATTATTTGGAACAGTTTATCTTATTATTACTATATTAAGCAATTTCTGGTCTATTCTTGAAATGTTCTGACCCTATTTCAAGTACTCTTGTTGCTTCATATATATAACTAACCGATCAGGTTGCTTGATTTCCAATAATCTGTATACAGAGGTATCTCCCTTCTGTATAATAAAAGACTATATCCAATGGCCATATCCCATGGAATCCCATTTTGGGGAAACACCCGTGGCTATAGAATCCCTTTTCTGTCATATGTGCTTATGTGAAAAATCCCAGTGTGACACAATGTACCCTAGCACAAAGGCACATGCTTTATGTGCCGATATGTGCTTATATGAAAAGGCACAATGTGACACAATGTGCCCTAGCACATAGGCACATACGGGTATTTGAGGATACCTATGTCCTGGTATTGTTTTATTCGAGGATACCTACTGGAGAATCCCTTTTTTGTCATATGTGCTTATGTGAAATGGCACAATGTGACACAATGTGCCCTAGCAATGTGCCCTAGCACAAAGGCACATGCTTTATGTGCTTATATGTGCTTATGTGAAAAGGCACAATGTGACACAATGTGCCCTAGCACATAGGCACATACGGGTATTTTAGGATACCTGGTATTATATTATTTGAGGATACTAGTTGGTCTTTACATCCGGGTACTTTATTTCACAGATTCACTTTTTTCACAGAATACAAATACAATACGTTTTAAGAGAAAATGATGTTACATGATTTGAGAAATGAGTAGATGTATACTGTGGGAATGACATAGTCTTGCGACTGTCTTCCTGTCATCCCCTCAAAAAAAAATAGAAAAAAAGACAGAAAAAAACATGGCATATAAAACAAAATTAAACAAAATATAAATGTCAGATACGGCGAATGACAATTTTTTAGAAGAAAGGTGGATCTGGACAATAGATGGTTAAATTGAATAGTTCAGAACAGTGTCGGTTTATTTTGACATTTAACTCCACTGTTAGATTAGTTGTTATTCTGACCTTGTGATCAACTTTGTTTCCAACGTGAAAAATAAATTTCGTTATTCCTCCATTTTAGTAGTACGGATTAGGATATGTACAGTTGCACAAACCATAGACATTTGGGGACGGGAAAAGTAAGAGTAAGACACCCCCCCCCCCCCCCACCCAGATACGAACTAGTACTTCATGCTACATCCGGGTACTTCTGTTGGGAAAGGTATAAAAGGGGTGTTGGTACGCAAATAGATTAATTTGTGTCCTGACCGTCGTCAAGTGAAGACGTGTTACCAGTTCGATGCAGATACTGTTCCAAGTTATTTTCAAGATCGGATAATGCTCGAAGAAACGAAAAGACCATCGTCGGCTCCACTGCAGATATTGTACTAAGTTGTTCGCACAGCCATACAATAGGAAGAGACATGAAGAACATAACTGTCCAAGAAGAAGAGAAGAGGAGAGAGATACTGGACTGACTGACCAGAATAAAGCACTTTTAGATTTTTTACGGGATGCTGACAAGGAGGAAATCGATGCCGTTCTACGTGCTGCTGATGAAGATTTGATTACCTGTTTATGCAAATGTGCTACCAACATTCTCGAAGATACGATACCACTGAATTTATCTGAATTTGATGACCTGCGAAAATACGAACATGTATTGAAGCTGCTAACAGATGATGGAATTTCTCCAGATATCAAAAGATGTATACTACGAAAGAGTTGCTTTCTCTCAGCGCTTATCAACCCAGTCCTAGCTCCGAGAAAAGTATAAAAGGAGTGTTGGAGTGAAAATGCATTCATTTGTTCTACGACCACGAAAGAGTAAAGTCATGAAAGTCCATTGCTGCAGATATTGTGATAAAGAATTCTCCAGGAGCTTCACACGTAAGAGGCATGAAGATGATTACTGTCCCATGAGGAAATCGGAAACATCGGGCAACACTACAAGATTAGAAAGAAATTTAGATACACTGCGCATCCTATCTGATGCGAATCGATATGAAACCAAGACTATGCTGAAGATGGCCTGTGATGATTTGATAGAATGTATATGTGATTGTGCCTCGAACATCTTGACGGGCGCAGTACCTGTAACCAAATCTGAGAGAGCTAAGTTGATTCCACACAAGTACGAAATAAGGAGAATTGCCTCACCAAAGAGAGAACTATCTTATCGGAAAAGAAGACGCATCATACAGAAAGGAGGCTTTTTAGGAAAGTTGATCAAACCCGTCATCAATGCTCTGTCCGATATCCTATAAAAGGGTCGTGCTCATAAGAAATTTGTTATTTGTAATCTGACCTTCGAAGAGAGCGGATACAATGCAATCCAGCTGTGCACCAAAAAATTGGTCAAGAGATTCGGACCCTGATGAATCGTCGGAACTATCAGAAGATATGGAATATGAAGATGAAGATGAAGAAGAAGACGTTTCTATGATGGGAGGTATCGTTCAAAGTGCCTTTGACAAATACCAAAACGATTTTGACAACCTCATGAACAAATATATTGAAGATGGAATGGATAGTGAAGATGCAGATGAAACAGCATATAGAGCACTTCAAAAGAATGTTAGAGAAGCCATTAGTGAGAAATACATTTATACCCTTGAGTACATTCGAAATTTTTGCAACGACTCAATTAACAAGAAAATTCAAGAAACTGCCAAGCGTCTTCGTGAAGAAGAGGATTTTGACTTTGAAGAATCCCAAAAATATGCCTTGGAAAAGCGAAGGTTTCTGTTCGACAACCTTATGACAAACTACTCATTCCGAGTAGATGATGACGAAGAAGAAGAAGACGATTAGAAAAAAAGTATAAAAGGAGTGTTGGTATAAAAATGAATTCATTTCCGTTTTGAACGTCGAAGAGTGAAGATGTCTGTGTCAACAGCGGTGCTCAGATTCAAAGATGACTTACATATACAGATCTTCAAGAATGATGCTGGATTAAAGCTAACTTCCCAGGAACTGACCCAAGTGAATCGTGTGGTAAATGCAGCCAAGAGAAAAAAATCTAGACATGGATGCTGGTGGAAAGAAACAAAGATGTGTGGATACTGGCCGATCAGTAAACAAAAGAATAAAGACAGAACTGACTCACAATACAAACAAGAATGAAGTTACTACTACGAACAAAGTTTCTACAGAAACAAAGAAAGATGTTTCGACTAAGAACGAAGTTTGTACTGAAGACAAGAAAAAGATGCCAGCTCCCATAAAGAAAGAAGTTTCCACTAAGAACGAAGTTTCTACTGAAGTCAAGAAAAAAGATGCCAGCTCCCATAAAGAATGAAGTTACCACTACGAATGAAGTTTCTACTGAAGTCAAGAAAAAGATGCCAGCTCCCATAAAGAATGAAGTTACCACTACGAATGAAGTTACTACTAAAGCTAAGGAGGATGTTTCCACTCAAACCACAAATGAAATTACTACTAAGAAGACTGAAGTTACTACTATGGAACAGCAAAAGAAAGAGGAACCCAAAGATGCCAGACAGGAAATTAAAGCAACCAACAAAGCCAAGTTATCAAATGAGAGAATGTGTTTTATCAAGAACCTAGCTATGCAATGGGAAGAAGCTCCAGCCCACAAGAAGATGAAATGGTTAGCCCATGCAAGAAGAACTACAAAGAGAAATGTCTTGAGACATTGAATTGTATACTTGAATAAAAGAAATTTAAATTTATATTCAGTGTTGTTGTTTTTTATCTACTACCCCAACAGAAGTACCCGGATGTAGCATGAAGTACCCGGATGTAAAGTCCAACTAGTATCCTCAAATAATATAATACCAGGTATCCTAAAATACCCGTATGTGCCTATGTGCTAGGGCACATTGTGTCACATTGTGCCTTTTCACATAAGCACATATAAGCACATACAGCATGTGCCTTTGTGCTAGGGCACATTGTGTCACATTGTGCCTTTTCACATAAGCACATATGACAAAAAAGGGATTCTCCAGTAGGTATCCTCGAATAAACAATACCAGAACATAGGTATCCTCAAATACCCGTATGTGCCTATGTGCTAGGGCACATTGTGTCACATTGTGCCTTTTCACATAAGCACATATCGGCACATAAAGCATGTGCATTTGTGCTAGGGTACATTGTGTCACATTGTGCTTTTTCACATAAGCACATATGACAGAAAAGGGATTCTATAGCCACGGGTGTTTCCTCAAAATGGGATTCCATGGGATATGGCCATTGGATATAGTCTTTTATTATACAGAAGAGAGATAACTCTGTATACAGATTATGGAAAATCAAGCAATCTGATTGGTTAGTTATATATATGAAGCAACAAGAGTACTTGGAATAAGGTAAGAACTAACAAGAATAGACCAGAAATTGCTTAATATAGTAATAATAAGATAAACTGTTCCAAATAATAGGCTATTCTACGCTACTGGAGTATACTCCAGAACAAAGGAACATGCCTAGGTAGACAAAAACTATTGTATATAGAGATAGAAGCAGAGAATTCCGAAAGAATTCGAAATAGTAAAAGTTGGGATGGATTTTGGTGATTTGGAAGGATTGTCGGGTTGTTTGTGGTAATTAGATTTACTCTTCTACAAAGGAACATACACTCCGAACATACCCCGTCCCATTGCTGAAAAATTGGGTAACATAGCAACCACGTGCTACCATAGAAACCAAGATGGCGGCCTCCAGTATACAAAATGGACGACGGAAACACATATCACCCTAACAACACGCGCATGGGCACTCACACCACGTATCACTATGGAGATGACGTCACAACATGGCCGCTCACGCGGGTTACCATAACAACACAACATGGCGCCACTAGGTCACGTGACATGACGTCACTTCCGGGGTCCTGCACCGGGGTCCTGCAACCTTTCCCTCAAACGTGCATGACATACTACTCACGGGCATCCTTGTCATCTGAACAGGAACCAAGACGACAGTCAAATCAGATTCAATGAAGTCAACAATGAGATCATGTCAGACCTTTTTTGAAAAATGAAGGACAACAACAAGTATATACGAAGTCTGAAATATTTTTGGAAATTGGAAATGACAGTGGAAATATTTGAAGAAATCTGACAACAGCATCAAGCACTTTCTTAAAAAACATCAAATGGAAAGTTCCAGGGAAAATGACAGGGACGGAAATACTCGATCAAGTCCCTTCGCGACAACTCTTTGAAATGGTCGAGAATGGTTTTATACCATGATGACCTATTCTATTATATATGAAAAACCTATGACATATATAGTAGAGTAAGTGAAGAGAGTTGTGGCCGAGTAGATAAGTGCGCTGGTCTATGACGATAGTGGTGGTGGAGTGGATAAGTGCGCATGCCAGAGGTCCCGAGAACGATCCCCGGCCGGGGAAAGTTCTCGAGGTGTCCGAACACTCTCTGTCAGCATCAATTGTGGGGTTGATGCTGTCACAGGGTACCGTCCTATCGCGTGGGGACGTAAAATGGCTGTCCTCTGTGCGGAGAGAGACACACTCCGTGCAGGCTAAAGATCCTTTCGTAGTACATGTATTCGAGAAGAGCTAGGCCTCGATGTTGCCGCTATGAAGGTCACCCCACACACCTGCGCCATACTTAATATAAGTTGCATAACTTGTTCGCCAATCCTTGTATAACAAATAAGATTAAATAAATATGATATAAATTTTAGCTTTATACACCAACCGTGGTGAACACGTCAGCAATGTGATTTCAGTAGTTAAAATTTACACCTACAGTGGAACTACAGCCAAGCTGACTTTGGTGACGTCGACGTGAATGCGAACTTGTCTAAAATTATCGCACGTCGCCTCGCGAAGAATGAAATGAAAGTGGCAATTATTTATCACGTTTTTAAATTAGTTTACCACATAAAACACCAAAAAATAACAAACATCCATTACTCGAAACAGTGTGTTATTATGCTTTTGAAATGAAAAAGGCCCTGTTTCTTTACCTATTTCGTTTCGGTGATACGATTGACACCGGAAGTGCCGCCCACCGATTCTCATGTAAACAAAATTCGTGCCTATGTACCGCTGTTGCTCAATAAAATAAAAAAAAAATAACAGCGACTCTTAATAATCTGATGATCATGGTATAAATAAAATATACCCAAAATAGCTTGGTGTACCAAATGTTCACCACTCGTGGTGGTGTGGTGTTAACCGCGCGCCGAAGGCTCGCGGTTAACACCACGTCACCACTCGTGGGGAACATTTGGTACACCAATCGACTATGGGTATATTCTATATTTAAGTACCAGCAAGGCTTCATCACCCTTTTCGGAGAAGACACCCATCTTCAAAAACACAACAATTAGCGGAAGAATTTCATCGAGCAAATAGGCTATAGTACAATTCCTCGAAGAAGTGACTCCATATACTGTTTTTCTACTAATTTCAGTAAAAAACGTATTCTATAAGGATTATTTAAGGGGACACCATAAGCTGGATTCCATTTAACATATCCTAAAAAGGGATTTCACGAGTGGTATTCTTACCCGAATCCTTGAAATGGGATTCCGAAAATAGAGGAATATCATTAAAAAAAATACAAAATATAAAATTAAGAAAAATAATAAAAATAAAGATCTCTCCCTTGGGATGCTTAGACACCATAATTTACTTACACGACAAGAGAAAATTATTTTTATAACTTACACATTTTCTCTTCTGACGCTGAAATTGGCTGCTCCGAAGAACGTTTTGGTGTCGTCGCTTTTGCTTAAAAAGAAAAAAAGAGAGCTCTAGATAATCGTATTCATATATTGTAATTGAAAGAAATCATTTTGCGGAATGGGGTATACAAACACCAATTATTTATGGAGAATAAATAATTTCTGAACGTTTCAGTTTGGCTAGCAGTTTTCTTCTTTCAGAAAATTCAGAAGTATGTAAAAAGATTCAGTCTGGAAAAAAAACAGCCCTTCACTTGCATAAAAAGAAGTCGACGCCGAATTCCACAACCAATTCGATGTCGGGTACTTTCGGGTAATTTTACATTTTTCAACATGTACTAAATTGAACATACTATCCGAACACAGTACACAGTTTGAAAACTGCCTGGTCCCATACCGAGCAAGAGTCGTAGGAACAAACACAAATGCGGCTTCCGGGACTCAAAACAGTCGACTAAAACACCCGTCTCCAGAAACAAACACGAGTTGGTAACAGTACTTACAACCATGGCAATGGCACCACAATATGTCGCCATTCGCGAGAAACGATGGCAGTCGGGCATGATGTTGGCTGCTACGTGGCAGACTACAATTCCACCGCCTCTGATGTGACAGGAAACACGCGACTACAGCTACTATTACTGGAGATGGGTGGTAATGGTATTCGGTATCTGACAAGACTGAGATTTTCTGATAGTACCAAAGAGGAATTCATATTAGAAAAAACAAAATAAGTTGTTGTTATAACAATCTACCACAATAATATGAATGTCACTGCGAATGAGGTAAACGGTAACATTGTTTTACGACCATGAATAATGGATGAATAATTTTCTGACTTTTTTCTAAATGCACCTTAACGTTTAAAGATTTATTTCATGTTTTTGCAATCTTAGACACTGTGCTCTGACCATGACATCTTCAGGAGGTCCTGCTGACAACAGACAAATCACATGGATAGTGATTTCTAGTCAGGTCATGGCTGCCTTAACAGGCAACAAGGACTTGACTAAGATCACTGCTAAGCAACTGGACATGGATAGAAGGTATTCGGGTGGGAATGCCTCGGCCATTGAGGGTTAAAAACTGAAAATAAAATATGTCACTTCATTCATGAACATTAACCTTTCAATTTGAAAATTTGAAAAACGCTACCGAGTTGATCAACATATTTTCACGACACAACAAATAATAGGGAAGAAAGGAAATGTAAACTATGTTAAAATGGTATAGGAGACGAATATCACTTTGTACTGATATGCAGCAAGATCCAAGACTTTCGCTCCAAATACATCCCCGGTTATTACTGGCAAAACCCTTGCAGGGGAAAGTTTTATGGACTTATTTCCATCAACAATGTACAAATCCTGAAGCGGCTCTGCATATATCTGAAACTCGGGTTTAATTAAATTAGTCTTCGATAGTAGTAGTAGTGGAAGTAGTAGTAGTAGTAGTAATGGTAGTAAATAAGTAATGAAGTAACAGTAGTAGTATTAGTAGTAGTAGTGATAGCGGCAGCAGTGTCAGCGTCAATAGCATATATATATATATATATCAGCATCTTGTAATTTTATGTATTTTTCTTTTTTCCTTTTTTGTGTGTTCTCTCTCTTGTACCATATTTTTTGTGACAGAGAATAAATTAAACTAAACTAAATTAAAAAAAGAAAGAGGGAAGACTATGCGAGAGAGAACAAGAAGAAACGTCCACTTTCCGAAATGAGATTGGGACAATAACGTCACGAACTAAATAGTACTTACGCGTAATTGGCAGAAGGATAATAGGCGCAATCGCCAGAGATAAAAGATGCAGATGTTCCGTTAACCATCCGGGTTAAATACAGCATGACGTTTGCTTAATTGTGAAAAGGGAAGAACAAATTGCCCACTGCCTCGATGATGCACTGACGAGTCGACCACAACAAAATATCACACTTTTGGCGTGAGTGGACTGTGGTCATTATTGCACCACCCTTGTTCAGCGAGTACACAGAAGCGTTCATTTGAGAACCACGGGAGAGCTTTATGAGAGACATCTTGATAGATGCATTTACATATCAGCTGTGCAAATAGCAGTTCCATCTTCGCCTTCGCGATTGCACTTTTCAGGTCAAACATTTTTTTTTCAAAATGGATAACCTCACACATACGCGCTGTCATTAGAATTACACCAACCCCACCTCCTTGACGAAAAATAGAGTTTTCTCCGTCGAATCCCCTGTCTATGAAGATGCTGAATACATCACACTCTCGCTTCTCGTCTAGGCACGAAAAACAAAGCCTCAAGACCATAGAGGGGTATTACATCTGCCCAATGACAAGATGGAGAACAAGTTCAGACGTAATGTCCAAGAAACAGACCAGAGTTGCTAGAAGATCGAGTTGAACCACTTACCATCGTCAAACGACGACAAGCACAACACATTTTGATCTCGGACAAATAGTACAAATAGCAGATCTCTACCGAATCTTCGGGAAGTCCGGGATATTGGAACCCCGCAAGGGTCCGTTTTTCCTCTGAGTTAAAACAATGGCTGTGGATTTGTTCTGTATTTTGCCTTATTGAACACCAACGCCACACCCACATCCATCATCATTATCACCACCAACCTTACCAGGGCTCAACTGCCTTCTCTCCTCAAACGAAACGCAAGTCCCGAAGCAGATTATCATGCTTATAACGGCCAATTAAAAATATGAGGCTGACTATACTTTCCTGAAACTACTAGTTTCACACACTGCGACAGAGAATGGAAGAATACCGCCAGCAGGGTCAAGAGGTATTGACTAACCCTCTAACGTCCCCAGACGCATTGGGAAGCCCAAAGCAATTCTGCTCCAAGGGCTTTCATGAATGGGATTCGTACCTGACTCCGTGAAATGGCATTCCGTGAATTTACAAAATTAGGGAGAGGAATCCCTTTTTTTGTTTCCTCGATTGTTTATCCCCAATCATGGAATCCCATTAAAATATACACAGCATATGAAACAGAAGAAAAATTGAAATGAAAATAGAAAATAAAGACCTCTCTCTCTCCCTTGAGATGTTTGAACATTAGAATTGATTAACCTAACAACAGAACAATATTTATATAACTTACACGTTTTCTCTTCTGATGCTGAAATTGACTGCCCCGAAGAACGTTTTGGTGTCGACTCTTTTGCTTCAAAAGAAAAGAAAACTGTATATAATCGAAACTCATATATTGTACATGTACTTGAAAAAATCATTATTCAGAATGGGGTATTCAAACACCAATTATTTATGGAGAATAAATAAATTATGAACGTTTCAGTTTGGCTAGTCACTTTTCTTCTTTAAGAAAATACAGACAGATTTACGGGATAGGAAGCCGGAGTACCCGGAGAGAACTACCTAGCAACGGCATGCAATTGTCAGATCCCCAATATTCTAACTCGACAGAGGTAGCATTAGCATTGGCTGAGGTTAAGTGCACCATCGACGTGCAGTACGCCTTAATACACAACGGCACCGTGCCTCCACGTCGGCAATGGGGGTGGAGTATCTTGTCCAAGGACACAACAAGGTGTCGCAGGTGGGATTTGCGCCGATGAGCTTGTAGCCTCCACCCCTACCCACTCAGCCATCGCATCCCCTTTCATTAAAATAATAACTGGAATGTTGTCTTCTCAGCTATACACTATATACTTTTATAAACACCGCTATTGTTTTTCGACAGATAGGACACAATTCTTTCAACAGTTTTCACACAATGATATATGCGTACAGGGGGCGGAAGGGTAGAGTCGATTCACCACAGAAACAAACACAAACACAAGATTTTAAAGTGATATTTTTGTCTTCATCCCATTTTTAACGTAAACGGTTTGGGTCTGCTTGGAAATATTCGAGATCTAAGCTTTCGCCCTTCATCGATTTGCTTGCTTACTAAATACAGGTACGGAACAGCAACTGAGTCATCGATAACATTTCTCAGAGGTTTTCCTCTCCCCGGTTGCATCCTTGTCACCATAAATACATATAAATAAATATATCTCTCCAGAAGATCAACATAGAAGCGGGTGTCACACAGGTACTGCCATTTACTAAAATACCATATAATGTATTGATGATGGGGTGCAGAAGGCCGTTCCGGTTCTCAATAGCTTTATGGATAACGGTCGAATTTCCAGACGACATTAGTCCGCATATGACTCAAGTGAACGGGTTTAACCAGCGGAGGTCAATTTTCTATATTTCCTACATTGAGGTGAGAGGGAAAAGGATGGTTGCGATCACCGAATGCGCACTGGAACGTTATGGGGTGGGTCGGCTCTCTTAGATTGTCTGTCACAGGGGCTATGGAGCTAGTATCTTCAGATAAGTAAGGACGGCCACGTATATTTACTCATGGGAGTCGCCATAAGCAAGGATAATCTCCTTCTGGCGTTGCGTTTCGCGTTTGGGGAGAAAAGGCAGCTAAGTCCAGATGTGGATGGTGGTGATCACGATGATGGACGCAGAAAAAAGGCAAAGTCATTGAGTTAGCCCAGGAGAAAATCGGCCCCTTGCAGGGATTCAACAACCCGAACTTCCCCGATTCATGGCTAGCCTGCTATTTGTCCGGGACCTCGATACGTTGTGCTTGTCGTCGTTTGCTGATGGTCGGTGGCTCAATGGGGTCACCGGGGAAGTCTGGTCTCTCTCCTGGGTATTACGTCCTAACTGTTCTCCGTATTGTCTTCGGGAAGGTGTAATACGTCTATGTGGTCTTGCCTCGATGTGCTGGGTACCTAGGCGAGAGACGAGAACGTGATGTCTACATCCTATTTATAGAGAATAGGGTTCGAGGATGAAAACTTTATTTTTTCGGGGAGTTGGTGGGCTTGAGGGGGACTTATCGATAGAGCGTATGTGTGAGGATATCTCTTTTTAAAAAATTGGTTACCATGAAAAGGGCACGCGCGAAGCCGAGGGTGTAGCTGCTGTTTCACAGCTACTCTGCCACCTATCAAACAGCACATCTCTTACACGTTCCTTCTCCGGTATACTAATAAACGCTTCTGGGTACTCGCCGAATAAGGATGGAGGAAATAGTGTCCACATTCCTCTCACGCCAAAAATACTCTCTCACGGTCGACTTGCAAAAGTGCATCATCGAGGCAGTGGATAATATTTTCTTCCCTTTTATTTATTAAGCAAATGTTGTGCTGTACTTGACTCAAATGATCAAAGGAACACCTTTAACATTTCCCTCCGCGACTGTGTCTATGCATTCCTCTGCCATTTCCGCATAAGTTCAGTTTAGTTCGTGGCGTAATCTTCTCAATTTCATTTCGGAAAGAGGACAGCTCTTCTTGTTTTCTCTAGTACTCTCTTCCCGTTTTCTTTTCTATTGTGTCGTGAAAATATGTTGATCCACTCGATACATATCGTTTTTCAAATCCTGCCATTCTTTAAAATCCAGCGCTATTTAAGTCTTAGTTGGTGTGGTAGCATTATCAACACATCTTCTCATGTAAATTTTCAGATATTCTTGGAAAAATACAACGTGAATATATGCTTCACGCTTGCCGATTTTAATATTGTTGTTCGAAGACATATTGATTATAGGCGTCTTACTTAAATTATAAGATCGCCTTGGAAATGAAAATTACAGTTGATAAACTGACGTGTTAACAGAACGGGGGTTCCCTTCTCTGCTGCGTTCAACCAATTAGCGGCATGTCTCTGTGTGACAGAAAACCACCGCGTCATCCCGCGATGGATGACACGCGTGTTCAGATATCGAGCAACTGATGTCTGATATATAAATATAATGGCCATTATATAAACGCAGGTGCGGGTGATTGACAGGTACAATAAACAAACTCGAAACACTATCCAGAACTAGACTTTATGATTCTGGAGAATCATGGGTTTTCCAGATGAGATTCCATGATTTTTCATGACCCCACAGTGCCTGATGAATTGTTTTTAACTGTCTCACTGAAGTTCATTCATTGATGTTATGAGAAAGGTGAGTATAGTCGTCTCCAATGACTCACTCTGATAAAAAAATGTTTAGGTAAAAACCATCATTAACGGTGGGGAGGGTTAAGACCAATATCGTCGTCCGGCTAGTTAATGACCCACAAAAGGAGTTATGTTTGTTTGACACATACCCACTGAGTGCTATGGCTATTTGAAAATGGTCCATTTGATCTCAAATGAATCCCAAATATTGATGTCTGGCACCTGTAGAGGGTTAACAAGTGCTAACAGGAATATTTATTCATGCAACTTGTAATTTCACACCAAAAACTGCGAATGGCCATTTTTATTTAAAAAATACACGAGGTGTTTTCAGAGAAATCCAGGGAGAACATGAATTTTAAGTTTTTGATGGGTATCATTGTTTATCCAACCCAAAACGGGTTAAGTGTTGTTTTTTGAATACGCTTACTACTTACATAAATAATTCTAGGTGAACTGTACTTCCACTTATGATGATCTCTCCTCTTAACTTTGGGTGCTGCGGGTATGCAAACACAGCCCATTTTATCAAACTTGTGATGTTTGAGAACCTATATAGAGTTAAAGAATGCTTACTGGAATATTTTTGGACATGTAATGTCACACTAAGATCTGAGAACGGCCAATTTTTCATGAAAATCTACGTGATGTTTTTAGAGAAATCCTCGGATAACATGAAGTTTTAACCTTTTGAGGGGTATCTTTCTGTAACCAGCTCTAAACGGGTTAATGCTTGGTTTTGTGAACACCTTCATTACTTACATAAAAGGATCCTCGGAGAATCCCACTTCCACTGAAGGAGGCGATGTTTATTTCGCAGGCACACATTGGGTGTAATGGGTGCTCGAGAACAACCAACTGTCTCAAAATGTCTATGCTTTACAGGCTCTGGAGGGTTAATAAACGCTTATCGGAATATTTTGTCCATGCAACTTGTAATGTCACTCCAAATAAATTTTTCTTGAAAACTTACTAGATTTTTTTGAGAAATCCACAGAAAACGGGAACTTTAATCTTTTAAGGGGTACATCTCCTTAACAATGGGTAAATGGGTTAAGACCTCGATTTTTGAATACCCGTACTACTAACAAATATTTATCTCTATCAGTTTTGCGTCCACTAAAAGAAGTTGCGTTTCTGTGTGACATTCCCATTTGTTGTTGTTGGTGTCCAAAGACAGACTATTGTTTTCAAAATGTTGACATTTAGCTGCCCATGGAGGATTAACAAATGCTTCCCGGAATACTATATCCATGCAAATGGTAATTTGACATCAATATCTATCAATGGCCATTTTCTCTTGAGAACCGACAAGATGTTTCTAAAGAAATCAAGGGAAAACATGATATTTTAAGCTTTAGATGGGTATCGCTATTAACCACCCCCAAAGGGGTTAACGCTTTTTTAATACCCTTATTACATGTACTTACAAAAATGGTCCTCGGTGAATTCCACTTACAGCCAAGGAGATTATGTTTATCTCTCGGGTACACATTCCGTGCTGTGCGTGTCCGAAAACAGCCCATTTCAATAAAATTATGTGGTTTGACAGCCTGAAGAGGGCTAATAAACGCTCATCGGAATATTTCGTCCATGCAACCTAATAATGTCACACCAAGACCTGCGAATAACCAAGTTGTCTTGAAAACCTACAAGATGTTTTTAGAGAAATTCACAGATAACGGGTATTTTAAGATTGTTATGAGTATCTCTCTTTAACCTGTACAAAATGGGTTAAGACTTCGACTTTTGAATACCCTTACCCCTTACAAAAATGATTCCCTATCAATTTTGCGCGCGATAAACGAAGGTACCTTTCTCTGTGGTATGCCCACTGGGTGCTGTTGATGTCCAAAAATAGCCAATTTTGTCACACGTTTTATGCTAAACAACCCGGGGTGGGTTAACTAATGCTGACCGGAACATTTTGCCCATTCCATGCAACTTGTAATGTCAAACCAAGACCTGGGAGTGACCATTTTTTCTAGAAAATCTACAAAACTCATTGGAAGAAATCCACGGAAAACATGATTTTTTGAGCTTTTGGCGGGTATTGCTGTTTAACCAGCCCAAAAACGGGTTAACGCATGTTTTTTTTTTTGAATACCCTTATTACATACAAGAATAATCCTCGGTGAATTCCACTTCCAATAAAGGAAGTTATGTTTATCTCTCGTGTATCGTTTGGGTGCTGTGTGGCCCAAAAACAACCCAGTTCATCAGAATTACGATGTTCGGCAGCCTGTGGAGGGTTACCATATGCATTGCCTAATATGTCTTGTGCACTAATGGTTGTGTCACAGACTCACAGGCATGTATAACAATGATGAATGTTTTAAAAAAATCTGCAAGACGTGTTTCGAGAAAGTGCCCATAAACCCTAATTTTGACAGTTTTTTGCCAATTCTGTAACTGCGAAATGTCTTGCTGCCCTCGCGAGTCTTGACAAACGGGATGATTCTACGAATCAATATGCACAAAAGTACAAACAAAATATTTCGTGAAGTTCTTCCACATCAATCAAACGCCCGTCTCACAATTAACTGGCAAGTGCATGTATAAATGTTTCAATGACTGGCAGGTTGGTGTGATCTGTTACCCCACATACTTCTCGAAGTTAGAGTCAAGTCTCTATTTTGCATTATCAACGACTCAAAAGGAGTGAGAGAACAGTAACAACAAATTTGTCCGTGGGTTTAACGTTACTATTATTATTTTCTTTGTTGATCGGTATGGTACTAGCTGCTGGTAGACTTCTATAGTTATTTTGGTTGATAGTTATTAGCTTACAGGACGTGGAGAGTGGATTATCACTAAATCACCCGCAGAGTGGAGATTCCACCCAAGCAATAATTACAAATTTGTTGCAAAGCATAAAAATCACAAGCACAGTTCCAGCCAGTGGACCTCCGGGTTGTACCCGGAGGTCCATTGGCTGAAACATTGCTTGTGTTTTTGTCCACATGTTCATAATTTGAAAGTGATACTTTGGGTGATAACTCCACTCCCCAGGTGATTTACTTACAATCCACTCTCCACGTACTGTATGTCGGGATCGGTCGGCTTTGGCAGTTACCTTTTTTGAAATTTGACAATGCTCTTTGTTAGTTGCTTTTGGTTTGAGTTAAGTCTCGTCTGCTTTGGAGAATTTTGATCTATTTTATGGTGCTTTAACGACACTGTTGATAGCATGGATCACCAAGTGTCGGACAGGTTAACAGGTGAAGGAAGCTAGTCGATCGTCTGGTGGATTTTGAAGAATAAATTTAGGACTTTAAGTATTTCGATAGCCGCAAAATGACCTTTAACCCTGGAAAAGGTTATTTCAAGGCTGGCTATAGTTATACACGCGTACCGTTCTGATATTTCAGCAATCAGATAAATACTGGAATATTCAGCTAATGGGCGGTTCAGCGAGTAAGTAAATAAATTGGAACGTTCCAACTCCTGGCAAGTATTTATCTGTTATAAGTCTAAAAAGGCTTCAACAATATACACCAATACAATTTAGCCCTGATAAATCAACAAACTCCGTTTAACTAGAAAGACGGTAGTTATTTCTGAAGGCAGTCACAATCTGCCCAGCCACGGATTTACCAACAAATTTACCATTCGAGGGTGTCTGATCTGGGCTTTCACTCACACTTTTATACCCAGTGGTACGTGACTGGCCTTGTCTAAAATTATGCAATCCTCATGATCTAAGCTCTGATTAGGTAATTCGAGAACTCACGCAGATCGGGTGATTATGAGGCACCCTTTTCCAAAGAAGGCAAACAAGTGCCTCCACCAGTCGGCTCCCATATACATACTTCTAACAGGAATCTCCAAGCTTCAATAGTCGCCGGCATGGAGGATGTTTTGTTAGATGTGTACGCGATAATCAGTTTTAAAACTGGTTAGAGCTGACTTACTATCACGCCACTGTTCCAGTTCTGCAAATTAGATATCACAAATGCAGGGTCAGCATTGGCTGAAAGCGAATACGTTTTCTCGGGGCATTTTGTTTTTCGTAAAATTGCGTGTGGAATGGCGGTTTTTTATTTCATTTTTTATTGTTTGTAAGTGTTTTGTTGCCACCAACAGTTCGTGTTATTGGTTTGCTGTTTGTTTTGAGACCCACACTCTACAAAATAGCAGGGGGTGGGGGTGGTACATTTCGTCACTTTAGTGCAATAACGTTTTGCAAAGCTAAAGCATTTTTGCACTGAAGGGGCAAATTTATCATTTTTATTAAAAATAAAAAATAAAAATATCAGACATAAACCATTTAATTTATTTTTTAAGAAGATTGCTTTGGTTATAAGAGTGAGCACGCGGCAGAGGATTCTGAGAAACAGGTTATTAACATTTTAGGCCGTAACAAGGTACTTGTAAAAGGGCAATGAGAAGGTAATTTGGAAAAAAAATATACTCATTCTCAGATTTTGCTTGTATGTGAAGAGCATGGAAAAACAAACACTGCACGCGAAGAACAAAACATAAGAAGCAACGCGCAGTTTTAACGCAAACGACATTTCCGAAAACACGACGATGCGAAGATATAAACGTAAATTATTGGCGGCAAACAAATCCACGAAGTCCCCTTGACGTCACTTCTGAATACACGTGGTATCGAATTAAATCTTTGCTGTTGTTCGAATACATGACCGCAACGAAGAGGAATTGCGCATTATTTTAGCACTACTTGGGCAAATTAAATAAAACACTTTATATTATTTCAAACAAATTCCAGTTAAGTATCCAATAAAATCCATAGCATATTTATCAACAGTGGTAAGCTTAAATAGATTTCATTGACGCGTGCTCTATAAATGGACTCGCATGAACACAAACTTCACATTTGTCATTCTGAGAAAGCCAAATACACGAATATGGAAAGTGGTATTGTCTCTAAAATTATCCCCCAGAAATTGATTTATTTAATCGAATCGGTCGTTTTCTTACGAATGATATATACGACATGAGGATACGTTTGTGTAACGTATATTTAGGGCCCTGCGAATCACGCATTTTCGATTCAACTCGTATCCCTAATCGAATCAGGACCTTTATTTGAAATCCAATCGAATTTCGAATCTCATAATGGGCGCCTTGAGGGTGAACAATAAGGAAATCGTGCTGTAAACCTGATTGTCGCGACTGTGACGGCGTCCCGACTGACAAAACATTCATGCTTCATCATAAAGGCATGCCTTCCTAGGAGGCATGCCTTGATGATGTAGTTGGAATATTACCAGGAAACGGATGCGAGACTCACCAACTCTAAGCACTGCATAGGACTATCCGAAAGCAACAATTTATTGTCAACATTTTGGGGAATCTTCAACTTTATTTTCAACAGTGGCAGAGACTAGTGGGACTGGAATTAGCATGGGAGGTGGCATGGGTCAGATACTGTTTATGTTAATATAGATGTAATTACACTTGGTCTTTATTTTTCCGTATTATTTACGTTCACATTCCATCTGAACTATGTTTTTTGAGAAGACGAGAATAAATAATACTAAGTTTTTTTAAAAATGCTAGGCTGTGAATTACCGCAAATTATCTAAAAGATATCACTCGATATCCATCGACTAGATGTATATCGAGAAATATTCTTCAGTAGCTTGCCAAATGAAGTCCCGCTTCGGCGCAAGACGTCGCCTTCGCGTAACGATCAGCAGATCTTTTGTTATTGTCTTGAAACTGCTGCATATTTCGCAGTAACATGTCACGTAGCATATAACAAAAATAAAATCTACGCTATTTTAGTGAATATCGGGAATTATCTCATAAGTGTGGACCTGAAAGTTTTATTTTTTCACGACCGCTTGCACGTGTGAAAAAATAATAATTTCCGGTCCACGCGCATCGGCGCATGATGTCGCCTTGAATGTCGCCTTGACGGAACGATCTGCAGGTCTTTGTTGTTGTCTTCAAATTGTTGGCAGTCGAACTGGGCTGAATATTATTGCGCAGTAAAATGTCACGTAGCATATTATAAAAATAAAACCTACGCTATTTTTAGTCAATATCGTTAATTGTCTCATTCGTGGGGACCTGAAGGTATTATTTTTTTGCACGTGTAAGCGCTTGTGAAAAATGAAGCTTTCAGGTCCACACTCATGAGATAATTCCCGATATTCACTAAAATACCGAATATATCCTCTATATGTTCCCGTGTAAAGATTAGACAGGAAAGGAACTGGGCACCTGATTTCGAAGCGAATCGAATATATATCAACTTAAGACTGGAAATCAAATGGAATCTCAAAGCTTCGCAGTGACCTAGGGATATTGTTGTTTTGTTAAATGGTCAACTTTTTTTCCAAAATCGCCGTTTACAGTACTTTCAGTGGAGTCCCCATTAAGTAAATTTATTTTTTTCAAATGAGTTTTGAATGATTTTGCTTAATTTGATCAAATACATAACACATTCACCATACTGACTCATATAATGGGCAGCCTGAAATAACTCCAACTTCTTCAAGCACATTACAAACCAATGCAACTAAGCACCCAATAGATCACGCCCTACCCACCCATTACCCTCATAGGGTTGTCAGAGTCACTTATTTCTTCCTTTGTGGAGAGAGAGAAAGTTATTCGAAATCCCACACAACTCATTTTAAAACGGAAAGGGATCACTACCACACCCAAAACATTATGCGGTCAGGGTCATTTTCAAGAAACGTTAATCTCCCACACTCGACCCGTTACGTGTGGGCAGGGTTCATTCAAAGTAAATTATCCCATGTTAAATTTTGAACGCCTCGTATGCCCACCACCCCCACATACACCCAATCAGGCTACTTTATTACTGTGGACAGACTTTAACCCAGTAGAAATAGAAACATGATTACGAAATATCAAAAGATTCCGCCTGGAGGATTTGCAGGAGAGGGGTTTTGAATATTATTCATAATATTGCGCTAAATTAAACTTTAGCCCAAATATGAATCCAAGGGAGCTGATCTGAACTATCTTGACTTGTCATAAGCTGCATTTGAACACTTTTTGAGTATAGTACTGGCTAGTTTTGTTGGGTAAAGGATTGATATAGATGAGATTTCAGCTGAGGCTGTACAGTCCACGTGGTTAGTTACTCAGTTAAGAGTGTTTTTTTTTTGTATAACCAGAATGTGTGACTAACCCTGTGCAATGCACAGGGTTAGTCACACTTTCTGGTTGTAAAAAAATAACAACAGCCATATCGCACACTGTATGAACATATGCACTCGCTAAGACTGTGTAATGCAAAAGGGTTATTTGCACAATGAAGGTTGTCTTATTCATAACTAGAACGAAAAGAAAGTAACTATGTGCATAGCACATAGTTAGTTGGTGAGCTAATATACGCTGGCTGACCATATGCATTGCACTGGATTACTTGATGGCCTGCCATATCACACACTACATGAAAATATTCACTGACAGTGAAGTTGTAAAATTGCACAGGATTAGTTAGTTACCTTTTTACATACAGCTGAAACTAGAAATTCCGTGACAATATAGTGGACTATTTTTAAGTAATAACGCAGTGGGTAAGTGCACCGTTGTCCCTGTCAATCTGCACCATTAGCTGAACTCGATTTATGTAGAAGAAAAAAAATGCATGCCTAACCCTGCACAATTCTGTGCCAGTAAATAGATGTCGTTAACATCATTCCTAACGTCCTCTGCGATACATGTAGATTTAATTACGTAAATTGATGTTAAAATTCGACCGCATGCTCAGAATGAAGAGAGTGGATTACTACTTAATCGAAGAGCCACATACTCTACATTCGAATAGTGTTTAACCCTCTACACTCTGATGTCAAAGTGAGTGGCAAAGGTTTCAGCAGCAAATTTTCCCATAATGCAGTTTGATATTCAACCAAATATACATTGTTTGATAGAGCCCCATGAGCTCTGTCACACAACATATAATTGGTTAAATTCCCAGTTAAACTAGAGAAAAACGGAGTGCTTGGAGAAGATGCCATGGCACTACCAGTGTGCTGGGATTTAAAATTGTTCCTAACAGCACAAGAAACACTTGCAAGTGCTTCTTGTGTTTTGTTTTCCGATGTTGTAACTAATTTTTAAGTTTGCATTGCACAGCGTAGATGCTCTTGTGTATTTCAGACCACTTCATTCTTGTGCAATAAGGTCGCATTAACTAACGTGCATTTTCGGCGTTAATTGTGACAGGACTTCTAGTTTCAACTGTATGTATGCCAAATATCAAAACATTTTGATTGGCAGATGTAAAAAGGAAGATTGTTTAAGAATATTGCCATGTTTCACATCAAAATAAAACCCAAGAAATGTTTTTTTTTCCAAATATGAAGAAATTCGGTACCGAATTGTAGGATTAAAAAAACCCGATATAATCTTGCATTATGTTGAAATTCAGGTTCCATAAGAAACCCAAACATGAACACACAGATTTCATTCTAACAAACTTGACTCTTTTCAGGATGCCTTCAATTATACACGTTTTTTTTTATTTCCTCATGAGGCACTTACTAAAAATATGGTCCTTTATAATGAGTCATTAAGGTGAAATCTGATTAAGATCGGACGAGCGGTTTGAGATGACAAGACTAAATAACATCTTCTCGAGGGACGGCGGATGCCGCACGAAGAGTTTTCATTTTAGTGGGCTTTGTCTTTCACTCAGATGAGCTGATAACAATTTTATGAACTGTGCTTTTATTACACGCCTGTTCTACGAAATCCCCATCTGCAGCAACGCTAAACAATGCGGAAAATGAAAATCGTTGATGGACTATTTTTAAACAGAAGCACAATTGCACTGGAATTTTCTACAAATCGTGCACCGCAATTGCAATTTGACTTGCTAGCAATAGATAAAAATAGTAACACAGGTTTATCTTAGAAATTTAGTTGACGATAAAATGTTTTCTTTTTGTTGATAGTACTGTCGTCATATGGATTGTCCTTCTAATAATTACTTTGTTAGACGTGATGACGTGCAATAAATAAACACGCAACGATACACGCGTGTGAAGGATTAATCGATATGTCACGAATGCTTGCGCGGAAGAATAAAACGAGAGGCCACAGGACTCGAGTCTTGCACGAGACCTGTGGCCTCGAGTTTTATCCTTCAGACACTCGGTGCCATATCGATAAACCCATACACACGCGTGTGTCGTTCTGAGTACGTTCCCACATCTAATTCATGGGCAAGCTCCTTTCTCATACTTACCTTGAACTACCAATTGTAAGGAATCTTGTTCTTTACCGTGCAATTTAAGAATATATTTTCCTGCAGCAGACGAATCAACTTTCTTCAGCAACACTCGTAATCCTGTCGATCGATCAAAACTAACATCACCTACTTTACTTTTGTCCCGAAACAGTTCCCGTGATCCCATGGTAGCCATGTATACCAGCGGTTTTCTATTCCAATAGACAGCAACTGATCCAACAAATGGAAAGGATCTGATAAAGTTCAAATACACCACATTACCCTCAGTCGCAAACACCTTTTTCTCACTCTCCGAGTAAACGCCTGAAAAAAAGAATGCGACAAAGTGTGTTTTCTGTGAAAAAACATGTTTTTGTGATGAATTTAGTCTACTGTCACCTAACAAATCGATGTTTGTCTTCGTGAAGAGAGATCGATCGGAAAAATATTATAGTGACCTCATCACAGGACAGATATGCACGTCGGTGTCAAGCTGCACTCAAAGAACGATGTGACAATCTACATGCGACAATTGCCGTGCACATCCGACGTTACGCAATATAATACAGACAATGGAAAATTATCTACATAAGTTAAAACTAGAAGTCCTGTCACGAACTGTGCGCGTATCTAGGCTTAATTGCGCGTAGGAATTGCGCGCAGTTGCCATATTGAATGACACCCAAAGCACGGCAGGTTCACCTGGTTACTCATAGCAAACACAGGCAATGTTTCTCGGAGGTCCATTGGCTGAAACATTGCCTGTGCACAGGCCATATGTACAGAATTTGATAGTCTTACTGTGGAAATAACGCGTAGATTAACGCGCAGATTGACGTGCTATTTGCGCGCATTTCATGACAGGACATCCAAAGCACGGCTGGTTCTCCTGGTTACCCATGACAAAAACAGACAATGTTTCTGCCAATGGACCTCCGGGTTACCCGGAGATCCATTGCCTGAAACATTGCTTCTGCACAAGGCCATGTGTACAGAATTTGATAGCCTCTCCATGGTGCTAACGCGTAGATTAGCGCGCAGATCGACGTGCTATTTGTGCGCATTTCATGACATGACTTTTAGTTTTAACTGTATTGCTCGTGATAGCTCATCGAAGAAACGAGTATGGACGGCCACTAAAAACTCGAGGTGAAGGTTCGGTCAAGTCATTCAATTTTAATGTTTATAGTAGAACAATAACCAACATCATTCAAATTAAGATGAAGTTCCGAGTAACCCCTTGATTTAACCTTTGCAATTATACGAAAAAAAATAACCGCCATGAACAAAAGCTGTGCATTACTTAATCTTTTGAACCCTGGTGGTATCTGGCATGTCAGAGCAACGGCAGGGATAAGAAACGCCCCTGCTCGTCACATGGGGTAGACCCACTAACATTTGTAAGGCGCAGCCACAAGGATACACGTTGAAAATAATGATTTGTCAACCCTGCGCATTTACTAGGCGCCATCCCACCTAATGAAATAATGATAACTCTTTTTCCTGCAATGGAAAATCTGTCCCTCGGTGTTAAAGTGTTAAAGAATAAGCTGGCATTATGCAGATTAATAACGCGTTATTTTAATTAATACACGTTATTGTTTAACAAAACAATCAACCTGACTTAGCCAGTTATTACATTGTGTTCAACCCACTGTCGACTACAACCTAGCGTTATCGTCGTAATGTAGAGTGGTGGCCGAGTGGATAAGTGCTCTGGTCTCTCGTGACAGAGGTCCCGGGATCGATCCTCGATCGGGGAAAGTTCTCGAGGTGTTCGGACACTCTCTGTCAGCATCAATCATGGTGCTTTAATCGTGGTGTTGATACTGACACAGCGAACCATCCTCTCTATTAGGGATGTAAAATGGCTGGCCTCTGTGCGGAGAGAGACACACTCTGTGCAGATTAAATATCCCTTTGTAGTAATCGAGAAGAGCGAGGCCACGGAGTTGCCGCAAGGAAGGTCATCTCACAAACCTGCGCCGTTAGGCCAAGGAGAGATGTTAATATATATTGCATAACTTGCTCGCCAATCCTTGTAAAAGAAATAAGATTAAACCAAAAACTCATTTGTTTCAGCCTCAGTGCTATCCGAAAAAAATGACCGCGACGAACATACACAGAACGACAAGCTTGTATGAATGGGGAAATCGATATGGCACGAGTTCCAGTGCGGAAGGATAGAACGAGAGGCCACAGGCCTCGCGTTTTATCATTCCGCGATGGCACAAGTGTCATACCGATTCACCCATTCACACACGCGTGTCGTTCTGTGTTTATTGCACGCCTTCGCGTCTACATAACAATTATTAGAAGAACAATTCATTTGATAATTATCACCAAAAAGAACACATTTTGTCGCCAACCAAATTTGCGAGGGGAACCTGTGTTACTCTTTCGTCTTCTGAGTCCCAATGTGTTCTATGTGCCTACAGGCACATAGAACACAATGGAACTCAGGGGACGAATTTTAGCTATCGCTAGTGATTGAAATTGTAATTGAGGTACACGATTTGTAGAAAATTCCAGTGAAATTTCGCTTCTTTATAAAAAATAGCCCCATAACGATTTCCGTTCCACACATATGCGGAACAGATTTTAATTTTATGCACGGCTTAGTGTTGCTGTACATGGCGATTTACTAGAACAGGCCTCTAAAAGACTAAATAAGTGAGGGTTTTATTTTTAAGAATGCCAGGACACTATTAGAATAACTCTGCATTCTTTTAAATAATATCTAGTTTTTTCTTATAAACATTCCTAAGCTGGCCAAGCTTTTACCTCGTGTTTCTACTGAAATAACCATGCTCAGCGGGCTGTCGTCGTCGATTAGTTATCCAGAATGATAACTCACCAATGGCAAACGGTTCACATTTTAAATGTTTAACCCTCGAGGGGAGAATATAAGTCCTGGTGAAAATCTGACAAAATAAAATAAAAGCACCAGTGGTTATAAAAAGAATGGGTGGAAAATCGCGGAATAAGTAGAGATACCAGTAACTCCGGAAAAGACCTGGAAGAAAGTACAGGAGACTGTGGTATTGAAATATCTCATATAGGTATGCATTCCGGACACAGTGGCCCACCAGTACATGTTGGGATACATTGTTCCTTATAACATACAAGGTTTATTTAACTCCCATGCTGTGTATGTTCAAGGGAAAAACGTACGAGAAGAATATTAGTATGTCAGTTTCATATAGATGCAATTATATGTGTAGTTGCCTCTGAAAAACAGTCCAGCGCAACATGCCACTTTCACTGGAGGAACTACTTTGAAATAGTGATGGAAAAAACTAGTAATAACAGTGAACTGTTGCCAGAAATAGAAGCAATTATGGCCATATCACGTTAGAAGCAAGTACTTCTATAAGAATAACGGTTAGGCCAGTTGTTGTATTATAATACTAGGGTACTGAAAGCTGAAGTCAATTACTAGGCGGCGATCAACATTGGTGGTAGGAGACTATAGTACTGTTAAAATACAACAGTTGTCGAAGTCGATCAGCGAAGAAATAGTGGTTGTAAAAATATAAAATGCAGCGGTGGCATGTCACTGGAGAACTGGACGTACAGAATCCCTAACACAGAATACATCTGTAAGTATCTGGTTGTAGATGCAGTGTGCGTTTTCCAAAATGAGTCGAAGCATTGCTAGAGCTTTAACAGCTAAAAGCAATATTGTTCTTCAACAAATTCGACCAGTACGAAATTACTAGATGTAACACAGAAAGTAGATGGCGGTATTTATAGTGAAATTTGGAGGGTGGGTGGATCGACCGTAATTGGTTGATTGATTAAAATTGAGCAGTTCAGCTTGATTGGTCGTAGGTAGAGGTCATTGTAGGAACTTGGGTAGCTAGGCGAATATGGTCCAAGGTATCCAAATAGGGTGTGGTCCGGTGTAAATGAACAGTGTGAATTCTGAAATATTCCAAGCCAGTAAATGTACTCCCTTTGAAACGAAGATATATCTTGGGTCATTTTTAGTTCTTATAGCACTATGTGGTACTCGTACCAATAAAGTATGATCTAAAATGGCGGTCTTGCTAGGCCGTTTGTCTGTAAATGTGGGCGCTGCTGGATTTATTTATTTATTTGTTTATTTATTTATCTCGTGACCACAACATATGGATGAAGTCAAGTGTAGCTAATCGTTTTTATTACACGCCTGTTCTATTCCCCATCTACAGCAACACTAATCCATGCGGAAAATGGAAATCCATTCTGCACATATCTGCGAAACAGAAATAGTTGACGTACTATTTTTAAATAGAAGCGAAATTTCACTGGAATGTTCTACAAATCGTGCATCGCAATTACAATTTGAATCTCTGTCGTAGTTGAAAATAATCACCTGAGTTCCAATGTGTTCTATATGCCAGTAGGCACATAGAACACATTGGGACTCAGGAGACGAAATAGTAACACGGATTCAGCTGGCAAATTTGGTTGACGATAAATTACAAGACGTGTTATTTTTGTTGATGCTACTCAAATGAAACACATGTACTTCTAATAAGTTTTTTTTTATAGAGAACGACACAAGCTTTGTTACCTCTTGTCTTTCCCTTCCGCGCTGACACACAACACCGATTAACCCATTCACATACAAAGTCGTTTACACACAGAGCCCCGGTTCCCAATCCTATCCTTTACATATAAAGCAGAACATGATCAACGCAGTAAACAAGAACTGCCCCGCACCCCGGTGTCCCCACGGGAAGGTAATTTGGTAAGCAGATATGCAATCACAAGCCTATACTTTTTGTAGGACTCTCCGTCCACAGCACAATGTACCACCATAGACTCCAGGGTGACGGCCTTATCGAATAAAATAGACGATGGAAAAAGCGTGCCAGGCTAGCAACACTAACACCACGTGTCAGCATTGTGATGATGTCTTAACATCACAACCCATGAGGCGTCACTGACCGCGTGACTTGGGATGTACATGTTTAGGTCCGACAAAACAGAAAGCTCGGGTAATATTTATTTATTGGCGTTAAGGCCACATATTTCTGCACAACAGCTAATCATAACGGCAATATGGATATACATCAAGTTCAGCCAATCGTCTGTACCCATATTGCCCATTTTAGAAGATTTCTACCCCAGACATTAGTTTCCGGGTCCTGTTTTACCAGTAAACCAGAGCTTGTTTATCACAGTAAACAGACACTGCTTCACTTCCCAAAGTGTCCACATTGTAAGGAACGCTTCGGCATATTAATTGCAACAGTCTTGGTAAAAGTTGTGAAAAACAACCATGGCTTTTGCAGCGGCATTACCGATTGTCTTGTCTATTTTCCGAGGTTAACCCATCACATCAAGTACCACGCCACCAACTACTGTGAAAGTCATATGCCTCGAGTAATGGTCTCTGCACTACTTGTTTGCTGGAACGTCAGCGAAAAGCGTAGCCACCCATACCGCTTCCCCAAGATGGATTCACGTCGGTCATTGTAGTAACTCCTCCCAATCGGTGAAGTTTTATGACCCGAAAGCGTAACCGCTTATTTATAGAAACACCGCCCCGCACCCCCCCCCCCCCACACCCTTACCCTCATTTAAAAGATTGCGGCGGTGCAGACAGTTTTCTATATAAGATCATAGGGCATGCTAGAAATCCATTTACATAAAGAAAAGTACATGGCGGCAAGTTGGCGCTGTGTAGTAAAGTGTACTGCGGGTCAGAGCTGCCTTTGCCTTCAACCAATGCTAATCCTGCACTTGCGAATATAGTACACTGGAGATGCCTCTCTTCAGCGGTTTTCTTCGGGTTCAGCGGTTTCTTCCACCTGTAAACTTGCGAGGTGAGCATGACTGAAGATGTGTCATGAAACCCCAATAAAACACCAATAATAGAGATCAGTTATCCAGTTTGGTCACTGAATACGCCGATTGTCGAACAATAGACCTCTGACCCATGTACGACCCGTTGAGATAAATATTCTGTTCCTAACCCTCTGCACTCTGATGTCAAAAGTTTTCAGTAGCAAATATTTCCCATAATGCTGTTTGATATTTAACCAAATATAGCTTGTTTGACAGAGCTCAGTGAGCTCTGTCAAACAAAACATAATTGGTTAATTTCATACTTACAAGAGAAAAAAAGGAGTGATTTGAGAAAATTGTGTTGTACTACCAGAGTGCTAGGGGTTAAATTTGTTATCTTTACAAACATTCATTATTATTTTTTTTGGGGGGGGGGTGGGGGTGGGGGGTGGGTGCGGTGGATAGGTGGGATTGAAACTCCTCCTGTATTCCGGAAATGTATGCTTTAGGTTATTTAACTCTTCAACCGACTCAAACAAAAATCAACACTTGCAAACAATTTACTGGAACTAAACAATTTCACATTCCACACCCCAATCAAACATAGCGTTTTACCTCTTATTGAAGACATGTTTTGTTTGTTTGTTGGTGGTTAACGTCACATATTTATGCACCATGGCTAATCGTGACACAACATGGAGATAAAGTCAAGTTTAGTCAATCGTTGATCTACATGTTGCCCATTTTAGAGGACTTTCACCCCAAGCATTGGTGACTGGGTCCTATTTTACTAGTAAAGCGGAACTGGTTTACCACAGTAAACAAGTGCTGCTTACTTCCCGGGGTTCCCACGGGGATTATTGAAGACAATCAAGGAGTTTGTTCAAAGACTGGTCATACAAAATATTGTGAGAAGGAAATGATAAAAAAATAATAAAATTCTAATGGCGATTTCTCCAATTGCGGTGCCGGTTATGGGCGATATGTTGAGTGAAGGGATAAATAAGGTAAAATGTAGGAGAGGCTTACCACAAACTATCATAGCGATCCAGATCAGTAAGAAAATATAACAATTTGAAACCATTGTAATTGTAAATATCTCTGAATGACAGATAGTGCAGGAATGATCGTCGATACGACATAAACTAAACTTCTTCGTCCAGTTCTGTACTGAGAACTATGCATTTCCGCTGTGACATTGAACTATTTCAATGGCGTTCAGATGTAGAAACGCATAATGCTCCAATATCAGATTTCGTATTCTGTTACACTGGATTATTGATATGAATGTCAAATAACCAAACATTCTTGTAATTCCATCCGCAGACACAAATTTGACATACTGGAGATAGTCGAGTTCAGCGTGTTTTCGAAGTGTTATGCCTGAAATCTCTTGGCTATATTATTGTGTTCGCAGGCAAAAGCTGTCTTTCGTTATTGGGAGGGATGGCCCATGTTCACCCGATCACGAGTTGAATTTTCCCCAGAGGAGGATTGGCCGTGTGGTAGACAGAGAAAATACTCGGTGGGTCTCCTATTGAGTGACCCTTGGGACCCCCAATTTAATCTTATTTGTTTTACAAGGACTGGCGAACAAGTTATGCAACTTATATATTAACGCCTCTGCTTGGCCCATAGGCGCAGGTGTGTGGGATGACCTTCATAGCGGCAACTTCGTGACCTAGCTCTTCTCGAATACTACGAAGGGATCTTTAGCCTTTACGGAGTGTGTCTCTCTTCGCACAGAGGACAGCCATTTTACGTCCCCACCCGATAGGACGATACGCTGTGACAGCATCAACCTCACAATTGAAGCTGACTCAGACTGTTCGAACACCTCGAGAACTCGAGAACTTTCCCCGGCCGGGGATCGATCCCGGGACCCTCTGGCATGAGAGACCAGCGCACTTATTCACTCGGCCACCAATCTCTTGGGGCTCCCAAAACTGATGCAGCTCAAGATCAGTCCTGTTGGTGCCTGAAGTTCCGTGGAAACACCCAACAGGCGAAATGGGTCTTATTGCATAGAATGCTGGTATATTATATTGTAGTGTTCTCTATGTGGACTGCCAATGCCAGTTCACATAGAGGCCACTTCGATATTTTAGCAGTCTCGTCTGCCACTGATGCAAGTAAACAGCACTCTGCCTTCTTTTATTTTGAAAAATCAAAATTGTCTCCCATTGGGTGGAGCTCTTTTCGGCATGAGGGGTTCGCGCACCCCACCTCCTTTTGATACAATTCTGGCCGACAGCTTTATGCCCGAACACTCTCAGCACTCTCATTTGTTGGCAGATCATAGCGGTTGTTCGTTTTGGGGGAGGGATGGCCCCCGACCATGAGCTGAATTTTGTCAACGGTTCCAACATAGAGAATTTGCAATCAGTCAAGATTCGACATGGAATGTCTGAACAGAGGCGGACTGGCCATATGGTCCACCTACAAAATTCTCGGTGTGTCCCCTCTTGAGGGTCTGTCTGCAGCCCTACGTTTGTTGGTGTATGCAGTGATTTGAAAATGGCCAACGGGAGAAATTGATCAGATTCCGTTTACTGCCGGTATATCGAAATGCTCCCTACCTGGATTGCCATTAACAGCCGACATAGAAACATTTCGAAATACCAGCATTCTTGTCTGCATTTGGTCGCTCAAGTGCAAGGAAACAGCACTCTGTCAGTTTGAAGAATCAAAATATTCTCCCATTGAGTAGAATATGGATGACTGGATGGGTCCAAGCACCCCTCCTCCAGTGCAGCTATTCTCAGAAGGTGCGGCGAAGATGATATAATTATGTCATTGAAATGTACCCCGTGTGCCCTGCAACTGATCGCTCAAGTGCAGGGAAGCAGCGTTCCTTCACCTTAACAAATCAAAGTTGTTTTGTTTTTTCAGGTCAAGGACTATCCTTAATTCATTTCCAGGTACTTTTCCTTGAACGATATTGTACCGTAAAAACTCACTTACACACATTCGTACGACGTCGACATTGACCTCTGGCGTCACGCGTTTATTCGACGTTTGCGAACGATATTGTACTTTAAAACCCATCCACACGCAATCTTATGACATCGACGCTGACCTCTGGTGTCATGCATTTACTAGACGCGTTACGAACGTCATTTCCCGAATCAGCTTTTTTGTATGGTAATTACGTGATAAAAGTATAAACGCTCACATTTGGATCTCGACTTAGCCAAACAATCTACAATGGTCGTAAGCGGCCACAGCAATTGGCAATTGAGAGAAAAAATGTGTGGTTAATTTCTTCGGCTGTTCCAAAACACACTCCACCAAACTGGCAACAACAGATGACAGTTGTTTTCCTATGCTTAACCTTTGCCCTTGTGCTACAGTTGAAACTGAATGTCCTTGGACTGTATTGTGCATTATTTCGAGGAAACAACGCGTTGAGGAAGTGCACGTTTGTCCCTGTCACACTGCTCAACTCAGTACAATTCTATACCAGCAAATAAACACCATTAACATTGTTCCTAAATTTTACTGCTGTGCAAGTACATGTAATAAGGTAAATAGATACCAAGATTCGACTGCATATACAGAATGAAGAGAGTGGTTTATAATTTAATCGCAATAAATATTCTCCACTTACAGTACGTGGAGAGTGGATTGCAACGAAATCACCAGGAGAGTGGAGTTATCACCCAAAGTATCACTTTCAAATTCTGGACATGTGGACAAAAAACGCAAGCAATGTTTCAACCAATGGACCTCCGGGTTATAACCCGGAGGTCCATTGGCTGGGACGTTGCTTGTACTTGTTATGCTTTGCAACAAATTTGCAATTATTGCTTGGGTGGAATCTCCCCTCTGCGGGTGATTTAGTGATAATACACTCTCCACGTACTGTATAATTGTTTGTAACAGCACTAGAAACACTTGCAAACTTTCATCAGCACTCAGTGGTCCATGTGATGAAAGTTTCATGTGTTTCTTGTGTTTTCTCTTCAATAGTTGGGAATAATTTCCAAGTAAAAAATATATCCCACCGCCAATTAGCTGTAATCCACCCTCAACATTGTAATATCAGTACTTCATTTCTCTTTGATCGGTTCAGTTCATGATTTCACTCCCAACATCGCTAATGCCGCATTATATTTTGTATTGCACAGGTGTGAAACCAGGCTTTAACTGGTAGAGTGCTGGAAGCCCATATTTGGGCTTTATTCTGAAGTGCAGGTATCACAAGCCTCATATTCAATGCCTGTGCTTTGAATTATGTTTGAAGTGATATTATTTAATCTGTAAGGGTTTGCCTTGTTACAATTTATGGGAGAGTGCCCATCGGCACTCTCCCATAAATTATAACAAGGCAAAGACATGTGTACAAGATTTGATGGTCAAAAATAAGTTAGAACTCTACCAGTTAAACCCATGCTTCCCATTTAGATGGGGTCCATGACATGCGTTTGTTGCCGGTTCCTATATTACCACACCGCGGAGTCATGCTGTGCGTGGCAAATTGGATTTAAGAGCTTTGCGTTATGCAGCGCATAGACGCGGGCAGGATTGCTCGTACGACCATTAGGTCCGAAGCCCAAATCTTAATCAAAAACCGCCACCAAACCAGCGCACATACTAACATTACCGCCGTTGATTTCAAGAATTGTAAAAAAAATCCTATACCCAGTCTAGCTACCTTTATCAATAATTTTTTTGTTCTCCTGGGACGTATATTTGCTAAATATGTTTCCAAATCACACTTCCACCGTAGATATACGGCATATCAACAAACCATTTATGATACCTTTCCTCCGTTTATATTCATTTCTTTCTCACTTTCACTCAAATATCTCAGGAACTCTTCACACCTTTTCTAGGAATGAAAGTTATGTGTAATGATAAGAATGCTGTGCCAACTTAAAGTGTAGGTTGTTCTGTTGTTTGTTTTTGTGGTAGGATGACTTTCGGGTGCGGGACATGTTTCGTGGGGATACCGACAATTGTGCCGCGGACATCTGTCACCCTGTGAGGCCTAGAAAAGCATAATTACTGAGATGGCTGCTCTACGTACAGCTTTCATAAGCGACCTCCGGTAAGATTTGTCCCGGTAAGATAGTGAAGTCTGTTAACCCATTACCCAACATGAAAAGAGACGACACTTACAAACAAAATTCTTGAATAACTAATTTTTTTCATTTTTTGTCTCAAAAACATAGGTTATGACCCCTCGTTGGAACGAGGTCGACGAGCTCGTTCCAACGAGGGGTCATAACCTATGTTTTTGAGACAAAAAATGAAAAAAAATAATGAAAATTAATTGGCGATTTTTGAGAATAGCGCTGGCCGGTTTTGGCCGTTTCGTTAGGTAAAGGGTTAAAGCATACTCACATTCCCGGCACCGTTCTTCGGATATACTTTGCGTATTCATGGTTGTTTTTATCAGCTTACCAAGAGTACGTGGTGTCGTGTTCAAGACTGTGGACTAATAATAGAGAAGCAGTGAGAGCCCAGGGATAACCAAAGCTTTCTCACCTGAGAACCGCGATAAATCGGCGACCGGCCAAAGTGTTATTACATTATTATTAGAAGTTCGAAATACAAGGATACTGAAGTAAAGTGTGCTGTTGATATGCTTGATGGCTTAGCTTTCTTACCAATGCAGTAGGCCAAATACGTCATCTCCGACACAGGAGCAACCACTCTAGATTGTCTGTCGGGTGTTGTTGACTAATTTGATAACACTAGTGTGAGAGGACCAACAATGTGCAGATAACCGGTGTAAAATTTGTGTTAAAAAGGTCTAACAATCCACGGTTTCCTCCAACTGTGTGGAGCATCCACCACGCCACGCTCGATGATGACAACTCAATGACGATAATATATGTAAGTTGTGGAACAATGGACACAATCACCTCGTCGGACATGACAAAACTAGAGTGTGGCCTTCCTTTTCTTGTATACGGAAAGATCAGATTGTAGTGATCACTGATATTCGCCGCTTAGAACGAATGGAACCACCCCAGAAGAGAGTTCGTCATGAAACGGCAAGGTTACAAATGAAATTACAGAAATTGTGCACTCAGGTAGCTTCTAATGACAAGGTGATCAAATAATTTTTAGATGATTCTATTAGATTCTAAATGTATATTTACGCAAACTCGGATATTTGTATTTAGCATATATTTACGTTTATTGTATGCTAGCCTGTGAATTATCGCAAATTATCTAAAATATATAATATGGGCACAGGCTCTCCGAGCTGGTGCAGATGACGTCCATACTCGCAAAGCCCAGTTGAGTTGATGTAAATTGTTTGATCCAGCTGAACACCATACGGGTATAAAGTTTCGATTTCACACATTCTGGAATCCCTTTCTCGTTTTATGCAAGGGTGGACATCACGTGGGGCTCGCTCTTGGAGCTGGCGTCGGTGTTGTCGATATGTGCATGTCATTACCAACAATAACTGTATATAATCCCTACTAGAATTTAATACGTGGGCGGACTTTATGTACCTTTACCCTTCGCCAAATCTAAAAACTCAATCATGCAAACTTTTGTTGGTAGAACCTACGTCTCTTCGGAAAACTGTTATGTTCTTACTCACTGTAACAAACAATTTATTATATATTGTAAGCCATAAACATTGATAAATGTTTAATGCTGAATAAAGAGTTGAATTGAATTGAATTGAATATCCAGGTTGTCCAAAGCAGCACAACCAAACACCCACCGCTGAACATAGTGTGTCCACATCAGAAAAAGAAGAAACGTTTTGTTGTGTTACCACAACAGCTTTTTGAAATTATTTATTTAACGAATCGAAAACTATGAAGTGTGAATGTCAATGCAGCTGTTTAAAAAACGTACACTGTTTTCGTAAATCAGACTCAACCCTCCCATTATTTCGCATCTCTTATCCACGATTATATCCCATCCCGGGCTTTAAGATCTCATAACAAGTTATTACTAACTGAGAAAAGCTATAACCTCGAAGCGAACGACAGCGGTGCGTTTCAAATTATAGCACCCAAAATTTGGAATTCTCTTCCCCTGAATGTCCGTGATAGCGTCAATTTGGACTCTTTCAAAAAGAAACTGAAGTGTTTTTTGTATCAAAAATACCTTTAAATTGATATCAGTAATACCACACCTGTTGATGAATCCAGAGTACAGCACCCATCAAACAAATGTGTATAGCCAGAATACCATTTTCTATATTTTTCATTACTTTCTACATACCATATTTATACCAAATTTGTAAAGTTCGAATTTTTTTAGTAGGTACGCCAAACGCCTAGAGCCTTTGGAGATTAGGCGCTCTATAACTATTCTTCTTCTTCTTATTATTATTATTATTATTATTATTATTATTATTATTATTACACATGTTTGAAAATCGCGCACCCCCTGTATTATCAAGGAATTTTATTTAAAGTATTCTGTTTTAGAGTTCAACGGATCAGTATAAGTTTTTTTCTTGTCGGTGAAATTTTATTGGTCAACGCCCATACTTCCGAACATTTAGTTTTGACATAACACAGATTACTTCCTAGTGTATTCATTTTTCAGTCATTGGATACAATGCAGTATAACACCTTTGCATGCAGTTTTATAGTAGGCTTAAAAATACGCACATTACAGACACTGAAAACCGTTTGACAAAATAAAGGATGATAGTTCCGGCACTTTCTCTCATCGGAAAAGCAGTACGTGTTCATAATAATAATAATAATAAAACTAGAGAATTGTAATTTGTTGGACAAATTACGGGCTTTCTCAATTTTTTAATGTGAAAAGGCAAACTGTATTGTACACAAAACTATCGATCAGTTTTGAAAACAGAAAATTTAGTGGAAATCAAAATTTTTTTGTGATTTTATGCAGCCAAAACAGATATCTGAGATACAGCAGGACGCCAAAACATTTAACACAAAATTTGCTCTTCAATAATTACAGAATATTTTCATAGAAAGCAAAACAAACGATGTCCTTTCTGCTTTGAAAAAAATTAGTGCATATGAATTATGGGCGTACGGGCCGGGGTTTCGTGAAGGACTGTGCCACAACCCACCCCTGAGTCAGGAAGGAGCCAATTTTTCAGCCAATATGCCAGAAAATTTCGGACAATTTAGTTGCCAGAAATGACCACAAAACATTTTGGTTTTCCACACAAAATGTTGTTTTCCTATCTCACCACTTAGAAGTAACAAGTAAACTGAACATTATACTGTACAAGTTGATTCAGTGAAACCGTATCCACGTTAATATTATTCATTTATAATCACACAAGTACATATAAAGAGTTCTATTACTGCATATTACGGGAGCACGGTGGTTCAGAAGGTAGAGATGATTGTTGCAATCCAAGAAGTCCTCGGTTCGAATCCCACCTGTGGCAACCACATTGTGTCCTTGAGCAAGACACTTCATCCCAAATTTAATTTCCCACGTGGGGTGTGGGGGGGGGGGCATGATGGCGATGTGTACTGAGGGTACTTTGAAGGTGAACTTGTCTTCAACCAATGCTAACCCTGCTTTTGTGGAGTTAGTATGTTGGGGAGTCTGAGTCGCTTGCATTGCTCGGTGGTTCTCTCCAGGTACTCATTGGGAGGAAGACCCCCACCCCCTCCCTCCCATACCCACATTTGGCATTTCCTCCTCAGATTCAACTTGTTCGGGCTAAAAGGGTTCATCCCCCCCCCTAAAAATAGCCCTGTACGCCTATGCAATGAATACCTGGACTTGAATAAATACATATATTATGGTCATGATATAGCTGTAGATGCTGAAAGTGACCTTAAATATCAATAATTAATTTATTCTCTATCATTCCGTCTGTTTGTGAATGTGTGGGATTTGTCAACAAACGAGGGTAAGCTTCCTACTCCATGATTTCACAATTTTTCCAACATATCTGTTTCAGATTATTATTTATTTATTTATTGATGTTTAAGGTCACATATTTATGCACAATGGCTAATCATGACCGTGACAGTTGAGGAAGCCGGAGTACCCGGAGAGAACCACCGAGCAACGACGAGCAGCTGCCAGCTCCCCAACATCGTAACTCCGCACTGCAGCACAGGCAGGGTTAGATGGGTTGAAGACATGCGTACCATCGACGTGCAGTACGCCTTAGTACACGGCGTCATCGTGCCCCCACGCGGGCATTTTGTGGACATTCTTCATGAAAAAGGTCGACATAACTCCGTTCTTATAAGTAGCAAAGCTTTGAAACTTCACACACAGCATTTTTAGCACTTTGAAATTATGTACAATGCAATGGAGATGAAGTGTCTTGCCCAAGGACACAACGCGGTTGCCGCAGGTGGGATTTGAACCGAAGACCTCTCGGCTTGCAGCCTGCACCTCTACCTACTGAGCCACCGCGATATCTGTTTCAGATACAATGAAATACATGTAATATGAGTTACTGTCACACACAAATTAGTTGTTTATTTGATATGGTTTAAACCATCTAGAGAGCTAGTATACACAGTGATGGGTACAGTTCAAGTCAAAATCAGTTGATTGAAGGGATGTTGAACAGCTTGTTAATATTTCTTGCATTACATTACTACTTTGCTATTTATTGACAGAAGGATTTCACAGAGGGTTTCCCTGACGGTATTTATTTATTGGTGTTTACAGTCACATACTTATCCACAATGGCAAATCGTGACCGTGCCAGTTTTACGGGTGGGGGAAGTCGGAGGACCCAGAGAGAACCACCGAGCATCGACGAGCAACTGTCAGCTCAACATTCTAATTATGTTCAAGCTCCGCTGAAGCAGGGTACCAGCGGTTGAAGACATGTGCACAATTGACATGCAGTTCGCCTTAGTACATGGCATCATCGTGCCCCCATGTTGGCAACCGGGATAAAGTGCCTTGCCCAAGGATATTACGTGGGTCGTCCCAGATAGGGATCAAACTCGGGACCTCTATCATAGAAGCCAAACAGTCTACCACTGAGAAAATGTGCTTTCTTTCCTGGCGGTATTCATATTTGTACGGCCAAATTGGTGTTGGATAACACGGAACACCAAAACATATAACACAAAATTTGTTCCCCATTGATTTTTGAAAGCAGTTATGGAAAGCTCAAAGAGCTCTTTCCTTTTTGAGTAAGTATTCACTCAAAGTCATTTTTTGCAGACAATGCTATTTTTATAGGGCCAAAGCACATGTTTCATTAAGTCCCAGAACATAACTAAAGCCAGATTTATTGATTAAACATCTCTGCATATAGCAAAGCAAAGTGCCTCAAATTAACCCATTCCAAAATGATAGTAGAGAGTAACCAAAGCTGGATAATTTGGGTATTTCCAAATGGTACACTTATTCTCACTCTCATCGTGCTTGAGGGTTAAATCTGAGATTGAAAAGGTATGTATACCAATCTTACTCAGGGAAGGTGAGTACAGAAAAGTACGAAATTAATCAGAATATGAATTTTGTCAGACGGTGCTAATATTTGTACGAGCAAAACTGGTACTGGATTTATTTATTTATTTATTAGGTTTTAACCACACATTAACAGCCAAGGTCATATTATGTCGGTGACAGTTGTATGGGTGGAGGAAGCCGGAGTACCCAGAGAGAACCACCGAGCAATGACGAGCAGCTGCCAGCTCCCCAACATAGTGCCTCCGCACTGTAGCACAGGCAGGGTTAGATTGGCTGAAGACATGCGCACCATCGACGTGCAGTATGCCTTAGTACACGGCGTTATGGTGCCCCCCATGCGGACAGTCAGGGTGAAGTGATCGGGACATAATTGTAATATATCCGACAGATACAATGTCGGATATATTCCAATTATGTCCCGATCATGCAAGGCAGCAATTTGAAATTCTCAGAATGTTTCCTACTGTCCCTGCCCGACAGTTTAGTATCTTTGTCAAGTGCCGAGACCGCATGGAAATATGGTGGATCAGGTGGAACCGAGGGCACGATTCGTCCCTACTTTATTCTCAACTCAATGGCTTTTCCATTCATTATTTACCTGTCACCGACTGAGTTCGGTATTATATTTGTCTATTTGATGAACTGTTCAACCTTAACTATTTGCGGCTCCATGTAGCACCACTGAAAGGCCACTGCACGGTTACCAATATATTCACGGATTAATTTTACGAAAATAACAATTATTCCGACTATACCCACATGGGAACTCCTAAATATGCCAAGGGTTAAACTTTTGATAATGCCGTATAAAACAGAAGTTGGCATGCTATGCTTGCTGCATGCAGGCATAGAAAACATTCAGCGCTCAATGAATTTGGAATGGAGTAAATTGTCACTTAATCCTTCGAAATTCTGAAAAAATTATTTTTTTTCGAAGGCATCTACCATTGTGCATCTGAGACAGGGATTGCGTTAAACTTCACAGCAACCTTATAACAGAAAATATTCTTGGAATTCAACCGTGAATCCGAATTTCGAAAGCATTTTCGGATATTCTATTCCAAACTACCACTGCACGCTTATCAATATTCAGTGATTTTATGAAAATTAAAATTATTCCGACCATACCCATATGGGCAGCCTCGAATCTGCCAACGGTTAAACTTTTAATAATGACATATAAAACAAAAGTTGTCATACGATGACTGCTGCATACAGCCATAGAAAACGTTCAGCGCTCAATCAATTAGGAATGGAGTAAATCGTCACTTAAACTTACCAAATTCTGAAAAGGAGAGGTTTTTTGGACTGCACCTATCTTTATACAAACAGAACGAGCATAGGGTTAAACTTTACAACCAAAATTACAACAGCAAATATCCTCGGTAGGCAATTGTAAATACGAACATGTAAATCATTTTTCGATATTCCTTTCGGAAATGGAAGAAAAGTGAGCTCCAAATTAGCCAATTTTATGAAGAATTTTAGAGCACTCAAATTCAAGACCCGGCCCGAAACTGGGTGAAGGTTAAAACTTTGAATAAAATATATAACAGCAAAATTGTTCTTGGATGAAGGCCCAATCATCTCAAGGAAACGGTTTTGAGACAATATGGCTCCAGTGCTGAGAAAGTGCATGTAAGCGTTGGCGAAAATAACAATTATTCTGACAGTACCCTTATGGGAAGTCTCAAATCTGCCAAGGGTTAAACTTTTAATAATAACATATAGAACAAAATTTGTCATATTTTGACTACTGCAAGCAGCTATAGAAAACATTCAGAGCTCAAGCAATTAAAAATGGAGTAAAATTTATCAAATTCTGAAAAAATTGGAATTTATTTGGACGGTACCTACTTTTATGCAACCAGAATGGGATAGGGTTAAACATTACAGCCAAACTAACAACAGCAAATATGCTCGATCGTCAATTGTGAATACGTACATGAAAAAGTGTTTGAAATTAACCCTTTCCAAAATGATAGAAAAGGCAACCAAAAATGGCTAATTTTGGCATTTTCAAACGGTACTCTTATTCTCGGCCTCATTGTGCTAGAGGGTTAAATCTGAGATTAAAAGGTAAACAGTAACTTTCTTCCACAATCTTTGTTGCATCTAGCCATACCAAAATAATTATTACAACTACCTTGTAATTAGAAAAATTTGCTCTTGAAGTTGGCGAAAATAACAAATATTTCGACAGTACCCTTATGGGAAGTCTCAAATCTGTTAAGGGTTAAACTTTTAATAATAACATGTAGAACAAAATGTGTCATACTTTGACTGCTGCAGGCAGCTATAGAAAAGATTCGGAGCTCAATCAAATAAAAATGGAGTAAATCGTCACCTAAATTTATCAAATTCTGAAAAAATTGGAATTTATTTGGACGGTACCTACTTTTATGCAACCAGAATGGGATAGGGTTAAACATTACAACCAAACTAACAACAGCAAATATGCTCGATCGTCAATTGTGAATACGTACATGAAAAGGTGTTTGAAATTAACCCTTTCCAAAATGATAGAAAAGGCAACCAAAAATGGCTAATTTTGGCATTTTCAAACGGTACTCTTATTCTCGGCCTCATTGTGCTAGAGGGTTAAATCTGAGATTAAAAGGTAAACAGTAACTTTCTTCCACAATCTTTGTTGCATCTAGCCATACCAAAATAATTATTACAACTACCTTGTAATTAGAAAAATTTGCTCTTGAAGTTGGCGAAAATAACAAATATTTCGACAGTACCCTTATGGGAAGTCTCAAATCTGTTAAGGGTTAAACTTTTAATAATAACATGTAGAACAAAATGTGTCATACTTTGACTGCTGCAAGCAGCTATAGAAAACATTCGGAGCTCAAGCAAATAAAAATGGAGTAAATCGTCACCTAAACTTACCAAATTCTGAAAAAATTGGAGTTTTTTTGGACGGTACCTACTTTTATGCAACCAGAATGGGATAGGGTTAAACTTTACAACTAAACTTACAACAGCAAATATGCTCGGTAGTCAATTGTAAATACGTACACGAAAAGTGTTTGAAATTAACCCCTTTCCAAAATGGTGGAAAAAGCAACCAACGTTTGCTAAGTTTGGTATTTTCAAACGGTACTCTCATTCTCACCCTCATTGTGCTTGGGGGTTAAATCTGAGATTAAAAATTAAACAGTAACTTTCTACCGCAATCATTGTTGCATCTATCCAAACCAAAATAATTGTTACAACAACCATGTTATTAGAGAAAGTTGCCCTTGAAGTTGGTCCATTTGAAGAAAAATTCAAAATTCATGTCATTTTTGGCCAATGGGGGATAAAGTTGAAATATGTGAGTGGTGATTGTGGTGTATCATATTATGCTCTAAATGTGTGGAAAATTTGAGCTAAATAACTGTAAACAATTTTGAGACATTCGAAAAATGGTGAAATTTTGAAGGTTTTGGCAGGATATTTTGAAAACACGCGTTTTCACAGATATGACGATACCACATTTCACTAGATGTTATAACATTACATAAGGGTGCCAAATTTGGTCAAAATCGTACAGCTTGTTTTCGAGCAGTTCAACAGACAAAATTCAGGGAGGAAAAAAAAAAATAGAGACGAAAAGTTTGGAAAAAGAAGAATAACAATAGTCTTTCCCAAACTGGGTTTGGGAAAGCCTAAAAATAATCAATGTCAAGGAACAAGGCATCCAAACACAAGGAATGAGGGGTTCCTGGAGGGACCGAGATAATGTCTTTGATAGCATAAATTCCCGCTCTCTAGCTCCTCATCTCTAATTTTGTGGGACAATTGGGTATCAACTGTTAGTTATCAAGTATTCCAACGATGAGAGTTCAGTTTTAAGCATCTCAGCGTTGGAGGATTTTCCAGGAAAACATTGAGGGGCGCCAGCACTCTGCCAAAAATTGTGGTTGCGTTTCTTACCTAGGGATAGGTAGTTATATTTTGTCAGATATGTGCCGCAGTTTTTTTTTATCACAATATTGGGCAGGCAGTTCGCAGCCCAAAAAAATTGTCTGATCCAAAATCGTCATCAGGAATGCCGATACTGTTTGCTGTTAAGCTCCAGGCCGTCAAAAACATGACCGCTCGATAATTCTTAAGACTATACTTAAAATGGATAGCGGACGACACTTGGGAAGCAAAAAAAAATATCTGAACTGACTAAAACTATTTTTAATTTGTCCTTAAAGACATAGTTTGTGACCGCTCATTGAAACGAGGATGGGGGCGGGGGGGGTCGTAATATTTTTTTTTTTTTCTCACAAAATTGACAAAATTTGAATAGAAACTTTTGTGAATAGCTCCGACTTGTCTTGACCATTACTTCGAGTGGATAGATAAATATAGAATAAGCATATAGCGTTTTCAAGTAAAACATTTATTCTGCGAGCTGGATTAAGAACGAAACCGACGAGCCTCTGGCGAGTCGGTTTCATTCTTAATTCTACGAGAAGAATATTTTTTTTACTTCAAAACACTATATGTTTATTTTGTTTATCCCATAGATCTTCTACATGGCAATCGCAGCAAAATCGTGCTATAATTTGCTACAAAACACAGCGAGAAGTGAGGAGCACAGAGGTCTAATTCGACCGATCAGCAAAATAGGGAAAAATAAAAAAGGCGCAGTAATACATTTTGTCTGAAAATAATTCCACTAAAAACTTGAGCTAAACTTGCAAAAATACTTTATTATATGAGCAGTGTGTGGTGTTTTCAACTGGCATTGTATAATACTTTCAAAAAGATTTAAAGAAATCAACAATCGAACTATTAATTATGGTAGACAAATATGGTAGAGGCCAGAGGTCAACAAGTCCGTCGCTACTAGGGGAATACATTCTTTCAGCGTTAAACCTACGGGGAAAATTTATCACCCTACTAGGTGAATAAAGCAAATATTTATTCAAGGCCTTTATTGTTCAAATATACGACCATTTATGGGATAAATAACGTTTGGGTGTTAGGAACTCCAGATGGGAAAATGTGGATGTTTCTAGGCCTGTGTCTATATGACCTACGTTTGTCCCCTCTTACTTCAACTCGACGACATAAAGAATTAATCCAAAGATAGAACACAGTGAGCTGGAGTTTTCCAAGTGTGTGTCAATGGTGCGGTGAGCCGAGTGAAAATATTTCACGAGGGTCATTGATTGATCTTCCTAGTAATCTGCTCGAGTCGTATTCGGTACTGTAATCACGATTAAACACGAAATAAGTGAATGAAACTGGGATATATTTCACCTCCGATGATCTGTTAACTTTCTTGTATGACATTTGATTTTATTCCCAATGTGCATGTAGCATTGCAAATGTATCCCTGCGCCGTCATCGTGGATATCACACAACCTATCACATATTTTTGTAAATGCTGTTTTTGGAGAAATTCCACGTCTCAAAAGCTGGATTGAAACGGATACGTTGAATACAAACAATAGTCGCAATGTACTATTAAGGGGACGTCCAACCTAACTTTGGTCAAATTTCATGTAATTTTCTTTCAAGTCTAAAAAAGGCCCAAAATGAATAACCCCAATAAATTATATACCAAAATGCTTGGAATGAAACATAGAACATGTGGAAACTGAAATTTGCCATGGAACTGCTGCCATGTGTAAATAGCACCACCTGAAAGTCTGCTATGGCATAAGTAAGAGAACAAAATTTTTACAATAAAATACCTCAAAATAAAATAACAGCTGTATTCTATAAACATTTAAGTACATACTCGAAGAAATCTTTTCCTAATTCATGAAAGTAATGAAGATTGAGACCAAATCTTATAAGTGGAGTGCTCACTGATTGAAGGCAGACATTTTCTTTTGTTTATGTTTTGATTTGGAGAGTTCATCAAAGGTCAACTTGAAGGAGTCCAGCAGAAGAAGTATGGAAGGACAAAAGAGTGTCTCCCAATATCAAGATGTATGTGTTACTGTAATGGTTTGGAAAGAAAATATGATATTCTCCTATGTAGAATGCACTGCAAAGTCATACATTGTAGTTGAATAAATATATTTACAAACCCCTTGCACTGTAACCCCTTTTATCCCATGCATCAATTTGATAGTGATTAAATTGTTAAATTTGTCTGGTTTATAAATAAGTGTATTAGCTTTGTTTAACTCTTGGACACCAATACACTCATGATATCTGCTGGAGAAGAAATAAGGGTAACTGTAACCTGTCACTGCAATAAACCATTTAATGTACTTAAAAGTACATTGTTATTCAAAACACATCAAATCAACCTTACATAACCATTATTGCATGTACTTTCCCCAAGGAGGCTTATTGACATATTGAGATCAGAAGGGCACATCCAGAGGGTCTCACATATTTTTTTCAAGAACGCAGTACAAAAAGCAATCCCCAAAAGTTGACAAGTGAGCTCCATTTGACACAAATTTTTTTTTTTTTTTTTTTTGGGGGGGGGGGGGGGTTGGGGGGGTCTCTCTTCCTTGTATGACTCTACCTCCGGCACTCAAGGCATATGCCTTTTTTCTCAAAGTTTAACTCTTTTTTTCTTTTTGAAGATCCTGGCCACACATGTTCCAAACACTATCAGACAGGTAAACCTCCAAATAAGTGTACCTGCAAAAATCATGTTACATTGCACAACATTCTTTTTAGAGTTTTAGTTCTGGACCTTTCATGCTTCTTACTTCCAACTATAACACTTAATTTATCGATTAATGGGTGAATAGAAAAGTCCTGCCATAATCAACATTTTGAGTTCCATAAGCCTTCAAAACAACTTCGATAAAAGTGTCAAATGTCAAACATCAGATTGGTGGCTTTATACAGAATATTCATTAGGTTGTTGCTTGATAAGTAATAGGAACAAAATCTTCACAAGAAAATTCTGTAGCAATACAATTGAGGGTATTAGCAGGCACTTTGCAATAAATTGTAACAAATCAACTAGTTATAAACAAAATTTTCTAACTCAAAAGAGTGAAAAAGTACCACAACTCTGAAAAAATGTGGGAAGAAACACATGCTACAGCAGCTACACAGGCATTGTTTCCCCATGATGCTCGATCACAAAACCAAATATCCTTCAAATTGGAGTAGCAATGGTTGAGATACAAGGGGGAATGTTGGTACATGTAATGATGAATGGGTAAGACTAAGATTAAGAGGACAGGGGTCACCACTGCACGGCCCTAGATGCACCTTTGATTTTCCAACTTCCAGATCTGGGGCATAATAATCGCAACACACCCACCTTATCAGTTCATAATTTCAGTAAAATAAAATAAATTATCAATTTGAATTAAATAACAGCTGATGGAAAATATTTGGCTTCCTTCGCCTCCTCGTACTATTTAATTACCACAAACAATATCAGTTTGATGCCGACAAACGAAACTGAACGCATGTGGTTTGGTTAAAAAGTAACTCGGCATGAATAATGAAGAAATTGCTAATATTTCATTTATTTAAAAGCCAATTGCAGCTAATATTGACCGTGCATTCGATAATTCGTTTCGGTTTTGACCACACGGCCACGCTGACACTCCGTGACAGCGGTTATGTTTATTGTGATATGCAAATTGGGGGATGGTTTCCGGTGAAGGAGATTTGTCACATTTGTCAGTGTAAAACGATCATAAAAGACACTGATCGACGCTTGTATTACTATGGTTGGTTGCAAGAAAAAACTAAATTCTCAGCATCGTCCAAGCGCACCTTATTTAAAAGCACGAATGCATAATTTTCAACCCCTCTTCAATTGGCCCTTTGCAGACATCAAACAGACCCGCCTTCAAATTCCATGGTTACTAGGAAGTAAATAATTTCGCAGCGACAGGGGGGAAATTAACACGCTCAATATAGTTCCAGGTCACTTGGAATATACTTTGCGAAAAAGTGATTTCTGAAGCATTCTGCTTACTTTGTTATGAATATTGCCTTATTTTATGTGTATCGTCCCGATTTTATACACTCGGTTATTTTTTTTACAAGTAGTTCATGTTGTCTTTCTAGTGCGCAATAATTCCGATTTTTTGTCAACAAAAAAGTTCAGACGGCCTGTAAACACGAATTTCGAACCATATTTTGCAGTTATGACATTAACAGCTCAGGTACTTGCTGTCACCTGTTTGCAAATCCGTTCACACATTGTCTCGAACAAATAAAGGGCGTGATCACGTCCTTGCATTCTTAAGATTGCCCAAATTGAGTATTTCTGCAAGAACCACATCGTAATCACATGACCGGAAAAACATCGTTGAAACATGGCCACATCCGGAACATCAAAAATTTGTGTTGATGTTATTACATTCAAACGTCAAAACCCACCAGAGTGTGTGTCAGAAAAATGCTTTCTCCGAGCCTGTAGTATGTTATCATTATATTGAGGACAAGGCTTTCGAATTACCGATTATTTTGTGGTTTTACCGGTTCGTTACTTATGACATTTGCAAATTAATCTTCTTCAAAATCATAAAATTGACTTTTTTTCCTGAAAAAAATTATATGTACCTTTTCTAAGCAGTTTACTCATTATTTTGATATATAATTTGCCTTTCTTTACTTCTCTTATCTGTTTCTGAGGCATTGGGAAAAATGTCAACAAATTGACCAAAGTTAGGTTGGACGACCCCTTAAGTCTTACTGAGCGCCGATTTTCTCAGTATTTTCCCATCTAAGTTTGTCTCTTAAAACCCTTTACCTAACATGAAAAGCAGACGACACTTGCAAAAAAAATTCTTGAATAACTAATTTTTTTCATTTTTTGTCTCAAAAACATAGGTTATGACCCCTCGTTGGAACGAGCTCGTCGAGCTCGTTCCAACGAGGGGTCATAATCTATGTTTTTGAGACAAAAAATGAAAAAAATAATGAAAATTAATTGTCGATTTTTGAGAATAGCGCTGGCCGGTTTTGGCCGTTACGTTAGGTAAAGGGTTAATCTTTCTCGACTCTTAATCCTTTACCCAACGCAGACGATATCAAAATTTATTAATTAAAATTTTTTAAAATTCAAAAAAAAAAAAATTTCGTTCAGCTCCTTCCAATGAGGGGTCACATGATATGGTGTTGTTGAAATACTAAAAAAAATATTTCTTTTAACTGCTGAATTAGCAAATTACGCGGGGGAATGCGGACGATTCGTTAGGTAAAGGATTAAGCTCCAATTTCAATGCCTTTGGGTGAACCACCGTGATACCATGTTTCTTGATGTTCATGGCAAAAGCCAATCAGACAGACGCGTAGCAAGGTTTCTATAACAGGGCTATAATACCCTAGCTTTGGAGGGGGGAGGGGGTGATATTTGTAAGGCCGTTGTGACAGAGTGGCGGCCTCCCCTATTCTTAACTAGAACCTCCGGTTGTTACATCAGCCTCTCTTCCCTCGAACAAAAGTGAGAGGAGGGACTAACAGAGTGTCCTTGTTAGGGTTAGGCCCCCACCCCAGGAGAGTTTTGCAAACTTTAGCGCTATAAGAGCGAATTTGGAGCATTTATAGAGTGGTTAGCCCTGTAATGGAGACATTTTAAACCTCTATATGTTATGTGAAAGTTGTATTGGGCTGAAGGTTCCGGGGAAAGCGGAAAGTTCATAGCGCGACCTCCGCGAATAGCCCCACCTGTGACTGCGCAACTGCCATAGGGCATGACGTGCTTCATTTTTCATCACATTGTCCCAGAGCACAAAATAGAACACGATCAGAACTGGTGAGAAAAAAGTTTAAAGTGAAGATTTTAAAGGAAGTATTTTGATGAACAGAACAAATTACAAATCATGAAACAAGGCCTATAGCTCTATACTCTAAGCTAGAGATGGACGGTAATGGAATTTTGAGTTTGGTATCGGTTTCGGTATTTTTAGTGGAGTAGTCCATGGTATCGTTTCGGTAATCGGTATCTCACTTGCCTGGCATTTGCTGAAAGTACCAAAACGAATTTTTTCTCCGGAAATACAGAATAATTTATTCATGTATCATTCTACCATAGTACCAACAATTCACTGTCAGTGAGATCAAGATTTGCATTCTTTTGCCAGCACAAATCATATCGAGAGCATTTTTTCGACTTATTCCAAACGCATTATAACTTTAACCCTTTAGCAAACATAACAGATAAGGGTTTTAACCACTCGGCGGTGCCCTTATCCTACTCATGGTTTAGATCTGATTACTGGCCCCAGTACCTATTGATTCTATTGAAGATCTGTCTCGTTTGTTTTAATCGGATTTGGTAGGTTTTGTAATTAGTAGGTTCGCAAATTCATATTGGGATTAGTTAGTCACCGAGGAGCCATTTCGGATGTAGTAAATGTGCACACAATTTTTGTTTGCTAAGAATGGAACCGTGAAGGCTCGGTGTTCTATCAGCCTTTTTTTCAACACGCCCTTATCAATGTCACATACGGTATTTTTTTTAATTCGACAGTCAGGGCTACTCAGCATTGGAACAACCGGCATTCGGGCCGAAATAGGGTAACAATGTCAAAAATCATGACATCTCACATCTGTCTGAAATGTAAACATAGCGCAAGGGGTGTGACTCTCTGCGTGTGGTCTGTCGGTAAACTGAAATGTAAAGATTATATGTCGAGTCAAATGACATGTTAAACACAAGGATATTTTCTGAATAAGCGTGGGTGGTGTAGCTGCAACACCTCTCTGAAGTTGTCCCTTTTTATGCCAGTGAGATTTCTCTGTTACAACCATATATGTAAGAAGTACCTTTATACTAGAGGCCTAGCAGTGGTGAGTTACAAATAGTGTCTGTTCCAGCTGTACTTTACATATCAGTGTTCTTTGTCAAGCTTAAAGTGACGATCACCACAAGATATTCATTATTTATTATTTATTGGTGTTTAAGGTCACATACTTAGGCACGATGGCTAATCATGACCGTGACAGTTTAACGGATGGAGGAAGCCGGAGTACCCTGGGGGGAAACACGGAGCACCGACGAGCAGCTGCCAGCTCCCCAACATCGTAACTCCGCACAGTAGCACAGACAGTGTAACATTGATTGACGACATGCGCACCATCGACATCGACGTGCAGTTCGCTTTAGTACACGACGTCATCGTGCCCCCATATGGACAATCAGGGTTAACTGCCTTGCCCAAGGACACAACGCGGGAGTCCGAATCGATCGCTCAGACGGTCACCCATCCGAGGATTAGCCGGGCTCGACGTTTCTTAACTTCGGTGATCTGACGAGAGCCAGTTACCGAAACGCCATCGCGCCCCCAAGATAATCATTGAATTGATTCCAGGTATATTTTGATCCACACATTATGCGTGTGAGACAATATGTAAAGACGATATAAGTAGATTTGACCAGGCCCGCTCAAAAAACATGATGGGATCGACCGTTGATCCGTTTATCAATTAACGTGTTTTTAGGTAATAATAAGGTAGCTTGAAAAAGGTTATTTTCGATGTCATCAAAAATCAACACAAAATAATTAGTCACATTTTTTGGCTCTCCATCGGCATTTATGAACAATGCTTCAGAATTTTGAATTCAAAACATTAAAAAAAAATAAAAGTTTTGAGAGATATTTTGCGTCGTCGAAAATAATGCGTCACCTATTTTCAAGCTAAATTTCCCTTTGCTTATGTAGCACCTTAAGTACATACCTTGAGTTCATTCGATAGCCTTACCGAGAGCTTCTCTTCCGTGTGTTCGTCTGAAGGTTTATGTGTATATATTAGTGGACACGAACAAAACGGTAGCCACCCCAACCCCGATCCCGACAACGGCCTTAAAAATAGATGCACAGATCTTTGAGGCAACAAAGTATTTGTACAGATTTAGCTTGCACCCATACGAATGCAGTTACACGACTAAGCACATGTGACTCCATCTTCATAAACATATCTCAGCAACACCATAGTTTAAACATTATCATATTTCTGTACGTATACAATCGTCGCTTATAAACATACAATGTCACTAATTCCCCAGGCAATCTTAATGTTATTACCCCAAATTTATATAATTCCACGGCAGCGCGGTGGCTGAGTGGTAAACTGTTGGACTTCTATGCTAGAGGTTCCGAGTTCTATCCCCATCTGGGACGACCCGCGTTGTGTACTTGGGCAAGGCACTTTATCCCGGTTGCCCACACGAGGGCACGATGACGCCATGTACTAAGGCGTACTGCACGTCGATGGTGCAAATGTTTTCAACCGCTGTAACCCTGCTTGAGCGGAGCTTGAACAGAGTTAGAATGTTGAGGTGCTGACAGTTCCTCGTCGATGTGCTCCAGCTTCCTCCACCCGTAAAAACTGACGAGATTAGTCAGTGTACAAAAGTGTGTGACCTTAAACACCAATAAATAAATATAAATAATATAATCCCACGAATGCATTTCCAGGGTATGTTAGCTTGTGTGTAAATTTATTCAAATACCCACTTTCAGCGATTCACAGGCAGTTCCAACCGTGCTTAAATCGTACTCTCATGCACAACAGGCGTACTTTGGCCATTCTCAGTATCTTATTTAAGGTCTTAATTAAGTAAAGGAAGTTGTTTACTTTGAAATTCCCACCTCTGATATTCCATAAATCCGAATAACATATACATAAATTATGCATCAATTACGATTTTATTTTTCGATGGAAGAGGTGGAAATTACAAAAGTGAAGAAATTTCCCTTACGTATATAAAACCTTGGGTTCCATGTCCGACGGACATGCGTATCTCAAGCGCATATCAGGCGATACCACGAATTTTCTTTCAAGACAATCGCGTAATTCTATGAAATTTCAAGAGGTTTCACATACCTTGAAACTAGTATGGAAACTATGTAGTCTCCATATGACAATATTGTGTAGTATCAAGTCCATTTTTCTCATTATTCCATTTTAGACGGCATTGTGTATCGGTGCTTTTTCGGCCCGATGATCTTGACCGAAAATATAAACAAACTGTAGGCACCATTGGTTCCTGGAAGTCTGCTGCCGTATTCGCACCAGAACTGATAATAACACAGGAGAGGTGTCATTTGTGTGCAAAGCACACTATAGTATATCCCCGCATTCGGATTTGTGATTATTGTCGAGGCCGAATCAAAACCTTTATGCAAATCTACAGACCCTATGAATGAACATGAACACACTTTCAATGTTTCGAATTGAAACCCTAGGAGTTTTTCGCCAGAAACCATTCCTCTAACGACAAAAGTGGTGCTCCTTACGCCCCCGAGGGCCGAATCAAAAATCCAAAACCATTATGCACATCTACAGACCCTGTTGATTAACATGAACACACTTTTAGTCTTTCGAATTTAAACCCCTAGGAGTTTTTCGTCGGAAACCATTCCTCTAATGACAAAAATGGTGCCCCTTGGCCCTTCGGGGCCGAATCAAAAATTTAAAATCTTTATGCACATCTGCAGACCCTATGAATGAACATGAACACACTTTCAATGTTTCGAATTGAAACCCCCAGGAGTTTTTCGCCGGAAACCATTCCTCTAACGACAAAAATGGTGCCCCTTGCACCCCTCGGGGCCGAATCAAAAATCCAAACCTTTATGCACATCTACAGACCCTATGAATGAACACGAACACACTTTCAATGTTTCGAATTGAAACCCCTAGGAGTTTTTCGTAGGAAACCATTCCTCTAACGACAAAAGTGGTGCCCTTTACGCCCCGAGGGCCGAATCAAAAATCCAAAACCTTTATGCACATCTACAGACCCTATGAATGAACATGAACACACTTTCAATGTTTCGAATTGAAACCCCTAGGAGTTTTTCGCCGGAAACCATTCCTCTAACGACAAAAGTGGTGCCCCTTACGCCCCCGAGGGCCGAATCAAAAATCCAAAACCTTTATGCACATCTACAGACCCTATGAATGAACACGAGCACACTTTCAATGTTTCGAATTGAAACCCCTAGGAGTTTTTCACCGGAAACCATTCCTCTAACGACAAAAGTGGTGCCCCTTACACCCCCGAGGACCGAATCAAAAATCCAAAACCTTTATGCACATCTACAGACCCTATGAATGAACATGAACACACTTTCAATGTTTCGAATTAAAACCCCTAGGAGTTTTTTGCCGGAAACCATTCCTCTAACGACAAAAGTGGTGCCACTTACCCCCCGAGGGCCGAATCAAAAATCCAAAACCTTTATGCACATCTACAGACCCTTTGAATGAACATGAACACACTTTCAATGTTTCCAATTGAAACCCCTAGGAGTTTTTCGCCGGAAACCATTCCCGGACGTACGGACGGACGGACTGTCGGACGGACGGACGGACGGAGACAACCAATTTATCCCCGCATTTTTTCAAATGCGGGGATAATAATATTTCATCAGAACAACTTGTGGCCAAATGTTCTTTATATATCCAAGAACAAAGCTAGGCATTCAAAACACTTTCGAATACAGCGAGAGATCTGCATTTTGGAAAAGTACAACACTGTCTTCATTTTTTATTGAAGATGGTTTCCATGCTCGACAGACATGGGCAAATCACTCGTTACCACGAATTTCCATCAAAAAACAAAATCGTAATTCTAAGAAATATCAACAGGTATCATGATACCTTGCATTGAATATGGTAACTGTGCAATCTCTATCTAATAACAGTATACTGTATGAAGGCGATCTTTTTCATTGTTTGATTTTAGACGGTTTTGTTTTTACATGCTTTTTCTGTCCGATGACGTCGACCGGAAATCGAAAGTATACTCATACGTAAACAAAAGCAAAGGCTTTGGATTTTCCCCCAATGCAGCTCTGTCGCCGTGTTTTGAAGAATTTTTATCCCCTAGCTTTGTTCTTGGATATGTAAAGCACATTTGGCCACAAGTTGTTTCCGTGAAATGTTATTTAATTATCAGTTCTGGTGCGAATACGGCAGCAGACTTCCAGGAACCAGTGGTGCCTACAGTCGACTCTATGAGTTGATTACACATGTGTTTCGTGCTCTATACATCCCAACCTTCATTTTCATGTACATTTTGTGTATATTTAATTTGAATTGAAGGAATATCAGAGGTGAGAATTTTCCAAATAAACAAAATTTCATTACTTATATAGGCCCTTTACAGCCAGAGTCATATTGTATCGGTGACAGTTTTACCGATGGAAGAAGCCGAGTGCGCGGAAAGAACCACCGAGCAACGACGAGCAGCTGCCAACTTCCCAACATCGTACCTCCGTATTGCAACACAGACAGGGTTAGATTGGTTGAAAAATCGCGCACCATCGACGTGCAGTACGCCTTAGTACACGGCCTCATCGTGCCCCCATGTGGACAATCGAGGTGAAGTGCCCCGCCAAAAGACACAACGGGAGTTCCACATCGATCGCTCAGACGGTCGCCCATCCAAGGATTTATTTGTTTATTGATGTCACATATTTATGCACAATGGCTAATCATGACCATGACAGTTTTACGGGTGGAGGAAGCCGGAGTACCCGGAGAGAACCACCAAGCAACGACGAGCAGCTGCCAGCTCCCCAACATCGTAACTCCACACTACAGCACTGGCAGGGTTAGATTGTTTGAAGACATGCGTACCATCGACGTGCAGTACGCCTTGGTACACGCGTCATCGTACCCCCACATGAGCAATGGGGGTGAAGTGTCTTGCCCAAGGACACAGAGCGGTTGCCGCAGGTGGGATTCGAACCGAGGTCCTCTCAGCTTGCAGCCTACACCTCTACCTACTGAGCCACCGCACCCCCATACGAGGATTAACCGGGCTCGACGTTGCTCAATTTCGGTGATCTGACGAGAACCGGTTATCGCAACTCTACAGCGCCCCCTCGCGCCCTATCGATTGTAAGTCTCGAGCGTGTTCCCCGCCCCACACCTAATTAGTTTTTCACCTCAATTGTCTTGAATAGCAAACCCATTGCAAAGGGCCCTCGAGTTTATCCATCACACGTATTCAATATGGGCAATTATCGAGTTGCTTTATCAAGCTGGCCTGCAGGCCCCACCTCTGTTCTCAAAGTCTATTAACATCCTCATTTACAAATTGACTGGACAGTTATAAACAATTCAATACTCGCCTGATTATGGCACGCTACTCACTTGGTTCCCCATATCCAATTAATTATCTTGCATCTCATCCTCGCCATTTGTCACAATGTTAGTTTACAGATCAATCCAGTATATTCAAAACACAGAAAGTGACAGTAAGCAAGGTGCTCTGTTGAACCGGTAAAAGTGAATAGGATGAATCCCAGTTCCGATGCAACACTAATAATCGAGTCGATTGTTGATTAGTTTATGAATTAATTCACGTATTCGGGATTTATTCATCACTTTTACCCAAAGGTAATTTTCCACGTGGAATTCCGACATTCCGGCACAACGATAGTCCTTTGTTTTTGTTTATCAACACTCCGCTTTGACCCATATCCCACATGTCTACCATTCATATCACCAGTGGCACGTGAGAGCCGACACGGCTCCAACCTCAATGACGCTTTTGTGCTCAGTCAAGTGATCATTCCTAAACACTATTATCTGATTAGTTATCTTCCTCCACAAATCCGTGCCCAGTTGAATCAAACAAACAATTCACTGACAGAACTTGAACCAGTGACCCTGTCGCACAAATCCCCGAGAATATCTCGGTATCCCAACAACTTCAAACAAAAAGCAGCAAATAACATTCAATGAATTTTTGGTTGACAATGCAATCCCAGGAATTCAGTTATCCATTGTTTACTTCTGAGAATATTACACGAGTGTCCTGTTATCCTCGCACTGCAACTATTTTACCCGCTTCCCGTGAGGACAACATATATAACATTCATAAAAAAATCTTAATCACATGGTCCTTTTATGAATTAACCCACATACTCGTGGAATATGGAACGTGCGTGCGTGGTTAACCATAACAATACACAACCTCCAAACGGGAACATGCCGACAACAGGGACGTCCCAGCTTAAAAGGGGGACGTCATCGGTTAATTCTAGTACGTTTCTCGCAACCACAGTTGACAATTTGGACGAGAACAATCAACATTTCGCTAAAAAAATGTTCGAGCATAATCGGTAATATGTCATATCTGTGCCACAGGCGTGTATTTTACATGCACATAACCACAAAAACACATCCCCGTTTCGCTAGAGGTTCCGAGTTCGATCCCCGTCCCGGACGACCCGGGACGACCAGCGTTGTGTCCTTGGACAATGCACTTTATCCCGGTTGCCTATATGGGGCAAGATGACGCCGTGTACTAAGGCGTACTGCACGTCGATGGTGCACATGTCTTCAACCGCTGTAACCCTGCTAGAGCGGAGCCTGAACATAGAATGTTGTGAGGAGCTGACAGTTGCTCGTCGATGCTCGGTTGTTCTCTCCGGGTACTCCGGCTTCCTCCACACGTAAGGCTGTCACGGTCACGATTAGGCATTGTCATAAGTATGTGACCTTAAAAACACCAATAAATGAATAAATATCCCCGTTTAGCATGTTAAATACATACTCCAAGTATAATATTCTGGAAGGTAACCGCGGACGTGCGCGGATGTGCATATACCCCAAATCGCTGCCCGGTGGTTCTCTAGATTATATGGCTCTTCCTCCACCTTTAAAACTATCCTACGCGACATGACCCTGACTGGTGAATGTGTCGTTAAATCCTAGTCAATAAATAAACAAATGATTGATAGGCGAAACTCGATTTCAAAATAGCAACCGAGGTTATCTATCTACTGCATTAACGACACTCTTTTTGTGTCCAGCTCTCCGCTTTGTCTTACGTCTGCGTTTCCTTATGAGCAATGCACATGCAGTGTATTAAAGGTGTATACTGCGCATAGTGGGTTGGTGTAATGCGTCCCCAGTTCTTGTTCGAAAATCATATAGTTACCGATTGCTATACGACAATTCACGGACCCCTGAAACCTATATTGTGTGCACTATGGAACCTTCCCGATCATGCCTTGACAAATCCGGCGGGATTTTATCTTACTATGTCAAATTTTGTGTTTCTAGCTTAATTACTATTAAAAAAAAGTAAGGGATATCCAAACTGATGTTGATATTTTCGGAAAATGGTATTGGATACGCGTGATTGGACACATCAATATGTTACCAAGTTTAGTCCGGATCATAAATGTCACTGGCCCACGAAAACTTCATGCAGGTTTTTCGCACGCACGCCTCGTTAATGTCTGTGGGTACGTTTTGAAATATTCATTTGTACTGGATGAGGTTTTTCGGAGCTCTCATAGCTCTTTTTCTTGGTATAAACACGTCCATCAATACTATCTGGTCAAAACGTTATTGTTGAGGTATGCGAAGACCGACACGTGAAGAACGTTTACGTGCCTTTGGCATGTTGGAAGAAGCCAGCAGACAGACTGCAGTGGCTCAAATTCTCAACGTTACTCGACCTACCGTCCCTCCAACTTTAGATTATTTTTCGTGTGGCAAAGTTACATCACTGGTGAGGCGCCACTCCGGTCAGGTGAGAAAGGATTTCATTGTAAATTGAGAGTCCAGCCGGATTTTGTACTTGAAGCGTGGCACATTTACTCGCTCAGAAGAAAAACAGCAAACAATGACCAGTGTTAGACTGAATCAAGAAGGTCACAAATGATGTTCATTTTAAAAAAATCCAATTAAAAAGCTCTAATACATCTCTCTCTATGAGTCCACCAGCTCGCATCAACTGATTTCTGTCGGAAATTTTATGGTCAACACCGACACACCTGAAAACTCGACAGTCATTTAATTTAGACTTACCCGGCAGTGACAGGTGTGAGATCATGAAGAATTATTTTCTATCGTCTATTACCTTATAGTCGATTGGTGTTTAATTTTCTTCCAATTATCTGTGCATATTATTATCGCCAATTAAGTTAATCTTCCAGTTGGGAGGTGTGTTTTCCTAACAATTATCTAATGATAATTAGCATTTATGTAAGGTTTGCAATTAGACTATAAATGTGAATAAAAGTGAATCTCTCTCTCTCTCTCTCTCTCTCTGTCTCTCTCTCTTTCGCTCTCTCTCTCTCTCTCTCTCTTTCTAGGCACCTGACTCTCGTGCCTCGACCGATCGAAACAAAAATTGGCACAGGTCTATATAGATGTAATTTGACCAGGAAAGGACTTCTGATGATCGCGCCCGACATCGCGTTAATCCCTCAACCAATGAAGTGGTGGGGTGGGGGAATGAGCCCCGATCGCATCTGATTTTGCGTTAACTCATCTTCTCAAGTCCTTCAGCCAATATTCGCCTTCGCCCATACAATTAAAGACCAGGTACATGTTGACCAACTGTGGGTACGAGTTGTCCAACCTTGGGTACGAGTTGTCCAACTGTGGGTACGAGTTGTCCAGCCGAAAATGGGTACGAGTCTTCCAATTTTGGGTACGACTTGACTGGTACGAGTTGCCGTGGGAACGAGTTGTCCTGATACCAAAATGTACACCTACGCGTTGCCTTTTGGTGACCTCGCCTTGAATGCAAACTGTCTAAATTTATCACGCGTCGCCTCGCGAAGAGTGAAATGAAAACGGCAATTATTTTTGCGTTTTAAATAAGTTTACTTCATATGATACCAAAAATTAACAAACATGCATTGCCTCGTGTTAATAAAGCATCCAAAACTCGAAATAATATGTTATTATGTTATTAAAATGAAAAAGGTCCCTTAATTTGCGCGTCTCGTTTTCTATTTCGTTTCTGCGATAAAATTGCCGTCGGAGGTACCTGCCATCGGGGCTCGTGTAAACAAAATCAGATTCGCATGTATGACTATTGATTTATTTAACATTCAAACTCTTATTAATCTGACGATCATGGTATAAATGAAATATACCCAAAGTAGCCTGGTGCACCAACTGTTCACCACTCGTGGTGAAGTGCAGTCAACCGCTGGCCAAAGGCTCGCTGTTAACACCACTCGTGGTGAACAATTGGTGCACCAAGCTACTATGTGTATATTCTATATATCTGTCATGGGTCACGCATGCAGGGCTGTCCAAGATCAAAAGAAGAGTGTTTTTACGGGCTTAATTGTTTTTCTCTAAGCTAGTGCCACTCATAATATTGTCAAGACTAAATTATCTTTAAGATGGTTCTCTTGCCAGCAGCGGTGTGCACTAACATCCATACTACGTGCATAAGAAAACAAAACAGTCTGTTTGCTTGACAGTACGGGTTGTTTGTGGATACCTCCGACTGTTGGAGCACGACTTGAGTACTGAGGTAAACAAATTATGTTTTGTAAGCATACTAGGACTGGTTTAACGTTGAACTGGGTCTGATATTGATGAAGGAATTGGACAACACTTACTGTCCAGAGGAATGACGTGACATGATTTTTATAGGAGTGCAGAATGACATTATCTCATTGATGGATAAACATAACATGTTTTACCTTGTTTTGTTAAACTAAAGCGTCGTTTTCGACATTGTAGACAAGGAGTGTATAATTAAAATATTGGTACAAACGAATCAGTCTAACATGCAACGCGCTTAACCCTTACCTGACATGAAAAGCAGACGACACTTGCAAAAACAATTCTTGAAGAACTAATTGTTGTCATTGTTTGTTTCAAAAACATAGGTTATGGCCCCTCGTTGGAACGAGCTCGACGAGCTCGTTCCAACAAGAGGTCATAACCTATGTTTTGAGACAAAAAATTAAAAAAAATAATGAAAATTAATTGGCTATTTTTGAGAATGGCGCTGGTCGGTTTTGGCCGTTACGTTGGGTAAAGGGTTAACGGATTTCCCTTGTGTCTGTCTCTCATGTCTCACACTAAGCGTGGTAACTGAGCGTAAATCATCAGAACAAGATTTAGTGACAGGTCGGTTCGGAATCCTCCACGAGTCAGTGTTAGGGCCATTGTTCAACAATATTTATGTTATCCCTTTAGTGATATTATCGTAACGACAGCCTTGAGTTTCCTTTTTACGCTGTATACTAGCCTTTCTCATGACATAGAATGCGATGCAGGAGATAAAATTGAACACTGCATTTCAGACATCAAGGCGAGGATGGCAGAACATCATCATATTCAACCATGGCAAAATGAAAGGGATATACGTAGGTCTTCCACAAAGAGATGAGTGCGAAGGCACTCGAGTTTTATTCCGTACTTGGAAAATCGTCTCCTCCAAGTTCTTCCGACATAATCTGTTCATCGTTTCAGACAGGCGTGGTACAAATGTGGGAGAAATATAGAATGTACCCATAGTAGCTTGGTGTACCAAATGTTTACTACTCGTGGTGAAGTGGTGTTAACCGCGAGCCTTCGGCGCGCGGTTAGCACCACTTCACCACGAGTGGTGAAGACTTGGTACACCAAGCTGCTTTGGGTATATTTTATTTATACCATGATCGTCAGATTATTAAGAGTCGCTATTATTTTACTAAGCACGAGTCGTACATACGAGTGAATTTGTTTTTGTTTACACGAGCATCGGTGGGTGGTACTTCTGCTGTCAATTTTATCGCCGAAACGAAATGAAAAGAAAGCTGAGCCTTTTTCGTTTTAAAAACATAATAACATACCATTTCGAGTTATGCATGATTTATTAACATGAGACAATGCATGTTTGTTAATTTTTGGCATCTCACGAGGTAAACCCATTTAAAAACGTAATAAATAATTGCCACTTCTATTTCGCTCGTCGCGAGGCAACGTACGAGAAATTTAGACAAGTTTGTGTTCAGGTCGACGTCACCAAAGGTCAACGGGGATGTAGTTCTACTGTAGGTGTGATTTAATGTCAATATAATGATATTTATTACACACCTGTTCTATATAATCCCAATCTACAGCAACACTAAACCGCGGGAAAAATGAAAATCTGTTCCGCACATATGTGCGGAATGGACATCGTTGACCGACTACTTTTAAGTAGAAGCGAAATTTCACTGAAATTTTCTACAAATCGTGCAACGCAATTACCATTTGAAGCGCTAGCGATAGCTGAAAGTCGCCCCCTGAGTTCCAATGTGATCTATGTGCCCGAAGATATAGATCACATTTGAACTGGGGACGAAATAGTAACACGGGTTCCCCTCGCAAATTTTGTTGACGATAAAAGTGTTATTTTTGTTGATAGTTGTTAAATGAATAGGTGAGTCAACTTGAGTGTCCTTCTAATAATTGTTTTTTACAGGCATGAAGGCATGTAATAAACACTGAACGACACACACGTGTGAATGGTTTAATCGATATGGCTCTTGTGCAATCGCGGAAGGAAAAAACTCGAGGCCTGCTGCCTCTCGTTTTATCCTTCCGCGCTGGCACTTGTGCCATATCAATTAACCCTTTACCCAACGTAACGGCCAAAACCGCTCAGCGCTATTCTCAAAAATCGCCAATTAATTTTCAAAATATTTTCATTTTTTGTCTCAAAAACATAGGTTATGACCCCTCGTTGGAACGAGCTCGTCGAGCTCGTTCCAACGAGGGGTCATAACCTATGTTTTTGAGACAAAAAATGAAAAAAATTAGTTATTCAAGAATTTTTTTTTGCAAGTGTCGTCTGCTTTTCATGTTAGGTAAAGGATTAACCCATTCACACACATGTGTCGTTCTGTGTATTTATGGATTCACAATTATTGACGGAGTTACGTTGAAAACACACGAAGTAGAAAGCACCAACTCAGCCGTATCTTAGAAACAGTATACTTGGAAGTTTCTCAAACATCGAGCCAATGGTGTAATTGTTTGGAGACCGTATTGCAATCTTATCGAGAAAGATGAAACTGTTTTTGAACAAAATAAGGCAGGTAAAAACAAAAGACTAGGAGCAATAAGAATATTTCTTCCAAAACAGTAACAATTACTTGGTCAAGTCTATTATTAGGTCCACAGATCTTTTTCAAGGTGCACAACCCCATGCTTCATGTCAGAATGTTATAACATGTGCATTGTCGTAACCATGTGCATGTCCTGTAAATTGTATCAGATTCGAGGTCGTGTTTACAATTGTAAACAAGGCGGAAAATCCGATACAAATTACAAGACACGCACATGATAATACATTTATCTAACAATCCCATTATATAAAGCCCCTTTTCCCCATTTTTCAGTTTAAAATGGGTTGAAGTTGGTCAAAAGTTTGAATTTCAGGAGCCATATTTCAGTGCGTAATAAAAATGCATATGTGATAGTGCGGTGTGTACCAGAAATTAAATCTGTCTGATACGGAGCCGGAAGGTAAGTGTGTGTGTGGGCTGGGGTGGGGGGGGGGGGGTGTAATACAAACGTTCTCTCCGAATTTGTGGGTGGAAATTAAGTTGCTTGAACGATAATAAATTCTAACAGTGTACATGGGGCTGTGTTTCGGACTATTTCATGTGAAAGACCTTTATAACGATTTATTGTAACATGGTTCGAAAGAAGTGATTTTGTAATTCCCTTCCTTGCATCTAAGCGAAAAATGATGAAGGAGCCCCACTTATCACGCCGCTCTGTTGAATAACGTCCATAAATGGGTTCTGGGCTTTTACTACTGAAATATTCACGAGATGTGTCAGCTGCACTAATTCCAGTTTCTGTGGTTCGCAAATCTGTCCATTTTTACTTCATCCTGTACAGTTCAAACCACGAGTAACCTTATTTTTGCACGTAATCACCTTCCCAAATGAATTTTCGAATGAAATTTATCTTGACCACGAAGGATATCGTTAAATTTGATGTACCTTGGCAAGCCCAGAACACAGATGTAGGTAGTCCAACAAGGTAACCAATCACAATGCGTCAATTTTCAATGCGATATGATAGAAAAGATATGTACATCTACTGATAGTATACGTGTGATCAATAATTTTCGAGCTTCTCCTGGCTGCATATAATCCCACAACATATAGGAGAGAACTTTCGTTCAATTAAATCTGCTTGTAGCCATAGTACAGAAGCCCCGAGAAACGGTAACCATATATTTCGATTTACGAAACCAATAAGGTCTAAAATTAACCTCAAACCCACGCAAAGTTCCGTAAAATGAGATCCTTCATAAATTCATTTATTTCTCAAAATACAGGTATATTCGATTTGGAGATACATTTGCAAAGCACGTGTTTTTTTTTTAATTCTCTGTTTTAACATTCCAGATTCATCCTCGCATGTACAGTAGGTAGGATAGACAACACCACAATGGGATACTCGGGAAATAGAGAAAAATTAACACGTCTACTTTGAGCTCTCAGAGCATAAAAGCAACTAGAAAACATTGTTATTTTGAAGCATCATATGTTTATTATGTCTCTTGCGTTTTCCCTACACTGTTTGTTTGAACACTTTCAACCAGGGAATACGCAGAGTCCTCGTTTCCGAATTTTCCTTGGAATACCAAAAACTTGCTTGAACTTATTTTCCACCTGAAACAAAAAGAAATAATAGTTTTTATTGTTTTGTTTTTGTACTTGTGAACTGTGACCAATTAACACATCTGAGGAAGCAGTCCTGGTTTTTCTCTTTAACTTTATCTACGGATAATATATATATATCTATCTATCTATCTCTTTATCAAGTTATTTTGGAACCCAGCCAGTTTAAAAGGCAAATGTTGCTGTTTTCTGTCGAAATATATCAGTCAGATATCTGCCTATTAGAACACATCCATTAAACTTTAACCCCCCAAACCCTTCTATTTAACCGAATTGCCGCTATGACATAAATGTTCCTGTATACAACTGACTGGTGATGTACAAGCCGGAACTTTTTCCCAGCACAGTTTATACTAGTTCTTTTTCCGTCGAGTCATTCGTTACGCTTCGAAAAGTTTCAAAATTTCGTTATAAATTATTTCACGTAACAAGTCCAGTCAAGCGATTACTCTATGTAATTGTTGTGTTTAGTTTTATTTGGACTCAATGTGATGTGCTATTTCGCGCACCGATCCTCTCGATTATAGATAGCGTCCTGTTGTTGACGTTCAAAGATGTGACTTGTGCTCCCGGGTGATCAGACCCGGTCACCACAATCGGCCGATTGTGGGCAATCGGATGACAAAGGCAACGGCTCCTGGAATATCGGTTCAACCGATTGTTGCCAAGCATTTTGTGATGATTCATTAATCGCATTTTATTTAGCTTCTGCAACTGTAAAATGGCGTCAATCATATTCAATAAAGTTGAAAAACAACCACAGTGTGTATTATTAATCTCTCCAGGCGCTCATCTACGCGATATACAAGGTAAACGGCAAGAAAACCATACAATTGAGCGTACTTGCGACAATAACCAGTTCATACCGGAAAAGTGAAGGTTTTACTCTATTAAATCAGGTCGCTGTAAAAGTACCAGTCCCGCGCACTTGGTACGGTATACGTGGCTCTGAGAGCCACGGTTACCACCCAAGTGTGCACGACTGGTAATGTCACTGCAACCTGAGTCAACGCAGTTTAACACTCAGAAAAATGTTCAGTTCAATGTAGTTTTTTTCGAGCCTCGACTTGCCTAGAATTGCACTGTATTACAATCGGAATCGGCATCGATATCGGCCGATTGTGAGCTCAAATAAGGGGCATTCAGTCAGTGGTCATTTTTGGTAAACGACTGAGCACAAGATGTGACGGTGCCTAACAGAGGTCAGAGTTATGTTGCGTCGTTTGTCAGTTTATTGCTTGCATAAAGTAGAAGGATGACTCAGTAACCCGTTTAGTGCTAGTTATGCTTTTCCCTCTGAAAAACTCTTATTCATCTGCGGATTACTATTTTTGTGTTTATTAGGTTTTTTCCCACATTTTGTCCGTACGATTCTGAACCTATTTTCACGATGTTCACACAATTTTGCACAGGCATAGAGGAGCACAAAATCTAAAAAGGTACCAATGCGGTACTTTTAATTAACCCTTCTGTCACAGGAATTGGAAAAAACTGTAAAAATGATGGTTTATCGTCACTTTCTCAAAACGCGACTTGTAGATTTCTTTTTAAATATTCACCACCGTTTAACCCTTTACCCAATGAATCGCCCGCATCCGCCCGCGTAATATGCAAATTCAGCAGCTGAAAAAATATTATTTTGAGAATATATTTCAACAAAACCATATCATGCGATCCCTCTTTGGAACAAGCTCGTCGTGCTCGTTCCAAAGAGGGGTCACATGATATGGTTTTGTTGAATTTTTTTTTAAAAATTTTAAAAATGATATTTAAAATAATAAATTTTGAAATCATCTGCGTTGGGTAAAGGGTTAACCTAACTATGACACTGCAATTGATGTACAAAACATATTAGTCTAAGTATTAGTTCACCCTACACGGGCTGTCAAAGATCGCACTTTTGATAAAATGGGCTGTTTTCGGGAACCTACAACACCAACTGAGCACACGATAGATAAACATGACGTCCTTTATGGAAAGTGGAATTCACCATGAATCATTTTTGTAAGTAATAAGGGTATTCCAAAAAAAACAAGCGTTAACCGGTTTTGGACTGGCTAAACAGCGATACTCTTCATAAGCGTAAAAAATACTGTTTTGCCGTGGATTTCTCTAAACGAGTCTTGTAGATTTTCAAGATAAACTGGCCCTTCGCTGGTCTTGGTGTGACATTAAATAGATGCATGGACAAAATATCCCGGTAAGCGTTTGTTAACCCCCGACAGACTCTCAAACATCAAAATGTTGAGAAAATGACTGTTTTCGGGCACACGCAGCACCTAACATGTACATGAGAGATAAACATAACCTCCTTGGTTGGAAGTGCAATTCACCGAAGATCATTTTTTTGTAAGTAAAAAAGGTGTTCAAAAAACCAAACGTTAACCCGTTTTGGACTGGTTAAAGAGTGATGCTCCTCAAAAGCTTAATCGTTCATGTTTTCCGAGGTTTTCTCTAAACGAGTATTGTAGATTTTTAAGGGAAAATGACCATTCGCAGGACAAAATATTTCGGTAAGCGTTTGTTAACCCTTCAAATGCTCTCAAACATCGATTTTTTTTCGAAAATGGCCTGTTTTCGGGCTTCCACGTGCGAGATAAACATAACCTCCTTCATTGGAAGTGGAATTTACCGCGGATCGTTTTTGTAAGTAATAAAGGTATTCAAAAAATCAAGCGTTAACCCGTTTTGGTCTGGTTAAAGACGGATGCCCCTCAAAAGCTTAAACATTCATGTTTTCCGAGGATTTCTCTAATCGAGTCTTGTAGATTTTCAAGACAAATGGCCATTCGCATGTCTTGGAGTGACATTAAAAGTTGCATGGACAAAATATTCCGGTAAGCGGTTGTTAACCCTCCAAAGGCTCTCAAACATCGACATTTTGGGAAAATGGCCTGTTTTCGGACACCCACACGAGAGATAAACATAACCTCCTTCATTGGAAGTGGGATTCACGAGAATTCACGAGGATCATTTTTGTAACTAATAAAGGTATTCAAAAAACCAAGCGTTAAGTCGGTTTGGGCTGGTTAAACAATGATACCCCTAAAAAGTTTAAATATTCATGTTTTCCGAGAATTCTCTAAAAACATGTTGCAGATTTTCAAGAAAAAATGGCCGTTCACAAGTCTTGGCACGACATTACAAGTTTTGGACAAAATATTCCAGTATGCGTTTGTTAACCCTCTGCGGGCTCTGGAACATCAACATTTTGCTAAAATGGTTTGTGTTTGCGTACCCATAGAACTCAACGTGGAGGGGGGAGATAAACATAACTTCCTTTATTGGAAGTGAAGTTCATCGAGCATTATTTTTATAAGTAATAAAGGTATTTAACAAGACAAGCCATAACCCGTTCTGGGCTGGTTAAACAATGATACCTGTCAAAAGCTTAAAATACATATTGTAGATTTTCAAGAAAAAAATGGCCATTCGCAGATATTGGTACTTACATTCTAACACTCTACAAACTGCCAAACATCAGCATTGTAGTTTGAGATAACAAGGGCTATTTTTCAAATAGCCACAACACCAAGTGGGTATGTGTAAAACAAACATAACTCCTTTGTCAGGCTTAGACTTGTTGGGCGCTGATATTCATATTAACCCTCTCCACTAATAATGGTGGTTTTAACCCTTTACCCAACGCAGACGATATCAAAACTTATTATTTTAAATACCATTTTTTTAAATTTTTCAAAAAATTTCAACAAAACCATATCATGTGACCCCTCGTTGGAACGAGCTCGGCGAGCTCGTTCCAACGAGGGGTCACATGATATGGTTTTGTTGAATTTTTTTGAAAAATAATATTTTTTCAACTACTAAATTTGCATATTACGCGGGCGGGTGCGGGCGATTCGTTGGGTAAAGGGTTAAACTTAACACCAATAATGATGGTTTTAAAATTAACATTTTTTTTATCAAACCGAGTCATTTGAGACTACTACGCCCACCTTTATCAGGACATCAGTTTAATTATTTATTATTTATTAGGGTTTAACGACACATTAACAGCCAAGGTCATATCGGATCGTTGACAGTTTTACGGGTGGAGGGAGCCGGAGAACCCGACTAGGACTACCGAAAAACGACGAGCAGCTGTCAGCTCCGTAACATCGTAACTCTGCATTGCAGCACAGGGATAGATTGGTTGAAGACATGCGCACCATTGTCGAGCAGCACGCCTTTAGTACACGGCGTAATCGTGTCCCCATGAGGACAATCGGGGTTTAATGCCTTGCCCGAGACACAACCTGGGAGTCCGATTCGATCGCCCCAACTGTCACCCATCCAAGGGCTAACCGGGCTCGGCGTTGCTTAACATCAGTGATCTGACGAGAATCGGTTACCGCAACGCCCACCCCCACCCCCACCCCAGCAAATCAATAAAAGCACTTCAGATATGTTGTTAAAACAATTCTTCAGACACTCTGGGGTCATGGACAATCATGGAATGTCATCTGGAAAAGCCATGATTCTCCAGATTCATTAAGTCAAGTTTCACATTCATCTTGTGATAATGGTTCTAGTGTGCTCGCTAGTGAGGTTATCCATTTTATGAGAAGAGTATAAAAATCACAGTGTTATGTATTGAGGCAAGAGACAGAATTAACATGCTGTTCCGTGTCGAAGCAAGCGATTCAATCAACGAATGTTTAAACTGTTTTAGTCAGTTTGAGAATGCATCGTGCTCACAGTTTAAAACAAAAAGTATATAAATAAACACATGTAGCATCTCCAATCTAACGATGTAATTAAGTAAGTTATTTACAGTATTATGAGCGCATAATGTGAAAAGTCGCGAGTTAAGCTACAATTGAATCTACAAGTCCTGTGACTGTATTGTACACTATTTTGAAGTAATGTCGTGCTTAGTAAGTGCAGTTTTGCCCCAACCAAGCCGCACTCAGTTCCTGTAGAAAAACAGCATGCCAAACTCTGTACATAGAGGTTATTACCATTATGTGGATGTACAAAATATGTATCCGAGTCGAGCTCCGGGTTCTAAGGACAGATCACGACGAGTCGAAGACGAGTCTTGTTCTACCCTTAGAACCCGGAGCGAGACTCGAATACATATGTTGTACATCCATATAATGGAAATTATCATTTTATCTTACAATATATTGGGGATAAGTCAAGAATGTAGACGAATATATAACGAACTATTTATTTATACGGATGAACAAAAAGAAAAAAAAATGGAACTCAGGCGAAAGGAACGTGCTTGTATCCGACCCCCAGATACAAGCATCTGTATCAGGGGGTCGTATACACGACAGTTGCAGAGTTAATACAGACAAAATACATGTTGATTGTAAGATAAAATTCTATACCAGTAAATAGAGATTCCACAACTCTACTGTGATACATGCACATGTAATGAATTAAATAGATATTAAAATACGACTGCGTATACATAATTAAGAGAGTGGATTACTACTTAGTCGCAGAGCCACATATTCACCACTCGAACAGTGTTTATAATTGTTCATAACGTCTCAGGAAATACTTGCAAACGTTCATCACATCGACCACCGGGTTGAACCCGGTGTGCCATGTGTTGACAGATGGCAAGTGGTTCTTGTGTTTTGTCCACAGAAGTTGCAAACAATTTCCAAGTGAAAAATCCACCCTCTACACATTGTAGTCTCAATATGTTCTTTCTGTTTGATCGTTTCAGTTCGTGATTTCACTATTTCGCATTATAATTTGTATTGCAGAGTGCAAATGTTCCTGTGTATTTCAGACTACTCATTCTTCTGCAGTAATGAGCGCATTAACTAACGAACATTTTCGGCGCTTATTGTGACAGGAATTCTAGTTTAATCTGTATATGGAAACACAATGATAGATTAGAACTTTCCACCCGGCATTCGTTTTATTTAAATCGCACTTCAGTCTAACATGCGGATGTATAGAAATAATGTCCGTCAAAATTGAGCAGTTATTATTACACTGTTTGTTTTTTTTTTCTCTTTTTCCAAAACTGAGCGAAATACTCAAAGAAAATGGCATTTGATGCAATATGTTCCTGACTGCATAAGTACGTCTTGAAACGCTAAACAAGCTGGCTATGATCGGTGAAAATGTGTCCAACTTTGATAGAAATATTTATTCTTAAAATACAAGCGTTTCGTTTTACTTACTTGTTCCGGAAGTTGTTGAGTGCAATTTTGTGGTTGAATCTGTTGATAACGACCCCGCTTTAATGAAAAAGAAACAATAACAATTATTAGTTTGAGATAATGTATCTTTCAAGTAATTTCTGTATTTATGATGCCTACCACTGGTACAGATATGATGGGTATCTATTAGTCAGAATTCAGTCCAAACGTTCAAGTTTGACCCCCCCCCCCCATCCCCCACATACACACATACACACCCCAAAGGTTAAGCCTAATCAATAATGAAAACTAGAGCCCTCCATAGGTGGCTCTTGCGCATGCACAGAATCAAGGAAATGTCCTCAATTTCCACCAATAATCATACGTTTGTGATGCCTGTTGAGTGCATTCTGATGAGGGGAGATGTGAGTGAATAACTCACGGGAGGGCACTTCCTATGTGGGCCAGTGGTAGATATGATTAATGCAGCAATTATTTTAAATTTCCATTATTTATCTGCCAGCTTCACCGGCCCAGGCATGATGAATAGAGAATGAGATGGGGGAGGGTGGGGGCTACATTTATATATTTATTTATTTATTTATTTATTTATTTATTTATTTATTTATTTATTTATTTATTTATTTATTTATTAAGATGTAGCGCCACTTTAACAGCCAAGGTAACATCGTAGCGGTGACAGTTTTACAGGTGGATGAAGCCGGAGTACCCGGGGAGAACCACCGAGCAACGACTAGCAGCTGCCAGCTCGCCAAAATCGTAACTCCACACTGCAGCGCAGGCAGGGTTTGATTGGTTGAAGAGATGCGCACCATCGACGTGCAGTGTGCCTTAGTACACGGCGTCATTGTGCCCCCATGTAGCCAATCGGGGTTAAGTGCCTTGCCCAAAACACAATGAATGGGGCTAAAACAGGACTGCAAGGTAAAATATAGTGATAAGCAGTCTATAGCTTACTCCAGACTGTGGGAACAGACTATTAAAAATTAAGTAGGATTTATTTACCACCGAAACCGTAGATCAATATCGCTGATGGATTCAATGCCTATAAGGATACCATAACCTAAATAACTAAAGTAAGCCTGGATACCTCTTCTACTGAATTAGCATTCCACAAATTCTACAATTTAGGCTACATAGACTAAAGTAAAGTCGTCCGGAGGTAACATGATAATATTTTTTTATTAAACTGAGTCATTTGAGACTACTCTTTCTCTGGACATCAATAAAGGCGCCTCAGTGGTGAAGTTAAAAACAATTCTTCAGACACTCTGGGGACATGCAAAATCATGGAATCGCATCTGGAAAAGCCGTGATTCTCCAGAATTATTAAGTCATGTTTTACATTCGTCTTGTGGTAATGGCTCCAGTGTGCTTGTTAATGAGGCTGTCCAATTTATAAAATGAGTATATTAACGGACAAATCATTGTGTTAGGTTTCAAGGAAGACATAGCATTAACATGCTGTGTCCTGTCGCAGCAAGTGATCCAATTAAGGGATGTTTAAACTACTTTACTCAGTTCCATACGGCATCTTACTCACAACTTAAAAGAAAAAGTGTATATAAATAAACTGACTAAGTAACGTTTCTAATCTAACGATGTGATTAAGTAAATTAGTTGGCGTATTATGAGTTCTTAATGTGAGAGTTGCACTTCAAGCTACAGTTGAATCTACAGGTCCTGCAACTGTATTGTGTACTATTGTGATGTAATAGCGTGCTTACTAAGTGCACTTTTGTCCCTATCAAGCCGCACCATTAGCCTAACTCAGGTCCTGTAGAAAAAAAGCGTGCCAAAATCTGTCAAATTCTATATTAGTAAATAGAGATCATTAACATAATTCCTAAACTCTCCTGTGACATATGCACATGTAACGACGTAAATTGATATTAAAATACGAATGCATATACAGAATGAAGAGAGTGGATTACTATTTATTTATTTATTTATTTATTTATTTATTTATTTATTTATTTATTTATTTATTTATTTATTTATTTATTGGTGTTTTAAGGTCATATACTTATGCACAATGGCTAATCATGGCCGTGTCAGTTTTACAGGTGGAGGAAGACGGAGTACCCGGAGAGAAGAACCACTGAGCAACGACGAGCAGCTGTCAGCTCCCCAACATCGTAACTTCACACTGCAGACAGGCAGGGTTAGATTGGTTGAAAACATGCGCACCATCGACGTGCAGTACGCCTTAGTACACGGC